>CM055120.1:233285854-234485854 GCA_029206835.1 Rana muscosa
TCCGATAGATAGCCGCACACATGTAGAGGATCTATACTGCAGCCTGCAGTACACTACGCCCAAAGGCGATATCCTCATGACCTCTTACATCCACCTTATAAAATTTAGTGAATGTGTGGACTGAAGACCAAGTTGCGGCCTTACAGATTTGAGCCAAGGAGGCTTGGTGATGCACTGCCCAAGAAGCACCAACCGCTCTAGTAGAGTGTGCTGTAATTTTAAATGGAGGCACCTTCTTTCTCAGACCATAGGCTTGAATAATAACCTGCCAAATCCACTTAGAAATAGTAGATTTCGATGCTGCCTGGCCCCTTCTGGGGCCTTCTGGCAGAATAAATAAAACATCAGTTTTCCGAATCATAGCAGTAGCTTCAAGATAGGCTTTAACTGCTCTTACTACATCCAAAGAATGTAATAATTTCTCTTCCACCGAACTAGGTTTGGGAAAAAAGGAAGGAAGAACCATATCTTGGTTCAAATGAAAACTTGACATGACCTTCGGAAGAAAGGCTGGATGTGTACGTAAAACCACTCTATCCTTATGGATAATCAAATATGGCTCCTTGCAAGACAAAGCTGCTAATTCCGATACCCTCCTGGCTGAGGATATAGCTACCAAGAACACTAATTTCCTGGTGAGGAGCACTAAAGGAATGTGGAGTAATGGTTCAAAAGGTTGTCTTTGAAGAACTGATAGAACCAAGTTTAAGTCCCATGGACATATGGGAGACCTCACCGGTGGGTTGATACGAGTCACACCCTGCAAGAAGGTCTTTACTAGCGAATGTGTAGCTAGTGGCCTTTGAAAAAATATCGATAAGGCCGAAACCTGTCCCTTAATAGTACTTAAGGCTAGGTTTTTGACAACGGCCCACTGTAGGAAGTCAAGTATTCTGCCTATGACGTACTTCTGAGGATGCCATTTCTTGGCTTCACGCCATGCCACATACGCCTTCCAAACTCTATAATTAATATGTCTAGATACTGGCTTTCTAGCATTGATTATTGTAGACACCACCGTGTTAGAGAGACCTCTCTCTCTTAGAATGTGGGATTCAATAGCCAGACCGTTAAATTTAGAGTTTGTAAAGAAGGGTGGTATATCGGACCCTGCGTGAGCAGGTCTGGCCGAAGCGGAAGAGTCCAAGGCTTGCCTACAGACATTCTTACAATTTCCACGTACCAGGATCTCCGAGGCCATGCTGGGGCTACCAGAATCACTGGCCTCTTTTCCATCCTGACTCTGCAAAGGAGTCGAGGTAGTAGCTGCAGCGGAGGGAATGCATATATTAGTGCGAACTGATCCCACGGGAACACCAGTGCATCCGATCCGCAAGCGAGCGGGTCCCTTGTTCTGGACACAAAGCTGCTCAATTTCGTGTTGAACCTGGATGCCAATAGATCTACATCTGGTGTCCCCCATCTCTGACATATTGTCTGAAAGATGTCGGGGTGAAGAGACCATTCCTCTGGGGATAACTGCTGCCGACTCAGGAAGTCTGCTTTCCAATTCTCTATTCCTGGAATAAAGATAGCGTATATGCATGGGACATGTCTTTCTGCTCATATCAGGATATGATTCACCTCCTTCTGGGCCGCACCGCTCTTGATGCCCCCTTGGTGATTGATGTATTCCACAGCTGTGGCATTGTCTGATTGGATCCTGACAGGAGACCCATGTAGCTTGTAAGTCCATGCTTCCAGGGCCAACCGTGCCGCCCGAATTTCCAGCAGGTTGATGGGCAAGGTCTTCTCGATATTCGACCATTTTCCCTGGAGTGAACATTGCTCCAGTACTGCCCCCCAGCCTAGAAGGCTGGCATCCGTAGTTACTACCCTCCAAGAGATTGGAATGAACGACTTTCCCTTTTGTAAATTTTGGGGTACCAACCACCAACATAGACTCCTGCGTACTGATGACGCCAGGGACATTGGGAAGTCTAGGGCTTGAACCTTTTTGTTCCAGGCAGATAGGATGGCGTTCTGCAAATTCCTTGAATGGAATTGAGCATACGGAACTGCTTCGAATGAGGCTACCATCTTTCCCAGCAACCGCATGCAAAGACGAATGGATGTCTCTTTGCACAGATCGCTTGAATTAGTTCTCTAAAAGCCCCATACACACTATCAGTTTTCTTGCAGGTTTTTCTCTTCAGGTTTACCAAAACCATGTAGTGCAAGGGCCTGCCTGATTGCATACGAATTGAAACTCTTAAGGTTTGACCTCATATTAGATGGTTTTGGTAAACCTGAAGAGAAAAACCTGCAAGAAAACTGATAGTGTGTATGGGGCTTTAAGGAAGAGATTTTTGCCTGAGGCAGAAAACCTTTCTTTGGTCTGTGTCTATGAGTAAGCCTAAATATTCGAGTCTTCTTGCTGGCTGCAAGGCCGATTTGTCCAGATTTAGGACCCAGCCCCGGGATTCCAGGTATTGTACCGTGTTGTGTACAGCAACCCTTAGGTTGGAAGCCGACTGATCTATTATCAATAGATCGTCCAAGTAGGCCCTTATAGATATTCCCTGAGTTCTTAAGTCGGCCAACAGAGGGGCCAAGATCTTTGTGAACACTCGCGGAGCCGTGGCCAACCCGAAGGGTAGCACCCCAAACTGATAATGGCGCTGTTCCACCGCAAAGCGTAGAAGCTTTTGATGACTGGGGAATATAGGAACATGTAAATAAGCGTTCCTGATATATATGGACGCCAACCATTCTCCCCCTATTGACCGAATTGATTCTATATGGAACGATTTGACGATTAGGAATTTGTTTAGACCTTTGAGATCTAGTATGGGTCTTACATCTTCGTTGGGCTTTGGAACGGTAAAGAGGTTTGAGTAAAATCCCAACCTCTGTTCCTTTACCGGAACCTCCACAATTACCCCTTGGGATAATAGTCGGTCTAACGCCGAAAGGAGAGATCTTCTCCTTATTGGATCTTTTGAGATGTTTGATGTTATAAACCGAGGAGGAGGAAATTCTTGTAACTCCAACTTGTATCCCAAGGATACCGTGGAGAGAACCCATCTGTCCCGATCGTCTCTCGCCAAGCCCCTGAAAACAACAGAAGTCTACCCCCCACTCGTCTGAGTGGGGGCGACCCTTCATAAGGCCGACTTGGGGGCTGGTTTAGTATTCCTTCGGTTCCAGGGCTTTTTATTACCCTGTGGCTGTCCCTGAGCTCTCCCTCCAGGATTGTATCGGGGAGGCCGTCGGAACTGCTTAGAGGCTGAAGTTCCTGGGACTGGCGAGGTGGGCCGCTTGAAGGCAGGACCCCTGAATTTCTTTTTAACAGTTAAAGGGTACTCTTCCCACTGGAGATTTTCTGGATGTATTTATCCAAGTCCTCGCCAAATAACCGCTCCCCATGGAATGGAAATCCAGCCAGGAGCTTTTTACAGGGCGTATTGGCTGACCAGTTTTTCAGCTATAGGAGTCTACGCATGTGTACCAACACCAGCGTAAGGCGGGAGGCCTGATGAATTGAATCTTTAATGGCGTCAACCGCAAAACATAAAGCCCTAGGTAGATCTGCTAAATCCTGCGCCTGCTGAACTGGCATGTCCTTTAAAGCCAGCTTCATCTGGTCTTTCAAGGCCTGACAGATGCCAATGGCTGCCACTGCAGGCTGAGTTACAGTACCAGCTGTAGAAAAAGCAGTCTTTAATAGGGTTTCCAACTTTTTATCTGTTGGATCTTTAAACATCTGTACATTGTCCACTGGACATGTCAGGGATTTGTTCACAGAAGAGATGGCAGCGTCCACAGTAGGAAGGCTCCATTTTTTGGTGAACTTTTCCTCCATAGGATATACCACAGAAAACTTTTTGGGAGGAAGGAACAATTTATCAGGATGTTCCCAATCCTTATAGATGAGACCTTCTAACAATGGATGCACTGGAAAGGAACCATTAGCCTGTGGGGCTTTCAAAGAGCCCAATGAAGAAACCGATGTAGTTGCTGGTTCTGAAAGGGGCAGCTTGAAAGCTGACGAACCATGTCTGTTAAAGACTGAACTAACAATTTTTCAGCCTGAAGCCTCGTACACACGACCGAGTTTCTCATCCAAAACCGACAAGAAAAGTGCAGAGAGAGCTTTATTGTAGAGAAAACCGTTCGTGTGTATGGTTTTACGACGAGAAAACTGCCGTGAATCTCGACAAGAAAAATAGAGAACCTGCTCTCTATTTTCTGGTCCGGATTCTAGATTTTCTCGTTGTGTTTCTCGTCGGCCTGTTTTGCGATGAGAAAATGGTTCGTGTGTATGCTTTTACGACTCTTCAAAAAGCGCGCATGCTCAGAATCAAGTATGAGATGGGAGCGCATCTTCTGGTAAAACAAGCCTTCGTAGTGGAGATAGCACATTCGTCCCGCTGTAAATTATTGCATCGTTTAAATGTTCTGCATTTAAATCTTCTTTAGAATGTTACAATAATGAAAACTAATGAACTTGTTTTGCTGCTGATATTCACACAGAGTTATGACTATCTATTTTAAACCTTTTTCATGCTGCTCTTAAGAATATTTAGCTGTATTATATCGTGCAAGATCTTCTGAATATTTTAATGTTTTAAATTTTTTAGACAGATGTTAATTTTAATTTGTCTATGTTTTGATAGTGATCTCCAAATTATTTTTTAACATTTTGTTGTGTCAAGTTTCCCCCCTATTTTTTTTAAAGAACACCTTTAATGATATTTTGTTGTGTTATCTGTCACTTTTATTTTTTGTGTTCAAATGTATCTGCTTACTCCAAAGGTAAATAAATAATTATTATAAAAACACATAGTCAAGTATGAACTTAAACCAAAAAAACATTTATTCATGTATAGAACAAAATAAATAGAAGGCAGCGCTGGAGAACCTGCTGCGATTTGTGCATCCCTGGGACCCCAGAGCACACATCAACCCTGTGTGGACACTAAAATTGGGAGCTTGAGAAGCACAACAGTTGTGAGCACAATCTGATGCTGGCCTCCCAGAGGTCAGGAACAGCAGCAGGTGATATATATGTCGCAAGTCTGTGGTACTACAACAGGCTGCCTTCTGTCCGACCACAATGAAGCAAGGCCATCACTTCCTGGTCTTCTTGGCAGCCTTCCCTGCAGCCTTCCCTGAAGCCTTCTCTGCAGCCTTCCTTTTGTGTGTGGCTGGAGGCTGGGCCACTGGAGGGGTACTCCTGTCAGGAGGAGGAGAAGGAGGTGGAGGAGAAGGGGGTGGCGGAGGAGAAGGAGGTGGAGGAGAAGGGGGTGGCGGAGAAGAAGAAGGTGGAGGAGGAGGAGGAGGAGGTTGAGGTTGTGAAAGCTGGGCCACCTCACATATGGCCGTATTGGGGGTAATTCTCTCCATCACCCCCTTGTTCAGCAAGGTGATGAGCAGGGGCTCGCATAGGAGGCGTTGCTCCATGCTCATCACCTTGAACTTGGCCTCAACTAGGCCGGCAATGGCCTCTTCAGGGGATGTGGGCTCCTGGAGGGTGGCATGTGCCTCTCTAATAAGGGCCATTGCTGCCTCACTTGTGGTCCTGTCCCTCCTGCTTCTTTTAGGAAGGCGGATGGGAGGCACCTGAGATCTTGTGCTTCTACTCCAGCCACCTCCTGTCTGCCACTGGGCCCAGGCACCTCCTGGCTGACAGTGGGCCCTGCCACCTCTTGACTGACAGTGGGCCCTGCCACCTCCTGGCTCACAGTGGGCCCTGCCTCCTCCTGCCTGACAGTTTCCAGACCCTCCTCCTGGCTGATTTCATCCTGCGTATGAAAAAGGGACATAGTTTTATTTTTTGGTTTATTCTTTTCACACAAATTTGAGATCATGAATGTAGCAATTTGAATGTAAATCAAGAGAAAAGACAAATAATTTTAGGACGACATCAGATTTCCTTTTTTGCACCCAATTTATGGCAGACTAATGTCTAGAGATATTGATTTCACTTTTGTATCCCAAATTATTTTAGGATTTTCATATTGGCTTATTTTTCCTGCTTTAATTTTCTCAGAATACCTTTTCATTAATTAATATACCTGGCTCCAGATGTCCAAATCATCTTCTTCCAGGATGGCTGCCTCCTCTTGCTCCAGAGAAGGCTCAGGTTGGCTGCAGGGAAGTCTGGGGGGAAGAGTGGACAGTGATGGCCTTGCCTCAATGTGGTCATCCAGAAAGGACATCCTGCTGTAGTACCACAAATTCGGGACATACACATCATCTGCTGCTGCTCCTGACCTCTGAGAAGCCAGGACCTTAGAGCGTTCAGTCCTGTATGTGCCTCTCAAGCTCCCAATTTTAGTGTCCACCTGTTTTGCTGTTGCTGTGGGCACCTTGGTATGCACAAATGGGAGCAGGGTCTCCAGCGCTGCTTTTCTTACACCTTTTTTTCGATGTATGGGGTTTTTTGTTTCCCACAGAGCAGGCAGCTCCCTTACCCGGTCTATAAATTCCGCAAGGAATTCCTTATCACTGATAAAGACATTCATTTTGGGTCTGCAAGCCAAAAAAAAAACAAAAAAAATTAATGTCAGTCACACAGTCTAACCTCCTGTAAATCTTATTCACCATATATATCCTCCAACATTCTCTAGACAGTATAGGCCACCAATTTCCCCAAGTCTCAAAATCACATACCTTCGTTCGCACGTCCGTCACTTTTACTCCTCTCTGCGCACACCGAACGTAGTCTAGTCACATGTGTGTTTGCTATATATACACCACGCATGCGTAAAACTACTCACACGTCGCTCCGCACACGTCGCCCGCCCATGACATTCTAAGTAACATCTTTTCCCCGCCCCTTCTCTTTCGGCGCGCAGACAGATATGGCGGATTCACAGCAGGTGTCTGCTAATTCCTCAAATAACGAGGAGGAGACAAGCCCGGAGACTGAGGAAACGTCACGATCAAGGAGGAGATTCAAGGCATCTAATATGTCTTACGCGGAGATGGCGGAGATGGTGGACATATTGCTAAAGTCGGATTATGATGCAAAGCATGGGCCGTATAGCAAACCTAATCGAAGGAAGGCCAAAATCACGAAGAAAGTCGTGAAGAGTCTGAAGAAGAATTTCGGGGTGAAACGCTCAAATGAGCAGCTCAGAAATAGGTGGTCTGACCTCAAACTGAGGGAGCCGGAGCAGTTAAGGAGCATTAAGAGAATGCTTGAAAAAAGTAAGTACTTTTTCCCCTTTTTTCCTATTATTGTATTTCACAACTTGCATGTTGCTCCATGTTATTGCATGTTTCTATTGTACCTTACAAAATGTCATAGTTTGAACTTGGTTTGGCACAGTAATCGTTCGTTACAAACACATCGTTCGGCCACTATGCATGATTTTTATAGATTTTACAGGGTTAAAATAATTTACACCGCTGCCTGTTTTTAATCAATAGTTGTTATAACATTGTTGGCTAGATGATGTGTTTGTAAAGATAATGAAATGCAAACTTTAATCAGTGTAAAGGAGAGGACACTCAGCAGCTGGTTCCACATCTGTACTTTTGAGCACTATAGTGTTGGCCACCAGAACCGCCTTTTTTGGGTGTCCCACACAGGTGCATCAGTGAATTTTTGTGGTGCCTCCATGTATAAAAATTGACAGCAAAAGGTGAATATTAAAGAATATAGTTTTTAAAAAGAATGTCTTCATCTTGAAATCCCGCCCAAACAGACACTTGTACCCCACTTCCAAGCAATGTATCATGTTTTTCGTTTTTAGACAAAATTTCTGTGTGATAACTATACCTTTTGTTTGATTCTCATAGGGGAGAGAAGACTGGGAGGAGAACACTCTAGGGAGCACAGGAACCCCACACCTTCTAAACAACCCCAACCTCACCAAGAACCCCAACCTGAGGATGTTGAGGAAGTTGAAGAGGTGGAGGAAGGAGAAGTGCAGGAAGGAGAAGTGGATGACGTGGTGGAACTGGTCACCACAACAGGTCAGTATCTGTCACCACAGCTTCAGGTAAGAGATGTAGGCCTGCAGAGTTATAATACCTTTTGTATTTTTTTATAGGGGATGTAAATGTTGTGGTGAAAGAAAGTACGCGTTTCTCTGCTGACGGTGCCCTACGAATCATACAGCAAGTGATGGAATGTAGCACAGAACTGGACAGAATTAAGCAAAGAATTAATGTGATGGATCAAACCTTTAAGGACATCCTAGATGTTTTGGGGAGAATTGAATAAGGCATCAAAACCCCCATTTTTTGTTTGAGATTGTTCTACCCCATATTAGACGGCCAGATAGAGACATATTTTGTGTAATTGAATGTCTCATATTGCCAAGAGGTATCCAATGTTGTAGTTTGTTGAATGCTACTGATGGTTTTGTATTTTCTTTAAAAAAAAAATGCCGGTTTGTGGCCAGCCCAAAAAAAATATATACATACTGTTCTATTTACCATGTGTGTGAATGTGCACAGAGTAAAATTTTGGAACAACAACAAAGTGTAGCTTCTTTTTCAAATACGCTCTAACCTTATTTGTGTATATTTTTGTGGTTCATAGTGAAATGGTTGGTATTTACTAAAGGAAAATACACTTGGCACTACAAATGCACTAAGACAAACTAGGAGACAGGAAAAAACAAAAGATAAAAGATTAAATCAGATTTTTATTTAGTTCTTTCTCCAAGAAGATTTAGACATGGCCTGGCATAGGAATTGCCCCCCTACCTGTGAAATATTCCAGATATTTCTCACGAACCTCACGGGCATTTTGGGGAGGCAAGCCAGGACGGGCAGATTCGAGGCCCGGCAGGGTATTGCCATATGAAAGTCCTGCCTCAGGCAATATTGAGGCAATATAATTTGTTGATTTTCGGCTCAGAAAGTTATGGAGCACACAGCAACATAAAACCACATAGTTAATCTTGTACTCCGCCAAGTGAATAGGAGTCATAAAAAGGCGGAACCGGCTGGCCATTATCCCAAAGGCATTTTCTACGACTCTTCGGGCCCTGGCCAGCCGGTAGTTGAACACCCTCTTCTCCGGGGTGAGGGTCCTCTGGGGAAATGGCCTCATGAGGTGCGGTCCGAGTCCGAAGGCTTCATCAGCCAAAAAAACAAAGGGGAGTCCTTCAACATTCCCTGCATCCGGTGGCAATGCAAGGTCGTCACTCTGGAGATGGAGGGCAAACTCCGTCTGGATGAAGGATCCCCCATCGGACATCCGGCCATTCTTCCCCACATCCACATAGAGGAATTCATACCGTGCTGACACCACCGCCATCAGCACAATGCTATGAAACCCCTTGTAGTTGTAGTAGTAGGACCCAGAACGGGGTGGCGGCACGATGCGGACGTGCTTCCCATCAATGGCTCCACCGCAGTTGGGGAAGTCCCACCGCGTGGCAAACTCTGATGCCACAGTCTGCCATTCCTGTGGCGTGGAAGGAAGCTGTGGAGTCAAACAAGATAAAAATATATTAGTACTTTTGCACATAACATTGCAAGCAGATTATAATAAAATACATTTGAGCCCAACATCATTCTAAATTTCCGTTTAATGTGTTTTTAAAAAGTATAATGGAAGGCTCAAGTATCATATTCATCACCCCCTCTGATGGTCCATTATAATCAAATTTGGAGGGGGGGGGCTAGATGTGTTTGGCAACAGGATAGCATTGCAGTGGCGGTGCATCCAGAGTGGGCGCTGCTGGAGCGCTGCCCCCTCTCTCCTGCGCCCGTCACTCAGAACAATACATAGGTTCATGCCTTTCATGAACCTATGTATTGTCAATGCCGCACACTATTCAGGTGGATGGCCCCCTGTTGAGCGACGGCCATATGAATAACTGCAGCATTTTTGGGGTGAAAATTGCCTAGCAGAGACAGGGGGCAAATAGCCTTGGCGATTACAGCCTGAGGGATGTAATTGGCTTCATAAAAGTTAACCAGGGGATGCAGGGGCATTCCTTGGGTAAACACTGACAGGCTCCTCTGCCAATCATGTTCACCAAGTCTGTTTACCGGTAACCTGATTGGCTGATGCAAGATCGAGGGCAGGAGAAGACATCAAGGACAGAAGAAGGATGGCGCTGACCAGAAGAAGGTAAGTGCAGGGCTGGGGGGGGGGGAACTGGCTGCATTGGAGGGGGCAAACTGGCTGCATTGGAGGGGGCAACTGGTGGCGTTTAATAGGCACAGTCGCAAAAATGGAGGAAGTTGATATATAAAATTTTGGGGTGGCCCCCCAAACATTTTGAGCAACAGCCGCCACTGATGGAGAGGTTAGTGAAGGGAAATATGCATGGAGGAGAAAAAAGGGGCATTTAAAAGCTTCCAGCATGCATGAGGACAAAGGGGACATTCTCAGCATATTACAATCATAGTAATTAGGGAAGGATGAAAGAAATACAATACATTAGCATACATGAAATACATAAAATGTGATGTTAATGGAGAAAACTTACCCTAATATAGTCCTCCTGCAGGACTTGTATAATGGCAGAACAGGTGTCTGGGATTATGGGGCTCAGAGCCTGGGGGGAGATGCCTGTCGTGAACTTCAAGTCCTGAAGACTTCTCCCTGTCGCCAGGTAGCGTAACGTAGCGATGAACGGTGTCCTGCCTGGTAATATAGGGGGACACCAAAGCCAAAAGATGCTGAAAAACGGGGTCAGACATCCGCAGAAAATTCCTGTAGTCCTCAGGATTATTCTCCACGATCTCCCGCAGCAGAGGCACATGGCAGAATTGGTCCCGCTGGAGCAACCAATTCTTGGTCCATGAACTCCTCCTCACCCTGTTTATGGACTCGTCTTGGTCCAAAACAAGCAGACCAACACCAACCGCCCGCACAGCACGAACTCGATGACGAGAACATACCCGCGACATGGCTAGGAAACGGTCGTCTTATCAGAACGTACTAAACAGAACGCACTTTAGAACAGCAAGGCCTATGAAGAACGAACTGAAATTCAGAAACGAACGGGCAAGAACGCACTGTAAAACAGATATGACCTGCCTACACGCCCTGAAAGACAAGATACGAACCCACAAGCACAAACTGAACCGCAGAAAACTAACTGAAAGCACGAAGGCTGAAAAGCGCGAATCGTCTCTTCCCAAACTTTTACTTCACACGCGGTAACACGAGATCAGCAAAAGCAGCCCAAGGGGTGGCGCCAGGGAAATCGATCTTCCCCTTTATACTGCCGTCGTACGTGCTGGACGTGACCGCGCAGAACAACGATGAGATTTGGAATTGTCAGTGTGTACACATGGAAAGCTTGATGAGAAACTCGTCAAGGTTAACAAGAATCTCGTCGAGAAAAACGACGTGTTTTTAACGACGAGAAACTCGGTCGTGTGTACGAGGCTTGAGAGGCTGAAAATGGTTCCTCTAAAGTAGATTCCTTCAAGGCTGCATCATCCTCCTGATCCCCTGCAGGAAAATCAATTTCATCCTGAGACAATTGCTCTGCTGTTAGATACTTTTACGGTGGAGATGGAGATCTGGCACGCTTTTTTCCCGGGAGGGAGGAAGCGATTAATCCCGCCAATCTTTGTTCTAATCCTCCCAGAGCAAAGCCTCCTCTGTCACATATACCGGAGCAGGTGAACTGAGGGCAGTCACAGCACCTAGCATTCCTGATGGCTCCCCTCGGGTAACTACCTCTGATTTATCAGGGGAGGATATATTAGTAGGAGCAAGCCCCAGATCCTCAGAGCCCGATGGCGAACCCTTTAGCCTCTTAGGATTTTTACTCCCAGAGCCCTTGGAAGGCATAGTCCTAGCTCAAGCTAAGGACTTACGGACAAAAATGCACCCACCACTAGCTATAGTCTAGCGTACAAGCTTGCTATTAGAGCTAGTCAGGTGACTAAACTAATGTGCCCTGGGGATGCCTGTATCACCACCTGTAGTGTGCCCAATATAATATCAAAAATAAATGTCACCAAGGAGCTCTGCTGATGTGTCCGTCCTCTTACAGCATGTCTCGCAGAGGCTGTCTTTTTAAAGCAGAGGACGCCCGCACATGCGCAGAAGCGTGCCGGACGCGCGCCAGCGCGCACGCTCGTCAATGCGCCAATGCGCGTGAGTGCCAGAAACGCTCCCTGGAAAAAATGGGGAGAGGAGCAGGAGGTAGCTGCAGTTTTACATTGGAGCCTAGCTGACACTATAGAGGGAGACCACAGCGCCATGTTTAATAACGCTGTTTCCAGGTCCCCCTAGCAGGTATGGTAACATTTTTACAGATGGGTACTGCAGAGCTTGTACATAGAAGAATGCTCCTCCATCTGTCTAGGCATTACACTTATAGAAGGTATGCCCAGCTATATAGACATTCTCAAGTATCTCCCTCCTGTGGCCAAACAGGGGTACTACATAATGTCCAATAGAACCATAAGAAAATACATTTCAGGTTTATCAAAAGATATTTTAGGCATCAGGTACAGTGGGAGATATACCATGTAGGTAAAATACAGGCAAACACATTAGTTTTGAAGGGTCCCTGCTGGACCAAGTTCATCAGGAACAGACAGCCCAATCTTCGCCCTTTTGGCGGGCAACATCATTTGACCTTCAGGGACCAAGGTCCTACTGAAAGGAACACCACTCCCCTGGACCTGTACAGCACCCTGCCAGAAAACCTCTTGGTATTGGGTCTGACCAGAGTACTGGATCCCAGGGTCCAGCCCTCCTAAGAGAGGCATTACAGGCCAAACCTCGTAGATGGTCCACATCTTCTTCCCCGAGGCCCGGGTACCGTCCATTTTGGCATTTAAGCACTTTGGACGGATCCGGAATAGCTCGCCTTTAGGCCTCAAAGACCATACGCAGAGCTAACTTGAATACATGCTTAACCGTGACCAACACCTTTAGACACTGGCAACAAAACTGAGGTACTCCCGATATGGGAGGGGTTATATAGGGAGGGGACTTCCTGTCTTGGGTGTGCCAGTGTCCATCACCTGAAGGTAAGCTCTATAACCCACATAGTAATTACTATGCCGCTCTGTGTCCCGTGGTGTACAATAAAGAAAACTCAACACAGCCATTAATGTCTAAACCGCTGGCAACAAAAGTGAGTACACCCCTAAGTGAAAAATGTCCAAATTGGGCCCAATTAGCTATTTTCCCTCCCCGGTGTCATGTGACTCATTAGTGTTACAAGGTCTCAGGTGTGAATGGGGAGAAGATGTGTTAAACTTGGTGTTATCGCTCTCACGCTCTCATATTGGTTAATGGAAGTTCATCATGGCAAAGAACTCTGAGGCCTCGTACACACGGCCGAGTTTCTCGTCGTAAAACAAACGTTGTTTTTCTTGTCGGTTTTCTTGTCAAGTTTGATGAGATTCTTGTGAAGCTTTGCTTGCATACACACTGTCATTTCAAAATCTCGTCGGTCTAAAAACGCGGTGACGTACAACACGTACGACGGCAGTATAAAGGGGAAGTTCCATTTTCATGGCGTCCTCCCTTGGGCTGCTTTTGCTAATCTCGTGTTGCCGCGTGTTAGTTAAAGTTTGGGAAGAGACGATTCGCGCTTTTCAGACTTCGTGCTTTCAGTTCGTTTTCTGCGGTTCAGTTGGTGCTTGTGGGTTCGTATCTTGTCTTTCAGGGCGAGTAGTCAGGACGTATCTGTTTTACAGTGCGTTCTTGTCCGCTCGTTTCTGATTTTCAGGTCGTTCTTCATAGGCCTTGCTGTTCTTCAGTGCGTTCTGTTTAGTTCATTCTGTTCAGACGACCGTTTCTTAGCCATGTTGCGGATACGTTCTCATCGTAGAGATCGTGTTGTGCACCGACTTTGTGTGTCTGTTGGTCTTCTTGTATTGGACCAAGACGAGTCTATGAACAGGGTGAGGAGGAGTTCATGGACCAAGAATTGGTTTCTCCAGCGCGACCAATTCTCTCACATGCCTCTTCTGTGGGAGATCATGGAGAATAATCCTGAGGACTACAGGAATTTTCTGCGGATGTCTGACCCCGTATTTCAGCATCTGTTGGCTTTGGTGTCCCCCTATATTACCAGGCAGGACACCGTTATGCGGGAAGCCATCAGTGCTGAGCAGAGGCTCATCGCCACGTTGCGCCACCTGGCGACAGGGAGAAGTCTGCAGGACCTGAAGTTCACCACAGGCATCTCCCCCCAGGCTCTGGGCGTCATAATCCCAGAGACCTGTTTTGCTATCATCCAAGTCCTGCAGGATGACTATATGAGGGTAAGTTTTCATATATAATATCACATTCTCTGTATTTAATGCATGATGATGTATTGTATTTCTTTCATCCTTCCCTAATTAGCATGATTGTAATATGCTGAGAATGTCCCCTTTGTCCCCATGCATGCTGTCCTTTTTTAAGTCATTTTTGGGCCTACATGCATTGTTACCTTTACTTACCTCTCCAGCATGCTCTCCTGGGCCCAAACTCATCTAGCCTAGTCTGTTAACAATGTATTTTTGCAGATCCCTTGTAGCCCCCACCCCCTCCAATTCTTAATTAAATTTCCTGATTGTGAAATTTGTGGGGTCCCAAACACATCTAGCCCCCTCCAAGAAAATAAATGGGCCATCAGAGGGGGGTGAGCAATGTGCAAATTGTGAATTTGTTTTTTTTTTTTTACTAATCCTTAACCAAAATGTTATACTTATGTTGGCCACAAATGTTTTTGTCTAATCTTCTTGCAAAGTTATTAGCAAAAGTCCTTAATTTTTTTCTTGTTTGATTCCCCAGCTTCCTTCCACGCCACAGGAATGGCAGACTGTGGCATTGGAGTTTGCCAGGCGGTGGGACTTCCCCAACTGCGGAGGAGCCATTGACGGAAAGCACGTCCGCATCGTGCCACCACCCCGTTCTGGCTCCTTTTTTTACAACTACAAGGGGTTTCATAGTATTGTGCTGATGGCGGTGGTGTCAGCACAGTATGAATTCCTCTATGTGGATGTGGGGAAGAATGGCCGGATGTCGGATGGGGGAGCCTTCGCCCAGATGGAGTTTGCCCTTCGTCTACAGAGTGATGACCTTGCATTGCCACCGGATGCAGGGAATGTGGAAGGACTCCCCTTTGTGTTTTTGGCTGATGAAGCCTTTGGCCTGGGTCGGCATCTCATGAGGCCTTTCCCCCAGAGGACCCTCAACTACCGGCTGGCCAGAGCCCGAAGAGTTGTGGAGAATGCCTTCGGGTTAATGGCCACCCGGTTCCGTCTTTTTCTGAATCCTATTAATCTTGCGGAGTACAAATTGAACTATATTGTGGTTTTTTGTTGTCTACTGCACAATTTTTTGAGGAAGAAATCTCCTACGTATATGGCCACAGTTGGGCCCGAGCCAGGACTTGCTGCGGACAATGACCTGCCGGGCCTGGAACCTGTCCGTGCTGGCTTGCCCCCCCAAAGTGCCCGTGCAATCAGGCAGAAATATGTTGATTATTTCATGGGTAGGGGGGCCATTCCAATGCCAGAGAATCTGTCCGAATTCTAATTTTGCCATAAAAAAATAAAAAATATCAACTTTCAATTATTAGTTTTGCTATGTTTATATTTGAGTTGTGTGCTACTTTTTCTAAGTGTACTTGTAGTGCCAAGTGTATTTTCCTTAGTAAACCACAAACATTTCACTGCTAACTAACAACAAAACTAAATCCCAAAAAGGTTAGAGTGGTTTTAAAAAAAAAAAAAAAATTTTTTGTATTTTCTTGTATTTTACTCAATCACACATATGGTTAGGTATACATTTTTGGTGTCTGAACATTTTAGAAACCCATTTTCGCCTTTTCACCTAACATGGCAAATTTTGCTGCTAATGAACTTAGAAAAAATCTCCTCAACATTCCTCCAAATACAACAATGTTAAACGTTTTGTCCACAAAAATGTCTATCTGCCCTTCCTCAAAAATGGAGTGTTGTCACCCCTGAACCTGCCAAATTTAGAAGATGCACACATTTTTAGGGGGGGGGGAACTAGGTTAGTTACTTCCTCATCCCTCTCGTCAACATGTGCTGCCCGCCATCATGGGGGATCATTCAACATGTTTTGGGGGGCAACCCCTTCTTCCTTTCTCCTACTTGAGTTGTGAGGAAGAGGTTGCACCCCCAAAACACGTACATGGATATCCTGTGATGGCAGATAGCACATGTTGACCCACTGTGTGCATCTTCTAAATTTGTTTGTGCAACAAAGTGCTACAAAAGTGAACACAAACTTGAGATTAAAAGTTTTTTTTTAGTCTATTCTCCCCAACACATCTATGATGTCCTTAAATGCATTCTCCAGATCCTGAATCCTTTTTTTAATGAAGTCCAGTTGAGTACTACAATCCATTACTTGTTGTATGAGTCTTTGTGCACTATCCCTGGAGAATCGTGGACTTTCAGGAAAATCTTCATCCCCTAAAATAAAAATAAAAATATATCAATCTCCAGGCCTACATCTGGTAAACCTGAAGCTGGGGTGACAGATACTGACCTGTTGTAGTGACAAGTTCCACCACCTCCTCCACCTCTCCTTCCTCGACTTCTCCTTCCTCCACCTCTCCTTTATCTAATTCGACATCCTCCACATTCTCAGGTTGGGCTTGTTGGGGAGGTTGGGGTTCTTTAGAAGGTGTGGGGTTCCTGGGCTTCGAGGAGTCGTGTCCTCCCAGTCTTCTCTCCCCTATGAGATTAAAACAAATGGTACACTTAACACACACATATATGAAGTCATAACTAGGAATATGAAACATTGCTTGCAGGTGGGTTACACTTGTCTGTTTTGGCCCAGTTCCAAGATGAAGACCAGATTCGAGAACTATACAAAGCTAAAAAAACAGACATTTTGGTGACAATTTTATCACATGCCCCCCCCCCCAGTACCCACTGTAGCACCTGTGGTGGACACCCTAAAAAGGTTCTTATGGCGGACCACACTATAGTGCTCCTATGAGTGCAGATGTGTAAACAACTGCTGAGTGTCCTCTCCTTTATATTGATTCAAGTTTGCATTTCATTCTAGTTTCAAACACATCATCTAGACAACAATGTCATAACATTTAGTGATTTTAAACGTACATTTATTTTTGGAAATAAAAAAGAACGGATATTGCCAAATCATCGTATGTAGTGTGCAAACGATGTGTCTATATCGACCCATTACTGTGCCCACTAAATTGTAGAAGTGGCATTTAAGAATGTTAATTAAGAAAAAAACACAACAGGGAGCAACATGCAAGTTGTGAAATACAACAATAGGGACACAGGAGAAGTACTTACTTTTTTTAAGCATTCTGTTAATGCTCCTTAACTGCTCCGGCTCCCTCAGTTTGAGGTCAGACCACCTCTTTCTGAGCTGCTCCTTGGATCTTTTCACACCGAAATTCTTCTTTAGACTTTTCACTACTTTCTTCATAATTTTGTCCTTCCGAAGATTAGGGTGGGAATACGGCCCATGCTTTGCATCATAATCAGAATTGTTCAATATGGCCACCATCTCCGCCATCTCCTCATATTAGATGCCTTGTAGCGCCTCCTTGTTTGTGACGTTTCCCGCTCTGGGCTTGTCTCCTCATTGGAATTCTCTGAATTCACAGACACCTGCTGTGACTCGGCCATGTCGCCTGCGCGCCGAAAGAGAAGGGGCGGGGAAACATCGAGAAAAGACCGTCATGGGCGGGCGACGTGTTTCACGCATGCGTAGCGTATATAAAGCTAACACACACATGTGACGTACCTACGTTCTGTGTGCGGCCGAAGGAGTTTAGAGCGCCGAATGTTAGACCGAAGGTATCATTTCCTAATTGGTACATCAGTGGCCTATACTGCATAGAGATTGGAGAGGCATATATGGGCATAAAGATTTCACGAGTTTAGAGTGTGATTGACATTTTTAATTATGTCTGGTGTTTTGTCTTGCAGAAAGAATGAATGTGTTTGGGGAAAAATAATTTCTATCGGAATTCATTGACAGATTAAGGGAGCTGCCCGCTCTGTGGGAGACCAAAAATCCACAGCATAAAAAAAGGGGTTCGGAGAGCAGCGCTGGAGAGCCTGCTCCCATTTGTGCAGACCAGGGTGCCCCATGCAACCATTGAGCAGCTTGACACCAAAATTGGGACCTTGAGAGGAACATATAGGACTACGCGCAATCGTGTCCTGGCATCTCAGAGGTCAGGAGCAGCAGCAGGGGAGGAATATTTCCCACATTTGTGGTACTACGACAGGTTGGCCTTTCTGAATGACCACATTACAGCAAGGGAATCACTGTCCAGCCTTCCCTCCAGCCTTCCCTCCAGCCTTCCCTCCAGCCAAGATGTTCCTTCCCAGGATCAGGAGGAGCCTTCCATCTTGGATGAGGACCCAGATCTGTCCGTCTGGAGCCAGGTATAGTATTTTTATCACATTTCTTTGTCAAAAGTGAATGATGTAAAATAGATGTTAAGATGGGTAAAAAGGTAGGCAATCAAGAAAAAGGGATTGACATAGCAATAGACATTAGTGGGCAAAAAAGTGGGGGAGGAGATATGAAAATGATGGGGGCATAATGAGAGTATTATACACACACATTTTGAAGGATTTGCAACAGGCAATGATCTGAACATTGTGGGGCTGCTTTAGGAACAGGTAATCCACTTTGCACTACAAGTGCAAACTACAAGTGCAAAGAGCACTTAAAATTTCACCAAAAAAGAACTTGGAAGTAAAGGCGCTGTAAATCAGAGGGGGAGAGTGGAAATGAGGGGAAGCTCTGCTGATTTTAATCTCCAATCATGTTTAAGCTAAATTTATGCTTTTGCTTTGCCTTGCATGTCCCCCTCAGATCTCCAGCGAATGCACTTCCAAGTCCACTTTCCAAGCAATTACAAGTGCACTTGTAGTTTGCACTTGTATTGCAAAGTGGATTTGCCTTTACAAACTAATCCCCTGTGTGTGATTGATGAAAACAAAATCTAAAATATGTCCCTTTTTTTACACAGGAGGAGGTCAGCCAAGATGAGAGGGCGGAAAATGTCAGGCAGGAGGAGGCTGGGCTTAGTGGCAGAGGAGGTACCTGCTCCAAGTGGCAGAGAGAAGGTGGCTGGTCCAAGTAGTAGGACTAGGTGTCAGGTGCCACCAATCCGCATGCCACCAAGAAGGGGCAGGAGGGATAGGGCTGTGAGTGTGGCAGCACTGGCACTCATTAAAGAGGCCCATGCCACCCTCCAGCAGCCCTCAACCCCTGATGAGGGCTATGCGGCATTGGTGGGCATGAAAATGGCCCAGATGCAAAATGAACAGAGGCTACTTTGTGAGTCCCTGCTCATGACCCTTTTAAATAAGGGGTTGAGGGGCAGACTCACAGAGAGCACTGTTATCTGTGACCACGGCCATCCTCCTGCACCTTCCTATTCTCCTCCACCTCCTTCTTCTCCACCTCCACCTCCAATTTCACAACCTCCTCCTTCCTTTTCTCCTCCACCTCCTTCTTCTTCTTCTCCTCCACCTCCTCCTTCCTCTTCTCCTCCACCTCCTTCTTCTTCTTCTCCCCAACCTCCTTCTTCTCCAGCTCCACCTCCTCCTCCTAACATGAGTACACCTCCTGAGGCACAGCCTCCAGCCAGGCGGACAAGGAAGGCTGCAGAGAAGGCTGCAGAGAAGGCTGCAGGCAAGCCTACCCAGAAGGCTGCAGGGAAGCGGAGCAAGAAGACCAGGAAGTGATTCCCTTGCTGCAATGTGGTCAGACAGAAGGCAGCCTGTTGTAGTTCCCCAGGCTTGGGACATGTATCTAACTTGCTGCTGTTCCTGACCTCTGGGAGTCCAAGACTAGATTGTGCTCAGTAATGTATGTTCCTCTCAAGGTTCCAATTTTGGTGTCCACACAGTCGCACAAATTGCAGCAGGCTCTCTAGCGCTGCCTTCTAGTTTGGTTATTATTATTTTGTATACCAGAATAAATGTTTTTTTGTGTTCCAGTTAATACTTGCATATGTGTTTTTGTTAAAGCTACATATTTAGCTGGTGAGTAGGCAGGTAATTTTCTTAAACTACAAAGCTAGAGTTTAAATGCCACAGATAACACTCAAAAAACGCCTTGCAGAACAAAAAAAAGAGGATAATTTAATACTATTTATGTCAAATTTACACCGGATAAAAAAAAAAGGAGAACACTAGAAATTAAAGAAGATTTTAAAATGCATATCTGAATAAAAACATACTAATTAAAAAAAAAAAAAAAAATCTTGCTCGATCAACTAAAATAACATATTCATGAGATCTGCATTCAGAAATGTTGGTAAAAATTAGTCCTAAATATGCGTGAATATCTACAGCCAAAAAAGATCAAAATTGCACATCATCATTGTAGTATTCTAAAGAAGATTTAAATGTGCAGCATTTAAACGTGGCTAAAATTGGTAACGCGTGACGAATGTGCTATCTCCATTCAAAACGCTCGTTTTACAAGAAGGTGCGCTCCCAACTCATGTTGAGTCTGACCATGCGCGGTTTTTGAAGACTCGGAAAAGCATACACACGAACGGTTTTCTCGTCCAAACACAGTCTGACAAGAATCACGTTGAGAAAAAATGAGACTCCAACGAGAAAAAAGACCGCGGGTCGTCTTTTTTCTTGTCGAGATTTTGGACAGTTTTCTCGACGAGAAAGCATACACACGAACAGTTTTCTCGACCAAAAAAGACAAGAAAACTGTTGGGAGAGCTTTTTTGCCGAGAAAACCGGTCGTGTGTACGCGGCCTGAGGATCTGAAAAAAAAAGAAGAATTGTTGCTCTACATAAAGATGGCCTAGGCTATAAGATTGCCAAGACCCTAAAACTGAGCTGCAGCATGGTGGCCAGGACCATACAGTGGTCAAATTGGTCTGCATGTCTGTCATCCCAGAAGTAAGCCTCTTCTAAAGATGATGCACAAGTAAGCCCGCAAACAGTTTACTGAAGACAAGCAGACAAACGACATGGATTACTGGAACCTTGTCCTGTGGTCTGATGAGACCAAGATAAACTTATTTGGTTCAGATGGTGCCAAGCGTGTGTGGCGGCAAGCAGGTGAGGCGTACAAAGACAAGTATGTCTTGCCTACAGTCAAGCATGGTGGTGGAAGTGTCATGGTCTAGGGCTGCATGAGTGCTGCCAGCTACAGTTCATTGAGGAAACCATGAATGCCATCATGTACTGTGACATACCGAAGCAGAGCATGATCCCCTCCCTTTAGAGACTGGGCCGCAGGGCAGTATTCCAACATAACTACCCCAAACACACCTCCAAGATGACCACTGCCTTGCTAAAGAAGCTGAGGGTAAAGGTGATGAACTGGCCAAGCATGTCTCCAGACCTTAACCCTATTGATCATCTGTGGGGCATCCTCAAATGGAAGGTGGAGGAGTGCAAGGTCTCTAACTTCCACCAGCTCCGTGATGTCGTCATGGAGGAGTAGAAGCGGACTTCAGTGGCAACCTGTGAAGCTCTGGTGAACTCGATGCCCAAGAGGGTTAAGGTAGTGCTGGAAAATAATGGTGGCCACACAAAATATTGACACTTTGGGACCTATTTGGACGGTTTAGACATGGCTGTGTGTTGTTATTTTGAGGGGACAACAAATTGACACTGTTATACAAGCTGTACACGCACTACTTTACATTGTAGCAAAGTGTAATTTCTTAATAGCTTCTAGTGGCTCAACAGAATGTGAAAACAACAAGGTGTTGACTGTGAGACACGTGACCTCTCCCAGACAACAGATATTTGCGAACTCAGATTACTTTAACGGCACATGGACAAATTTGTTATACCATGTACAAAGTTTGTGATTTTTCACCAGACTTAGATTTAAGGTAGATACATTTTGAATGAAATTTATGTTTAAGCATATATCATAATTGAGGCATTTACTAGAAAATAAAATTGGCCTCATGAGATTACACAAATATGTGTATTTTTCTTTTTAATTGAAAAATTAACAGAACATACTGCAGTTAGAAATATCTCAATTCCAATCTTATGCTACAAAGACTAAAATGGCCCAGTCAGATATACAGTGGGGCAAAAAAGTATTTAGTCAGCCACCAATTGTGCAAGTTCTCCCACTTAAAAAGATGAGAGAGGCCTGTAATTGTCATCATAGGTATACCTCAACTATGAGAGCCAAAATGTGGAAACAAATCCAGACAATCACATTGTCTGATTTGGAAATAATTTATTTGCAAATTATGGTGGAAAATAAGTATTTGGTCAATATCAAAAGTTCATCTCAATACTTTGTTATATATCCTTTGTTGGCAATGACAGAGGTCAAACGTTTCCTGTAAGTCTTCACAAGTTTGTCACACACTGTTGCTGGTATGTTGGCCCATTCCTCCATGCAGATCTCCTCTGGAGCAATGATGTTTTGGGGCTGTCGCTGGGCAACACGGACTTTCAACTCCCTCCAAAGGTTTTCTATGGGGTTGAGATCTGAAGACTGGCTAGGCCACTCCAGGACCTTGAAATGCTTCTTACGAAGCCACTCCTTCGTTGCCCGGGCAGTGTGTTTGGGATCATTGTCATGCTGAAAGACCCAGCCATGTTTCATCTTCAATGCCCTTGCTGATGGGAGGAGGTTTGCACTCAAAATCTCACAATACATGGCCCCATTCATTCTTTCATGTACACGGATCAGTTGTCCTGTTCCCTTTGCAGAGAAACCCCCAAAGAATGATGTTGCCACCCTCATGCTTCACAGTAGGTATGGTGTTCTTTGGTTGCAACTCAGAATTCTCCTTCCTCCAAACACGACAAGTTGTGTTTCTACCAAACAGTTCTACTTTGGTTTCATCTGACCATATGACATTCTCCCAATCCTCTTCTGGATCATCCAAATGCTCTCTAGCAAACCTCAGACGGGCCTGGACGTGTACTGGCTTAAGCAGGGGGACACGTCTGGCACTGCAGAATCTGAGTCCCTGTCGGCGTAGTGTGTTACTGATGGTAGCCTTTGTTACGTTGGTCCGAGCTCTCTGCAGGTCATTCCCCCCGTGTGGTTCTGGGATTTTTGCTCACCGTTCTTGTGATAATTTTGACCCCACGGGTGAGATCTTTCTTGGAGCCCCAGATCGAGGGAGATTATCAGTGGTCTTGTATGTCTTCCATTTTCTAATTATTGCTCCCACATTTGATTTCTTCACACCAAGCTGCTTGCCTATTGCAGATTCAGTCTTCCCAGCCTGGTGCAGGTCTATAATTTTGTTTCTGGTGTCCTTCGACAGCTCTTTGGTCTTCACCATAGTGGAGTTTAGAGTGTGACTGTTTGAGGTTGTGGACAGGTGTCTTTTATACTGATAACAAGTTCAAACAGGTGCCATTAATACAGGTAATGAGTGGAGGACAGAGGAGCCTCTTAAAGAAGAAGATACAGGTCTGTGAGAGCCAGAAATCTTGCTTGTTTGTAGGTGACCAAATACTTATTTTCCACCATAATTTGCAAATAAATTCTTTCAAAATCAGACAATGTGATTGTCTGGATTTGTTTCCACATTTTGTCTCTCATAGTTGAGATATACCTATGAGGACAATTACAGGCCTCTCTCGTCTTTTTAAGTGGGAGAACTTGCACAATTGGTGGCTGACTAAATACTTTTTTGCCCCACTGTATGTCCAATTTATTTCCTACAGATAAATAGAAGTTTATACTTTACCAGAAATATCTAAATCTGTTGTCTGAGGGATGTCATCTATATGTTCCGATGGACACCTTTCCCTTCCTTGATTTTTCCATTCTCAATCTTACTCTACACTCTTATCCCCCAAAGAAAATAGACGTGGATGTGTTTTCCACGTAATCATGCTGTCAAATGACGTGTTGTTTACTATGTAACCATGGCACAACTACCTGGGGGGCAGTATTGGACTCATGACATGGTTACCGAAAGGGAGCAATATTGTATTAAAAATTATTTTGCAAACGTACTTAAAATGTCAAGATATCACTTCAAATAACCTTTGACCTGAGCCTTGAACAACACCATAAATATAATAGGATGGACTGTTATCTGACAATATATGTCAGACTTCTCCTCTCTTCCTAAGATATATTGCTTTAAGAAAGTCTATACCACAGCACTCAACTTTCCTCCAAATACTTTGGTAGTGAGGCTTCCCAGAATGCAAAGATTATTTTACATGTAATTTCACTCTTATTCATAAAACTATTAACAAATATGCTACTCTCATATTTATATATATATATATATATATATATATATATATATATATATATATATATATATATGTAGCGATACCTTCAGCTAAGAGGGCCGCAGATTTAGTTTGGGCCCTGAAGACAGCTCCGCCAACCCCCAGCAATTTACTCGACCCACTTCTGGCACAGTTAGTCTAGGGTAATATATATATATATATATTGTGAGGGGGTTAGCTCGGCAGCGGGTGTGTGTGACCCCCGGGATGGGCTCCCCACACAAAACAGGCCCAGCAAACGGAGGTTGTGGTTTTCAAAATCAAAAAGGTGCGGTTTATTTTCTATTTACAGTGACAAAACACAGCAAAGCAAAAGAAACATAACCAAAATAAATCCTGGTCAAGTTGACCTCTGACTAAACATACAGGTTTCCTAACTAACAACTGGGATCAGCCTAGTGCTGTCCTAGTCCCTAAGTCCCTGGTTTTAAATGTCCAAGCAAATAGCCACACAGGCTTTGTCTCACCGCACAGGGGTTCACTCTCCCTAGACAGTCCACACAGGTCTGGTTCCAGGCATGAGCTAACATCTAATGAAGCTGGGAGTTCTTATAGAGGCCTAAATGAGCTGACAAGCTTCAGCTGGTCTCATCAACTCCCTGTCTGCACGACGCCCAGCCCTCTCCCTAGAGGTATGAGTCATCCATGAGCCCACTAGCCTTATACAACTCTCCACCTAGTTGTATAAGTCGGCGTAAAGCCTGAATCTGGGCGAAATATATCTACCCCCCTGGATGCAACCAGGTGACTTTACCTTCCTGCTGTCACATACCCCCCCTCTTGTTTTAACCTCGGGGTTGGAACACCAGCAATCAGGCATTCATGTACTCGAGACAAAGCATCCACATTCCCCATTTGAACGCCAGGGCGATGCTTTACTGTGAAGTTGAATTCCTGGAGGGCCAGGAACCACCTATTCACTCTTCTATTTGTTTCCTTGTTTTGAGCCATCCACTTTAACGGAGCGTGATCCGTAACCATGTCAAAGTGCCTACCTAGCAGGTAGTACCGAAGGGAATCTAGAGCCCACTTCACCGCTAAACACTCCTTTTCAACGGTGGCGTAATTTACCTCATGGGACTTCAACTTCCTGCTGAGGTAAATGACTGGGTGCTCTTCCCCGTTCCAGACCTGGGACAATACTGCTCCTAACCCCACATCTGACGCATCACTTTGTACGACAAAGTCTTTAGAGAAGTCGGGTGAGTACAACACTGGCTGGCTACATAAGGCTTGTTTCAAGAATTGGAATGCTGCCTCAGCCTCGGGGGTCCATTTAATCATGACCGACCCTTTCCCCTTCGTCAGGTTGGTTAGGGGCACAGCCTTAGAAGCAAAGTGGGGAATGAATCGCCGATAATACCCAGCGATTCCCAGAAAGGCTCGTACCTGCTTCTTGCTGTTGGGACGTGGCCAACTCTGGATGGCCTCGACTTTGTTGAGTTGGGGTTTTATTACTCCCCTCCCAATGGTGTACCCAAGATATTTGGCCTCCTCCTGCCCAATGGTACACTTCTTGGGGTTAGCCGTAAACCCCGCTTCCCGAACAGAGTCCAGGACTGCTTGCACTTTTGGCAGATGTGAGGCCCAATCTGTGCTATGGACAATTACGTCATCCAGGTAAGCCGCAGCATACTTCCGATGGGGCCTCAGCATCTGGTCCATTTTCCGCTGGAATGTGGCTGGCGCATTCTGTAACCCGAACGGCATTCTTTTATATTGGAACGCCCCGTCTGGGGTTACAAATGCGGTTTTCTCTTTGGCCGATTTGGCCAGGGGGATTTGCCAATACCCTTTTGTGAGGTCAAGAGTCGTCATGTATCGGGCTGTTCCCAGCCGGTCGATCAACTCATCTATACGTGGCATGGGGTAGGTGTCAAATTTTGTAACTTTGTTCAACTGACGAAAATCGTTACAAAATCGCCAGCTCCCATCCGGTTTAGGCACCAACACGATGGGACTAGACCAATCACTTTGGGACTCCTCTATCACCCCTAAGTTCAGCATTTTCTGTACTTCCTCCCGTATTGCCTCCCGTCGAGCCTCTGGGATCCGATAGGGTTTTAACTTCACCCTTTCACCGGGCGGGGTAATGATGTCATGCTCTACCCCAGATGTTTGTCCCGGCAGCTCAGAGAATACCTCCTTGTTGCGAAGCACAAACTCCTTAACCTCCTGTTGTTGGGGTTGTGACAAGGTGGCTGCTATTCCAACCTCAGGAATCACGCAACCAGTTTGAGCTGGTGACCAAGTGTCTGCGACTAGGGACTCTCTATCCCTCCAGGCTTTCAACAGATTAACGTGATAGATCTGTTCGGGCTTTCGCCTTCCTGGTTGTCTGACCTTGTAATTCACTTCGCTCACTTTTTCCATTATCTCGTAGGGGCCTTGCCATTTGGCAAGGAATTTACTTTCAACCGTAGGGACAAGTACCAATATCCTATCCCCCGGGGAAAAGGTACGGGTCTTGGTTCCACGGTTGTACACTCTCTGCTGTGCCAACTGCGCTTGGGCCAAATGTTCCTTCACGATGGGCATTACCTGTGCAATTCGATCTTGCATCAGGGCGACATGCTCAATCACACTCCTGTGGGGAGAACTCTCACTTTCCCAAGTTTCCTTGGCAATATCCAACAGCCCTCTTGGGTGTCTCCCATACAGTAACTCAAAGGGGGAGAATCCCGTAGAGGATTGGGGCACCTCCCTAATAGCAAACATCAAATAAGGAAGTAAACAGTCCCAATCCTTTCCATCTCTATCCACCACTTTCTTCAACATTTGTTTTAGGGTTTTGTTGAATCTTTCAACCAGCCCATCGGTTTGGGGGTGATACACAGACGTACGCAATTGCGTCACTTTGAACAATTTACACAGCTCTTTCATAACCCGGGACATAAAGGGTGTACCTTGGTCCGTAAGCAGTTCTTTACAAATACCCACCCGGCTAAAAACAAGAGATAGCTCTTTGGCTATGGTTTTGGCCGAGGTATTTCGGAGAGGGATCGCTTCTGGATAACGGGTGGCATAGTCCATTATAACTAATATGTACTGGTGCCCCCTAGCGGACTTGATTATAGGACCTACCAAATCCATGGCGATCCTCTCAAACGGGACCTCAATGATGGGTAGAGGGACCAGCGGGCTACGGAAATGTGGCATCGGGGCCAACCTCTGACATACAGGGCAGGAGGAACAATAATTTTCTACGTCCTTCATCACCCCCGGCCAATAGAATCTCTGTAATACCCTCTCTCGGGTTTTCTCTGTCCCCAGATGATCTCCAAGAATGTGCCCATGGGCCAACTCCAACACCAACTTCCTGTAAGGTTTGGGCACCACAAGCTGCTCAACGGTTTCTTCTGCCCTTTTTGCCACCCGATACAGTAGGTCCTTCTCTACGCTGAAGTATGGGTAAGTGCAGGTATTATCTGGGTTCACTAACTCGCCATCTATTTTCACTACGTTTTCCCGTGCCTTTATTAGGGCGGGGTCTTTCAACTGTTCTGTGGCAAAGTTTTCCCTGTGAACCTCAAGATCAGAAAACTCCACAGACGGTAGGTTTTCGTCTGAGGAGGTGGGCTCCTCTCCAGTTTCTTGAGTCTCCCCTGCCAATACTGATAAGGGAAATTCCGGAGAGTCCTCACCACTCTCAGGGGAGTTCTGGCTATCACATTCCTGGTACATAGGGGCACCAGTGAGGGGCTCAGGATCATCCCACAGTTCCCAGAACTTCGGAAAATCCCTTCCCACAATGGCGTCATGCGGTAACTGAGATACTAAGCCCACTGGATGAGAGAGGGTACCTTTGGGGGTCTCGAAACACACTGTAGTCACTGGATACTCTCGGGTGTCCCCATGCACACAAATAACAGCTACCTTGCTATTCCCAGAGACCTCTGTTTTAACTAACTCAGCCTTTATCAGGGTCACAAGGCTACCTGAATCCAGCAATACCACAACATTTCTACCATTAACACACATTTTGCATAAATGTTTCTCAGTTCCTCGAATGGCAGTGCATGCGACTGTCGCACACAGCGACTGACGTCTGCCCGTCAGAAAGTCACACTGCATGGGTTCCTCCACAACCGGGCAATTGGCTGCAATATGTCCCGCTTGCCGGCAGCGGTAGCAAACGATCCTTCTTGCCGCCTCTTGAGCCGCTGATTTCCCAGGCTGTTCTCGCCAAACTTGGGGTAGAGCTCCCACCCTCTCACTCTCTCCACCCTCACCCCTTGGAATCCTCTTATCCGCCCCTGGGGATGGTCTGGTCTTAGGGTGGAAAGTCCGAGTGTCTCTGGAAGAGGCCGTCAGGTTCTCTGTAGCCAAGTATTTCTCCACACGATCCACAAGACCATCGGCCGTCTCTGGGTCTCCATGGCTTACCCACTTTTGGATGGCAGTAGGAAGAGCTCTCAAAAACCGATCCATTACAACACGTTCCACAATCTTTGGTGCGGACAAAGTCTCTGGCTGTAGCCACTTTCTGCTCAGGTGAATGAGATCATACATTTGAGACCTGGGGGGTTTTCCAAGCTGGAAAGTCCAGTTATGCACACGCTGAGCCCGGACAGCCTGGGTGACACCCAGCCTTGCCAAAATTTCAGCTTTTAGCATCACATAGTCTTTTGCTTGGTTAGGCTCTAGGTCATAGTAAGCTTTCTGCGATTCACCAGTTAACAGAGGAGCCACCAGTCCAGCCCACTGCTCCTCAGGCCACTTTTCTCTTTCAGCGGTCCTTTCAAATGTGGTCAAAAATACCTCTGGATCATCCTCTCCAGTCATTTTTGTCAATAAACGGCTCACCCCAAAGGACGCGGTATTAGTGGGACGGCTTTCCTCACTGGTCTGCGGACGTTGCTGCATTACTGCTTCCATTTGTTGTAGTCTCTGCTCTTGCTTCTGTAACAGGTCTATGAAGCGGGCCTCAGATTGCTGCTGGGCTTGTTGCTGAGCTTCCAGACTCTGTTGGTGAGCTTGCTGCTGGGCTGCAAGGCTCTGTTGATGAGCTTGCTGCTGGGCTGCAAGGCTCCTTTGCAAACCTGCATTTGTCTGCTGTTGATTGGCATTTGCTAGAGCCAGCTGTTTCAGTATCTCCTCCATGCTGGCTTAAAAAAAAACTGCCACTGGTTCTCCACCAACTGTGAGGGGGTTAGCTCGGCAGCGGGTGTGTGTGACCCCCGGGATGGGCTCCCCACACAAAACAGGCCCAGCAAACGGAGGTTGTGGTTTTCAAAATCAAAAAGGTGCGGTTTATTTTCTATTTACAGTGACAAAACACAGCAAAGCAAAAGAAACATAACCAAAATAAATCCTGGTCAAGTTGACCTCTGACTAAACATACAGGTTTCCTAACTAACAACTGGGATCAGCCTAGTGCTGTCCTAGTCCCTAAGTCCCTGGTTTTAAATGTCCAAGCAAATAGCCACACAGGCTTTGTCTCACCGCACAGGGGTTCACTCTCCCTAGACAGTCCACACAGGTCTGGTTCCAGGCATGAGCTAACATCTAATGAAGCTGGGAGTTCTTATAGAGGCCTAAATGAGCTGACAAGCTTCAGCTGGTCTCATCAACTCCCTGTCTGCACGACGCCCAGCCCTCTCCCTAGAGGTATGAGTCATCCATGAGCCCACTAGCCTTATACAACTCTCCACCTAGTTGTATAAGTCGGCGTAAAGCCTGAATCTGGGCGAAATATATCTACCCCCCTGGATGCAACCAGGTGACTTTACCTTCCTGCTGTCACAATATATATATATCTTATGCTCTATGGTTAAATTCAGACACCAATGCAGTGATAGAAGAATAACAAGTTTACTTTCTACTGGCAATAAAATCAACAGTTATAACAAATCACAGGAATATCTCTGCAGAGCCCTGCAGCAATAGACACACTACAACTAGTAAGATATGGCGCACACGCACCACGTGTAACAGTACTTCACTATGCGCCCTATGGCGCAGCAACTAAATAATCTATCTAGATGGCCAGGCCTTACCATATAACTCAGTCTCTAGGGGGGTTAAATTCTTTGCATGCAAGTCTTTAAACAGTGGTGCACATTTCAGGAACACATTTGTAATCCAAGGGGAAGAAATGCCAACACAGTACACTCCACTAGAGATCCGTTTGACTCAGTTCAGCTATGGATCTCCAGGGGAGGGGAAACTGAAATAGGAACTGGTGGGCCACGGCAGTCTGTAGGCCTAACAATGGTATACAGTATTTGTGGATTGAGCATGTGCTCGCTTACCCCTCCGGACGCGATCCCAGTCCGGGAACTTCCACCTGCTGTGTCTCCACACACAGCGTCTGCAGCAGTCTGGTCTCCAGCTCAACAGCGGTTGAGGAAACCGAGTCAGATGCCACCCAGGCTCGCGATGGGGTGGAAGGCTCCTTTGGGTAGCAGCGCAAGGCCCCAGGCTTCAGGCCTTGCACCACAGCGGATCCGCACAGGAAGATCTCTCCACTGAAGTCTCGTGTCCCAAAGAGGCCGAGCCCGGCCTCGCCTCCTCCTTATATAACCCCACCCATGAGTCTCTGGGGTGGAAACATTGCATCCTGGGTACCGAATGGGGTTCTGGGTAAGGTAGTCCTGAGAGTCTTAAGGGAGACCCCGCTACACAATCCCCCCACTTAAACTCTTTGGTCCCCAAAGATAATTCTAACATACACTGTGTACAACCCTAGACAAAGTTGCGTATGATGTTGGCATAGGGAATTCCCACCAAAACAAAGGGGTTGAATTCCCTTGCCCACAGGTCACACTATCATGAGTGGCCTGCCTAACTGTGCCAGAGAGTGAGTGGGGGTTGCCCTCCACCAAATGAACAGTGGAGGGATCCGGATTCTCTGCACTCCTCCTGGCAGTGACAACAGAATCTTCTGAGCTCTTCCCCATTTGTGGGTAGGTCAACTTTTTGGGAGGCCTTATGACTCTTCGAGCCCTTTGCTCTCTTGGGGTTTCTGGCTCTGGCACCACAGGCTCTTCTTCCGTAGCAGGCTCGGGCAACACGGCGGGCTCTGGAACATCTGCTTCAGGAGCCGAGGGATACATAGAGTCTCCAGGGTCCCTTTCAGAGTAAGTATCACAGGCATCTTCCCAGTAATCTGATGAAGGACTAGATGGGATGAACTCAGTGGCTTCTGCATTCAGTTGTCCATCTATAGTGTCTTCAGTGGTTGGAAGATCTATAGCAGAAGTTCCTGGAGTTAGGGAAGGCCACAGCCAGTCAAGTTCTCTCCCTTCATCTCCACTAAGTTCGGAGGCCTCTCCATCTTCACCCCGAGAGGTCTGGGACCGAGTGTTTGGCCTGGGAGTATCCAGAATAGAGACTGGTTCAGAGGAGTCCCTCACTGGAGGTATCCTGACTGCTTCAGCAAGTGGGAGCAGGTGGTTTCGATGCCACGTCTTCAGTGGTCCTACCTTCCCTTCTGACTTCAACTTGTAGACAGGTAGGCCTGGCAGCTTCCTACAGATGACATAGGGTTCAGATCTCCATCTGTCTGCAAGTTTGTGTTTTCCAGGGACCCCCAGATTGCGTAACAGTACTCGGTCCCCGGGCTGAAGGTCTTGCACCCGGACCTTCAAGTCGAAGTTTCTTTTGTTTTGAGCTCCCCTTTGATCTGAGGCCGCTTGAGCTTGTTCATAGGCTACTTTCAGGCTGTGTCTGAGCCTGTCCACATATCCTTTGTGGGATGTGGCTGAGGAATGGTCTAAAGAGGTGCCAAAGGCCAGGTCCACAGGTAACCTTGCTTCTCTCCCAAACATAAGTCGATATGGGGAGTAGCCTGTAGCATCACTGGTGGTGCAGTTGTAAGCGTGTACTATAGCTGCTATGTGTTTGCTCCAATGTTGCTTCTTCTCACTAGAAAGACAAAAATCTCCTGCGCTCTCGGTGTATCGTCAAAACACGGGTAGTGTGGTTCCGTCTAGAGGCAAAGTCTAAAGTCTTGCAGCCCTCCTCAGAACAATGGGTGTTCATGTGGCTAGAAAAAAGAAGAAAGAAAAAAGGAGGGCGCACCGACCTAGTGTATTACCACTTAGACGTTCTATTTAAAATATAAAAAAGCAGTGATCATGGACCATCTAGGCTCTGAGGAAAGGGGTGCGCCCCAGAAACGCGTCAGCTATCCAGTTGTCTGAAGTACTGTCCGACCCTCTCTGTCATCGAGTCCAGTCGGCAGGTGCCAAAGAATTCCAGCTGATTTGTCCGATAAGCCTTTATTTAAGCTCCGTTTGTGAGTAAGATTACTGCTTTTTTATATTTTAAATAAAACGTCTAAGTGGTAATACACTAGGTCGGTGCGCCCTCCTTTTTTCTTTCTTCTTGCTTCTTCTCACTATCCAGAGTTCCCAACATGTTAAGCAGGGTTCGGTTAAACCTCTCCGGCTGAGCATCTCCCTGTGGGTGGTAAGGTGTGGTTCGGGTTTTCTTGATACCCAAAGAGTCTAACAGTTTCTTGATCAATCGACTCTCAAAGTCCCTTCCTTGGTCTGAATGGAGTCGCTGTGGTAGCCCATAATGGACAAAATACTTCTCCATATGTACCTTGGCCACTGTGGAAGCCTTCTGGTCTTTGGTTGGGAAAGCTTGGGCATACCGGGTGAAATGATCGATTATCACCAGAACATTTCCTAGTCCACTCAGGTCGGGTTCGAGGCAGAGAAAATCAATGCATACCAGATCCATTGGGCCTTGACTTTGTAGATGGCCCATTGGGGCAGCTTGATGGGGTAAAGTCTTCCTCTGAATGCAGCGTGCACATGAATGGCAGTACTTCTCTACTTCTGCCCTCATGCAGGGCCAATAGAACCGACTTCTGACGAGTTGAAAGGTCCTTTCCGCCCCTAGGTGGCCGTGATTGTCATGCAGGGCAATCAGAACAGTTTCTCGATGTTTTTCCGGAAGGAACAATTGCCATTTATCTTCCAGGTCATCAGAGGGGCCCCTTCGGTAGACCACTCCCTGATGCACCTGCAACCTGTCCCACTCTTTCCTCAACAGGCAAGCTTCCTTTGAGGAGTGGCGCAGGAGTCTGTTTGGATCCTGATTCTCCAGGGCTTCCAGAACCAATTTCCCCATGGGGTCTTCCAATTGGTCGCATCTCAGCTCCTTCTTGGACAGTTTCGGCAGATTGTCTTCCTCCAGTTGGGTTACTCCACAGTATTATTTGGGGACTCCTACCATGGTAACTCCTATCTCTTCTGCCCTCGAGCCTCCTCTGGCTTGTAATTCAGCCCCTTGACAAAGGGCCCGCACCCCGTCAGGTGCCACTTGAGTCCAGTCTTCTGTGTCACTGGTGGGGGCATGAGATCTCCTGGACAGAGCGTCTGCATCCCAATTTCCAGCCCCTGGCCTGTACTTTAGGCTGAAATTGAATCCGGACAGTGCGGCCAGCCACCTGTGTCCAGTGGCGTCCAGCTTTGCTGTGGTGAAAAGGTAGGTAAGGGGGTTGTTGTTGGTCTTCACAGTGAATTCCGCCCCATACAGGTAGTCTTTGAGCTTGTCTACTACCGCCCACTTAAGGGCCAGGAACTCCAGCTTGTGAGTGGGGTAGTTCTTCTCAGAGGGGGTCAGGCTCCTGCTCACGTAGGCAACAGGCTGCAGTTGTCCTTCGTGTTCTTGGTAAAGTACTCCTCCCAGACCGTCATGACTAGCATCTACATGTAGTTCTTAGGGTTTGGTTGGGTCTGCGTAGGCCAAGACTGGGGCAGTGGTTAGGCTCCTCTTCAACGCCTGGAAGGCCTCTTCACACTTCTGGCTCCACTGATCTCTGACTGACTCTCCCTCTTCCTGGGCCCTGAGTCGTCCTCTTCCCCCTCAGTCTTGAGTAGTTCATTCAATGGTCTGGCAATTCGGGCAAATCCTTCCACAAACCTCCTGTAATAGGAGCAGAACCCCAAGAAGGATCTGAGTTCTGTTACTGTGGTGGGACGTGGCCAGGAGGTAACTGCCTCCAATTTTTCAGGGTCTGTGGCCACCCCTTCTTCAGACACTATGTGCCCCAGATAGTTCACAGAAAACTGGTAGAACCGACCCTTCTCAGGCGAAAGCTTGAGTCCCTCCTCACTAAATCTTCTCAACACTTTTTCCAGCCTTTCTTCATGTTCTTCCAGGGTTCTCCCAAAGACAATGACATCGTCCAGGTATACAAGGACTTCAATAAGGTTCATGTCTCCTACAGTCTTCTCCATGAGACGTTGGAAGGTAGCAGGAGCTCCAGACAGTCCCTGAGGCATTCGATCAAACTCAAAGAACCCCACTGGGGTTATGAAGGCTGTCTTCTCCTTGTCTTCTGGATGCATAGGGATCTGGTAGTTTCCACTCTTGAGATCCATAACGCTAAACCACTTGGCTCCAGACAAACTCTGTAAAGCGTCCTCTATCCTTGGAGTGGTGTACTGGTCGGGTATGGTTCTCCTGTTGAGAGTCCTGTAGTCTATACAGAGCCTCAACGACCCATTCTTCTTCCTGACCACCACTATCGGGGATGCATAGGGGCTTCTAGACTCCCGGATCACACCAGTCCTCTTGAGTTCTGCGAGTTGTTCCCTTAGATCCTCCAGATCTGCTAGTGGGACCCGCCTGACCCTCTCTCTGAAGGGCTTGTCTTCTTGAAGGCGGATTCGATGGGTGGCACTCCTTGCACACCCCACATCGAACTCATCTTTGGAGAAGATCTTCTCCCATCTGGTCAACTGGGCCTTGGCTCTCTCTTTCCAAGCCCTGGGCAGATTCGGGTTTTCCATGGACAGCTTCTCCCAAACATCTCCTCCTCCACCCGTCCCCTTGACTTCTGACAGGGTAACCGGGGCAGCAGGGCTCACCTGGCCCAGCAGCATTCTGGCTGGGATCTCCATAGGGTCACCTGTAGTGTTCCTAACACTCACCGGAACTCTACAATGGGCCTTCTTCAGGGCCTTCAGCGGAATCACTTCTGGTATCACCTCCAGACCTGAGAACTCTTCCCTTGGGTCGGATTCCAGCACGACAAAGGGTCCAGGCTGCTCCCAAGTAAGCTTCACAGTGGCTCTGAGACAGGTTACTTCGCCGGGCTGCAACACTACCCCTTCTCTTCCAAGTCTCCACACCTTCCCTATCCCCTCTCCAGGGGTCTTCTGCTCTAGGACCAGCCGTTGGTAGGCCGTCTTCAGCATGGGGTAAATCTTGGTGGCCGCTTGCCCCTTCTCTTTCACTAGAGGGGTCAGGAGTCTTCGGACCAGGTCCGTGTTTGTCCCTATTATAAGGGAACTCTTGTTGGCTCCTGGCGGCCGAGGGCACACAACTGCCAGGGTGTCAAACACTTCAGCCTTCCCAGCCACAGATGGGTCAAAGGTCATCTTGATGGGCAGATAGCCATCGTAGGGGAAGCTCTGGGTTCCAATCCCCCATATTTCCAGTTCCTCTATCTTCTGGATGGGCAGATGACTCAAGTGCTTATCGTAGAAATCCCGGTATAATAGGGTCACTTGTGCCCCAGTATCCAAGATGGCTCTGGTGTAGACTCCCTCCACTTGAATGGGCACTATAGGAGATGGGCCTACCAGCTTCTCCGGATATGGCCTGGCAGGGGTCGCCTTCTTCTGGTCCTTTCCCTTCGGACTCTCTCTCGTCCAACTCCCTTTGGACTTTAGTCTTTCTTGAGCCTGGTATGCATTGATTTCCCTCCTTTCAATGGGTGTACAGACCCGCTGAGGGATATTATTGTTTTTCTTAGGTGTGCATCCCCTCTGGGGAATGCTGTGCCTCTTCTGAGGGGTCTTGCCCCCTTTCTCTGGGGTGTATCTCTGTTGAGGAATAAAGGGGGGGGGCACTCTTGGTCAAATCTTATAGCACGCACCACATCCCATATACTATGAAACTGGAGATGGGGGGGCAATGGGTATACTCAGTACCCTGGGATTTTTAAATACGGTGCTAGATAGAGATTGACAAAGGAATCAGAACTAAAAAAGATTAAATTTTATTACATGACAAGAACAAAGAATACATAAAATATCATAACCATCCATTGAAGACGTGTGACTCAGTAATCAAAGATGCAGATGCAGTTGCTAGGTCGCCACTCTATTAGTTTCGCTATAAATAGCTTCCTCAGGAGTGATTGTGACAGTAGCAAATTATACTGAAAGCACAGAATACATATGATTAACATGAAGGATGGTTACAGGTTAATGAGCATAAGCACATAACGTTATTTACATTACAATGTTGGCATGATAATCGGGAGAAAGTATTGAAAAAATATATTAAAGAAAAAATATTGACATGCATCATTGATCAGGACCCATGCTGAACACCAAACATACATATGTGTACATATGCACTCACCAGTTTGCAGAGTACATCGTTTATAATGAACAGAGGAAAAATTCTCTCAGAGCCATAAAGTTCAAGCGAAACGACATTGTTCCACTGCTCCACTCAAACAGCCTGGCAGAATCCAGTGACACACCTAATAGTATTCGCAACCATAGGGGTATTTGAGCAAAATAAAATGAGATGAATACCTATGGGAATATTAATAAAATGTATTAATATATCAGGACTGCACAAACATAATCTAATTTGTTAAAAAAGAAGGTGTATGAAGATGAGCCTCTTACCTTGATAGAGTAGGTATTGAGACAAAATGCCAATATTAGTAAGGATCTAGCGCCTAAGTTTTTCATACAAGAAGAAAAACTGAAGCTAGGATGTTTGAATGGGAGATGGACAGGCCAGCAGGAATGCACATCAGCCAAAAAGGAAGATAGGACACATTGGCAACTATCTGACAGCTATCACCAAAAAGAAGGAAGAAAAACAAAAACAAAAATATCCAAGTGAGAAAAATGAGTCACTAAAGAAACACGGATCAAAAGATCAAATGACAAATCATCCAAGCAATGCCTTACCTGGATGAATATGCTTCAAGCATAGTCCAGCTGGAACAAGTGCAACCTGCCCCTTGATGTGGGGAAGGATCCTGGCAGAAAGTAAGCGGCCAAAGACCGCGCTTCTTATACCCCCACCGCAGCAGCGTCTGACCTCATTGCCGCGATGCGGACGTCTACTCGGAGGTCTATGCGTGACGCAAGCGCCGTCCATAGGGTTGGACTGGCGCGTGCGTCATTGAAGCAGCCAATGGGAGTGGCTTATCACACGTCAGAAGACGTGTGTGTTAAAGCCCTCTAAGCTGCTGAAGTCAGCCGCGCCATCTTGCAAAAGGGAAAAAGCCACACTGTTACAAGGGTAAAGTGGGAAATGAGATGGTATAAAGAGGAGTGGAAAGGCGGATGGAAATCGTGAGCTGACGAGGCAAGGACCAACTAATAATGGACGTCCTGAATGATCATAGGATTGGCATAACAAATGAAATCAAAAAGGGCGCACTGGGCGTCCGTATGGTTGCGCTATAGTGTGTCAAAAGATAAACTGACAAGGGAGGAGTGCTGCATGGAATTGACTAAATTAAATTAATACACAAACTAAATTATGTATTTGAAATATAAGAATGTACAGAATGCTTGAAACAATAATAATGGAAAAAATGTATTAACTGACAGAGATTGCATCTCCGACAGTTCCTTCAAAAACGGCAAAATCACAGAGAGATGAAAATACTGTTTCTCGGACGTTGCCAAGATTATTGAAAGTATTAAAAAAAGGCAAACTGGTGAGATTTGAAGGAGCACATAATGGGTCATGAACATCATAGTCAAAAAAAACAATTTGTTGACCGTGACGCTGAGCAAGCACCACGGCTAAGAGTAGGAATAAACGCGTCAAAATTCATATAACTTTGTAACAATAAAATGAAACATACACAAATGTGCAAAAGTATCTGACAGATGCTAGGGGCAATCAAATAAACACAAAAAAAACAAAAAAACAAAACAAAAAAAAAACAAAGATATGATGTTTTAGACAAACTGGACTAAGGAAAATTGACTATAGCGAGGCTCCACGATGGAGCTCTAAAGGAAGGCCCTATAAAAAGGGCTTAAAACTAAATGCATCATTCAAGCCAGGGTATCTTAGGGCAGAAAGCCTGTGAATCCACCTGGCCTCTTTTTGGAGCAGGATCCTGTCATAATTCCCCCCTCTGTCTCCCGGAGGGACATGTTCCAAAGCAGAAAATGCATTACTGTACTGTCAAAATTGTGGAAAAGACCCACATGACGGCTAATAGGAGTTTCCATTTTTTTCTTTTTGATCAAAGAGACATGGTCTCTTATGCGATGGAAGAATGGTCGTTTGGTCTTTCCAATGTAAAAAGCATCACATTGGCACTGCATAAGATATACTATACCAATGGAGTGACAGGTAACAGAGAACGAAGGTCTATGTAAATGTCCGTCAGGGAGAGAAACAGTAGGTGATGAATGCATGTATCTGCAGAACTTGCATTTATGACAAGGCCTGGTGCCCCTAAAGGGAATGGCATTAGATGATGGTAGAGCGAAATGACTGTGAACCAAGGTATCCCTCAGAGACCTGGCTCTCCTGTAGGTAATTTCAGGGTAGGGTTTAATCCACTTGGATATTTGTTCATCACTTGTTAGTAAGTACCAATATTTTTGCAAAATATGGCGGACTTCAAGGTGTTGATTTGAATATTTGGTTATTAGACGTATTCCCGGATCAGGTTTAGATCTCTTGGGGCCATGTAAAAGGGCATTTCTATCCTGTTTTTTAGTTCTTGCATATGCTTTTTTGAGGCATTTGTTGCTGTAGCCTCGTTCCAAAAAGCGGGCTCTAAGCAATTTAGCCTCATGTTCAAAGTCTCGTGGATTACTACAATTCCGGCGTACTCTAAGGTATTGCCCATAGGGCACACTGGAAATAAGGAATTTGGGGTGTGCACTCCCTGCGTGAAGGAGGGAGTTTCCAGCTGAGGATTTGCGGTACAGAGATGTACTAATGACACCATCACTGTTGGCATTGATTTTAAGATCAAGGAATGTCAAGTCAGTTTGACTTGTTTCAAAGGTAAACTTCAAATTTAAGCTATTAATCTTAAGGTGGTTTAAAAAAGTGGTGAGGGCATCCCTGGGACCGGTCCATACGAAAAAGATGTCATCAATAAATCGTCGCCATATTGGGATGAATTCCAGAGAGTCCTGAAGGTCTTCTCTGTGAAAGAGTCTCTCCCACCCCCCCAGATACAGGTTGGCATAAGAGGGGGCGCACTTGGTCCCCATAGCCACTCCCTGTATCTGGAGGTAGTGGGAGTCTCCAAACAAAAAAATATTGTTTGATAAGATGAACTCCAAAAGGTTAAGGATGAAATTAATGTAAGCCCGAGGGATGCCCTTATCCTCGATGATGAAGCCCTCCACAGCCCGCAAACCAAGATGATGTGGTATGGAGTTGTAAAGGGCCTCAACATCGAGCGCCACCAACCATGATCCCCTGGGCAAAGAGAGGCCATCCAGAGCCCTGAGGAGATCAGTCGTGTCTTGTAGATATGATACCAATCCTTCAACATGTGGTCGTAAAAAATCATCGACCAGTTGACTGGCGGTTTCCGTCAATGAGCCATTGCCAGAGACAATGGGACGTCCCGGAGGAGAGGATAAACTCTTATGAACTTTAGGTAATGCATAGAGGGTTGGAGTTCTGGGGTTTGTGATGTTAAGAAACTCCCAGGTTTTTTTTGTTATTAATCCATCATGGTAAGCATTACCAATCAGATGTTTATAGCGTGTATTAGTTAAGTCCAGATGAGTGTTAGACACTTTGCGGTACCATTCTTTGTTGGTCAATAAGTTCATGACCATCCGCTCATAGTCACGAAAGTTCATGACCACCAAATTGCCCCCCTTGTCGGAGGGCTTGATGATGATATCCTTATTAAGCTGTAGGGATCACAATGCGTCGAGTTGGGAATCACTTAAATTAGATTCAGCCTTCAATTTCCAATTGGACTGGTTTATTTCCTTAGTCACCTGCTTAGTGAAAGCCCAGTCCTGATATATTAATACATTTTATTAATATTCCCATAGGTATTCATCTCATTTTATTTTGCTCAAATACCCCTATGGTTGCGAATACTATTAGGTGTGTCACTGGATTCTGCCAGGCTGTTTGAGTGGAGCAGTGGAACAATGTCGTTTCGCTTGAACTTTATGGCTCTGAGAGAATTTTTCCTCTGTTCATTATAAACGATGTACTCTGCAAACTGGTGAGTGCATATGTACACATATGTATGTTTGGTGTTCAGCATGGGTCCTGATCAATGATGCATGTCAATATTTTTTCTTTAATATATTTTTTCTATACTTTCTCCCGATTATCATGCCAACATTGATGCAGCAATTTCTGCAATGTAATGTAAATAACGTTATGTGCTTATGCTCATTAACCTGTAACCATCCTTCATGTTAATCATATGTATTCTGTGCTTTCAGTATAATTTGCTACTGTCACAATCACTCCTGAGGAAGCTATTTATAGCGAAACTAGTAGAGTGGCGACCTAGCAACTGCATCTTTGATCACTGAGTCACACGTCTTCAATGGATGGTTATGATATTTTATGTATTCTTTGTTCTTGTCATGTAATAAAATTTAATCTTTTTTAGTTCTGATTCCTTTGTCAATCTCTATCTAGCACCGTATTTAAAAATCCCAGGGTACTGAGTATACCCATTGCCCCCCATCTCCAGTCTCTGTTGAGGAATGTTGTGTTTCCTCTGAGGGGTTTTGTCTCCTCTTTTCTTCTGCTTCGCATTCAGCTTGGAGCTCACTGAAGATGATGGGCACCCGGTTGACTCCTTCACCGGGGCCCTCTGGAGTTTCCCGCCGGCTTGCGGTTATCTGTTTTCTTCTTCTTGGGACTTTAACATGTAGCTGCAATGTGGCCAACTCCTCCACAATTAAAACAGATTATGTCCCCCCAGTCTTGCAGAGATGCGGGTGCCGAAACAGCTGGGAACAGTTCCTTTCTCGCTACCTCTTTCTCTGGACCCTGTGTGTCTTTCGCCATCAGAGAGGTTAGCATCTCTAACACCTGAGACATTTGTGATTTCAAAGTGTCCACTTCTGAGTCCCTTTCTGGAGTCATGAGCGAGTTGACCATCACTGGTGTAGGGGCATGACTTGTCTTTATCATTGCCTGATCCTTCTGCAGTGCCTCATCTCTGATGATTTTTATCAAATCAGAGTAAGTCAGTGACGTTCCTCCTCCTGAGGTTTTCAGGTACAACCAGACTGGATCCGAGCGCAAAGCTCCCTTTAAGACTTGCTTCATTCTTGCGGCATCTGTATCTTGGGGCATCATTCCCTTCTTCAAGACAATCTTACACAGCAACCTGTTCAGTCTTCTGACATACTCTGAAAGCTTTTCATTCGGCTGTTGGAAAGTATGTTCAAGTTGGTAGACCATCTCTGTCACCTTTTCTAGCTGACCAAACTCTTCCTGGAGCATAGCTAGACAGTCTTGAGCCGTGCAGTCTGTATTTCCAAACCGGAAACTTTTCACTGCTTCTGCTGCTGCGCCTTTAAGGCTTTCTATCACTCGTTGCCTCTTCTGCGCTTCAGGCACCTCCCATGCCTCCACTGCCTGCAATGCCTGTTCCACCCAAGTATCGAAGTCTTCCTCCCCTGCAGGGACAGGGAGCTTCCCTGAGAATGTCTTTAGTCTCCGGTAGCTAGTCTCTACATGCACCGTGCTTGTCTTCTGACATTTGGTTAGTAGATCCCCTATTGCCTTTATCAATTCTGGTGATATAGCAGTGGCAGGTGCAGGTGCCACCGGGGTCGTCACCCCGTCTCCTCTTTCTGGTGAGGTACGGGCCGCAGCCTGCGGTGATCCCGTTGGTGATGGCTCCTTCTTTACAGTTACTGCGTGCGCCAACCTATAGGTTCTGTTGTCTGGCGTCCGCACACACTTGCGCTTGCAAGCCTCTGGCATCCCTCTGGCATCCCGTCCCAGTACTCCACTAGTGCATACTGATATGAGGTGTCTGGGTCTGACTTTATCTCCGTCACCCACGGTGTGTGATCTGGGGACACTGACTTCGTTAACTCCTCTACCGTCTCAGTCGACCATTCCTCCCCAGGGAGGCTGATGACTATCGAGTGGTTTGGCTCTGCCCTAGAGGCTTCACACCACTCTTCTACTGCTTGTGGGTCCATGCCGGCACTTCTGGCGTTCACCTGCTGTATCAGGATCCCGGACGAGAACCCCCACGTGTAGCGATACCTTCAGCTAAGAGGGCCGCAGATTTAGTTTTAGACACCAATGCAGTGATAGAAGAATAACGAGTTTACTTTCTACTGGCAATAAAATCAACAGTTATAACAAATCACAGGAATATCTCTGCAGAGCCCTGCAGCAATAGACACACTACAACTAGTAAGATATGGCGCACACGCGCCATGTGTAACAGTACTTCACTATGCACCCTATGGCGCAGCAACTAAATAATCTATCTAGATGGCCAGGCCTGACCATATAACTCAGTCTCTAGGGGGGTAAAATTCTTTGCATTCAAGTTTTTAAACGGTGGTGCACATTTCAGGAACACATTTGTAATCCAAGGGGAAGAAATGCCAACACAGTACACTCCACTAGAGATCCGTTTGACTCAGTTCAGCTATGGATCTCCAGGGGAGGGGAAACTGAAATAGGAACTGGTGGGCCACGGTAGTCTGTAGGCCTAACCATGGTATACAGTAATTGTGGATTGAGCATGTGCTTGCTCACCCCTCCGGACGCGATCCCAGTCCGGGAACTTCGACCTGCTGTGTCTCCACACACAGCGTCTGCAGCGGTCTGGTCTCCGGCTCAACAGCGGTTGAGGAAACTGAGTCAGATGCCACCCAGGCTCGCGATGGGGTGGAAGGCTCCTTTGGGTAGCAGCGCAAGACCCCAGGCTTCAGGCCTTGCACCACAGCGGATCCGTACAGGAAGATCTCTCCACTGAAGTCTCGTGTCCCAAAGAGGCCGAGCCCAGCCTCGCCTCCTCCTTATATAACCCCACCCATGAGTCTCTGGGGTGGAAACATTGCATCCTGGGTACCGAATGGGGTTCTGGGTAAGGTAGTCCTGAGAGTCTTAAGAGAGACCCCGCTACACACTCCCCCCACTTAAACTCTTTGGTCCCCAAAGATAATTCTAACATACACTGTGTACAACCCTAGACAAAGTTGGGAATTCCCACCAAAACAAAGGGGTTGAATTCCCTTGCCCATAGGTCACACTATCATGAGTGGCCTGCCTAACTGTGCCAGAGAGTGAGTGGGGGTTGCCCTCCACCAAATGATCAGTGGAGGGATCCGGATTCTCTGCACTCCTCCTGGCAGTGACCACAGAATCTTCTGAGCTCTTCCCCATTTGTGGGTAGGTCAACTTTTTGGGAGGCCTTATGACTCTTCGAGCCCTTTGCTCTCTTGGGGTTTCTGGCTCTGGCGCCACAGGCTCTTCTTCCGTAGCAGGCTCGGGCAACACGGCGGGCTCTGGAACATCTGCTTCAGGAGCCGAGGGATACATAGAGTCTCCAGGGTCCCTTTCAGAGTAAGTATCACAGGCATCTTCCCAGTAATCTGATGAAGGACTAGATGGGATGAACTCAGTGGCTTCTGCATTCAGTTGTCCATCTATAGTGTCTTCAGTGGTTGGAAGATCTATAGCAGAAGTTCCTGGAGTTAGGGAAGGCCACAGCCAGTCAAGTTCTCTCCCTTCATCTCCACTAAGTTCGGAGGCCTCTCCATCTTCACCCCGAGAGGTCTGGGACCGAGTGTTTGGCCTGGGAGTATCCAGAATAGAGATTGGTTCAGAGGAGTCCCTCACTGGAGGTATCCTGACTGCTTCAGCAAGTGGGAGCAGGTGGTTTCGATGCCACGTCTTCAGTGGTCCTACCTTCCCTTCTGGCTTCAACTTGTAGACAGGTAGGCCTGGCAGCTTCCTACAGATGACATAGGGTTCAGATCTCCATCTGTCTGCAAGTTTGTGTTTTCCAGGGACCCCCAGATTGCGTAACAGTACTCGGTCCCCGGGCTGAAGGTCTTGCACCCGGACCTTCAAGTCGAAGTTTCTTTTGTTTCGAGCTCCCCTTTGATCTGAGGCCGCTTGAGCTTGTTCATAGGCTACTTTCAGGCTGTGTCTGAGCCTGTCCACATATCCTTTGTGGGATGTAGCTGAGGAATGGTCTAAAGAGGTGCCAAAGGCCAGGTCCACAGGTAACCTTGCTTCTCTCCCAAACATAAGTCGATATGGGGAGTAGCCTGTAGCATCACTGGTGGTGCAGTTGTAAGCGTGCACTATAGCTGCTATGTGTTTGCTCCAATGATGCTTCTTCTCACTATCCAGAGTTCCCAACATGTTAAGCAGACATATATACATACACACACACACTAATATGTTTCAATGAGTACAATCAAACAATATGTGTTTAATATTATAAAAATACATAAACCAAAATATACAAAATTATTCAATTAAGTATGCATATAATTGCCCCATATAATATAATAAAATGGAAATTGTTGCTTATATAATTACTTGCAGTTAATAATACTTGTTCATAAGACAACTTTTAAATAAGCACCTTTTTTTTTCTTCTTCCAGTAATGAGAAGAGACATTGTTTTCATTCTTCTAGACATGAGTCATCAATTACATTATACACAGTCTCGGCATGGCCAACCCTCCTCTCGTCTGGTTGTCTAGGGTTCTCAATTTATAACCTGGGAGAAGATGTGATAAGGATTTTAAACATCTCTAGTAAGAGACTATTCACAAGCTATGAACTTACATTCAACCTTGTAACAAACAGAACAAGATGGTTTCCCATATGCCCATGAAACCATGTATAAAATAATGTATAGGCCTTAGAAATTAATTATTTTTACCCTCAATAGTTCTGACATATCCCCCCCCCCCCCCTTGTTTCCTCATGGTATTCAGGTGAACAACCTTAGACATATCTGGGAACAAGGTCAGAAGAAATATAATTTCGCTAAAAGATATGGCCATATTATTATTATTTTTTATAAAATTTAAGGATGTTTCTCCCTTTTCATCCATCTTGATAAAGGAATATTATTGTCTGTTTTGAATAATTTCTCCATATTAGTCTTTTGAAGTTCCTACTTCCGCTTGTAAAGTCTTTATGGAAATAGAATTGACTGCTGAAGTGGTGGTGGAAACCACCATCCCGAGCGTAATGAAGACAATACTGGAAATTAAGTAAATGAGGAATCTCTTTGGTCGCTCACGTTTAGACATGGATTGGATATAAATGGTTTCCTTGCATGTTCTATAATATCTCGCACTTAAACTTAAGCTTTGTTTACATGTGCAATATATCATTCTTGCATCTCCACTATCTGAAAATGTGATATATTGTAATTCCTCTCAATAGCTATCCCTGAATCCAAACACACAAAGATCTTCTGAAGCCTCGTACACACGAACGAGTTTCTCGGCAAAAACCAGCAAGAAACTTGCTGGCAGAGATTTTTTGCCGAGAAATTGTGTATGGTTTCTCGTCAAGAAAAGCGTCAAGAATCTCGACGAGAAAATAGAGATCCTGCTCTCTATTTTCTCGTCGAGATTCTCGTCGGCATGTTTCTCGACGAGAAAGTGAGTGTGTGTACACTTACCTGTCCTCGCGGAAGCCCGCGCATGTTCGAAATGAATTCGACGCATGCGCGGTAGCTTCCTAGGCATACGTAGGGTATACCAAGATGGCGGCGACGGCATCGAATGTGACGAGCGCATGCTCGTCGTAGTCGATGATGTCACCGCGTACGCTCCATTCAAAGAACCGCGGGTTCTTTGAATCGAGCGTCTGTACACTCGGCCGGGACAAGTTTCTTGTCCAAGAATCTCGTCGAAAAAAACGACATGTTTTTTTCGACGAGAATCTCGGCCGTGTGTACGAGGCCTCAGACAAAATCTTTCTTTCCGTTAAGAAGAATCCTGGAGCACCTTACAACATGACTCCTGATGAAGGACCCAGTTTGACAGGTTCCGTCCCGAACTGGGCGCCAAGGATTAAAACCATCCACGCGATCGCTGTGTAGTCATCACCGTCTTTACCAATCAACGATCTGGTTTGGACTGTCAATCTTTTTCTATTTAACCACTTTCCGCCTGGCCTATAGCAGAATGACGGCCGGGCGGTGGTTGTGTTATCCTGACGTTATCATATGACGTCCAGCAGGATAACAGCCGCCGCGCACCCGTGGGGGCGTGCATTGCGGCGATCGGTGGTGCGGTGTGTCAGTTTGACACACCACTACACCATTCTCTGTAAAGAGCCTCCAACAAAGTATTTTAACCACGTGATCAGCCGTGTCCAATTATGGCTAATCACGATGTAAACAGGAAGAGCCGTTGATCGGCTTTTCCTCACTCGCGTCTGACAGACGCAAGTAAAGGAGAGCCGATCGGCTGCTCTCCTGACAAGGGGGGTCTGTGCTGATTGTTTATCCACCAGGGAAATGCCAATCTGTACCCAGGCAGCTGCCAATCATGTCCAGGCAGCTGCCAATCAGTGCCCATCCACAATGCCTGCCAATGCCACAAGGGATGCCTATCGGTGCCATCTATCAGTGACGCCTATCAGTTCCACTCATAAGTACCCATCAGTGCAGCCTTTTAGTGCCCATCAGTGTCGCCTATCAGTGCCCACCAGTGCCACCCATGAGTTTCCAGTGCCACCTATCAGTGCCACCCATGAGTGCCCATCAGCAGGGCAGCTGATAGAAATCATGGGGCCCCGTACAGCCTACCTGACGGGGCCCCTTCAGCTCCACCCCTGGTCCTGCCTTCAGCCCCACCCCTGGCTCTGCGCCTGGCCCCTCCCCAGACCCCACCTCGAAACTGTCTCTGCAGCACATTACGGCATTGGCGTCATAGGTGGCACTGTCTCTGCAGGCAGCACATGCGTTATGGGCCATAAAGCATGTGCTACCTGCAGACAGTGCCACCCATGCTGCCAATGCCATATTCTGCTGCAGACAGTGCCACCCAGCAGGCAGCACATGCATTATGGCATTAGCGTCATGGGTGGCACTGTCTGCAGCACATTACGGCATTGGCGATTTGGCGGCATGGGTGGCACTGTCTCTGCAGGCAGCACATGCATTATGGGCAGACAGAGCCACCCATGCCACAATGTATAGATGCTGCTGCTGCAGTGGTAGTAGATCTTGAAGCCCCACCCCAAGCAAGCACACACCTGACTTGTGTAATTGCTGGCTAGGCCCAAGGAGTCACTTATTCCTGATCCTGCTGCTGCCTGGATTTGAGGGTCCACAAACTATTCCAGTAGATGATCATGGGATGCCTTTGCCGATGCCGATATCCTCTGCCGCCGCTGCTCCCCTTGAGTCGCCTCACTGCTATTTCTATTTCAATCAGAGATAGAGGAATCAGAATCACTCCGCGGCGCCAGGGGGTGAAGGTACAACAGAGGACGCGCTGGCCGGGACTTGAGCCAGCATGGCATGAGGAGCGGGCGCATATGAGGTATTCTTCTGCGCCCAAAATATGAGAAATAGTCCTTCCCCTGCCACGGCCGCCACATAAGAATGCACATAGCAATTAAAAAAAAAATGTAAAATGTAAACGGGGGGGGGGAGGGGGGGTTGGGTTGGTGCTGGACGATGTTAAGCAAGAGAGGAAAACCCCCCACATAGAATGGGACTTTAGCGGCAACAGATTTATAAAAATAAAGAATACATTTTAAATTTTATTGTACAAAAAATATATATATGTATCAAAACATAACAATTCATTACAGTATTAAAAACATAAAGTGTGAATATTGCTTAAATGATTTCAATAACCAAGTCCGCTTGTCTCCCAACGCGTTTCGGGATGTATCATATCCCTTCGTCAGGGGCTGTAATGCGGGCAAAATCACACTGTATAAAAACAACAAAAAATGAATTTAAGCACAGAATCTAAAATGGTGTGTATACATCAACATCTGCTGGACAAAGCAACTAAACCCAAGGACCCTATATTGCCAAGCATAATATCACATACCTACTAACGAGAGCAAACTCATGAGACCAGCAGGTTGGACCCCCCGATGGCAGTGCAGCAGCGTCTCCAGCGCAGAGAACGCCAAAATTGGGTCGATGCCCACACCTCCCCACGAATCCCAAAGAGCACCACTGACACACGCACAAGGGTCTGAAAATACAGTAGTATTTTATTTGACACATTCAATTCGGAACATGTCAATACATGCACCAATCCCATATCTACACATTTTAAGGAACAACGTATCTATCTTAGAGAACTGGGCCATACCTGGTGACAGCCACCAACGAAAAGCACCCAGATCTTCTTTGCACATAGAGAATTTAATCATCCCAAGTTGCCCTGATTATTCCTTACAACAGGGGAGAAAAGAATAACTCCAACATCTGTTGATGGGGAAGAAAAAACCTTCCGTTAGAGACACAGGCGTGATTATGAGACTACTATGCACACAACCATAACCATATGGGTAATGTGCATGAGAAGAGAAGAGACATATATAAAGGCTACAATAACCTACCTCATGCAAAAAATGCTAAACTTGCATAGGTAGGTGACCAAACCAAGGGGCTTCACCATTGACTTCCACAAATGGCTGCACACGGTGGAATGTGCAGAGCGTGGAGACAAACGGGAAACCCAGTCTGAAAGGACAAAACAACAATGGCATTCAAAATCACATCATGCCAACTTATTCTGCTCAGAAGGATGTGCACAGCTTTACCTTTGTTGTTTGCGCCGCGTATGTCCCTACACCTGCCGCTCAGTATGTCAACATTGAGACACTGAGTTGACTGCTTTATAGAGGGGGAGCTATGGGCGGTATCGCCAGACATCATGACGCTGTTGCGTCTGATGCCGTGCGTCTCCGCCCATGTCCCATTCCTCAAATTAAATGCGGCATCACATGACGCCATGACGCAAGCACGTCCAGCGTCAAGCGCTCCAGCGTGCCCCCACATGACTACAGCCGGAACGCAGGAAACAGGATCAAACGCGAGGCGTGCAAATACATCAGGGAGCTTGCAGAAGGTACAAAGGTCCTGGCAGGGAAGAAAAACAAACCCACACCACACTAAACCAAATCCTTCATTGTATAATCATGGCACATAGCAGAACGAGGGCATGGAGTTGAAACCAAAATACCCCATATCTGCAAGCCACAAAACATACTATGCAGCAGTGCAACACCACCACATAAGAACAGCAAAAAAATATATAATAAAATAGTGTCCAAAAAAGGAAAAAGAAAAGAAAAGTTTGTTTCTTTCTTTGCACAAAGAACCAAATAGGTAAGCCGCATATATATATATCTCGATTCACTATATAATACTTAGCAATAAATTTGTTTGCTTTTCGTTTTGTTTGCTCATTCCTGGGCATTGGTGCATATAATAGGTAAAATATGTATCAGACCCCTGGTATAAAGTGCCAGCATGGCCCAGGATCCCGGGTGAAGGGCGCGAGGGTGCCCCCCGCACCAAGACAAACCCTGACAACCGAATGCCTAGGGGGTCAGAGGCGACGAGGGCATCCCGCGTCACAACACCCACAGGCGCATATGTAGCCCCCCCATCTCCGGCAGAAGCCAGGTGGGGGGGCCCAGTGGCCACCTAGGTGGCCCGGGTGCGCCAGATGGGGGGTGAGAGCAGCACACCCAAAAGGAAACGCAGCCGCCCACCACCCGAGGGTCCACACCCAACAAGTCAAGTAAGACCAGCTCAAACTCAGACAGATATATACATGTAAACAAGGAAAGATGAAACAAAGAATGCAGAGAACACAGAGAGAGCAGGAAGGCAAGACCATGATGAAAGGAAATCTCACTCTAGAAGGGAGAACTCTATTCTTTCTCACATCCACCGGATGCGAATCCTTCCAAAAATGGTCTAAAACTTAACTGCTCATTGAGCCCAGGAGGCATGGTTGCCCCGAGGTCCGCTATCCATCGAGTTTCCCTTTGAAGTAACAGTTTATTCCAATCTCCCCCCCTTGAGTTGGAGTGAACACGATCCAATATTAAAAATTGGATCTTTGGGAATTTCCCGTTATGTTCTAAAATAACGTGTCTCCCAAAAGGTAGGTCTGGATTTGCCATTTTCATTGAACTTATGTGTCTGGAGGCTCTCTTATAGAATTGGAGCTTTGTTTTGCCTATATAAAAACGGGAGCACTGGCATGTTAGGAGATATATCACACCCTCCGTCTTACAATTAAAGAAATGGTGAGGCTTATATGGGCGGCCGTCAGGTAAGACGTTGCCTTGTTTGGTGTTCATATATTGGCATATCTGGCATCCTCCACAAGTAAAGGTGCCAAATCTCTTACATGGATCCTTCCTGAATTCACCTCGGAATTCACTTTGGACTAAATGGTCTCGAAGTGATGGTGCTCGTCGGTAGGTAATGAGCGGCACATCAGAGACAAACGGACTTAAGGTGGGGTCTATACGAAGCAAATGCCAAAACTTATTAATAATTTTTTTCACTGTGAGATGTTGGTTATGGTATCTTGTGATTATTCTTACGTTTTGGGAATCATCACTGATACCCTTCCTGGCAAATAGGAGCTTGTGTCTGTCCTGCCCATTCGCACGTCTGAAAGCTTTTTTCAGGCATGTGTGGGAATAGCCCCTCAACAAGAGTCTATCTCTCAGTGAGTTGGCTTCCTTGATGAAGATCTCGTATCTAGAGCAATTTCGTTTAAGCCGTAAGTACTGGCTGTATGGAATAGAATTAACCAAAGCAGGGGGGTGAGAGCTGGTTGCATGTAAAATTGTATTCCCAGCCGTGGCTTTACGAAATAGCTCACTGGATATACTCCCATCAACGTTTTTCTTGATGGTTACATCAAGGAAGGGTATGCTAACAGAACTGGAAGTCATTGTGAATCTCAAATTGAAGTCATTAGAGTTCATGATGGACACAAATTCATCCAATTCTATTATAGACCCTTTCCAAATCATAAAGATGTCATCAATGTAGCGGAACCAAGCCGCTACATTGTGACGATACATTGGTATAGTGGTCCAAAGAGATTCTTCCCATTCCCCCAGGTACAGGTTGGCATACGATGGGGCACACGATGTCCCCATCGCCACCCCCTGTACCTGGAGGAAGTAGGATCCATCAAAGGAAAAGATATTATGCCCCAATATGAATTCCAAGGCCATCACAATGAATTCACCCAGTCTATGATCAACCTCATAAATGGGGGAAATTACATGTCTGATGGTCGCTACACCCAAATGGTGAGGTATGGAACTATATAATGCCTCAACATCGATGGCTACTAATAAGGCATCCTCGGGTAAAACAAGACCATCAAGTTTTTGCAAAAGATGAATGGTATCTCTGATATAAGATGGTATTTCAACTACAAATGGCCGCAAATGGGTGTCAACGAAGACACTCAGATTTTCGGTAATGGCTCCATTACCTGAGATGATCGGTCTGCCAGGTGGCTCTAATAGATTTTTATGAACTTTAGGCAGACAATACAATGTGGGGATTCTGGGATATTTGATCCTCAAGAATTCCCATACGTCCTGGTTGATGACGCCCTGGGAAAAGGCGCCATCAATCAGTGCGTAAAATTGGGTTTCAAACTTGGAAATGCTAGATTTGGACAGTGGTTTATACCAATCAGTATTGGACAAAATTTTACGACACATGGTTTTATACTGGTCGTTTGTCATAATTACAATGTTGCCCCCTTTGTCAGAGGGCTTAATTGTAAGAGAATGACATTGCTTGAGTTTGTCTAGAGCAGCTTGCTCAATAGCCGTTAAGTTGCCAATATGTCCAGATTTGCGAAGTTTGGCAATCTCTGCAGTTGTCAAAGATACAAATGCTGCCAAATTAGGGTTGGTGTGAAGTGAGGGAAATTTATCAGATTTTTTCTTTAAATTGCAGACAGAGGGAAGTGACATCGCCAACACGTCAGGCTCCCGTCCAGAGGCCTCCAACTCTAAGGCAAAACTGAGATCCGGAGAATATTGCTCGTCCTCCAGGGACAGCAAAATCTCAAGATCCCTTTCATACTGGGCAGCAATGGGACCATCGATATCACCCTTCTTGGAGTAAAGACTTTTGAATAACAATCTTCTTGCGAAGAGATTCAAATCCTTAATAATCTCGAAGGTATCCGGGTGTGAATCAGGGCAAAAACTTAACCCTTTGGATAACACCCTACTCTCCTCTGGTGACAGAGGATAATCAGAGAGGTTGATGATATCCAAAGACCCACTGCTTGCCCCTGTCAAGTCTAATGGCATATTCCCTATGTTTCCGGGATAGGTCCCGAGCCCTGTGGAAAAAACCTAACATCACAAATCTCATCAATGTTAGTTCTAAGTGTATCTTGGGAAAGATGAACACCCAAGTGTTGAGAAGAGTGTTGTATGATGTTAGAGGGCCCTGTCACCAAGGGAGAAGAGACACCACGTGACATATTATAGTTACCAACAGTCCCAAGAGAAGTGGTAGAGGGTTGGTAATCCAGAATTATTTTCTTTGTATCTTTGAAGTCTTCCCCAGACAGTGGGCGCTTGGGTTTGTTGTTTTTTCTGCTACGATTTTGAGAAGAAGAAACGTTAGCATTCGAAGAAGAATTGGAGTCCTGATTTAATATGGGTTTATTAATACCTTTCTTAGTTAGAGGTTGTATGGGATAATTTGGTTGCCACCTATAGGCCTTGCCTTCAATAAATGACATTTTATCCCTCCAAAATTTTTTTTCTCCTTTTTAAGTAGAACATCAGTGGTCACCTGGTCAAGGCGACCCTTGATCTTTTGTTCATTTTCTTTAAATGACGGTAGACTTAAAAAAGGTTGAAGTCTAACATAAACCTCATCTATATCCCTCTCCAATGCCAACATCCTGATTTTATATTCTTCTATCAGCAGTTGCATCATGTTATGAGTGCATATTTGTAAATTATTTTCCCATTTTTTCTTGAACTCAGGGTTGATATTATCGATCATGGGAAAGACTTGGATACGTAACCCAAAGGGGTTAATATTTTCTTTCATGTATTTCTCAAAACTATCAACATGCCAGAATAAGGCTGCTTTTCTCTCGACCAGTCTTCCCAATTGGGCACAAAGTGAGGACAATTCAGATTGTACAGCCTCACCCTTGGCATGGTCCCTGGAGTAACCAGCCATAAGGCTCTCCCATTCACTACCCTGAAACATGTTGATGACCCAGTGAACAGAATACTAAGCAAAATGATCAAGTGTTGAAGTTGCAATCACCAAACAGAAGCCAAACAAACCATATCAAAATACACAGTACAAATATATAAGGATTCTAAATAAATGAATAAGTAATAATTCTTGTAATTTGTATAATGGTCGAAAATGATGAACACGAGAGGGGGGAAAAAATTGGGTTTGGGTATTTGCTACCCTGATTAAGTATAAATAGAAATGTGAACATCAAATTGGACCTGAATAGTTGTCAACATCCCTAAATTTGAAATCAAGAGAGGAAAACCCCCCACATAGAATGGGACTTTAGCGGCAACAGATTTATAAAAATAAAGAATACATTTTAAATTTTATTGTACAAAAAATATATATATATGTATCAAAACATAACAATTCATTACAGTATTAAAAACATAAAGTGTGAATATTGCTTAAATGATTTCAATAACCAAGTCCGCTTGTCTTCCAACGCGTTTCGGGATGTATCATATCCCTTCGTCAGGGGCTGTAATGCGGGCAAAATCACACTGTATAAAAACAACAAAAAATGAATTTAAGCACAGAATCTAAAATGGTGTGTATACATCAACATCTGCTGGACAAAGCAACTAAACCCAAGGACCCTATATTGCCAAGCATAATATCACATACCTACTAACGAGAGCAAACTCATGAGACCAGCAGGTTGGACCCCCCGATGGCAGTGCAGCAGCGTCTCCAGCGCGATGTTAAGGGACCCTGATCGGTCTTTTTTTTTACATTTAACTACTTATCTGTTCAGGTTGCCGGGCCCCCCTGCTGGCCAAGCCCGGTACAACTGGGCCAGTTGTACTGGCCTATCAGCGGCCCTGCCCATCAGTGCTGCCTGTCAGTGCCCATCATCAGTGCCGCCTTATCAGTGCCCATTAGTGAAGGAGAAAACTTACTTATTTACAACATTTTATAACGGAAACAAAAGAAAAACTTTTTTTTATTTTCAACATTTTCGGTCTTTTATGATTTGTTTAGCAAAAAATAAAAACCGCAGAGGTTTATACCACCAAAAGAAAGCTCTATTTGTGGGAACAAAATGATAAAAATTCTGTTTGGGTACAGTATAGCATGACCGCGCAATTGTCATTTAAACAGCGACAGCGCTGAAAGCTGAAAATTGGCTTGGGCAGGAAGGGTGGTAAGTGCCTGGTATTGAAGTGGTTAAGAAAACAAATGGTATGAATACATATTCTTATCAATTGATATTTACATTTTCTAGCTATGCTATATATATATATATATATATATATATATATATATATATATTGTGAGGGGGTTAGCTCGGCAGCGGGTGTGTGTGACCCCCGGGATGGGCTCCCCACACAAAACAGGCCCAGCAAACGGAGGTTGTGGTTTTCAAAATCAAAAAAGGTGCGGTTTATTTTCTATTTACAGTGACAAAACACAGCAAAGCAAAAGAAACATAACCAAAATAAATCCTGGTCAAGTTGACCTCTGACTAAACATACAGGTTTCCTAACTAACAACTGGGATCAGCCTAGTGCTGTCCTAGTCCCTAAGTCCCTGGTTTTAAATGTCCAAGCAAATAGCCACACAGGCTTTTTCTCACCGCACAGGGGTTCACTCTCCCTAGACAGTCCACACAGGTCTGGTTCCAGGCATGAGCTAACACCTAATGAATCTGGGAGTTTTTATAGAGGCCTTAAACGAACTGACAGGCTTCAGCTGGTCTCATCAACTCCCTGCCTCACGACGCCCAGCACTCTCCCTAGAGGTATGAGTCATTCATGAGCCCACTAGCCTCAGCTGGGCTTCATCAACTTCCTAGTTGTATAAGTCGGCATAAAGCCTGAATCTGGGAGAAATATATCTACCCCCCTGGATGCAACCAGGTGACTTTACCTTCCTGCTGTCACATACCCCCCCCTCTTGTTTTAACCTTGGGGTTGGAACACCAGCAATCAGGCATTCATGTACTCGAGACAAAGCATCCACATTCCCCATTTGAACGCCAGGGCGATGCTTTACTGTGAAGTTGAATTCCTGTAGGGCCAGGAACCACCTATTCACTCTTCTATTTGTCTCCTTGTTTTGAGCCATCCACTTTAACGGAGCGTGATCCGTAACCATGTCAAAGTGCCTACCTAGCAGATAGTACCGAAGGGAATCTAGAGCCCACTTCACCGCTAAACACTCCTTTTCAACCGTGGCGTAATTTACCTCATGGGACTTCAACTTCCTGCTGAGGTAAATGACTGGGTGCTCTTCCCCGTTCCAGACCTGGGACAATACTGCTCCTAACCCCACATCTGACGCATCACTTTGTACGACAAAGTCTTTAGAGAAGTCGGGTGAGTACAACACTGGCTGGCTACATAAGGCTTGTTTCAAGAATTGGAATGCTGCCTCAGCCTCGGGGGTCCATTTAATCATGACCGACCCTTTCCCTTTCGTCAGGTTGGTTAGGGGCACAGCCTTAGAAGCAAAGTGGGGAATGAAGCGCCGATAATAACCCGCGATTCCCAGAAAGGCTTGTACCTGCTTCTTGCTGTTGGGACGTGGCCAACTCTGGATGGCCTCGACTTTGTTGAGTTGGGGTTTTATTACTCCCCTGCCAATGGTGTACCCAAGATATTTGGCCTCCTCCTGCCCAATGGTACACTTCTTGGGGTTAGCCGTAAACCCCGCTTCCCGGATAGAGTCTAGGACTGCTTGCACTTTTGGCAGATGTGAGGCCCAATCTGTGCTATGGACAATTACGTCATCCAGGTAAGCCGCAGCATACTTCCGATGGGGCCTCAGTATCTGGTCCATTTTCCGCTGGAATGTGGCCGGCGCATTCTGTAACCCGAACGGCATTCTCTTATATTGGAACGCCCCGTCTGGGGTTACAAATGCGGTTTTCTCTTTGGCCGACTTGGCCAGGGGAATTTGCCAATACCCTTTTGTGAGGTCAAGAGTCGTCATGTATCGGGCTGTTCCCAGCCGGTCGATCAACTCATCTATACGTGGCATGGGGTAGGTGTCAAATTTTGTAACTTTGTTCAACTGACGAAAATCGTTACAAAATCGCCAGCTCCCATCCGGTTTAGGCACCAACACAATGGGACTAGACCAATCACTTTGGGACTCCTCTATCACCCCTAAGTTCAGCATTTTCTGTACTTCCTCCCGTATTGCCTCCCGTCGGGCCTCTGGGATCCGATAGGGTTTTAACTTCACCCTTTCACTGGGCGGGGTAATAATATCATGCTCTACCCCAGATGTTTGTCCCGGCAGCTCAGAGAACACCTCCTTGTTGCGAAGCACAAACTCCTTAACCTCCTGTTGTTGGGGTTGTGACAAGGTGGCTGCTATTCCAACCTCCGGAATCACGCAACCAGTTTGAGCTGGTGACCAAGTTTCTGCGACTAGGGACTCTCTATCCCTCCAGGCTTTCAACAGATTAACGTGATATATCTGTTCGGGCTTTCGCCTTCCTGGTTGTCTGACCTTGTAATTCACTTCGCTCACTTTTTCCATTATCTCGTAGGGGCCTTGCCATTTGGCAAGGAATTTACTTTCAACCGTAGGGACAAGTACCAATATCCTATCCCCCGGGGAAAAGGTACGGGTCTTTGCTCCACGGTTGTACACTCTCTGCTGTGCCAACTGCGCTTGGGCCAAATGTTCCTTCACGATGGGCATTACCTGTGCAATTCGATCTTGCATCAGGGCGACATGCTCAATCACACTCCTGTGGGGAGAACTCTCACTTTCCCAAGTTTCCTTGGCAATATCCAACAGCCCTCTTGGGTGTCTCCCATACAGTAACTCAAAGGGGGAGAATCCCGTAGAGGATTGGGGCACCTCCCTAATAGCAAACATCAAATAAGGAAGTAGACAGTCCCAATCCTTTCCATCTCTATCCACCACTTTCTTCAACATTTGTTTTAGGGTTTTGTTGAATCTTTCAACCAGCCCATCGGTTTGGGGGTGATACACAGATGTACGCAATTGCGTCACTTTGAGCAATTTACACAGCTCTTTCATAACCCGGGACATAAAGGGTGTACCTTGGTCCGTAAGCAGTTCTTTACAAATACCCACCCGGCTAAAAACAAGAGATAGCTCTTTGGCTATGGTTTTGGCCGAGGTATTTCTGAGAGGGATCGCTTCTGGATAACGGGTGGCATAGTCCATTATAACCAATATGTACTGGTGCCCCCTAGCGGACTTGATTATAGGACCTACCAAATCCATTGCGATTCTCTCAAACGGGACCTCAATGATGGGTAGAGGGACCAGCGGGCTACGGAAATGTGGCATCGGGGCCGACCTCTGACACACAGGGCAGGAGGAACAATAATTTTCTATGTCCTTCATCACCCCAGGCCAATAGAATCTCTGTAATACCCTCTCTCGGGTTTTCTCTGTCCCCAGATGACCTCCAAGAATGTGCCCATGGGCCAACTCCAACACCAACTTCCTGTAAGGTTTGGGCACCACAAGCTGCTCAACGGTTTCTTCTGCCCTTTTTGCCACCCGATACAGTAGGTCCTTCTCTACGCTGAAGTATGGGTAAGTGCAGGTATTATCTGGGTTCACTAACTCGCCATCTATTTCCACTACGTTTTCCCGTGCCTTTATTAGGGCGGGGTCTTTTAACTGTTCTGTGGCAAAATTTTCCCTGTGAACCTCCAGATCAGAAAACTCCACAGACGGTAGGTTTTCGTCTGAGGAGGTGGGCTCCTCTCCAGTTTCTTGAGTCTCCCCTGCAAATACTGACAAGGGAAATTCTGGAGAGTCCTCACCACTCTCAGAGGAGTTCTGGCTATCACATTCCTGGTACATAGGGGCACCAGTGGGGGGCTCAGGATCATCCCACAGTTCCCAGAACTTCGGAAAATCCCTTCCCACAATGGCATCATGCGGTAATTGAGATACTAACCCCACTGGATGAGAGAGGGTACCTTTGGGGGTCTCGAAACACACTGTAGTCACTGGATACTCTCGGGTGTCCCCATGCACACAAATAACAGCTACCTTGCTATTCCCAGAGACCTCTGTTTTAACTAATTCAGCCTTTATCAGGGTCACAAGGCTACCTGAATCCAGTAATACCACAACATTTCTACCATTAATACACATTTTGCATAAATGTTTCTCAGTTCCCCGAATGGCAGTGCATGCGACTGTCGCACACAGCGACTGACGTCTGTCCATCAGAAAGTCACATTGCATGGGTTCCTCCACAACCGGGCAATTTGCTGCAATATGTCCCGCTTGCCGGCAGCGGTAGCAAACAATCCATTTGGCTGCCTCTTGAGCCCCTGACTTCCAGGCTGTTCTCGCCAAACTTTGGGTAGAGCTCCCACCCTCTCACTCTCTCCACCCTCACCCCTTGGAATCCTCTTATCCGCCCCTGGGGATGGTCTGGTCTTAGGGTGGAAAGTCCGAGAGTCTCTGGAAGAGGCCGTCAGGTTCTCTGTAGCCAAGTATTTCTCTACACGATCCACAAGACCACCGGCCGTCTCTGGGTCTCCATGGCTTACCCACTTTTGGATGGCAGTAGGAAGAGCTCTCAAAAACCGATCCATTACAACACGTTCCACAATCTCTGGTGCGGACAAAGTCTCTGGCTGTAGCCACTTCCTGCTCAGGTGAATGAGATCATACATTTGAGACCTGGGGGGTTTTCCAAGCTGGAAAGTCCAGTTATGCACACGCTGAGCCCGGACAGCCAGGGTGACACCCAGCCTTGCCAATATTTCAGCTTTTAGCATCACATAGTCTTTTGCTTGGTCAGGCTCTAGGTCATAGTAAGCCTTCTGCGATTCACCAGTTAACAGAGGAGCCACCAGTCCAGCCCACTGCTCCTCAGGCCACTTTTCTCTTTCAGCAGTCCTTTCAAATGTGGTCAAAAATACCTCTGGATCATCCTCTCCAGTCATTTTTGTCAATAAACGACTCACCCCAAAGGACGCGGTATTAGTGGGACGGCTTTCCTCACTGGTCTGCGGACGTTGCTGCATTACTGCTTCCATTTGTTGTAGTCTCTGCTCTTGCTTCTGTAACAGGTCTATGAAGCGGGCCTCAGATTGCTGCTGGGCTTGTTGATGAGCTTGCTGCTGGGCTGCAAGGCTCCTTTGCAAACCTGCATTTGTCTGCTGTTGATTGGCATTTGCTAGAGCCAGCTGTTTCAGTATCTCCTCCATGCTGGCTTAAAAAAAACTGCCACTGGTTCTCCACCAACTGTGAGGGGGTTAGCTCGGCAGCGGGTGTGTGTGACCCCCGGGATGGGCTCCCCACACAAAACAGGCCCAGCAAACGGAGGTTGTGGTTTTCAAAATCAAAAAAGGTGCGGTTTATTTTCTATTTACAGTGACAAAACACAGCAAAGCAAAAGAAACATAACCAAAATAAATCCTGGTCAAGTTGACCTCTGACTAAACATACAGGTTTCCTAACTAACAACTGGGATCAGCCTAGTGCTGTCCTAGTCCCTAAGTCCCTGGTTTTAAATGTCCAAGCAAATAGCCACACAGGCTTTTTCTCACCGCACAGGGGTTCACTCTCCCTAGACAGTCCACACAGGTCTGGTTCCAGGCATGAGCTAACACCTAATGAATCTGGGAGTTTTTATAGAGGCCTTAAACGAACTGACAGGCTTCAGCTGGTCTCATCAACTCCCTGCCTCACGACGCCCAGCACTCTCCCTAGAGGTATGAGTCATTCATGAGCCCACTAGCCTCAGCTGGGCTTCATCAACTTCCTAGTTGTATAAGTCGGCATAAAGCCTGAATCTGGGAGAAATATATCTACCCCCCTGGATGCAACCAGGTGACTTTACCTTCCTGCTGTCACAATATATATATATATTGTGAGGGGGTTAACTCAGCAGCGGGTGTGTGTGACCCCCTGGATGGGTTCACCACACAAAAACAGGCACATCAGACAGTGGTAGGAGAAAACAAAAGGGTGTGGTTTTATTTGAACTATATACAGACAAAAAAATACAGCAAAAACAAAAGGAACAGGAAAATAAATCCTGGTCAACTTGACCGCTCACTACACACGTTGGTGTCCCTAACTAACAACTGGGTACAGCCTTGTGCTGTCCCAGTCCCTAGCTCCCTGTTTTTTAAAGTTCTTAGCAATAACCACACAGGCTTTGGCTCACCGCACAGAGATCACACTCCCCAGACTATCCACACAGATCTTGTTCCAGGTTGGAGCATCTCCCCTTAGCATGCTGGGAGTTCTTGTAGAGGCCCTAACGAGCCCACTTACTTCAGCTGGGCTCATTAACTCTTCCCCTGCAATACTCCAAGCACTCCCCCTAGTGGTATAAATCGGCATAAAGCCTGAATCTAGGACATATATATCTCCCATCCTGGATGCAACCTGGTGATTTTACCTGCCTGCTGTTACATACCCCCTCCTCTTGTTTTAACCTTGGGGTTGGAACACAAGCAATCAGGCATGCATGTACTCGAGACAAAGCATCCACATTCCCCATTTGAACGCCAGGGCGATGCTTTACTGTAAAGTTGAATTCCTGTAGGGCCAGGAACCACCTATTTACTCTTCTATTTGTCTCTTTGTTTTGAGCCATCCACTTTAAAGGAGCATGATCAGTAATCATGTCAAAGTGCCTACCTAACAGATAGTACCGAAGGGAATCTAGAGCCCACTTCACCGCTAAACACTCCTTCTCAATTGTGGCGTAATTTACCTCATGGGACTTCAATTTCCTGCTGAGGTAAATTACTGGGTGCTCTTCCCCGTTCCAGACCTGGGACAATACTGCTCCTAACCCAACGTCCGATGCATCACTTTGTACGACAAAGTCCCTAGAGAAGTCTGGTGAGTGCAACACTGGCTGGCTACATAAGGCTTTTTTTAAGAATTGGAAGCCTCTGCTCTGGGGTCCATTTAACCATGACAGACTCTTTCCCTTTTGTCAGGTTGGTTAGGGGCACAGCCTGAGAAGCAAAGTGGGGAATGAATCGCCGATAATAACCAGCGATTCCCAGAAAGGCTCGTACCTGCTTCTTGCTGTTGGGATGTGGCCAATTCTGTATGGCCTCGACTTTATTGACCTGGGGTTTTATTACTCCCCTCCCAATGGTGTACCCAAGATATTTGGCCTCCTCCTGTCCAATGGTACACTTCTTGGGGTTGGCCGTAAACCCAGCTTCCCGGATAGAGTCTAGGACTGCTTGCACCTTTGGCAGATGTGAGGCCCAATCTGTGCTATAGATAATTACATCATCCAGGTAAGCCGCGGCATACTTCTGATGGGGCCTCAGTATCTGGTCCATTTTCCGCTGGAATGTTGCCGGTGCATTCTGTAATCCAAACGGCATTCTTTTATATTGGAACGCCCCATCTGGGGTTACAAACGCGGTTTTCTCCTTGGCCGATTTGGCCAGGGGAATTTGCCAATACCCTTTTGTGAGATCAAGGGTTGTCATGTATCGGGCTGTTCCCAGCCGGTCTATCAACTCATCTATACGTGGCATGGGGTAGGTGTCAAATTTTGTAACTTTGTTCAGTTGTCGAAAATCGTTACAAAATCGCCAGCTCCCATCCGGTTTAGGCACTAACACTATGGGACTGAACCAATCACTTTGGGATTCCTCTATCACCCCCAACTTAAGCATTTTCTGTACTTCCTCACGTATTGCCTCCCGTCGGGCCTCTGGGATCCGATAGGGTTTTAGCTTCACCCTTTCACCGGGCGGGGTAATAATATCATGCTCTACCCCATACGTTTGTCCCGGCAGCTCAGAGAAAACCTCCTTGTTGCGAAGCACAAACTCCTTAACCTCCTGTTGTTGGGGTTTTGACAAGGTGACTGCTATTCCAACCTCAGGAATCACGCAATCAGACTGAGCTGGTGACAAAGTTTCTGCAACAAGGATTCCCTATCCCTCCAGGCTTTCAACAGATTAATGTGATAGATCTGTTCAGGCTTTCGCCTTTCTGGTTGTCTGACCTTGTAATTCACTTCGCTCACTTTTTCCATTATCTCGTAGGGGGCTTGCCATCTGGCGAGGAATTTGCTTTCAACCGTAGGGACAAGTACCAATACCCTATCCCCCGGGGAAAAGGTACGGGTCTTGGCCCCACGGTTGTACACTCTCTGCTGTGCCAACTGCGCTTGGGCCAAATGTTCCTTTACGATTGGCATTACCTGTGCAATTCTATCTTGCATCAGGGCGACATGCTCAATCACACTCCTGTGGGGAGAACTCTCACTCTCCCAAGTTTCCTTGGCGATATCCAACAGCCCTCTTGGGTGTCTCCCATAGAGTAACTCAAAGGGTGAGAAACCCGTAGAGGATTGGGGTACCTCCCTAATGGCAAACATTAAATAGGGAATTAGGCAGTCCCAATCCTTTCCGTCTCTATCCACCACCTTCTTTAACATTTGTTTTAGGGTTTTGTTGAATCTTTCAACCAACCCATCTGTTTGGGGGTGATACACAGATGTACGCAATTGTGACACTTTGAACAACTTGCACAGCTCTTTCATAACCCGGGACATAAAAGGTGTACCTTGGTCCGTAAGCAGTTCCTTACAAATACCCACACGGCTAAAAACAAGAGATAGCTCTTTGGCAATGGTTTTGGCCGAGGTATTTCGGAGCGGAATCGCTTTCGGATACCGGGTGGCATAGTCCAATATAACCAAAATGTACTGATGCCCCCTAGCGGACTTCATTATCGGACCTACCAAATCCATTGCGATCCTCTCAAAGGGGACCTCAATGATGGGGAGAGGGACCAGCGGGTTACGGAAATGTGCCGACCTCTGACACACAGGGCAGGAGGAACAATAATTTTCTGTTTCCTTCATGACCCCAGGCCAATAGAATCTTTGCAATACTCTCTCTCTGGTTTTCTCTGTCCCCAGATGACCTCCAAGAATGTGCCCATGGGCCAACTCTAACACCAACTTCCTGTAAGGTTTGGGGACCACAAGCTGCTCAATGGTTTCTTCTGCCCTTTTAGCCACCCGATACAGTAGGTCCTTTTCCACGATGAAGTACGGGTAAGTGCAGGTCTCATCTGGGTTCACTAACTCGCCATCTATTTTCACTACGTTTTCCCGTGCCTTTATTAGGGCGGGGTCTTTTAACTGTTCTGTGGCAACATTTTCCTTGTGAACCTCGAGATCAGAAAACTCCACAGACGGCACGTTTTCCTCTGAGGATGTTGGCTCCTCCCCAGTTTCTCGAGTCTCCCCTGCCAATACCGACAAGGGGAATTCTGTAGAGTCCTCACCACTCTCAGAGAAATTCTGGCTATCACATTCCTGGTATATAGGGGCACCAGTGGGGGGCTCAGGACAATCCCAGAGTTCCCAAAACTTTGGAAAATCCCTTCCCACAATGGCATCATGTGGTAACTGAGACACTAACCCCACCTGATGAGAGAGGTTACCTTTGGAGGTCTCAAAACACACTGTAGTCACAGGATACTCTTGGATGTCCCCATGCACACAAATAACAGCTACCTTGTTATTCCCAGAGACCTCTGTAGTGACTAATTCAGCTTTTATCAGTGTCACCAGGCTACCTGAATCCAGCAACACAACAACATTTTTACCATTAATACACATTTTGCATAAATGTTTCTCAGTTCCCCGAATGGCAGTGCATGCAACTGTCGCAAACAGCGACTGACGTCTGTCCCTTAGAAAGTCACATTGCATGGGTTCATCCACAACCGGGCAATTTGCTGCAATATGTCCCTCTTGCCAGCAGCGGTAGCAAACAATCCTTTTTGCTGCCTCTTAAGCCCCTGACTTCCCAGGCTGTTCTCGCCAGACATTAGGTATAACTCTCACCCTCTCATTCTCTCCACCCTCACCCCTTGGAATCATCTTACCCGCCACTGGGAATGGTCTGGTCTTAGGGTGGAAAGTCCGTGAGTCTCTGGAAGAGGCAGTCAGGTTTTCCGTAGCCAAGTACTTCTCTACACGATCCACAAGATTATCGGCCGTTTCTGGGTCTCCATGGCTTACCCACTTTTGGATGGCAGTAGGAAGAGCTCTCAAGAAATGATCCATCACAACACGTTCCACAATCTTTGGTGCGGACAAAGTCTCTGGCTGTAGCCACTTCCTGCTCAGGTGAATGAGATCATACATTTGAGACCTGGGGGGGTTTCCAAGCCGGAAAGTCCAGTTATGCATACGCTGAGCCCGGACGGCCAGGGTGACACCCAGCCGTGCCAATATTTCATTTTTTAGCATCACATAGTCTTTTGCTTGGTCAGGCTCTAGGTCATAGTAAACTTTCTGCGATTCACCAGTTAACAGAGGGGCCACCAGTCCGGCCCACTGCTCCTTAGGCCACTTTTCCCTTTCAGCAGTCCTTTCAAATGTGGTCAAAAACACCTCTGGATCATCCTCTCCAGTCATTTTTGTCAGTAAACGACTCACCCCAAAGGACGCAGTATTAGCGGAACTACTTGCCTCACTGGTCTGCGGATGTTGCTGCATTAATGTCTCCATTTGTTGCTGTAGTCTCTGTTCTTGCTTCTGCAACAGGTCTATGAGGCGGGCCTCAGATTGCTGCTGGGCTTGTTGCTGGGCTGCGAGGCTCTGTTGCAAAGTTGCATTTGTCTCCTGCTGGGCTGCGAGGCTCTGTTGTTGAGCCACAAGGCTCTTTTGCAAACCTGCATTTGTCTGCTGCTGATTAGCATTTGTTAGAGCCAGCTGTTTCAGTATCTCCTCCATGCTGGCCTTTTAAAATAAAAAATGCCCGCATTCTCCACCAACTGTGAGGGGGTTAACTCAGCAGCGGGTGTGTGTGACCCCCTGGATGGGTTCACCACACAAAAACAGGCACAGCAGACAGTGGTAGGAGAAAACAAAAGGGTGTGGTTTTATTTGAACTATATACAGACAAAAAAATACAGCAAAAACAAAAGAAACAGGAAAATAAATCCTGGTCAACTTGACCGCTCACTACACACGTTGGTGTCCCTAACTAACAACTGGGTACAGCCTTGTGCTGTCCCAGTCCCTAGCTCCCTGTTTTTTAAAGTTATTAGCAATAACCACACAGGCTTTGGCTCACCGCACAGAGATCACACTCCCCAGACTATCCACACAGATCTGGTTCCAGGTTGGAGCATCTCCCCTTAGCATGCTGGGAGTTCTTGTAGAGGCCCTAACGAGCCCACTTACTTCAGCTGGGCTCATTAACTCTTCCCCTGCAAGACTCCCAGCACTCCCCCTAGTGGTATAAATCGGCATAAAGCCTGAATCTAGGACATATATATCTCCCATCCTGGATGCAACCTGGTGATTTTACCTGCCTGCTGTTACAATATATATATATGATATAGTGACTGGTTCCTGCAGATAGCTAAAATTATTCAATGATCTTTATGATATGGTATTTAGCTATAATTGGCAGGATCAATAATAATTAGTAAAAGGTGGGAGAAAATTATCACCATGTCAAATTATTACATTCACATGCTCTTGAGATACTTAAGTCTCTTCTTCTACATTACCTTCTAGCACTCTCAGTTGAAACCTAGGATTACAAGCACGCAATTGATTGACACAAACCCATTTTTCCACCAAACCATTATTTTTGACAATTCTTATTTTGTAAACCACAGGTGAGATTTTGTCAATAACATTGTATGGACCTTTCCATGACGGAAGAAACTTCCTTTACTTGGTCTCAAGGAAAATTGTACAGATACACTTTATCACCAGTTTCATACTCCTTCTTGGTGGCTGATGTGTCGTGGCTGCATTGATCAGGTTGTGATCTGATGTGCGATAGAACAGATGTTGTGGAAGTACCATCTTCTTACTGGTCATCATCTCAAAGGGTGACATCTTAGTAGCAGCACTTGGTGTAGCTCTGATAGCCATGAGCACTAGAGGCAACTTCACATCTCAGTCTACCTGATTCTTTCACAAATTTCTTAAGGACGTTGACAATAGACTGGTTATAGCGCTCTACTGATCCACTAGATGCTGGACGATAGGCAATGTGTAATTTCCATTTGACACCCAAGATTTTCCAAATTTTTGACATTGCCTCACTTGTAAAACGCCGGCCCTGATCCGAACCAATCCTTAACGGTAGACCAAATCTGGAAAATACATGGTTAATTATCAAACTGGTGCATGTTTCAGCAGTGTTATTATGAGCCGGTAAATACTCTACCCACTTGGTAAATACACAAGTAACCATTAACATGTATTTGTTTCCCCTGGATGACTTTGTGACAGGACCTATAAAGTCAATCTGTATGTCAGACCATGGCAATGAGAAACCCTTTCTCTGAAGTGGGGCACGATGTGTGGGACCTTGAGCACAAACTAGACAACGCTGACAATAGGTTTGGACATCTTTCAACTTATGAGGCCAATAGGCATAATCGTGGAGTAATTCGTAGATAATCTTGTCACCTCTGTGACCTGCTGTAGGTGCATCATGAACATGTTGTAACATTAGGCCTCTAAATATAGTAGGAACTACCCACTGTTGAATACCATTCTTGGATGTCCTTATTAGTAAACCATCTTGAATGCTGAATTCAGATTTGGTTTTTACTAATAATCGGAGGTCTTCTTTTTGGGCATAATCATCCTCCGAATTGGGATCGTTACTAGAATCATCAATATGTTTATATATTTTTCCCCAAGTATAGGATCTTTCTTTTGGCTTTATTTATATCCTCACTTGTAGACTCTTGACTCCATTGTGCCACATTATTTACAGTCTGTTCCTTAGCTTGGTGTCTAGTGACAGTTTCAATGTGTATCATTACTAGTAAATGATCTATGTCTACATTTTCTCCATTTATGGCACCTTGTTTAGCAAGTTGATCAGCTAGATCATTACCTTCCTTGTCCATGTTCTGGGTTTTAGAATGACCTTTAGTCTTCTTCCAATAAATGGTTAACCCATTACTTCTGACTAATTCACCTATGGTGCAAAACAATTTGGCATGCTTAACAGGTTTGTTATTATATCGTAGAAGGTTGTTTGTTTTCCAAGTAGGCAGATACTCGACAAAACTGTTACGGACATAATTGGAATCTGTGACTATAACAAATTCGGTAATATTATGCTAATTCCACCACTTGGCTATTTTTAGCACCAATGCTGTATCCTACTGATACATTTGGGAATTCACTTGTCCAAGTGATTTCAATACCTGCCACCAGTTTTCTCTCATCCCCTACAGTGGTGCGATGAGCACAACCATCAATGTATACACATGGGAGTAAAGGACAGTAATCTTCATCATATGCTTTGTAAGGGGAAGAGATTTGTTCCTCTAAGAAATCATTTAATAGTTCTTCTTTATGAGAAGGAGCCGCACAATCAAGAAGTTTGACGAGTCCTTGTGCTACTGGACTCTTTATTTTGTTTATACCGGACTTCCAATGACCATCCTTGTACAGGTAACGTCCAAGTAGTTATTCTGATGTTTGACAAATTACCATTCTTTATTTTGTCACTTTGTAAATATTGTACAGGTTGATGTGCCTTTCAATAATGATTTTCTCACCCTGAATGTAACTTCTAAAGTTTTGAAGGGCCCAGACTGTGGCTAATAATGCTTTTTCACAGTCATTAAATTTTACCTCTACAGGTGACAGGGACTTACTTGCATATGCGATGAATTTGTTCAAATTGTCTTGTTTTTGACACAGTACCGCACTGATACTGAGGTATTTAAAACCAGTTTTCAGATAAAAGGGTTTGTCAAACATGGGGCTTGGGTGAGTTTTCTTTTAAGCTCAATTATGGCTTGTTCCTGATGCTTTCCCCCCCATCAATAGTACATCCTTCTTGAGTAATGTCAATAGTGGTTTACTGATTTCCGCATAATAATCAATAAACTTACGTGAATAATTCATCATACCCAAAATTATCTCGGTTCACTGATATTGGTAGGTGTTTTTTGACTTCCTCACAGCCTCCACTTCCTTCTTTTGGGGATTTAGGCCTTTAGGTCCGTGGAAGTAACCTCATGTCCCGGGAAGTTAACTTTGGAACGACACCATTGGGCTTTCTGTAATGAGATTTTAACACCTGCTTCCCTTAACTAACTAAGCACATGCCTAATCTCTTGGATATGTTTTTCAAACAAGGTGCTTTTCAACAAAATATCATCCACTTATGTTAAATTTCCTCTTTCAGTTGCATCAGGCATTGCCTTATGTAAAAACACAGCAAATTTGTGACCTGAATTTATATAACCAAACAGAATTCTGTTCCAGGTATACTGTTTCTTACCAAATGTAAATTCCAGTTTAAATTGGTCTTCAGGACTTACCTTAATGGTCCAATATCCTTGAGCACAATCCATCACGGTAAAGATCTTGGTGCCTTGCATTTGTACCAAGCATTGGTCAATATATGGCACAGGCCAGCCAGACATATATACTCATTTATTTAGCTGTCTGAAATCAGCTCCACCTCAACCTCCTACTCCATATAGGGTTGCCACCTCATCCCTTTAAAACCGAACACATATGAATTCCACAGGTTCTGTGGCTGATTAAGGTGGTAATTAAACTCACTTGGTGCCTTATCTGCATTTAATTAGCCTCAAAACCTGTGTAATTCATATGTGTTCGGGTTTAAAGGGATGAGGTGGCAACCCTAACTCCATATGGACCTCGTCCTCCTAGGTCAAGATTATTATTTTGAATTTTTATGTACAGTAGGTGCCGCCGATATTGTGTCAATCTCGCTGCTTCTAGCGGCGATATTGACACCCTATGAGCTCCGTCGCGAGAGCCAGCGCCGAGCTGTCTCGTCATCGGGAAAGGAAAAAATGTTCCTTTCACGATGAGCGACACGCATTGCCGATAGGCGGGGATCCGACGCGGATTCCCGCCAATACCAGGCACTGCGTTTGGTATGAATCCTGAGCGGGAACTCCACGCCAATTTTTAAAGAAAAAACCGGCGTGGGTTCCCCCTCCAGGAGCATACCAGGCCCTTGGGTCTGGTCTGGATTTGAAGGGGAACCCTACGCCGAAAAAATGGCGTGGGGGTCCCCCTCAAGATCCAAACCAGACCCTTATCCGAGCACGCAACCTGGCAGGCCGCAGGGGAAGAGGGGGGGACGAGAGCGGCCCCCCCTCCCTCCTGAACCGTACCAGGCCACATGCCCTCAACATGGGGGTTTGGTGCTCTGGGGCAGGCGGGCGACCTGCGGCCCCCCCCACCCCAGAGCACCCTGCCCCCATGTTGATGAGGGCAGGGCCTCTTCCCGACAACCCTGGCCGTTGGTTGTCGGGGTCTGCGGGCGGGGGGGCTTATCGGAATCCGGGAGCCCCCTTTAATAAGGGGGCCCCCAGATCCCGGCCCCCCCACCCTATGTGAATGAGTATGGGGTACATCGTACCCCTACCCATTCACCTGGTGGAAAATAAATGGTAATAAAAACACAACACAGTTTTTAAAAGTATTTTATTGCACCGCTCCGGAGGTCTTCTTCCGACTTCGGGGGTCTCCGGTGTCGTTGCCGCGTTCTCCGGTTCTTTCTTCTGCCGGGCCTCCGCTAACTTCTTTTTAGCTCTTTTGCTAACGGAGGCCCGGTCTTCTCTGTCGTCTTCTTCTTCTTCTCCCGCTCTCCGGTTCTTCTCCCGCTCTCCGGCAAAAAATTGTTTTAAAAACGACCGTGACCCCGTCCCCCTCTGACGCAAGCGGAAACCCGGGCTTTCCAAGTGACGTGACGGGTGACCCCGCCCCCTCTGATGTAACGCAGGTTTCCCATTGCATCAGAGGGGGGTGGGGTCACCCGCACGTCACTGGGAAAGCCCGGGTTTCCCCTTGCGTCAGAGGGGGACGGGGTCACGTGACGGGTGGCCCAAGGGAGTTCGGCTCATCCCTAGTCCTAACTATCAGGCCGAGCAAGCCTACAGCTTGTCAGCTTCCACATACACAGCTTAATCGCCTTTACCAACCTTTTGCTCTCCTAGACAGAAGTTGTCTGCGGTTCCCAGGCCAAGAGCACTGGCTGTCTGACTCAGGTGAGTTTAAATTGGCCTGGGGGAGAGGACAAAGATCCGAACTGGACCATGGATCAGAGATCCCTGAATGTGTATGAAAGGAGCCTGGGAGACAAATAAACACCGAACAGGACTTTTCCCGGCTCTCTCTGGGACGCTCTGCTACAATCAATATATACACACACACATTATATATATGTATACACACATTTATATATATATATATATACATAAACATGGCAGGGGGACATGGTTACTGTCTTGGGGAGTCTGATCGAGGAAGAAGGAAGTTAATATTTCTTCATCCCCCTCAGTTCCCTTGGCATTCTCCTTTCGCTCCCCGATTCACCACCTCTGATCTGGTGAATCGGGGAGTGTGAATTCTGACACAGATCGCCAGTGAAGTGCTGAGATTGCAGCTTCATAAACTGGCCGTTTCTATGTCAGTCAATGACAGCTTCTCAGTGTGTGAAAATGATTGGGGGAGAATATATTCTCCCCCGATCATCTCTGTTTCATAAACTGTTAATGAACCGAGATCAGCGGTGATCCTCGGGATCATCGTTGTTCACAGTTTCATAAACGGGCACCTTAGTGAGAAATCTGGGGTCTATTAACCACTTCAATACCGCAGAACGTCATATGACGTCCTGGGCTTTCAGTGGAGATATCTAAATGATGCCTGCAGCTACAAGCATCATTCAGATATAAAAAAAATCAGCCGGCAATTCCCTGCACCATAAGAACATTCATAGCGGCTATTCAGCCGCTTGATTGTTTGTACAGGCTGTGGGAGGGGACGTCGCCCCCCCTCCCGCCGGCACCGGAAGTTGGCCATGGAAAAAAACGAGGGCCAGATGGTCCCTTGCAGTCTCTATGACTCTCGGAGTCACAACGTTATGGCGTCACGTCTGGGCCGGCGGAAGTAAACAATGCCGGGGACTTGGCTGGAAAGCCTGAGATCGTTTATTTATTTATTTTATCTCAGGCTTTTCAGCCTGGAGGAGAGATGTGGGGTCTTATAGAGAGGACCTGTCATGGCGGCTGGTGCTCAAAATTTTTGGGAGGGTGCAAACAAACTGGGAAAAAAACCCCATCAATTGCAGCCACTGTGCCCATCAAACGCAGCCACTTTGCCAATCAAACGCAGCCACTGTGCCCATTAAACGCAGCCACTGTGCCCATCAAACACAGCCACTGTGCCATCAATTGCCGCTACTGTGCCCATCAATTGCTGCCAGTGTGCCCATCAATTGCTGCCAGTGTGTCCATCAATTGCTGCCAGTGTGTCCATCAATTGCCGCTACTGTGCCCATCAATTGCTGCAAGTGTACCCATCAATTGCTGCTACTGTGCCCATCAATTGCCACTACTGTACCCATCAATTGCTGCCAGTGTGCCCATCAATTGCAGTGCACATCAAATGCTGCCAGTGTGCATCCCCCGCCCGCCCGCCCGGCACTTACCTGTCTTAGTGGAGCAGCGGGTCACGGCGGCGGTGTCCTCCACGCTCCTCGATGTCTTCTTCCATCCTCTCTTCCCATCCTCTGCTATGATTGGACGCCTGTCGTTTCAGCCAATCGGGTGACAGGTAACAGACCCGAGCACCTGATTGGCTGAGAGGCGGTTCAGTGTTAGGAAAGCAAATTTCCATTCGCTTTCCTAACACAACGCTGAGTGAACTGCGAATGCTGTTCACCCTTTTGGACGCTTTTTAGAGCCTATGGCTCTAATCAGGTGCTTCCAAAAAATACCCTGCTGCAATGCATGAATCTATCTATGGTGATAGAGTGGGTGGCAGGAGAGAGGGGGCGGTGCACGTGCGCCCTTATTGACGCACCGCCACTGTTACAAGGGATGTTTACATTCCTTGTAATAGGAATAAAAGTGCTGAATTTTTTTTTTTAAGGGACAGTGCAAAAAAATATATTTTTTAATGAAATATACAAAAAAAAATAATTAAAAATTCAAGCGCCCCCGTCCGTCTGCTCACATTCAGAAGTGAATGTAGGTCTCTTCCGCATATGTAAACGACGTTCAAACCACACATGTGAGGTATCACCATGAACGTTAGAGCGAGAGCAATAATTCTAGCCCAAGACCTCCTCTGTAGCTCTAAACAGGTAACCTGTAAAAAAAATAAAGCGTCGCCTATGGAGATTTTGAATTACCGAAATTTGGCGCCATTCCACGAATGTGTGACATGTGAGGTATCTATTTACTCGGCATTACATCATCTGTTACAGTTTTATTTATTTTTATTCATAAAAGTGTTTTCTCTTTCGTCTGTGGATGGACACAGCTCCTTTATTCTTGACCTTAGGGTTTATATGCCGTCTATCAGGAGAGGACTAGGCAGACATGTAAAAAATGTAACACAACAAAGCTGAACAGTACTGTCCCTCTGGCTATAACCCCTCACCCTGCATCTAGCAGCTCCGTTTTTTTTGCCTAGCATAGGAGAAGGACCTGGCTCCCAGTTGAGACCATTGGTCCAGGAGATTTTTTGGCTTTTTTCTACTCTTTTTTTGATCCTGAGATCTACTATCAACTGCCGGCTGGGTGACAGGCTGGATAATATAGATCCTTGTCCGGCTATCGAGCGTGAGCAGACCTTTAGCTACGCGCTGGGTCAGCCACGACATGCCCCGTTTGCTCCAGGGGTGGCCGGTGAGCTATATGCTCCGGGGCACACATATGACCGGGCTACTGCTGTCCGAGTCACAGTGAGCCATGGCCGACAGCCACTCCGTACTGCTCGGGTGATGGGTCGGTAGGGAATGCGTCCAGCAGTCCCCGCAGGACGGATAAGTAGGAACAGCTGGGCATTCCTAGGGAGGTCAACGAAGGGGGTCTCTCACTCTCCCTTTCTTTTCTCCCTGTCCCTTCCCTCCCCCCATACATCTGTGGTGGCTGGGCCTGCTGTGTACCTGACCGGGGGTCCTCCGGCGGGGGCTCTGGGTCCTGGCTGGGGGCTGCGCTGGGTGTCCAGGGTCTGCTCTCCATTGTGGGGTGTTGTTTGGTCTGCCATGTGGGGGGCCTCCGCTCGGGCAGCGTGTTTGCGGCCTTCTTTTCTTACCTCAGAAATGTCCGGCGGCCATTTTCTTGTAGCTCGCGCTCTTTTTCCTGAGGCGGCCGGCGGCCATTTTCATGTAGCCCTAGCTTAGTTTTGGCATCTAGCGCTGGGAATATCTTTCTGAACGGCGCGAACAGCACAGAACACCTCAGATGCAGGAGAACACCTCAGGCACAGGCAGTGCAGGACAGAGAGCAGACCGCAGCTCTGTGCAGTACCTGGGTCAGGGTGGTGAGTCCTCTGGGGGGCCCCTCGGTCTGTAGCAGCTAGGAGGGTGGACCGTTTGTGTACCTTTCCTTTAGTCCCTAAGTGACTGTCGGGCGAGTGTGGGTCAGCATGGCGTCAGAAGCTGGCGCTTCTTCCCCAGACATCCCTGTGATAGCAACCGGTGCCCCTGCACCTGCGGTGCCTATGGACGCTTTGTCGGCGGTCTTGGAGTCCTTTGTTGCCAGGGTGGAAGCGGTGTGCGGGCGCAAGGGGGTAAAAAACGCCCCCTCCCCCCACCATCTTCTGGGGAAAGCTCTGATTCAGACTCGGGCCTGGCTGTGGCACACGGCCCCTGTTCTGATATGTCAGAGGATGTGAACCAGGACCATTTGGACAGTGAGGAAGACTCCGTGTCCTGGTCAGCGCAGGAAAAGTCGCTTGTTGGAGCACTTTTTACCGCAGTGCAGGAGACCCTAAAATTGGAGGATACGGCGGGGGGAATCTACTGAGGTGTCGGTCCCTTTTGGGTCCCACAAGCCGGCCCGCACTGCTAAGGTGTTTCCCTACCTAACTTATTTTGATAAGTTTATATACAAAGAATGGGAACGACCGCAGCAGGCCTTTTCGGTCCCAAAACGCATGGCGGTTCGTTACCCCTTTGAGGAGAGTCTCCTGAAAAAATGGACATCTCCCCCGATTGTGGACCCCCTGGTATCCAGGTTAAATAAGGTAACTATGATTCTGGTAGAGGGGACCCCTGCTTTCATGGACCCTGCAGACAGGAGGGCCGAGGCGGTGGCCCGGTCCATGTTCATGGTGGTGGGGTCAGCATTGCGGCCAGTGTTGGCCACGGCCCTGGTGTCACAGACACTTACAGAATGGGCAAAATTGTTGCACCACGAGTTGGTAGAGCAACAGGCTTCCCCGGTCTGCGTGGAAATGGCCGACCAGTTGGTGCATGGCCTTAAATATGTCTGTGATGCGGCCTTAGATACAGCTCCCTTGCTTTCCAGAGCCTCAGTATCTGCTGTGGTGCTATGTCGCCTGATTTGGCTAAAATGCTGGTCCGCGGACCAGACTTCCAAGAAGGCTCTGGCGGATTTGCCCTTCCAGGGAGAGAGGCTATTTGGAGCCTCGCTGGATGACATTATTAAGAATGTCACTGGGGGTAAGAGCACGCTGCTCCCACAATCCAGAAAAGGTTAAGGAGCCACGCCGTAGGCCAAGGCCCTCCTTTTCTGCTCAGAAGCGTTTTTTCCATTAGCCCGGGCCCGCAGGTAAGCGTTCCCAGGCCGACAAGGGGCCAGCTGAGGGACAAAAGCGTCCCTGGTTTCGCAAGCCAAACAAGCCTGCGAACAAGTCTGCGACAGCATGAGGGTTTGCCCCCGCCCGACTCTCGGTGGGCCTCCCTGCTTTCCGACCAGTGGGTTTGCGAAGTGGTTTCATCGGGGTACAAGATAGAGTTTCTTTCTTGTCCACCAAACAGATTTTTTCCCTCCAACCTTCATCTCCTTCCGGCTCGTCGGAACGCCCTGTTTGGGGCAGTACAGGACCTGCTGATGCGCGGGGTAATAGTGCTTGTGCGGCTGCTGGAAAGGTTTCAGGGATTCTACTCCAATCTGTTTGTAGTCCCAAAAAAGGACGGGGGCCGGCCATTCCTGGATCTCATGGCCCTCAACACCTTTGTAAAAGTGCGAAGGTTGAGGATGGAATCAGTTCGCTCTGTGGCCGCTGCAGTCCATCCGGGAGATTTTCTGGCGTCCTTGGACCTCAAGGACGCATACTTGCATGTCCCCATATACGTCAGGCATCAAAGATTTCTGCGCTTTGCAGTTGGGGACGATCACTACCAATTTGTAGCTCTCCCCGTTGGCCTGGCGTCGGCACCACAGGTTTTCACCAAGGTGCTCGCCCCGATTCTGGATTTGCTGAGACAGCAAGGAATCGCTATTGTGGGCTACCTGGACAACCTTCTTCTGAGAGCAGCTTCAGACTCCGAATTAAAGAAGGATATGGCTATAGCCAGTCAGACCCTTCGGGAGTTTGGTTGGGTAGTGAACCTCCAGAAGTCGGTGTTGGTGCCGACTCAGCTCCTGGAATTCCTGGGCTTGATTCTGGACTCCTCAGAGGCGAGAGTTTTTCTCCCTTTGGAAAAATTGCAGACTCTTCAGGCTGCGGTGAAGCTGTTGGCATCCCGCAGATGGTCATCGCTGCGCTTTTGCATGCAAGTCCTGGGTCTCGTGGTAGCCACCTTCGAGGTGGTACCGTATGCTCAATTTCACACTTGAGTCTTGCAAAAGGAGATCCTGTCCAAATGGGACAAATCTCCGTTGTCCCTGGATTGTCAAATCCGGATGAGCCAGCTTAGTCAGGGCTTCCCTGGTCTGGTGGCTGAGGTCTCCGGTCCTTTTAGTGCGGAAAGTTTTTCCTTCCCTTTCACGGTGATCATGACGGACGCCAGCCTGACCAGTTGGGGGGGAGTTTGGGGTGTACATTTGACACAGGGTCGCTGGACGCAGGAAGAATCCCGCCTGCCGATCAATGTGCTGGAACTTCGGATGATCAGGCTGTGCCACTCCACATGGTCACAGAGGCTGCAAGGACGTCCAGTCAGGATCCAGTCGGACAACGCCACGGCGGTGGCGTATGTCAACCATCAAGGAGGAACAAGAAGCTCGGCTGCAGCATTGGAGGTCGCTCACATCCTGCGGTGGGCAGAGCGGAGCGTGCCGGCTCTATCGGCCGTATACATTCCGGGCGTAGAAAACTGGCAAGCGGATTACCTAAGTCGCCAGATGCTGGACCAAGGAGAATGGTAGCTACACCCGGATGTGTTTCGACTCCTTTGCCTGAGATGGGGCTTGCCAGACGTGGATCTCCTGGCTTCTCGACTCAATCAGAAGGTATTGAGGTTTGTGGCCAGGTCAAAAGATCCCTGGGCGGACGCGTCAGACGTGTTGGTGGCTCCGTGGGGACAGAATTGGCTAATTTATGCCTTCCCCCCGCTAAAAATTCTTCCTCGTCTGCTTCACAGAGAGGAGACCGAGGGGATTACGGTGATTCTGATTTCCCCAGATTGGCCTCGGCGCGCCTGGTGGCGGATGTTTCTTGGCGACTGCTGATGCAAGAGGACCTTCTGTCGCAAGGTCCTATACTTCATCCTGCTTTACAGTCGCTGGCTTTAACGGCATGGCTGTTGAAAGTCAGATACTAAGGGACCGAGCCCTGTCGGATTCAGTAATTTCCACCATGCTGAGGGCACGGAAGTCATCTTCTCTGAAGATTTATCATCGCTCGTGGAAGGCCTACATGTCTATGTGTGAGGAGATGGAGTGGCGTCCACGGACGTATTCGGTTTCCAGGATCCTGCAGTTTTTACAGCGTGGAGTGGATCAAAAGCTTGCCTTAAGCACCATTAAGGGGCAGATATCAGCCTTAGCTGACTTCTTTCAACGACCCTTGGCGGCTCATTCACTGGTGAGTACGTTTGTGCAAGGGGTTCGACATGTGGCCCCTTCCGGTTCGACCACCACTGCCTCCGTGGGATTTGAATCTGGTGCTCTCGGTACTTCAGAAACCTCCGTTTGAGAACATCAGAGAGATTCCCCTTTTGACACTCTCTCAGAAAGTTGCCTTTCTGGTGGCTATTACATCAGTCAGGAGGGTTTCTGAGTTGGCGGCCTTGTCTTGCAAGTCTCCCTACTTGACCCTCTACAAGGATAAAGCGGTGCTACGCCCGCAGCCTTAGTTTCTTCCGAAGGTTGTTTCGGCTTTTCATCTAAATGAGGACATTGTGCTTCCATCCTTGTGTCCTCGATCGTCGCACCCCAAAGAGGTTGCTTTGCATTCCTTGGACGTGGTCCGAGCTCTGCGGGTGTATCTGTCTGCTACGGCTCAGTTTTGGAGGTCAGACTCACTGATGGTGTCGGTAACTGGTCCGAAGCAGGGCCTGGCGGTCTCGTCGGCCACCATTTCTCAGTGGATAAGACAGATCGTGATTCAGGCTTATGCCCTAAAAGGGCGGGCGCCTCCCTTTCCTGTCACAGCGCATTCAACCAGGGCAATAGGTGCCTCCTGGGCTTTCCGACATCAATCGTCTGTCTCCCAGGTGTGTAAGGCGGCGACCTGGTCGTCCGTTCACACTTTCACTAAGTTTTACAAGGTTGATGTGCATGCATCTGCGGATGCTTGCTTCGGCCGCAAAGTTTTGCAGGCTGCCGTTTAAGGTTGCAACTCCTCTGTTGAGGAGCTCTGGTTGTTTTGGGTGTAAGTTTGTTTGCTTGCTGTTCCCACCCCTCGTTTTTTTGACACGGCTTGGGGAAGTCCCTAAGATCAAGAATAAAGGAGCTGTGTCTGTCCATGGACGAAAGAGAAGATAGGATTTTTGTACTCACAGTAAAATCCTTTTCTCTGAAGTCCATGGACGAACACAGCACCCACCCCTCCTTTTTATGTTTGTACTGCTTTTTGACAAACTGAGCTGCTAGATGCAGGGTGAGGGGTTATAGCCAGAGGGACCGCCCCCTGGGTGGTACTGTTCAGCTTTGCTGTGTTACATGATTTGCATGTCTGCCTAGTCCTCTCCTGATAGACGGCATATAAAGGTTAAAAATAAAGGAGCTGTGTCCGTCCATGGACTTCAGAGAAAAGGATTTTACGGTGAGTACAAAAATCACATTTTTTTCCCCACAAAAATCATGTTTGAAAAAATTGCAGTGCAAATAACGTGTGACATAAAAAGTTGCAATGACCGCTATTTTATTCCCTAGGGTCTCTGCTAAAATATATATATATACATATATATATTGTGAGGGGGTTAGCTCGGCAGCGGGTGTGTGTGACCCCCGGGATGGGCTCCCCACACAAAACAGGCCCAGCAAACGGAGGTTGTGGTTTTCAAAATCAAAAAAAGGTGCGGTTTATTTTCTATTTACAGTGACAAAACACAGCAAAGCAAAAGAAACATAACCAAAATAAATCCTGGTCAAGTTGACCTCTGACTAAACATACAGGTTTCCTAACTAACAACTGGGATCAGCCTAGTGCTGTCCTAGTCCCTAAGTCCCTGGTTTTAAATGTCCAAGCAAATAGCCACACAGGCTTTGTCTCACCGTACAGGGGTTCACTCTCCCTAGACAGTCCACACAGGTCTGGTTCCAGGCATGAGCAAACACCTAATGAATCTGGGAGTTCTTATAGAGGCCTAAATGAGCTGACAAGCTTCAGCTGGTCTCATCAACTCCCTGTCTGCACGACGCCCAGCCCTCTCCCTAGAGGTATGAGTCATCCATGAGCCCACTAGCCTTATACAACTCTCCACCTAGTTGTATAAGTCGGCGTAAAGCCTGAATCTGGGCGAAATATATCTACCCCCCTGGATGCAACCAGGTGACTTTACCTTCCTGCTGTCACATACCCCCCCCTCTTGTTTTAACCTCGGGGTTGGAACACCAGCAATCAGGCATTCATGTACTCGAGACAAAGCATCCACATTCCCCATTTGAACGCCAGGGCGATGCTTTACTGTGAAGTTGAATTCCTGGAGGGCCAGGAACCACCTATTCACTCTTCTATTTGTTTCCTTGTTTTGAGCCATCCACTTTAACGGAGCGTGATCCGTAACCATGTCAAAGTGCCTACCTAGCAGGTAGTACCGAAGGGAATCTAGAGCCCACTTCACCGCTAAACACTCCTTTTCAACGGTGGCGTAATTTACCTCATGGGACTTCAACTTCCTGCTGAGGTAAATGACTGGGTGCTCTTCCCCGTTCCAGACCTGGGACAATACTGCTCCTAACCCCACATCTGACGCATCACTTTGTACGACAAAGTCTTTAGAGAAGTCGGGTGAGTACAACACTGGCTGGCTACATAAGGCTTGTTTCAAGAATTGGAATGCTGCCTCAGCCTCGGGGGTCCATTTAATCATGACCGACCCTTTCCCCTTTGTCAGGTTGGTTAGGGGCACAGCCTTAGAAGCAAAGTGGGGAATGAATCGCCGATAATACCCAGCGATTCCCAGAAAGGCTCGTACCTGCTTCTTGCTGTTGGGACGTGGCCAACTCTGGATGGCCTCGACTTTGTTGAGTTGGGGTTTTATTACTCCCCTCCCAATGGTGTACCCAAGATATTTGGCCTCCTCCTGCCCAATGGTACACTTCTTGGGGTTAGCCGTAAACCCCGCTTCCCGAACAGAGTCCAGGACTGCTTGCACTTTTGGCAGATGTGAGGCCCAATCTGTGCTATGGACAATTACGTCATCCAGGTAAGCCGCAGCATACTTCCGATGGGGCCTCAGCATCTGGTCCATTTTCCGCTGGAATGTGGCCGGCGCATTCTGTAACCCGAACGGCATTCTTTTATATTGGAACGCCCCGTCTGGGGTTACAAATGCGGTTTTCTCTTTGGCCGACTTGGCCAGGGGGATTTGCCAATACCTTTTTGTGAGGTCAAGAGTCGTCATGTATCGGGCTGTTCCCAGCCGGTCGATCAACTCATCTATACGTGGCATGGGGTAGGTGTCAAATTTTGTAACTTTGTTCAACTGACGAAAATCGTTACAAAATCGCCAGCTCCCATCCGGTTTAGGCACCAACACGATGGGACTAGACCAATCACTTTGGGACTCCTCTATCACCCCTAAGTTCAGCATTTTCTGTACTTCCTCCCGTATTGCCTCCCGTCGAGCCTCTGGGATCCGATAGGGTTTTAACTTCACCCTTTCACCAGGCGGGGTAATGATGTCATGCTCTACCCCAGATGTTTGTCCCGGCAGCTCAGAGAATACCTCCTTGTTGCGAAGCACAAACTCCTTAACCTCCTGTTGTTGGGGTTGTGACAAGGTGGCTGCTATTCCAACCTCAGGAATCACGCAACCAGTTTGAGCTGGTGACCAAGTGTCTGCGACTAGGGACTCTCTATCCCTCCAGGCTTTCAACAGATTAACGTGATAGATCTGTTCGGGCTTTCGCCTTCCTGGTTGTCTGACCTTGTAATTCACTTCGCTCACTTTTTCCATTATCTCGTAGGGGCCTTGCCATTTGGCAAGGAATTTACTTTCAACCGTAGGGACAAGTACCAATATCCTATCCCCCGGGGAAAAGGTACGGGTCTTGGCTCCACGGTTGTACACTCTCTGCTGTGCCAACTGCGCTTGGGCCAAATGTTCCTTCACGATGGGCATTACCTGTGCAATTCGATCTTGCATCAGGGCGACATGCTCAATCACACTCCTGTGGGGAGAACCCTCACTTTCCCAAGTTTCCTTGGCAATATCCAACAGCCCTCTTGGGTGTCTCCCATACAGTAACTCAAAGGGGGAGAATCCCGTAGAGGATTGGGGCACCTCCCTAATAGCAAACATCAAATAAGGAAGTAAACAGTCCCAATCCTTTCCATCTCTATCCACCACTTTCTTCAACATTTGTTTTAGGGTTTTGTTGAATCTTTCAACCAGCCCATCGGTTTGGGGGTGATACACAGACGTACGCAATTGCGTCACTTTGAACAATTTACACAGCTCTTTCATAACCCGGGACATAAAGGGTGTACCTTGGTCCGTAAGCAGTTCTTTACAAATACCCACCCGGCTAAAAACAAGAGATAGCTCTTTAGCTATGGTTTTGGCCGAGGTATTTCGGAGAGGGATCGCTTCTGGATAACGGGTGGCATAGTCCATTATAACTAATATGTACTGGTGCCCCCTAGCGGACTTGATTATAGGACCTACCAAATCCATGGCGATCCTCTCAAACGGGACCTCAATGATGGGTAGAGGGACCAGCGGGCTACGGAAATGTGGCATCGGGGCCAACCTCTGACACACAGGGCAGGAGGAACAATAATTTTCTACGTCCTTCATCACCCCCGGCCAATAGAATCTCTGTAATACCCTCTCTCGGGTTTTCTCTGTCCCCAGATGACCTCCAAGAATGTGCCCATGGGCCAACTCCAACACCAACTTCCTGTAAGGTTTGGGCACCACAAGCTGCTCAACGGTTTCTTCTGCCCTTTTTGCCACCCGATACAGTAGGTCCTTCTCTACGCTGAAGTATGGGTAAGTGCAGGTATTATCTGGGTTCACTAACTCGCCATCTATTTTCACTACGTTTTCCCGTGCCTTTATTAGGGCGGGGTCTTTCAACTGTTCTGTGGCAAAGTTTTCCCTGTGAACCTCAAGATCAGAAAACTCCACAGACGGTAGGTTTTCGTCTGAGGAGGTGGGCTCCTCTCCAGTTTCTTGAGTCTCCCCTGCCAATACTGATAAGGGAAATTCCGGAGAGTCCTCACCACTCTCAGGGGAGTTCTGGCTATCACATTCCTGGTACATAGGGGCACCAGTGAGGGGCTCAGGATCATCCCACAGTTCCCAGAACTTCGGAAAATCCCTTCCCACAATGGCGTCATGCGGTAACTGAGATACTAAGCCCACTGGATGAGAGAGGGTACCTTTGGGGGTCTCGAAACACACTGTTGTCACTGGATACTCTCGGGTGTCCCCATGCACACAAATAACAGCTACCTTGCTATTCCCAGAGACCTCTGTTTTAACTAACTCAGCCTTTATCAGGGTCACAAGGCTACCTGAATCCAGCAATACCACAACATTTCTACCATTAACACACATTTTGCATAAATGTTTCTCAGTTCCTCGAATGGCAGTGCATGCGACTGTCGCACACAGCGACTGACGTCTGCCCGTCAGAAAGTCACACTGCATGGGTTCCTCCACAACCGGGCAATTGGCTGCAATATGTCCCGCTTGCCGGCAGCGGTAGCAAACGATCCTTCTTGCCGCCTCTTGAGCCGCTGATTTCCCAGGCTGTTCTCGCCAAACTTGGGGTAGAGCTCCCACCCTCTCACTCTCTCCACCCTCACCCCTTGGAATCCTCTTATCCGCCCCTGGGGATGGTCTGGTCTTAGGGTGGAAAGTCCGAGTGTCTCTGGAAGAGGCCGTCAGGTTCTCTGTAGCCAAGTATTTCTCCACACGATCCACAAGACCATCGGCCGTCTCTGGGTCTCCATGGCTTACCCACTTTTGGATGGCAGTAGGAAGAGCTCTCAAAAACCGATCCATTACAACACGTTCCACAATCTTTGGTGCGGACAAAGTCTCTGGCTGTAGCCACTTTCTGCTCAGGTGAATGAGATCATACATTTGAGACCTGGGGGGTTTTCCAAGCTGGAAAGTCCAGTTATGCACACGCTGAGCCCGGACAGCCTGGGTGACACCCAGCCTTGCCAATATTTCAGCTTTTAGCATCACATAGTCTTTTGCTTGGTTAGGCTCTAGGTCATAGTAAGCTTTCTGCGATTCACCAGTTAACAGAGGAGCCACCAGTCCAGCCCACTGCTCCTCAGGCCACTTTTCTCTTTCAGCGGTCCTTTCAAATGTGGTCAAAAATACCTCTGGATCATCCTCTCCAGTCATTTTTGTCAATAAACGACTCACCCCAAAGGACGCGGTATTAGTGGGACGGCTTTCCTCACTGGTCTGCGGACGTTGCTGCATTACTGCTTCCATCTGTTGTTGTAGTCTCTGCTCTTGCTTCTGCAACAGGTCTATGAAGCGGGCCTCAGATTGCTGCTGGGCTCGTTGCTGAGCCTCCAGACTCTGTTGCAAAGTTGCGTTTGTCTGCTGCTGGGCTGCAAGGCTCCTTTGCAAACCTGCATTTGTCTGCTGTTGATTGGCATTTGCTAGAGCCAGCTGCTTCAGTATCTCCTCCATGCTGGCTTAAAAAAAAACTGCCACTGGTTCTCCACCAACTGTGAGGGGGTTAGCTCGGCAGCGGGTGTGTGTGACCCCCGGGATGGGCTACCCACACAAAACAGGCCCAGCAAACGGAGGTTGTGGTTTTCAAAATCAAAAAAAGGTGCGGTTTATTTTCTATTTACAGTGACAAAACACAGCAAAGCAAAAGAAACATAACCAAAATAAATCCTGGTCAAGTTGACCTCTGACTAAACATATAGGTTTCCTAACTAACAACTGGGATCAGCCTAGTGCTGTCCTAGTCCCTAAGTCCCTGGTTTTAAATGTCCAAGCAAATAGCCACACAGGCTTTGTCTCACCGTACAGGGGTTCACTCTCCCTAGACAGTCCACACAGGTCTGGTTCCAGGCATGAGCAAACACCTAATGAATCTGGGAGTTCTTATAGAGGCCTAAATGAGCTGACAAGCTTCAACTGGTCTCATCAACTCCCTGTCTGCACGACGCCCAGCCCTCTCCCTAGAGGTATGAGTCATCCATGAGCCCACTAGCCTTATACAACTCTCCACCTAGTTGTATAAGTCGGCGTAAAGCCTGAATCTGGGCGAAATATATCTACCCCCCTGGATGCAACCAGGTGACTTTACCTTCCTGCTGTCACAATATATATTGTGAGGGGGTTAGCTCGGCAGCGGGTGTGTGTGACCCCCGGGATGGGCTCCCCACACAAAAACAGGCCCAGCAAACGGAGGTTGTGGTTTTCAAAAAAAAAAAGGTGCGGTTTATTTTCTATTTACAGTGACAAAACACAGCAAAGCCAAAAGAAACATAAACAAAATAAATCCTGGTCAACTTGACCTCTGACTAAACATACAGGTTTCCTAACTAACAACTGGGATCAGCCTAGTGCTGTCCTAGTCCCTAAGTCCCTGGTTTTAAATGTCCAAGCAAATAGCCACACAGGCTTTGTCTCACCGCACAGGGGTTCACTCTCCCTAGACAGTCCACACAGGTCTGGGTCCAGGCATGAGCTAACATCTAATGAAGCTGGGAGTTCTTATAGAGGCCTAAATGAGCTGACAAGCTTCAGCTGGTCTCATCAACTCCCTGTCTGCACGACGCCCCACACTCTCCCTAGAGGTATGAGTCATCCATGAGCCCACTAGCCTTAGCTGGGCTTATACAACTCTCCACCTAGTTGTATAAGTCGGCGTAAAGCCTGAATCTGGGCGAAATATATCTACCCCCCTGGATGCAACCAGGTGACTTTACCTTCCTGCTGTCACAATATATATATATATATATATATATATATACCGTATATACTCGAGTATAAGCCGACCCGAGTATAAGCCGAGGCACCTAATTTTACCACAAAAAACTGGGAAAACTTATTGACTCGAGTATAAGCCTAGGGTGGGAAATGCAGCAGCTACTGGTACGGTGAATTTCTTTAGTGTTCTAAGCAACCAGCATCCAGTAGGAGAGATGGGGGTTCTGGTGTTTAGTGAGGGGAGATGGGGGTTCTGGTGTTTAGTGAGGGAAGATGGGGGTCCTGGTGTTTAGTGAAGGGAGATGGGGGTCCTGGTGTTTAGTGAGGGGAGATGGGGGTTCTGGTGCCTAATGGGGGCAGTTTGGGGGCACTGCCAGTCAGTGGGGGAGTGGGGCACTGGTGCTTCTTACCTGGCTGCTTGATCCATATGGAATCCTGTAGAAGAATCATCCCCTCTGACTTTGTCATTCCTTTTAGTATGTCCCCTTTTCTTGTCTGATTTTTCTCAACTGAAGGGATGCCGGGGATGCCAGTGCAGTGATAGCTCAGACAATCTCACAAAAGAAAACTTCCCCTGCTCAGTCTCTGACTGATGACATCATCTTATCTCCCTCACCTCCGTCGGCAAATGCAGTTAGCTCAGGAGCTTAATTAAAAGCCTCTTCATCCCCCGAGAACAACCGCGGCCCCGGAGACACAAGAGAACAGTAAGTGGGGACACTGACTCGAGTATAAGCTGAGGGGGGCATTTTCAGCCTAAAAAAAAGGGCTGAAAAACTCGGCTTATACTCGAGTATATACAGTATATATATATATATGTAGCGATACCCCCAAACTAAGGGAGCCGCTAGTTCTGTTTTTGGGCCCTGTACACAGCACAGCCAACCCCCGGCAATCTACTCAGACCTTCTCTGGCACAGCTAGTCTAGGGGGGGTATTTCCTTATAGCTCTATACCAGTTTATGCACAATCCCACAATACCTTTGTTCTAGTGATAAGATATATGTATATATATATAGACTCCAATACCAGATTGATAAAATATAAAAGGTTTACTTGTAGATAAAAGGGGTTAACAATCAATATCACATATAACACATGCATGCAGAGCCCTGCAGTAATACTAACACTAGTTAACTATAGTGCGCAATTAGTTCTAACACACACTAACATATAGCTTGAGTCCCCGTTAGCAATATGGCGCCCAACAGTACTATCAACTCCCAGTCAGGCCTGACTCAGTTAAAGCTCAGTCTCTAGAGAAGGAATCTTCGCATGCCAGATAATCGGTGGTGCACATACAGGAACAATATTTGTAATCCAACAAGGTCTAAGGTAATGGAAACAACTCCCCGGAGACTATGTAACTCAGTCCTCCAACTAGTCTCCTGACAGGAGAAAAGGGAAAGTGTAACCCGACGGCCAAGGCAGTCAATAGGCCTAATAAAGTACTCGGTTATAGATGTGAGCAGGTGCTCCCTCACCCCTCCGGACTCGATCCCAGTCCGGGACTCCCACCACTGTGTCCACACACACAGGATCTGCCACCGCCTGATCTCCGGTCCACTGACGTCCGCGAGGCAGGTAGATGTCTGCAGCCGCACAGGCTCTGCAGCTAGGTGGAAGGCTCTCTGGAAGTGCACAAGGCACAGGCCTTGGGCCTTACACTCGCAGCAGGTCCGCACAGGAAGTCCTCTTGCCAGCCGCGCGGTGTCCAAAGAGGCCGGGCATAGCCTCGCCCTCCCCTTTTATACCCCACCCATGAGTCTCTGCGGCAGCCCAATGCACCCTGGGTGTCAAATGGGATTCTGGGTAACGTAGTCCATGGGGCCTCCAACTAGTCTCCTGACAGGAGAAAAGGGAAAGTGTAACCCGCTGTGTCCACACACACAGGATCTGCCACAGCCTGATCTCTGGTCCACTGACGTCCGCGAAGCAGGTAGATGTCTGCAGCCGCACAGGCTCCGCAGCGAGGTGGAAGGCTCTCTGGAAGTACGCAAGGCCCAGGCCTCGGGCCTTACACTCGCAGCAGGTCCGCACAGGAAGTCCTCTTGCCAACCGCGCGGTGTCCAAAGAGGAAGTTCCCACCAAAAGTGAGAGGGAGAACTTCCTTGCCCACAGGTCACACTATCATAAGTGGCCTGCCTAACTGTGCCAGGGGGTGAGTTGGGGTTGCCTTCCACCAAATGAACAGTGGAGGGATCAGGGCTTTCTGCACTCCTCCTAGCAGTTGCCACAGTGTCCTCCGAACTCTTCCCCATTTGTGGGTAAGTCAACTTTCGGAGAGAGGCCTTGTGGCCCTCTTCGCTCTCCGTTCTCTTGGGATTTCTGGTTTGGACACTGTAGGTTCCTGTTCTGGAACAGACATGGCAGCTTCCACTGTTTCCGAAACTTTCAACTCAGGAGCAGGAGAATACACAGAACATCCTAGATTCTCCTCTGGAAGTGCGTCGAGAACATCCTCCCATGAGTCGGATAGGGGGCTGGACGGAACAAATTCAGTAGCTTCTGCATTCAGTGTACTGTCTATGGTGTCTTCCAAAGGTGGGAGATCTATAGCAGATATAGGAAAAGAACCACATGGAAGAAAAACAAAGGAAGTTTCTCCTCATATGTTGCCACCGTCCCAAATTAGTGGGAATAAACCCAAAAGGGCACAAGTACCCCCCGGTACAACGGGACTTTTAAGGGCAAACAAGGAAAAAAACAAAAAGTATTGTAAAAAATATATCTCATTTATTTAGAAAGGATTTTTTGAAAAAAGGATAAAATATATGCATATATCAAGAGATGTGTTAGACACAATGATACCTTTACATATCAACCATGAATATACAAAAATACGGAACATTCAGATATGAATTACACATATTTCAATAGAAAAAAACAAACAAACAAACAACTCCTTTAGCCTGACATGTTTCAGGAATATCAATCCTTTCTTCGGAGGCTCTTGATAGGAGAGAGAATACAGTTGTGTTTCTAGAAATGAGACAAAAGCACAAACTCAAAAAATGTCTCCGGGTTCCCATCAAACAGACACACACACATCCAATGTACATACCACGCATGAAACCGGTATCTATGCATGTAGGAATGTTCCATATTTAGTTTGAAATCAAGGACATAAAAGCGTCCTAAATAAAAAGGAAGAAAAAGAAAAACACAGACAAGGCCGTTGTTGCCACTCATTGGGGAAAAGAAACCCACATCAAAGCCCGGGTCGGCTCACGCAAGGGTCCCGAATCGGCACCTTCATGGAACCAAAGCCATACGAGGGGTCTGGGGATAAAGTTCCCAGTGCCTATATAGACAAAGAAGAAAAAAATTAAAAGTGTACGCCAAAAAATCTATATCAATAGAAAAGATGACGAAAAAACATACATGGCAGCTGATAATTGCACAGGGGTATTCGTTAAGTAAAACCGTTTATATGGTAGGAGTGGTGTTGATCTATTGCAAGTCCTTTACAAGAAAAATGCATAGCTGTGCATGATTATGTTGCAGTGACAATGTGCCAAAGGGCACTGATGATACTATGCTTGTAAAGAAAAGATGCCAAAATATTTATAAACCAGGGTGAAAAAGCTTAACCCCGGTGTGTGGATGTTTAAAGACTTATGCCGCGTACACACGACCGCTTTTCTCGACGAGAAAAACGGCATTTTTTTTTTCGCCGAGAAAAACGATCGTCTGTGGGCTTTATGTCGTTTTTCTCGTCGAGAAAAACGGCATAAAAAACGACGAGAAAAATTAGAACATGTTCTAAATTTTCTCATCGTTTTTTCCATCATTTTTTTCCGCGGCAGTTTTCCCATAGGGAGACACTGCCGCGGAGCCCACAGACGGTCGTTTTTCTCGTCAAGAGAAAAAATGACGGGAAAAACGACCGTGTGTAGGGAACCCTTGGAACCGAAGCGGTTCCCTCGTTTTTCCTGTCATTATTCACGGCGGTTTTTTAACCGCCGTGAATAATGATCGTGTGTACGCGGCATTATAGTAACCAATATCCAAAGTCCAGTATAAATGGCTATGTATGATTGCATGATGATAGTACCCTGCATACCAATGCAAATAACATAGAAGAATGCAGATAATACAAGAAATGCAAAAAAATAACAGCCTATGAATAAAATACCAAAAGATGTTTGAAATATAGGTACCTACTGATCAGAAAAGCCAATTTTGGACAGAACTTAGCCCAGATGGAATACTGAATCAAAAAATAAATAGAACGGGGGGGGGGGGGGAGAGAGAAAAAAAGAAAGCATAAATTAGATGCATCCCACATTTCCATTAGAGAATGAAAGAGGTGGCATAAGAATCTTCTTACCTTGTGGTAGTGGCTGGTTTCAAACTGCATATATTGCAGTATTGGCGTCTGTAGAGACGAATGGCACCGGGCAGTGTTTTTAAAGCCGAATCGCGCATGCGCGCCGACGTCAGTAAATGAATGACGTCAGAGGCCCGCGCCAAAGCTCAACGGCGCATAAACAAAAGAAATGCACAACAGAGAGCAGCACGAGTTGAAACAAAAGGGAGCCACAGATAGCGCAAAAAATAAGAAAATAGCAAAAGACAGTACAGTCGTATGTTGGAGCACTGTCAGCAACCGCCACATTTTATTATGTATGTGTATACATATTTTTACTTAGATTAGGGGGCATGGAAAATGGAAGTTTAGCGCGATCTAGTGGTAGATGTGGGTAACACATCCAGAATTATAATGTTAATGCTTTATACCATTGAAGAACAAAGGAAATAGTAGTCTGAACCCAAGTGGAACGAGGGAAAGTCAGAGTAATGATAAAATAAATAAATTAAAATGAAAATTAAAGGAAAAAACGGCTATCAGGATACACAGACCCAAGGATAGAAACGAAAAAGTGGCGAAACAAAAAGGGGCCCCCAGGGCAAAAACTGCACGGTGCCCCCCCATTTAAAAATGGAAGAGCACCATGCAGCAAAAGACCACCGGCGCAGGGAATGCAAATACCGAAGGGCCAAGCAAGCATGGCTCCAAGGCATACCGCATGTACAAAGACGCCCATCCCCATATTCAGAAGAAATGGAGGACAGGCTCCCGTGCGCCGGGCTGAGCCGAGCCGGGCAGAGAAAATGACATAAGGGCAAAAGCCAGCAGCCTTGTAACAGAAGAAAAGAAAATCAATTAAGTGAACCCTGCCATAATAAGAGCAGTGGAAAGGACATGAACAAAAAACAGGCGTAGTCATGCGATATCGGCATTACCTGGTCCACCTAACATAGGGTGGAGGGTATTGATACACGTGGTACATGGATGTGTGTGTGAGGGCTGAGGGGATCGGGAAGGGGAAATACAGGGTGGTCCAGAGAGCTGGACATGAAGGAATCTGCAAGGAGCAGAGCTTAATGGACATACATGGAAGGAATGGGGAAGGGAAAAAGGGGGATAGCACCATCGATTCATTTTACAGCACAAAGAACATCGTAAATTCATTTAGCAGCCTAGACCTAGAGGTGTAACTACATACTAGTAAACATTTCTGAAATTCTATGTTTGCAATATAAATGCATAGAGATGACAAGACAGCAAATAAGACAATAATCATCACAGATAATAAAGAATTATTGTGTATGTAGTTAGACCTAGCACTTAATAGGTAATATGTGTCTACAAGGCCTATTCTTGTTCTTTTTCGCAGCCCCCTGAATTAAAGCCATCCAGGAATGGACGGAAGCTCAATTGGGTGTTGAGGCCTGGGAAGGATGTGGCGTTAAGGTCAGCAATCCAACGTACCTCTTTCTGGAGTAATATTTTATTCCAGTCCCCGCCTCGACTGTCTGGGTGAACCCGGTCTAGGATGGTAAAAATAAAAGGAGGGGGGATACCTCGGTGATTGTCGCGTACATGTCGTCCTAATGGGAGGTCTGGATTGGCATTTTTAATGCTGGCAATGTGACGAGCTGCCCTTTGGTGGAATGGTAGTTTTGTTTTACCAATGTAAAAACATTGGCACTGGCATGTCAACAAATAGATAACACCAGGTGTCTTACAGTTGGCGTAGTGTTTAGGCCTATAATTTTTGCCATTAGGTAGAGTGAATTTGGATTGTGTGTTCATATATCTGCATGTTTGGCAACCTCCACATATATAGGTTCCGAATCTCTTGCAGGGATCGGTGCAGAATGAGCCAACGTATTCGCTTTGGACGAGATGGTCCCTCAGCGAGCGTGCTCTCTTAAAGGTTATGTTTGGATTGGAAGCGACATGAGAGTTCAGATTGGGGTCTATTTGCAATAGATGCCAATGTTTTTTTAAGATTTTTTTAAGAGCCTTGTGCTGGGTGTTGAATCTGGTGATTAGTCGGGTGATTGGTTTGGGGGGGCTTTTGGACTTGGTGGAAAAAAGTAAGTCATGTCTGGTTGATCCTCCCGCACGTCTCAAGGCTTTCTTTAGACATGTGGGTGAGTAGCCCCCATCCAGGAGGCGACTGCGAAGCAGATCAGCCTCCTTGATGTACTCGGATTCCGTGGAGCAGTTGCGTCTGAGCCTCAAGTATTGCCCATAAGGTATGGACATGACAAGAGATTGGGGATGTGAGCTCGACGCATGCAGGATTGTGTTTCCAGTGGTCTCCTTTCGATAGAGGCAGCTGGATAAGAGGCCGTCTTCAGATTTGGAAATAGTCAAATCAAGGAAGGTGATTGACGTATCACTGAACGTCATGGTAAAAAAAAGATTCGATGCATTGCTGTTCATGATATTAATAAAGGCCTGGAGATTGGCAGGTGTATCGTCCCAAATCATTAGAATATCATCTATATATCTAAACCATGCGAGAACATGGCAGGTATATGATGAAGGGCTATCGCTAGAGAGCAGCGATTTTTCCCACTCCCCCAGGTACAGGTTGGCATACGATGGGGCACAGCAAGTCCCCATCGCAACCCCCTGTACCTGGAGGTAGTGGGAACCGTCAAAGGTGAAAATGTTATGAGTCAGGATAAAATGTAATGCTTCCACCAAAAAAAGATTTAGTTTGCGATCATCACGATGTGATTGCGAGATAGCCCGTTGGATGGCTCGGAGTCCCTGGTCATGAGGAATTGAACTATATAGGGACTCAACGTCAATTGCAACCAAAAGGGCTTGTGGTGGGATATGTAAATCTTCCAAATATTGTAAGAGGTGAATGGTATCTTTGACGTATGAGGCCAGGTTGGTAACAAAGGGTCTTAGATGGCTATCAATGAACCGGCTCAGATTCTCCGTGATGGAGCCATTCCCTGAAATAATTGGACGACCAGGTAGATTAAATAGATTTTTGTGTATTTTGGGAAGACAGTATAGAGTGGGAATACGTGGAAAAGGGGTGCGAATGTACTCCCAGGTGTCTTTGTCAATGGCTCCATCACAGAAAGCTCTGTCTACCAATTCATAGAAGGCTTTGTCGAATTTGTCAACAACGTTTCTCGAAATGGGTTTGTACCATAAATCGTTGTTGACAACATCCCTACACATGTTGGCATATTGTTCATTCGTCATAATGATGACATTCCCCCCTTTGTCAGATGGTTTGATTGTCAAGGAGAAATCCTTTTTCAAGGATTCCAGGGCGTAACATTCTTCAACATTTACATTTTTGGGTAGGGCATGGGGTTTTAGTTTGCGTATTTCAGCTGTGGTAGCTGCTAAGAATGCCACAAGATTAGGATTTCCCGTGAATGACGGGAATTTGTCAGATTTTTTCTTGAATTTCTTTTGTGAAATGATATCAGATGTAGATGGTAATACCTTAGAGATGTGTGTCTCAAGTAGGGCTTCAATATCGACAAAGTCGATAAGGTCAACGGGGTCCTGCTCCTCAAGAAGAGAAAGAAGATCGTCTAGTACTTCATCAGATTTTTGAGGATCTGATTTCAAAATAGCATTTTCTTTATTGAAGAGACTCTTAAAGTGTAACTTCCTAGCAAAAAGATGGAGGTCCTTGAAGGTTTCAAAGACGTCCATATTGGCATCTGGGCAAAAACTTAGGCCCTTGCATAGAAGGTCATTTTCGACCTGGGTAAGGGAGTGATTGGAAAGATTGATGATGTTCTTAGTGTTGTGATTGCTTGACTGAAAGGAGGAAAGCAAGCTGGAGTCCAAACCGGACGAAGGTGCATAGTTTAGGTGTCTGGAAAGCCCTCCGCTGAGCGATGGGCTAAAAATTTATCGATGAGGGGTGCAGTGAGAAGAGTAGAAGATGTAGAATCACCAGAGTGTGTAAGAGTAGAGATACCAGAAGACCCAGTAGAGGATGGCTGATTAACACCACGTGAGTTACCTTTACCAAGAGCTGCAAGGATAGGTGATGGTTGTGTAGAGGGAGCTTCAGTTGTTCTTCTTTTGTTAAACAATGGATTGTTGCCTGGAGATGTTCGTTTGGTTTTCTGTCTTCGACCCTTATATTTATGCTGGGAGGAGGAAGAAACAGAAGAGTTTAGAGAGGAATTGGACCCCGAGTCCCTCGGATTCTGGCCTATATTGCCCTTCTGAGATCGCTGAAATTGATTGGGCTGTTGCCACCTATATGCCTTATTCTCCTGAAAAGCGCGCTTGTCGCGCCAGAATTTTTTATCTTTAATTGCTAATTTATCTTGTGATAATAGATTTAATCGAATCCTAATTTTCTCCTCGTGTTCTTTGTAGCTCGGCAAGTCTTTGAAAGGGGATAATTTAGCGTATATGGCATCAATGTCTTTCTCAAGAAAGCCAATACGTTTTTTATATTCTTCACTTAAAAGTGCCATCATGTTTTTTGTGCATAATTGCAGATTTTTCTCCCATTTTGTTTTGAAACTGGAGTCAATATCATCTAAGATAGGGAAGATTTGTATCCGCAGACCTAGCGGATTAATATCTTCTCTGATGTATTAGTCGAACGCATCTGCGTGCCAAAAGCATGCAACTTTTTTATCAACAGCTTTGCCAAGTTGAAAAAACAACGAGGAGATTTCTGATTGTGAAGAGGATTTTTTGCAATAATCCTTTGTAAAGCCAGCCATGAGTGTATCCCATTCTTTCCCCTGAAACATGATCAAGAAGTGAAGCGTCTCAAAATACAGAAACAAATAACTGAATTTACATAAAATGAACAAACCGCAAATAGCATATACTCCAGGATCATGCCAAAGATGTAAGAGAGAGGAGGCAGTCCCGGGGTAGAGGCCAGAAGACAGTATAATAATACATAGAAACACAGACAAACTCAAGTGGGGTGTCTGTATAACCACAAAGAAAAAAAGGGGAGACAAAAATATCATTAATGAAAAAGTTGCATCATAGAAAAAATATATATATACACATATATACATTTTGATGAGAGACCTATATGTATGTGATATATATATAGAAAAAAGTGGTTCGGGTGGGGGGTGGGTATTTGCTACCCTAGTCTTTGGATATAGGAAAAGAACCACATGGAGGAAAAACAAAGGAAGTTTCTCCTCATATGTTGCCACCGTCCCAAATTAGTGGGAATAAACCCAAAAGGGCACAAGTACCCCCCGGTACAACGGGACTTTTAAGGGCAAACAAGGAAAAAAACAAAAAGTATTGTAAAAAATATATCTCATTTATTTAGAAAGGATTTTTTGAAAAAAGGATAAAAGATATGCATATATCAAGAGATGTGTTGGACACAATGATACCTTTACATATCAACCATGAATATACAAAAATACGGAACATTCAGACATGAATTACACATATTTCAATAGAAAAAAACAAACAAACAAACAACTCCTTTAGCCTGACATGTTTCAGGAATACCAATCCTTTCTTTGGAGGCTCTTGATAGGAGAGAGAATACAGTTGTGTTTCTAGAAATGAGACAAAAGCACAAACTCAAAAAATGTCTCCGGGTTCCCATCAAACAGACACACACACATCCAATGTACATACCACGCATGAAACCGGTATCTATGCATGTAGGAATGTTCCATATTTAGTTTGAAATCAAGGACATAAAAGAGTCCTAAATAAAAAGGAAGAAAAAGAAAAACACAGACAAGGCCGTTGTTGCCACTCATTGGGGAAAAGAAACCCACATCAAAGCCCGGGTCAGCTCACGCAAGGGTCCCGAATCGGCACCTTCATGGAACCAAAGCCATACGAGGGGTCTGGGGATAAAGTTCCCAGTGCCTATATAGACAAAGAAGACAAAAATGAAAAGTGTACGCCAAAAAATCTATATCAATAGAAAAGATGACGAAAAAACATACATGGCTGCTGATAATTGCATAGCTGTGCATGATTATATTGCAGTGACAATGTGCCAAAGGGCACTGATGATACTATGCTTGTAAAGAAAAGATGCCAAAAAAGAAAGCCTTCAGACGTGCGGGAGGATCAACCAGACATGACTTACTTTTTTCCACCAAGTCCAAAAGCCCCCCCAAACCAATCACCCGACTAATCACCAGATTCAACACCCAGCACAAGGCTCTTAAAAAAATCTTAAAAAAACATTGGCATCTAACTGTAAGACACCTGGTGTTATCTATTTGTTGACATGCCAGTGCCAATGTTTTTACATTGGTAAAACAAAACTACCATTCCACCAAAGGGCAGCTCGTCACATTGCCAGCATTAAAAATGCCAATCCAGACCTCCCATTAGGACGACATGTACGCGACAATCACTGAGGTATCCCACCTCCTTTTATTTTTACCATCCTAGACCGGGTTCACCCGGACAGTCGAGGGGGGGACTGGAATAAAATATTACTCCAGAAAGAGGTACGTTGGATTGCTGACCTTAACGCCACATCCTTCCCAGGCCTCAACACCCAATTGAGCTTCCGTCCATTCCTGGATGGCTTTAATTCAGGGGGCTGCGAAAAAGAACAAGAATAGGCCTTGTAGACACATATTACCTATTAGGTGCTAGGTCTAACTACATACACAATAATTCTTTATTATCTGTGATGATTATTGTGTTATTTGCTGTCTTGTCATCTCTATGCATTTATATTGCAAACATAGAATTTCAGAAATGTTTACTAGTATGTAGTTACACCTCTAGGTCTAGGCTGCTAAATGAATTTACGATGTTCTTTGTGCTGTAAAATGAATCGATGGTGCTATCCCCCTTTTTCCCTTCCCCATTCCTTCCATGTATGTCCATTGAGCTCTGCTCCTTGCAGATTCCTTCATGTCCAGCTCTCTGGACCACCCTGTATTTCCCCTTCCCGATCCCCTCAGCCCTCACACACACATCCATGTACCACGTGTATCAATACCCTCCACCCTATGTTAGGTGGACCAGGTAATGCCGATATCGCATGACTACGCCTGTTTTTTGTTCGTGTCCTTTCCACTGCTCTTTATTATGGCAGGGTTCACTTAATTGATTTTCTTTTCTTCTGTTACAAGGCTGCTGGCTTTTGCCCTTATGTCATTTTCTCTGCCCGGCTCGGCTCAGCCCGGCGCACGGGAGCCTGTCCTCCATTTCTTCTGAATATGGGGATGGGCGTCTTTGTACATGCGGTATGCCTTGGAGCCATGCTTGCTTGGCCCTTCGGTATTTGCATTCCCTGCACCGGTGGTCTTCTGCTGCATGGTGCTCTTCCATTTTTAAATGGGGGGGCACCGTGCAGTTTTTGCCCTGGGGGCCCCTTTTTGTTTCGGCACTTCGGGTCTGTGTATCCTGATAGCCGTTTTTTTCCTTTAATTTTAATTTTAATTTATTTATTTTATCATTACTCTGACTTTCCCTCGTTCCACTTGGGTTCAGACTACTATTTCCTTTGTTCTTCAATGGTATAAAGCATTAACATTATAATTCTGGATGTGTTACCCACATCTACCACTAGATTGCGCTAAACTTCCATTTTCCATGCCCCCTAATCTAAGTAAAAATATGTATACACATACATAATAAAATGTGGCGGTTGCTGACAGTAAGAAGATTCTTCTGCCACCTCTTTCATTCTCTAATGGAAATGTGGGATGCATCTAATTTATGCTTTCTTTTTTTCTCTCCCCCCCCCCCCCCCGTTCTATTTATTTTTTGATTCAGTATTCCATCTGGGCTAAGTTCTGTCCAAAATTGGCTTTTCTGATCAGCAGGTACCTATATTTCAAACATCTTTTGGTATTTTATTCATAGGCTATGCTTTACCATACATGCTGTTATTTTTTTGCATTTCTTGTATTATCTGCATTATTCTATGTTATTTGCATTGGTATGCAGGGTACTATCATCATGCAATCATACATAGCCATTTATACTGGACTTTGGATATTGGTTACTATAAGTCTTTAAACATCCACACATCGGGGTTAAGCTTTTTCACCCTGGTTTATAAATATTTTGGCATCTTTTCTTTACAAGCATAGTATCATCAGTGCCCTTTGGCACATTGTCACTGCAATATAATCATGCACAGCTATGCATTTTTCTTGTAAAGGACTTGCAATAGATCAACACCACTCCTACCATATAAACGGTTTTACTTAACGAATACCCCTGTGCAATTATCAGCAGCCATGTATGTTTTTTCATCATCTTTTCTATTGATATAATTTTTTGGCGTACACTTTTCATTTTTTTTCTTCTTTGTCTATATAGGCACTGAGAACTTTATCCCCAGACCCCTCGTATGGCTTTGGTTCCATGAAGGTGCCGATTCGGGACCCTTGCGTGAGCCGACCCGGGCTTTGATGTGGGTTTCTTTTCCCCAATGAGTGGCAACAACGGCCTTGTCTGTGTTTTTCTTTTTCTTCCTTTTTATTTAGGACGCTTTTATGTCCTTGATTTCAAACTAAATATGGAACATTCCTACATGCATAGATACCGGTTTCATGCGTGGTATGTACATTGGATGTGTGTGTGTCTGTTTGATGGGAACCCAGAGACATTTTTTGAGTTTGTGCTTTTGTCTCATTTCTAGAAACACAACTGTATTCTCTCTCCTATCAAGAGCCTCCGAAGAAAGGATTGATATTCCTGAAACATGTCAGGCTAAAGGAGTTGTTTGTTTGTTTGTTTTTTTCTATTGAAATATGTGTAATTCATATCTGAATGTTCCGTATTTTTGTATATTCATGGTTGATATGTAAAGGTATCATTGTGTCCAACACATCTCTTGATATATGCATATCTTTTATCCTTTTTTCAAAAAATCCTTTCTAAATAAATGAGATATATTTTTTACAAATCTTCTTGTTTTTTTCCTTGTTTGCCCTTAAAAGTCCCGTTGTACCGGGGGGTACTTGTGCCCTTTTGGGTTTATTCCCAGATCTATAGCAGAAGTCACTGGGGCCTGGGAGGGCCATAGCCATTCTAGCTCTTCCCATTCATCCTCACTAGGTTCAGAGACACCTGTTTCTTCAGACCGAGATGCCTGAGACCGGGTATTTGGTCTAGGGGTATCCAAGATGGACGCTGACTCAGTGGAATCCTTCGCAGGAGCTATCCGAACTGCTTGGGCAAGTGGGAGTATGTGGTTCTCTCTGGCTTCAGCTGATATACTGGTAGGTCGTTCTTGCGAATAACATATGGCTCGGGTCTCCATCTGTCTGCAAGCTTGTGCTTCCCAGGGATTCCCAAGTTCCATAACAACACTCTGTCCCCAGGTTGTAGATCCTGAATCCGGACCCTCAGGTCAAAGTTTCTCTTGTTGCGGGCTCCCCTTTGTTCGGAAACTGCTTGGGCCTGCTCGTAGGCCAACTGTAAACTGTGCCTCAGCCGGTCCACATAGCCTTTGTGAGAAGTGGCTGAGGAATGGTCTATGGAGTTGCCAAAGGCCAGGTCTATGGGTAGTCTTGCTTCTCTCCTGAACATGAGCCGGTAGCGAGAGTACCCTGTAGCATCACTTGTACTGTTGTAAGCATGCACAATTGCTGCTATGTGCCTGCTCCAGTGCTGCTTTTTTTCAGTTTCTAAAGTTCCAAGCATGTTGAGTAGAGTTCGGTTGAACCTCTCCGGCTGGGCATCCCCTTGTGGATGGTATGGGGTGGTTTGCGTCTTCTTGATCCTTAGGGAGTCCAAGAGCTTCCTGATCAGCCGACTCTCAAAGTCCCTCCCTTGATCCGAGTGGAGTCGCTGTGGTAGCCCATAGTGCACAAAGTATTTTTCCATAAGTACCTTGGCCACTGTGGAAGCCTTCTGGTCTTTGGTTGGGAAGGCCTGGGCATACCGGGTGAAATGGTCAGTTATCACCAGAACATTTCTGTGACGGACCTGGCCGGGACAGAGGCTTTTGGAGGGGACTGGGTGCGGGCCTCCTGCCTTGCGACCGTGGGCCCTGGCATTTGGGGGAACGGTGCTCTTTGTGAGCTGTATGCCTGGGGACCCTTGGGGGGTGTTACTTCGGATTCAGGTCCATGTCCCCCCAAGACACACAGACTCTGGGGACCCTGTATATGCCATATTAGAGTGACTAATTCATACTGTTGGGATTTTCACACATTCCCTCTAAGGATATGCGAATGCAATCACCTCCAGCCATCTGTCTGTCCTCTGTGCTATTTTGACCCTGCTAAATGTGTGATGTTTACACTTAGGATAATGTATATTGTATAGCAGGTGAGACAGGTAGGAGCCGGGATGTCTACCCTGAACGGTCATATCTATGAGTCACCTTGGCTGGCTAAAGGATTTAGTTAATTAGCTCATGTTAATTATGTTTTTGGTTACCCCCTCTGTTACTGTATATAAGACTTGATTTTTGGTGCTAATAAAGTCTCTCTTGGTTGAACTAACATACAGCCTGCCTGGTGTTTGTTCTGACCGACCACAAATGGATTCGAATGGCACATAGCTGTAGATTGAATCCTGGAGCACCGGATGATCCAATAGAGCAGAGGAGTGTCGGGAGAGTGGAGCCGAGCGAGCAAAGGGGCTCGTTACATTGGTTGGCAGCGGTGGGATTTGCTCTCCAGTTACTGGGACACTCCAAACCACCACAGTGAAGGACCAGCTATGCAGCCTGCAGGAAAGTCACGCTGAAAGACCTACTTGAGAGCCGAGATGGACCAGAAGAAGGGTGATGCAGGACCCCGGTCAGTTGAAGATTTGTTTCAGCAACGAGTGCGGCAGCGGTTGGCATTATATGGGGCTAACCCATCAGAGACCGCCATACAGGAAGCCATTAAAGACATCCAGCTGCAGGATGCCCGACAAGAGAGAGAACGAGAGCGACAAGAGAGAGAACGAGAGCGACAAGAGAGAGAACGAGAGCGACAAGAGAGAGAACGAGAGCGACAAAAGAGAGAACTAGAGCGGCAACATGAGTGGAGAATGGCGGTAATACGGCAATCGGAGACAACGCCTAAAGAACCAGCCGCCATGGAAGAGGAATTCGGAAGGAGGTTGCGAGAAATGCAGGGAAGAGAAGCAGGCCATCTCCCCCCCCCAACAGTTAACCAGAGCAGATGGTGTGGAGTCCCCAGCAGAAGTGCTGGCAACAGGGCAGAGTGATACCCACCTCTGCCCAGCACCGGAAACCACTGTGGAGTTTCAAGGAGCCGAGGTAGTTGGCCCCTCTCCCCAGCAACAAGCTGAGGCAGTAAAGCTTTTACTCCCAGCTGAATCACTGGTAGCAGGGCAGAATGCTACTGGCATTGGCACACAATGGCCACAGGAGCGGATATCGGTGGATGGGACTGCGGTCTCCACTCACAGCAACCCAGCAGAAGAGCTGGCAACAGAGCAGAGTGCCGCGGGCCTCTGCTCTCAACTAACAGAAGAGGGAGGTCCTGTGGTACTGGATGGGACTTCAGTCCTCACTGACACAACCCCAGAAAATGGTGTGACACTGAGACAGGAGGATGTCAGCCTTGCTTTGCAAGCACTGGGAGATTTTCACCTACCACAAGTGGATGGGACTTCAGTCTCCACTTGTATACCCCAGGGAGGCCGGGCAGTCGACCCAGATCCCCAACAGCATGACGGACTGAGCCCAGTCACCCTGTCTTCTCTCCAGCCGCAGAAAGGACTCCAGGGAGAAGGGCCAGTCCAGGCCTCTCCCCAGCGGCGGGTGTGTTCTCTGAGAGAGGCAGAGGTTGGCTGGGTAAGTGATTCTCTGTTTGGAGCAATTTGTTTGGGGTACTGTGTGGATGCCGGCATTGGGGGAATGGAACTATGGACTAACTTCGGAGTTAACCCGTTTGGGGTCTCCTTCTATGTTAGTTTCCTGCCGAAAGGGGAGATGTGTGACGGACCTGGCCGGGACAGAGGCTTTTGGAGGGGACTGGGTGCGGGCCTCCTGCCTTGCGACCGTGGGCCCTGGCATTTGGGGGAACGGTGCTCTTTGTGAGCTGTATGCCTGGGGACCCTTGGGGGGTGTTACTTCGGATTCAGGTCTATGTCCCCCCAAGACACACAGTCTCTGGGGACCCTGTATATGCCATATTAGAGTGACTAATTCATACTGTTGGGATTTTCACACATTCCCTCTAAGGATATGCGAATGCAATCACCTCCAGCCATCTGTCTGTCCTCTGTGCTATTTTGACCCTGCTAAATGTGTGATGTTTACACTTAGGATAATGTATATTGTATAGCAGGTGAGACAGGTAGGAGCCGGGATGTCTACCCTGAACGGTCATATCTATGAGTCACCTTGGCTGGCTAAAGGATTTAGTTAATTAGCTCATGTTAATTATGTTTTTGGTTACCCCCTCTGTTACTGTATATAAGACTTGATTTTTGGTGCTAATAAAGTCTCTCTTGGTTGAACTTACATACAGCCTGCCTGGTGTTTGTTCTGACTGACCACAAATGGATTCGAATGGCACATAGCTGTAGATTGAATCCTGGAGCACCGGATGATCCAATAGAGCAGAGGAGTGTCGGGAGAGTGGAGCCGAGCGAGCAAAAGGGCTCGTTACAATTTCCTAGTCCACTCAAGTCGGGTTTGAGGCAGAGGAAATCAATGCATACCAAATCCATTGGGCCTTGACTCTGTAGGTGGCCCATTGGGGCAGCTTGATGGGGTAGAGTTTTCCGCTGGATGCAGCGTGCGCATGAATGGCAGTATTCCTCTACTTCAGCCCTCATACAGGGCCTATAGAACCGACTTCTGACAAGTTGGAAGGTCATCTCAGCTCCTAAATGACCATGGTGGTCATGTAGGGTGACCAAGACAGTCTCCCGGTGTTTCTCGGGTAAAAACAATTGCCATTTGTCTTCCAGGTCATCAGAGGTGCCCCTTCGGTAGACCACCCCTTGATGCACCTGCAACCTGTCCCACTCCTTCCGCAGCAGGTGAGCTTCCTTTAAATGGTGATGCAAGAGCCTATCTGGATCCCGATTTTCCAGGGCCTCTAGGACCAATTTCCCCAAAGGGTCTTCCAATTGATCGCACCTCAATTCTTTTTTTGACAGCTTGGGTAAATCGTCTTCCTCTACCTAAGTTACTCCACAGTACTGCTGGGGGACCCCCACTACTCTGACCCCTATCTCTTCCGCTCTGGACCCCCCACTGGCTTGGAGTTAAGCCCCTTGACAGAGGGCCCGCACCCCGTCCGGTGCCAACTGGGTCAAATCTTCTGTGCGGCTAGTGGGAGCATGAGACCTTCTGGATAGGGCATCCGCATCTCGATTCCCAGTCCCAGGTCTGTATTTCAGGCTAAGGTTGAATCCAGACAGTGCAGCCAGCCATCGATGGCCTGTGGCATCCAGTTTTGCTGTGGTGAAAAGATAAGTAAGAGGATTGTTGTCAGTTTTCACTGTGAATTCTGCCCCATACAGATAGTCTAAGTTTGTCAACTACAGCCCACTTGAGAGCCAGGAACTCCAACTTGTGAGTGGGATAGTTTTTTTCAGAGGGGGTAAAACTTCTGCTCAAATATGCGACAGGTCGCGGTTGCCCTTCATGCTCCTGGTAGAGCACTCCTCCCAGACCGTCATGACTGGCATCTACATGGAGTTCATAGGGTTTCTTTGGGTCCGCATAGGCCAAGACAGGGGCAGTGGTTAAGCTCTTCTTAAGCATGTTGAATGCTTCTTCGCATTTTCCATTTCACTGGTCTTTGACTGACTCTCCCGGCTTCCTGGGACCCGAGTCATCCTCTTCCTCTTCTGTCTTTAAAAGTTCATTCAAGGGTCTGGCAATCCGTGCAAACCCCTCTACGAACCTCCTATAGTAGGAGCAGAACCCCAAAAAGGACCTGAGTTCCGTCACAGTGGTGGGCCTGGGCCAGGAGGTGACTGCCTCCAGTTTCTCGGGGTCTATGGCTACCCCTTCTTCAGACACTATGTGCCCTAGATAGTTGACTGATGACTGGTAGAACTGGCATTTCTCTGGCGAAAGCTTGAGTCCCTCTTAGCTGAGCCTCCTCAGGACTTTCTCCAGTCTTTCCTCATGTTCTTCCAGAGTCTTTCCAAAGACGATGATCTCATCCAAGTACACGAGAACTTCGATGAGATTCATGTCTCCTACGGTTTTCTCCATGAGGCGTTGAAAGGTGGCAGGGGCTCCCGACAGACCTTGGGGCATCCGGTCAAATTCGAAGAATCCCACAGGGGTTATGAAAGCTGTCTTCTCCTTGTCTTCCGGATGCATAGGGATCTGATAGTATCCACTCTTTAGGTCCATGACACTGAACCACCTGGCTCAACTCTGTAGGGCATCCTCTATCCTCGGGGTGGTATACTGGTCGGGTATCGTCCTCCTGTTGAGAGTCCTGTAGTCTATACACAACCTCAACGACCCATTCTTCTTCCTGACCACCACTATTGGGGAGGCATAGGGGCTCCTGGATTCCCGGATAACACCGGTTCGCTTGAGCTCGGCGAGCTGTTCTCTCAGGTCTTCAAGATCGGCTAGAGGAACTCGCCTGACCCTCTCCCTGAAAGGCTTATCTTCCTGGAGGCGGATTCGATGGGTGGCACTCTTCGCACACCCTACATTGAACTCATCTTTAGAGAAAATCTTCCTCCATTTGGTCAACTGGGCCTTTGCCCTCTCTTTCCAGGCCCTTGGCAGGTTCGGGTTCTCCATCCAAAGCTTCTCCCAAACAGTCCTGTCTCCCTCTGTCTTCTCCACATCTGATAAGACAATTGGAGCAGCAGGGCTCACCTGGCCCAGCAGCATCCTGGTGGGGATCTCCATGGGGATGCCCGTGGTATTCCTGACGCTCACCGGCACCTTACAGTGTACCTTCTTCAGAGCTCTCCCTGGAACCATTTCTGGGATCACTTCTAAGCCTGAGTATTCTTCCAGAGGGTCTGGTTCCAACATGACAAAGGGGCCAGGTTGCTCCCAAGTAAGCTTCACAGTGGCTCTGAGACAGGTTACCTCACCGGGCTGCAACACTATTCCTTTCTTCTCCAGTCTCCAGACTTTACCCACCCCCTCTTCTGGGGCCTTATGTTCCAAGACCAGTCGCTGATAGGCTGTCTTCAACATTGGGTGTATTCTGGTGACTGTCGGGTTCTTTCCTCCTGCCAGAGGGGCCAGGAGCCTCCGGACCAGGTCCGTATTTGTCCCTATTATTAAGGAGTTCTTGCTGGCTCCAGGCGGTTGGGGGCACACCACTGCCAGGGTATCAAACACTTCAGCCTTCCCGGCTACTAAGGGGTCGAAGGTCAGTTTAATGGGCAAGTAACCATCGTAGGGGAAACTCTGTGTTCCGATTCCTCATATTTCCAAATCTTCAATTCTCTGGATGGGCAGGTGACTCAGATGTCTATCATAGAAGTCCCGGTATAACAGAGTCACCTGTGCCCCAGTATCTAAGATGGCTCTCGTGTAGACTCCCTCCACTTGAATAGGCACTACGGGGAGGGGCCTATCAGTTCTTCTGGATAAGACTTCAAAGGGGTCTCTTTCTGTTGATCCCTACATTTTCCTTTGGTCCTTTCCTTCTTGTCTTTGGCTGTTGGCTTTAGTCCCTCTTGGGCTCGGTATGCATCGATCTCCCTCCTCTGTTTATGTGTATATTCCCGCTGAGAGACATTATTTCTCTTTTTAGGTGTGTATTCTCGCTGAGGAGCACTGTTCTTCTTCTGAGGGGGTCTACCCCTTTTTCTTCTGGACTTCTCATTCAGTTTGGGTACAGTGGAGCTCACTGGAGATGATGGGCACCCGGTTGACTCCTTCACCGGGGCCCTCTGAAGTTTTCCGCCGGCTTGCAATTATTTATCTTCTTTTTCTTGGGACTAGAACATACTTTCGCAATATGGCCAACTCCTCCGCAGTTAAAACAGACCACATCCCCCCAATCTTGTAGGGAAGTGGGTGCTGAGGTATCTGGGAACAACTCCTTCTTCGGTCCACTATTTTCTACGACCCTTGGATCCTTTGCCATCAAAGAGGTCAGCATCTCCAACACCTGAGACATCTGTGACTTCAGGGTATCTACTTCTGGGTCTCTTTCAGAGGTCATGGCTGATCTGACCATTACCGGTATAGAAGGGGTATGCGCCTTGATCACTTGCTGATCCTTCTGCAGGGCCTCTTCATCTCTAATGATCTTTACCAGATCAGGGTAATTCAGTGACATGCCTCCTCCAGAGGTTTTCAAGTGGAGCCAGACTGGATCCCAGCGTAGCGCTCCCTTTAAGATCTGCTTCATTATTGCCGCATCTATGGCTTGGGGTACCACCCCTTTTTTTAGCCTGATTTGACAAAGCATTTTGTTCAGTCTTCTGACATACTCCGACAGCTTTTCTCCTGGCTGCTGAAAGGTGTGTTCGAACTGATACACCAGTTCCGTTACTTTCTCCAACTGACCAAACTCTTTTTGTAGCATGGCTAAGCAGTCATAAGCCGTGCAGGCAGCATTTCCAAACCGGAGACTTTTTACAGCTTCCGCAGCCGCGCCTTTCAGACTTTTTATCACGCGCTGCTTCTTCTGCACTTTAGGCACCTCCCATGTCTCTACTGCTGACAAGGCCTGTTCGATCCAGGTATCGAAGTCTTCCTCCCCTACAGGGACGGGCAGCCTCCCTGAAAAAGTTCTCAGCTTCCGGTAGCTGGCTTCCACGTGTACCGTATTTGTTTGCTGACACTTTGTGAGCAGATCTCCCAAAGCATTTAAAAGCTCTGGCCCTATGGCTGTAATGGGTGTCACCTGAGGTGTCATCCTTCTCTGCTTCTCTGCTGTATGGGGTATCCCTGGCGGTGATCCCATTGGGGATGGCGGAGATGACTCCGTCTTCACAGTTATTGCGTGCGCCAGACCATAAGTTTTGTTATCCAGCGCCTGCACACTTTGCCCTTTAAAGTTCCCTGGTACTCCATCCATCCACTCTATAAGTGCATACTGAAACAAGGTGTCTGGGGCTGATTTCAGGTCTATCACCCATGGTGTATGATTTGGGGATAGTGACACTGCAACTCGCTCTGCCGCGCTCACTGACCATTCTTCTCCCGGGAGACTAATGACTGGGTTTGTCCTGGCTGCTTCGCACCACGCTTTCACTTCTAGCGGGTCCATGCCAGTACTTTTGGCGTGTCTGCTTGCCATATACAGGATCCTGGACCGATGCCCCCATGTGTAGCGATACCCCCAAACTAAGGGAGCCGCTGGTTCTGTTTTTGGGCCCTGTACACAGCACAGCCAACCCCCGGCAATCTACCCAGCCCTTCTCTGGCACAGCTAGTCTAGGGGGGGTATTTCTATATAGCTCTATACCAGTTTATGCACAATCCCACAATACCTTATTTCTAGTGATAAGATATATGTATATATATATATATATAGACTCCAATACCAGATTGATAAAATGTAAAAGGTTTACTTGTAGATAAAAGGGGTTAACAATCAATATCACATATAACACATGCATGCAGAGCCCTGCAGTAATACTAACACTAGTTAACTATAGTGCGCAATTAGTTCTAACACACACTAACATATAGCTTGAGTCCCCGTTAGCAATATGGCGCCCAACAGTACTATCAACTCCCAGTCAGGCCTGACTCAGTTAAAGCTCAGTCTCTAGAGAAGGAATCTTCGCATGCCAGATGATCGGTGGTGCACATACAGGAACAATGTTTGTAATCCAACAAGGTCTAAGGTAATGGAAACAACTCCCCGGAGACTATGTAACTCAGTCCTACAACTAGTCTCCTGACAGGAGAAAAGGGAAAGTGTAACCCGACGGCCAAGGCAGTCAATAGGCCTAATAAAGTACTCGGTTATAGTTGTGAGCAGGTGCTCTCTCACCCCTCCGGACTCGATCCCATTCCGGGACTCCCACCGCTGTGTCCACACACACAGGATCTGCCACCGCCTGATCTCCGGTCCACTGACGTCCGCGAGGCAGGTAGATGTCTGCAGCCGCACAGGCTCCGCAGCGAGGTGGAAGGCTCTCTGGAAGTGCGCAAGGCCCAGGCCTCGGGCCTTACACTCGCAGCAGGTCCGCACAGGAAGTCCTCTTGCCAGCCGCGCAGTGCCCAAAGAGGCCGGGCTTAGCCTCGCCCTCCCCTTTTATACCCCACCCATGAGTCTCTGCGGCAGCCCAATGTACCCTTGGTGTCAAATGGGATTCTGGGTAACGTAGTCCATGGGGCCTCAACGGAGACCCCGCTACATATATATATATATATATATTGTGAGGGGGTTAGCTCGGTAGCGGGTGTGTGTGACCCCCTGGATGGGCTCCCCACACAAAAACAGGCCCAGCAGACGGAGGTTGTGGTTTTCAAGATCAAAAGGTGCGGTTTATTTCTCTATTTACAGTGACAAAAACACAGCAAAGCAAAAAGAAACATAAACAAAATAAATCCTGGTCAGCTTGACCTCTGACTAAACATGCAGGTTTCCCTAACTAACAACTGGGATCAGCCTGGTGCTGTCCTAGTCCCTAAGTCCCTGGTTTAGTAAATGTCCAAACAAATAGCCACACAGGCTTTGTCTCACCGCACAGGGGTTCACTCTCCCTAGACAGTCCACACAGGTCTGGTTCCAGGCATGAGCAAACACCTAATGAAGCTGGGAGTTTTTATAGAGGCCTTAAACGAGCTGACAAGCTTCAGCTGGTCTCATCAACTCCCTGCCTGCACGACGCCCAGCACTCTCCCTAGAGGTATGAATCATCCATGAGCCCACTAGCCTCAGCTGGGCTTCATCAACTCTCTCCCTAGTTGTATAAGTCGGCATAAAGCCTGAATCTGGGAGAAATATACCTACCCCCCTGGATGCAACCAGGTGACTTTACCTTCCTGCTGTCACATACCCCCCCCCCTCTTGTTTTAACCTTGGGGTTGGAACACCAGCAATCAGGCATTCATGTACTCGAGACAAAGCATCCACATTCCCCATTTGAACGCCAGGGCGATGCTTTACTGTGAAGTTGAATTCCTGTAGGGCCAGGAACCACCTATTTACTCTTCTATTTGTCTCCTTGTTTTGAGCCATCCACTTTAACGGAGCGTGATCCGTAACCATGTCAAAGTGCCTATCTAGCAGATAGTACCGAAGGGAATCTAGAGCCCACTTCACCGCTAAACACTCCTTTTCAACGGTGGCGTAATTTACCTCATGGGACTTCAACTTCCTGCTGAGGTAAATGACTGGGTTCTCTTCCCCGTTCCAGACCTGGGACAATACTGCTCCTAACCCCACATCTGACGCATCACTTTGTACGACAAAGTCTTTAGAGAAGTCGGGTGAGTACAACACTGGCTGGCTACATAAGGCTTGTTTCAAGAATTGGAACGCTGCCTCAGCCTCGGGGGTCCATTTAATCATGACCGACCCTTTCCCTTTCGTCAGGTTGGTTAGGGGCACAGCCTTAGAAGCAAAGTGGGGAATGAAGCGCCGATAATAACCCGCGATTCCCAGAAAGGCTCGTACCTGTTTCTTGCTGTTGGGACGTGGCCAACTCTGGATGGCCTCGACTTTGTTGAGTTGGGGTTTATTACTCCCCTGCCAATAGTGTACCCAAGATATTTGGCCTCCTCCTGCCCAATGGTACACTTCTTGGGGTTAGCCGTAAACCCCGCTTCCCGGATAGAGTCTAGGACTGCTTGCACTTTTGGCAGATGTGAGGCCCAATCTGTGCTATGGACAATTACGTCATCCAGGTAAGCCGCAGCATACTTCCGATGGGGCCTCAGTATCTGGTCCATTTTCCGCTGGAATGTGGCCGGCGCATTCTGTAACCCGAACGGCATTCTCTTATATTGGAACGCCCCGTCTGGGGTTACAAATGCGGTTTTCTCTTTGGCCGACTTGGCCAGGGGAATTTGCCAATACCCTTTTGTGAGGTCAAGAGTCGTCATGTATCGGGCTGTTCCCAGCCGGTCGATCAACTCATCTATACGTGGCATGGGGTAGGTGTCAAATTTTGTAACTTTGTTCAACTGACGAAAATCGTTACAAAATCGCCAGCTCCCATCCGGTTTAGGCACCAACACAATGGGACTAGACCAATCACTTTGGGACTCCTCTATCACTCCTAAGTTCAGCATTTTCTGTACTTCCTCCCGTATTGCCTCCCGTCGGGCCTCTGGGATCCGATAGGGTTTTAACTTCACCCTTTCACCGGGCGGGGTAATAATATCATGCTCTACCCCAGATGTTTGTCCCGGCAGCTCAGAGAACACCTCCTTGTTGCGAAGCACAAACTCCTTAACCTCCTGTTGTTGGGGTTGTGACAAGGTGGCTGCTATTCCAACCTCCGGAATCACGCAACCAGTTTGAGCTGGTGACCAAGTTTCTGCGACTAGGGACTCTCTATCCCTCCAGGCTTTCAACAGATTAACGTGATAGATCTGTTCGGGCTTTCGCCTTCCTGGTTGTCTGACCTTGTAATTCACTTCGCTCACTTTTTCCATTATCTCGTAGGGGCCTTGCCATTTGGCAAGGAATTTACTTTCAACCGTAGGGACAAGTACCAATATCCTATCCCCCGGGGAAAAGGTACGGGTCTTGGCTCCACGGTTGTACACTCTCTGCTGTGCCAACTGCGCTTGGGCCAAATGTTCCTTCACGATGGGCATTACCTGTGCAATTCGATCTTGCATCAGGGCGACATGCTCAATCACACTCCTGTGGGGAGAACTCTCACTTTCCCAAGTTTCCTTGGCAATATCCAACAGCCCTCTTGGGTGTCTCCCATACAGTAACTCAAAGGGGGAGAATCCCGTAGAGGATTGGGGCACCTCCCTAATAGCAAACATCAAATAAGGAAGTAGACAGTCCCAATCCTTTCCATCTCTATCCACCACTTTCTTCAACATTTGTTTTAGGGTTTTGTTGAATCTTTCAACCAGCCCATCGGTTTGGGGGTGATACACAGACGTACGCAATTGCGTCACTTTGAACAATTTACACAGCTCTTTCATAACCCGGGACATAAAGGGTGTACCTTGGTCCGTAAGCAGTTCTTTACAAATACCCACCAGGCTAAAAACAAGAGATAGCTCTTTGGCTATGGTTTTGGCCGAGGTATTTCGGAGAGGGATCGCTTCTGGATAACGGGTGGCATAGTCCATTATAACTAATATGTACTGGTGCCCCCTAGCGGACTTGATTATAGGACCTACCAAATCCATGGCGATCCTCTCAAACGGGACCTCAATGATGGGTAGAGGGACCAGCGGGCTACGGAAATGTGGCATCGGGGCCGACCTCTGACACACAGGGCAGGAGGAACAATAATTTTCTATGTCCTTCATCACCCCAGGCCAATAGAATCTCTGTAATACCCTCTCTCGGGTTTTCTCTGTCCCCAGATGACCTCCAAGAATGTGCCCATGGGCCAACTCCAACACCAACTTCCTGTAAGGTTTGGGCACCACAAGCTGCTCAACGGTTTCTTCTGCCCTTTTTGCCACCCGATACAGTAGGTCCTTCTCTACGCTGAAGTATGGGTAAGTGCAGGTATTATCTGGGTTCACTAACTCGCCATCTATTTCCACTACGTTTTCCCGTGCCTTTATTAGGGCGGGGTCTTTTAACTGTTCTGTGGCAAAATTTTCCCTGTGAACCTCAAGATCAGAAAACTCCACAGACGGTAGGTTTTCGTCTGAGGAGGTGGGCTCCTCTCCAGTTTCTTGAGTCTCGCCTGCCAATACTGACAAGGGAAATTCTGGAGAGTCCTCACCACTCTCAGAGGAGTTCTGGCTATCACCTTCCTGGTACATAGGGGCACCAGTGGGGGGCTCAGGATCATCCCACAGTTCCCAGAACTTCGGAAAATCCCTTCCCACAATGGCATCATGCGGTAATTGAGATACTAACCCCACTGGATGAGAGAGGGTACCTTTGGGGGTCTTGAAACACACTGTAGTCACTGGATACTCTCGGGTGTCCCCATGCACACAAATAACAGCTACCTTGCTATTCCCAGAGACCTCTGTTTTAACTAATTCAGCCTTTATCAGGGTCACAAGGCTACCTGAATCCAGTAATACCACAACATTTCTACCATTAATACACATTTTGCATAAATGTTTCTCAGTTCCCCGAATGGCAGTGCATGCGACTGTCGCACACAGCGACTGACGTCTGTCCGTCAGAAAGTCACATTGCATGGGTTCCTCCACAACCGGGCAATTTGCTGCAATATGTCCCGTTTGCCGGCAGCGGTAGCAAACAATCCTTTTGGCTGCCTCTTGAGCCCCCGACTTCCCAGGCTGTTCTCGCCAAACCCTGGGCAGAGCTCCCACCCTCTCACTCTCTCCACCCTCACCCCTTGGAATCATCTTATCCGCCCCTGGGGATGGTCTGGTCTTAGGGTGGAAAGTCCGAGAGTCTCTGGAAGAGGCCGTCAGGTTCTCTGCAGCCAAGTATCTCTCTACACGATCCACAAGTTTACCGGCCGTTTCTGGGTCTCCATGGCTTACCCACTTTTGAATGGCGGTAGGAAGAGCTCTCAAGAAACGATCCATCACAACACGTTCCACAATCTCCGGTGCGGACAAAGTCTCTGGCTGTAGCCACTTCCTGCTCAGGTGAATGAGATCATACATTTGAGACCTGGGGGGTTTTCCAAGCTGGAAAGTCCAGTTATGCACACGCTGAGCCCGGACAGCCAGAGTGACACCCAGCCTTGCCAATATTTCAGCTTTTAGCATCACATAGTCTTTTGCTTGGTCAGGCTCTAGGTCATAGTAAGCTTTCTGCGATTCACCAGTTAACAGAGGAGCCACCAGTCCAGCCCACTGCTCCTCTGGCCACTTTTCTCTTTCAGCAGTCCTTTCAAATGTGGTCAAAAATACCTCTGGATCATCCTCTCCAGTCATTTTTGTCAATAAACGACTCACCCCAAAGGACGCGGTATTAGTGGGACGGCTTTCCTCACTGGTCTGCGGACGTTGCTGCATTACTGCTTCCATCTGTTGTTGTAGTCTCTGCTCTTGCTTCTGCAACAGGTCTATGAAGCGGGCCTCAGATTGCTGCTGGACTTGTTGCTGGGCTGCGAAGCTCTTTTGCAAACCTGCATTTGTCTGCTGTTGATTGGCATTTGCTAGAGCCAGCTGTTTCAGTATCTCCTCCATGCTGGCTTAAAAAAAAACTGCCCGCATTCTCCACCAACTGTGAGGGGGTTAGCTCGGTAGCGGGTGTGTGTGACCCCCTGGATGGGCTCCCCACACAAAAACAGGCCCAGCAGACGGAGGTTGTGGTTTTCAAGATCAAAAGGTGCGGTTTATTTCTCTATTTACAGTGACAAAAACACAGCAAAGCAAAAAGAAACATAAACAAAATAAATCCTGGTCAGCTTGACCTCTGACTAAACATGCAGGTTTCCCTAACTAACAACTGGGATCAGCCTGGTGCTGTCCTAGTCCCTAAGTCCCTGGTTTAGTAAATGTCCAAACAAATAGCCACACAGGCTTTGTCTCACCGCACAGGGGTTCACTCTCCCTAGACAGTCCACACAGGTCTGGTTCCAGGCATGAGCAAACACCTAATGAAGCTGGGAGTTTTTATAGAGGCCTTAAACGAGCTGACAAGCTTCAGCTGGTCTCATCAACTCCCTGCCTGCACGACGCCCAGCACTCTCCCTAGAGGTATGAATCATCCATGAGCTCACTAGCCTCAGCTGGGCTTCATCAACTCTCTCCCTAGTTGTATAAGTCGGCATAAAGCCTGAATCTGGGAGAAATATACCTACCCCCCTGGATGCAACCAGGTGACTTTACCTTCCTGCTGTCACATAATATATATATATATATATATATATATATATATATATATATATATGTAGTGGGGTATTGCCCTTTTAATCCCTCAGAGACTACATTACCCAATACACTTTAAGGCACCCAGGGTGCATTGCCCGGCGCAAGGACTGCTGGGGTGGACTTTATAAGGGAGAGGCGGAGCTCAGTCTCTCTCTTTGGACACCGCCTGCCCAGCAAGTTGAACTGCCGCTTGAGCTCCTGTGACTTTAGGCCAGAAGCCTGGGCCTTTTCTCCAAAGAGCCTTCCGCTCGCACCGAGGAACCTGAGGGACGTCTCTCCTTTGATACTGCACCTTTGCCAGGAGGATCGAAGACCCGGATGTCGAGGGATCGGTGTACTTAGACACCGCAGCGGAAGAAACGGACGTGGACTGGTCCAGTTGGGTGAGAGAGCACCTGCTCATAGACAGACACAGTATTCCTGTTACATTGGTGGATTACAAATTATATTCTTCAAGTGCACCACCGTTGCTAGCGAAGATTTCCCTACAAAACTTCTCCTTAGTTCAGTCAGGCCTGACTGTGTAGCGTAGACATTCCTGGGCGCCATATTGTCCACGGGGGGAAATAGCTGCAAAGGGGACTATTAGAGTTGCATAGGATTGTATACTTGTCTGCTCTTTTAAATATTGTTTATTGCAGGGCTCTGCACATGATATGTACATTCCTGTCTTATTGCTTACCCACTAACCTAAGTAAACATATAAGGGTTAAGTATATTGGTGTCTGTGTTCTTTACTTTACAGAAGAGATAGGTAAAGGAAGTTTTAAAATATTACTGTGTGTTCTTGTCATAGGATTGTGCCGCTGTGAGTTACAGGCCTCACAATCCTATCATTCCCTACTAACTGTGCCAAGGGAGGTTAGAGCTGATTGCCAGGGGTTGACAGCGGTGCACTACAGGGCCCAAAATCATACAGGCAGCCCTCTTAACTGGGGGTATCGCTACACGTGGGGGCTTAGATCCGGGATTCCTGTATACTGCACGCTGCAATCGAGCCGGTCAGAAGTACCAGCGTGGACCCGCCAGCAATGACACAGTGGTGCGCAGCGGTTGGCGCAGATTCAACCGAGGCGGTAGTTATTGAACTCCCAGGGGGGATCTGGCAAGAAAACAAGATAAAGCAGCTCATAATGTCGTTGTCTCCGAATCAAATGGCATGGGTGATGGATATAAAGCCAGATATCTCGTGTACATATGCACTAGTGGAATGGAGAGGAGAAGTTCTGGAAGATTTTAGAGGTCAGAACATAAAGCCATAGATAACCAGATATACCCCTTAGTGCATACGAGGGTTGTGAAGAAGGAATCTCCAAAAATCTCTCCGCCATCATCCCCGCTACTCTTCCCCAAAATGGAAAGCAGTCGGGATATGATAGCCCCGGGGACACCACTGGCAGCCATAGGGCCGGAACTATTGAATGCTCTGGGAGACTTTGTCACTAAGTGCCAGAAGAGCAACACGGTACATGTGGAAGCCGGGTACCGGAAGCTCCGGATCTTTTCAGGAAAGCTACCTGTGCCTTCCGGGGAAGAAGACTTCGACACCTGGATTGAGCAGGCAATGCAGGCAGTAGAGGGATGGGAAGTACCAGAAGCGCAGAAGAAGCAGCGCATCAGTGAAAGTTTGAAGGGCGCTGCTGCGGAGGCTGTGAAGAACCTTAGGTTCAGCAATGCTGCTTGTACTGCATATGACTATCTGGCTATGTTGCAGGAGGAATTTGGCCAGCTGGAGAAAGTGACTGAACTAATGTACCAGTTCGAGCATACCCTCCAACAGCCGGGAGAGAAATTATCCGAATGTGTCCTGGGGTTAAACAGAATGCTGTGCCAAATTGTACTCAAAAAGGGGATGCTGCCCCAAGTCATAGATGCAACTAGGATGAAACAGATCCTGAGGGGAGCTTTACGTTCGGATCCAGTTTGGCTCCACTTGAAGACCTCAGAAGGAGTCATGGCTTTGAATTACCCAGACCTTGTGTGGATCATAAGGGACGAAGAAGCCCTGTTGAAGGACCAACAGGCGGTTGAGAAGATAACTCCCCTCCCCTCAGTGGGAGTCAGAGCAGCAGTAACCACTGAACGGGACTTAGAAGTAGAGACCTTAAAGTCCCAGATGACTCAAGTGCTGGACTTATGGACCTCTCTACTGGCCAAGAACTCTGGAGCCAAATAGCAAGAGGAGATCAGGAAGGAACCACGCCAGAGTGTTTCCACTCCAACATCCCCACAGGGAAGAAGAGAAACTGTCTGTTTCAACTGTGGAGGAGTCGGCCATTTCGGAAGAGTGTGCCCCAGTCCAAGGAAGAACCGAGGCACTTAACACCAGCCAGCGGAAAACTTCAGAGGGCCCCAGTGAAGGAGTCAGCCGGGCGCCCACTATTTACAGAAAGCTCCAAAAAGATCCAAAAGCCAGAAGAGTTAAAGGAAAAGAGAAACAATGCCCCTCCTAAAATACTCGATGCCACTTGTCAGGAGTTGAAATCTAACAATCTAAGGGAAATCAATGCATTCCAGGCCCAACAAGGGTTGAAATCCAGAAAGAAATGGAAAAAAAGAAAACCTCAAAAGGAAAGTCCAAGAGTCCAAAGAAAGAGACCCCCCAGAAGAGTTTTCCAGTCAAGTTAATAGGGCCCTCCCCCCTAGTCCCCATTCAAGTGGAGGGAGTCTACACCAAAGCCATCCTGGACACAGGAGCCCAAGTGACCCTTTTTTGTATAAAGACTTTTACCAGAAACTTTTACTTGCCCCTACAAAAGCTGGAAGACTAAAGCCCTGTACACACGATCGGATTTCCTATGGATTCTAATTCGATGGATTTTTCCATCGGAAATCCGATGAAGCTGACTTCCATCAGTCTTGCCTACACACCATCAGTCAAAAATCCGACCGTCCCAAACGCCGTGACGTAAAACACTCCGACAAGCCGAGAAAAATTAATAAGTTCAATGCTTCTGAGCACGCGTCGACTTGATTCTGAGCATGCGTGGGTTTTTTGTCCGATGGAGTTCCACACAGACGATCGGAATTTGCTATCGTTTTTTTTCCCATCAGATAAATTTAAAACACGTTCTATTTTTTCTCACCGATGGAAAAAAGACCGATGGGGCCCATACACAATCGGTTTGTCCGATGAGAAAAGTCTATCGGACTGTTTTCATCGGTAAAACCGATCGTGTGTACACGGCATTAGAGATATGGGGAATTGGTACTCACAGGTTTCCATACGACAGTTATGTCTCAATCAGGCTGCCTTCAACCCCTTTGTGACAGGAAAGGCAGAAGTCTTTGACGCCCTGGCAATAGTTTGCCCTCGCCCACCAGGAGCCAACACGAGTTCCCTGATCATAGGGACCAACACTGATCTGGTCAGGAGACTGCTGACTCCTCTAGCACAGGAGCAGGGTACTTCAGGAGACAGGATCCACCCCATGCTGCAGCAGGTCTACCGGAAGTTGGTACTGGAACAGAAGGCCCCGGAAGAGGGGGTGGGGAAAGTCTGGAGACTGTCAAGGAAGGAGAAGATGTTGCAGCCTGGTGAGATGACCTGCCTACAGGCTACTGTGAAACTCCCATGGGAGCAGCCTGGCCCCTTTGTGGTCCTGGAACCAGACCCCCAAGACACACACCCAGGGTTGGAAGTGATCCCTGAAGTGGTCCCGTTGAGGGCATTGAAGAAGGCGAAGGGCCAAATCCCAGTGAGCATCAGGAATGTCACTAGTTCTCCCATGAAGATTCCGGCCCGGATGTTGCTGGGAAGAGTAAACCCTGCCACCCCAGTGGCCCTGTCCGACTTGGAGAAGGCTGAAGGAGGAGAACACACTCTAGAGAATCTCTGCCTAGAGACCACCACCCTACCACCAGTGTGGAAGGAGAGAGCCAAGGCCCAGCTGACTAGATGGAGAAAAATATTCTCAAAGTACGAGTTTGACGTAGGGTGTGCGAGGAGTGCCACCCATAAGATACGTCTGCAGGAAGACAAACCTTTCCGGGAGAGGGTCCGGCGAGTTCCCCTGGCTGATTTAGAAGATTTACGTGAACAGTTAACGGAGCTTAAGAGAACTGGGGTTATTCGGGAGTCCAGAAGCCCATATGCCTCCCCTATCATGGTAGTCAGGAAAAAGAATGGGTCGCTGAGACTTTGCATAGACTACAGGACTCTCAATAGGAGGACCATACCTGACCAGTATACTACCCCCAGGATAGAAGATGCCTTACAGAGTCTGTCTGGAGCCAAGTGGTTCAGCGTCATGGACCTGAAGAGTGGGTATTACCAAATCCCCATGACAGGGAGAAGACAGCATTTATAACCCCAGTGGGATTCTATGAGTTCAACAGGATACCTCAGGGCCTGTCAGGGGCCCCTGCCTCTTTCCAGAGATTGATGGAGAAGACTGTGGGAGTCATGAATCTTATCGAAGTCCTGGTGTACCTAGATGACATCATTGTCTTCGGAAGGACTCTGGAGGAGCACGAAGAAAGGCTGGAGAAAGTCCTGAAGAGACTCAGTGAAGAGGGACTTAAACTCTCTAGGGAGAAGTGTCAGTTTTACCGGTCCTCAGTCCACTATCTGGGACACATAGTGTCTGAAGAGGGAGTGTCTACAGACCCTGACAAACTGGAAGCAGTTACCTCCTGGCCCCAACTAACTACAGTGACTGAGCTCAGATCCTTCCTGGGGTTCTACTCCTACTACCGCAGGTTTGTGGAAGGGTTTGCAAAAATTGCAAAACCTCTGAATGAGTTACTGAAGACAGAAGGAGAGGAGGATGATACTGGCCCCAGGAAGCCCGGAGAGTCCGTGGAAGACCAGTGGACAGAGAAGTGTGAAGAGACCTTCGAAATGCTGAAAAAAAGTCTGACCACTGCCCCGGTCTTGGCCTATGTTGACACCAAGAGACCATATGAACTACATGTGGATGCCAGCCATGATGGTCTGGGAGGTGTACTGTACTAGGAGTATGAAGGACAACTAAGGCCAATCGCCTATGTAAGTAGGAGTCTAACACCAGCGGAGAAGAATTACCCCACCCACAAATTGGAGTTCCTGGCCCTGAAGTGGGCAGTTGTGGATAAACTCAAAGACTACCTGTATGGAGCGGACTTTATAGTAAAGTCAGATAATAACCCACTCACCTACCTTTTCACCACAGCCAAGCTGGATGCCACTGGCCACCGTTGGTTAGCAGCCCTCTCTGGATTCAACTTTAGCCTCAAGTATAGACTGGGAACTGGAAACAGAGATGCATTGTCCAGAAGGTTTCATGCTCCCACTTACCATACAGAAGACTGGACCCAGGTAACATCAAGGGGTGGTCTACCGAAGCGGCCCCTCTGATGACCTAGAAGAGAAGTGGCAACTGTTTCTGCCAGAAAAACACAGAAAAACTGTCTTAGCTGCCCTACATGACAGCCATGGCCACTTAGGGGCCGAACAAACCTTCCAGCTTGTAAGGAATAGATTCTACTGGCCTTGTTTGCGAGCTGGAGTGGAGGAGTACTGTCACTCATGTGCTCCCTGAATACAGAGGAAGACACTGCCACGTCAAGCTGCCCCAATGGGCCATCTGCAGAGTCAAGGGCCATTGGACTTGGTATGCATCAACTTTCTCTGTCTGGAACCTAACTTGAGTGGTCACGGAAATGTTCTGGTGATAACCGACCATTTCACCCGTTATGCCCAGGCTGTCAGGACCTGGGCTTGAACCTGGGACCTCGTCGGTGTCTGGCATTTACTCTTCCCACTGAGCTATCTGGGATGCTGGACAGCTCCTTGCCTGATCTGCTGGACAAACCTATCTGATCCAATGGACAACCCTGCCTTGAGTCTTGATTACCGATGAACCTTGAACTCCTTGCTCCTCCCATGAACTTCCTATATAAGCCTTGTCTCAGCACTTCCTCTTTGCCAGGTTATTGTGCCTTCCCTGCCAGTGCCTTGCTGTTGGTTTTCCTGTTGCCATCTGTACCTACAACCACTCGTGATTGACCTTTGGCTTGTTCCTGGACTTTTCTACTGCCTGATCCCAATCTGCAACTACCCGTGTTTGACCCTCGGCCTGTTCTTTGACGACGTTGCTGTTTCATCCTTGTCTGTTTATCCGCTATTGGACCCCGGCTTGCTCACACCCTGGTGGGGCAAACTTGAGGACTGCGACCTGGTACTAGCTTGCAGCCAAATCCATCTCCACCACCCGGAGCTCTGGGGAAAACCAGCTAGTACTTAGACTCTGCACCTCAGGTGAGCCTGTGTCATCTACCAGAAGTGACTGCCTGTATGCCTGTCCTGCCACTGCTATTGCAATTGGTCTTCAAGCCCGACGCCTGATCGTGACACAGGCCTTTCCAACTAAAGACCAGAAGGCCTCCACTGTAGCCAAAATCTTGGTGGAGAAGTACTTTGTGCATTACGGGTTACCTCAATGCCTTCACTCAGACCAAAGGAAGAGACTTTGAGAGCCGACTGATTCGGAAGTTGCTGGACTATTTAGGCATAAAAAAAACTCGTACTACCCCTTATCACCCCCAAGGTGATGCCCAACCAGAAAGATTCAACAAGACTCTGTTAAATATGTTGGGGACTCTGAACAGTGAGGAGAAGCAACATTGGGGCAAGCACATAGCTGCCATAGTGCACGCCTATAATAGTACAGCCAGCGATGTCACAGGGTATTCCCCTTACAGACTTATGTTTTTAAGAGAGGCCAGACTACCAGTGGACTTGGCCTTTGGCACCTCCATGGACCATACATCTGTCGCCTCACACAAAGGATACGTGGACAGACTGCGGAAGAGCTTAAGGCTGGCCTATGAGAAGGCCCAATCAACTTCTGATCAGAAAAGAGCCCGGAACAAACGGAACTTTGACCTTAGGGTCTGTATTTAAGATTTACAGCCTGGAGACAGAGTGTTGCTGAGGAATTTTGGAGTCCCAGGGAAGCACAAGCTGGCAGACAGATGGAAGTCAGAACCTTATGTGATTTGTAAGAAGCTGCCTGGGTTGCCCGTGTACCAGTTAAAGCCTGAAGGAAGAGCGGGGCCACTGAAGACCTGGCATAGAAACCATCTGCTGCCCCTTTCTGAAGCAGTCAGGATGCCCCCTACTCTGGATTCCTCTGAGTTACCTTCCACTCCTTGTACTCCTACACCCAACACCAGGTCTCAGACAACTCTATCAAGGGAGCAAGAAACTTCAGACCAAAGTGAAGAAGAGGAAATAGAACTCAGTTGGCTGTGGCCGTCTCAGGCACCTGAACCCTTAACAGTGGATCCTTTGTTACCTGAATCCCCCATAAATGACAATTTGAATGCAGAAGCTGCAGAGTTTATTTCTTCTAACGCACAGAGTGATGAATGGGAAGATGCACTAGAATCAGTCTCGGATGAAGATCCAAGAAACTCTCTATACCTCCCTGGACCTGAATCGGATGTCTTTGAAGAAGAAGGTCCCATTGTACCGATCTTAGTGGAGACACCCTTAGAGCCAGAACCCATAACTCCCAGTGAGCAAAGGGTGAAAAGAATTATCCGCCCTTCTCGGAAGTTGACATACACACAGATGGGAGAAAGTTTTGAGGACACAGTGACTACCGCGAGGAGGACAATTCAAAAGCCTGGCCCCTCCACTGTGCATTTGGTGGAGGGCAACCCCAGCTCACTTTCTGGCACAATTAGGCAGGTCACTTCTGCTAATGTGGCCTGTGGTCAGAGCAACCTCCCATACCAAGTTTGGTGGGAGGTTCCCCTGCCAAGTTCTTTTGCCATGGTCAATTGCATTACTGTTAGATAATGTTTACGTTATCTTTGGGGACCAAAGATTTTAAGTGGGGGGAGTGTGTAGCGGGGTATTTCCCTTTTAATCCCTCAGAGACTACAATACCCAGTACACTTTAAGGCACCCAGGGTGCATTGCCCTGCGCAAGGACTGCTGGGGTGGACTTTATAAGGGAGAGGCGGAGCTCAGTCTCTCTCTCTTTGGACACCGCCCGCACAGCAAGTTGAACTGCCGCTTGAGCTCCTGTGACTTTAGGCCAGAAGCCTGGGCCTTTTCTCCAAAGAGCCTTCCGCTCGCACCGAGGAACCTGAGGGATGGCTCTCCTTTGATACTGCACCTTTGCCAGGAGGACCGAAGACCCGGATGTCGAGGGATCGGTGTACTTAGACACCGCAGCGGAAGAAACGGACATGGACTGGTCCGATTGAGTGAGAGAGCACCTGCTCATAGACAGACACAGTATTCCTGTTACATTGGTGGATTACAAATTCTATTCTTCAAGTGCACCACCGTTGCTGGCGAAGATTTCCCTACAGAACTTCTCCTTAGTTCAGTCAGGCCTGACTGTGTAGCGTAGACATTCTTGGGCGCCATATTGTCCACGAGGGGAAATAGCTGCAAAGGGGACTATTAGAGTTGCATAGCATTGTATACTTGTCTGCTCGTTTAAACATTGTTTATTGCAGGGCTCTGCACATGATATGTACATTCCTGTTTTATTGCTTACCCACTAATCTAAGTAAACATATAAGGGTTAAGTATATTGGTGTCTGTGTTCTTTACTTTACAGAAGAGATAGGTAAAGGAAGTTTTTAAATATTACTGTGTGTTCTTGTCATAGGATTGTGCTGCTGTGAGTTACAGGCCTTACAATCCTATCATCCCCAGGGGCGGATCGAGGGGGGGGCAACAGGGCAATTGCCCCCCCCCCCGAGACCATTTGTCACACTCACTTGCTTGCTCTGTTTTTTTTTTTTTGTGCCTGATCTCCCGGAATTTGGGGACCCGGTACCGGACGGCCATAGGTCCCCTGGACCCCAAACGTGGCACACATGTAGCCCAATGTCTCTTCTACAAGTGTGCAAAATTTGGTGTCTGGGAGACCTACGGCCGGGGAGAACCGATTTTTCAAACCCGTGCACTCCTTCCATAGACTCCCATGTTAAACATCAGTCTAGTCATGGGCACAGTGAAGCATGGGCACAAGTGAGGCATGGGCACAGTGAGGCAAAGTGAGGCACAGTGAGGCATGCAGATGGAAACCCTAGGCTTATACTCGAGTCAATACGTTTTCCCAGTTTTTTAGGGTAAAATTAGGTGCCTCGGCTTATATTCGGGTCGGCTTATACTCGAGTATATACAGTACTTGTTCTGCGGCTGCCGCTGCCTCTCTGAGTCTCTCTCTCAGTTTTTCACATCAGCCGATCAGCGGCGCCGAGAGAGAGACTCGTCTAATGTAGTTACGCGGCGCACTGACACGATACCAGGAGCGGAGGAGGAGGTGGGTGGAGCCTCTTCCCTGCACTCGTTGCTAACGCCTAGGCCGCTTGGCGTCTAGCAACGAGTGACGTCAGTGAGTCACGTCGGGCAACTCTGCGGGCAGGTGTGATAGCGTGCGGCTCCACAGACGGGTAAGAAAGCGAGCGACTCCGCTTGCGGCGCGGTTTGTGGGCGGGCGGCGCGGTTCGTGGGCAGACCGTGCTGCTTAGTGTGTTGGCAGCGCAGGTGAGAGTGAGAGAGCAGGCTCAGTGTGGCAGCTGGCCAATCAGCTAGCCGGGAGCAGGGGAGCAGAGAGATGAGATCATCTCTCGCCGCCCGTGTTTGCCCTGCATTCCTGCAGTGACTTCCGCCCTCACTGTGCAGGCAGCAGAGAGATTACATTATCTCTCTGCTGCCTGACTCTGGGAGTCTGGGACACAGCAAGAGACAACCAAAACTACACCTTAGCAGGCAAGTTAGTGACAATCCGCAAGGTGTGGCAGGCGACGTGGCAAGTGACAATCCGCAAATTGTGTCAGGTGATGTGGTAAATGACAATCTGCATCTGGTGGCAGGCAAGTGACAATCAGCAAGGTGTGGCAGGTGACGTGGCAAGTGACAATCCGCAAGGTGTGGCAGGTGATGTGGCAAGTGAAAATCCACAAGGTGTGGAAAGTGACAATCCACAAGATGTGGCAGGTGACGTGGCAAGTGATAATTCGCAACGTGTGGCAAGTGACACGCTCAGGGCTCCCACTAATTGCAGGCGACGGGGGCAAGTGACACACTCTCCCACTGATTCTGCATTGAACTGTTTAATTTTATATTACAATGTAATAATAGAAATAATGCGCTTCAATCATCCTAACACCATAACAACCTTGGTGCCGGGATGATTGAAGCGCCGACACCAGCCGACACCAGCCATTTCCCAGATAAATTTCCCAAAAAAAAAAACATATTTTTTGGCAGTGCCCCTCCCGAGAAAAGACTCTGGATCCGCCCCTGATCAGCCCCTACTAACTGTGCCAAGGGAGGTTAGAGCCGATTGCCAGGGGTTGACAGCGGTGCACTACAGGGCCCAAAATCATACAGGCAGCCCTCTTAACTGGGGGTATCGCTACATATATATAAATATATGTAGCGGCCTCACCCCTCTCTCCCTTTCTCATGCTTGGCTTGTCTTTCTTCGTCTAGGGGTCTCAGTGCTGGGGAGAGGGATGAGATACACCACGGCCCATGTCCTCCATAGCTTAGAGGTGAAGGCCAGAAGATTGGGTTTTGTGTAGGTGTCCTAGAGTCAAGCCAGTACTTCGTCCCTGACTCCTTTGCTCCTAGTAACCAGAGTTCCACACAGTGAATAGGTCCAACTCAGTTTTATTCTTCTTGGCAAACAAACATACAGTTTCTTCTACTGAGTAGTAATGAGGAATAGATCGAGGCACATTCCTTTCCCTTCTCCTGCTAACCACTGTGGTATCACCAGTGGCGAGTAGTCATGGTCACCGACTATGTGAGGTAGAACATGAATTACCTTCGCTAGCACTGCCCCTGTCAGGGGAAGGAAATCCGTCCAAGGGAGAAACCGGAGGCCTCTCTGTCACCAGCAATGCTGCGCCGGACTCTTCAGAGAAGTTCCGCACACCAGATCTCACAAACTCAGACACGGGCACCCAAGGAGTTAGGGCCCCCTCGGATTCCTCCACCCTCGCGGAACTCAGTCGAAGGCACTGAGCCCCAGGCATCTGCCATAGTACCTCACCCCAGGCTAAAGGTGCCTGAGATGGACTCCATCTCCGCTCTGGCTAGGTCAAAGGCACCTAGGCCTGGAACACTGGAACGCCAGCACCCAAGCTGAAGGTGCCTGGGTGCGGCCGAGTCCTCCGACTCCCACTCCGGACTCTCCGCTCTGAACTCTGAACCCCGGGGTAAGGGTGTCCGCCCCTTTTATCCCCTCTCCCTTTGCGCCACAGCGGGTTCCCTGCCCCGCTGTACCAGCTCCAGGGGAGGACAAAAAGGTACAGTCTTGTGGTGTGAGTTCAGCCTCGGCTCAGGGCAACAGCGCCACCTGTGGACCGCAAGGAACCTCACACCACCAGAGTCCTCCAAGAACCAGAAAAAGGTCTCGGATCCCTTAGCAATTTGTGCATCTGGGTTACACTACCACCCAGATGCCCCCCTTAAATTCAAATACCCGCTACACTCTCCCCCTGGTGATTTGACACTGGTCCCCAGTGTCTGGTACAAACTCACATCCCACAAGGGTGGTGACATAAGTTTAGCCCAGAAACCAAACTACACAATTTAACCCTGAATTGTGCCAAGACCTGAATGGGAAAGGGAAAACTTAAAACAGTACAACTATAAAACTTTCCAATAAAACACTTTAAATATCTCACACATTTACACTCTACACCCTCCCCCTGGCTATCTAAGAACCACCCATTCTCAGCAGCCTTGATAGACGAATCTCCTGCAAAGGGAAAGAAAAGAAACATACATCCTAACAATATATGTGTGTCTGCTTGGAATGAATGGATGGGTCTATCCGAGAAGAAACCCATTCGCTCCAATAAGTGTTGCATAATGTAAAAAAAAAAACAATCGTTGCGCAACACTGTCACCTGGTGACAATGCCGCGGTCAAGACACTTTTAACTTCCAGATGAATTTTTTTTTTTCTTGATCATTTCTCTGTGACTCTACACTGACTAAACCCCAAAGTCACTGATTTCTCTGAAGTGCAAAGAGAAGGAGGGAGAACAAAACAAAAACAGCTCCCATTTTCTCCAAAGAGTAGAACTGCCCAAATACAAAAAAACTAGGGCACAGCCCTCGTGATCCGGCAAAGGCACTCCGGAAAGTTCAGCAATGAACAGCAAGAAAGAACACACAGAAGTCTTTTCTCCTAAAGATAAAACCTTGGATGCGGCAGGAACACAGGCTTCAAATGACTGTCCAAAGCCTCCACATGGTACTCAGCATTTCCTCCTTCCTTGCGGCAAATCACGACTCTGTCCGCATGGATATGCCTTCCCAGCATCCACTTAGCTTTACAGTCCTGGAACTTCTTGGTGACCGTTGGTGAACAAGAAAGGTATCGCCGTGCTTGCGGTACTTTAAGTTTGTCCCACACAAAGGTATCATACCATCTTTGGCAAAAAACTTCCACCTCATAAAGCAGTTCTCAAGGCAGGTACGGGTATTCCCACCCATACTCTTGGGCAACCTTCTGGACGCTGCAGCCTTGACAAAGGTGGCATGGTGGCCCGGTCTCCTTCTCCAGGTGGAACAATCGCTTCTGGGTGGCGAGGTGCGTTCACCACCTCGGCAGATCTGGGCCTAGGAGCCCGCAGTGACTTGCGTTGCACTCCTGCAACAGGAGCAGGTGAAATGGATGTTGAGTCCAGAAGAGGGATCATTGACAGGGGACCAGATTCTTCCCTAGGCACGAGGCCTCCACCCGTGGTGTACTATCTCCAGTAGACATGGGCAGGTCCCTTGTGACACGGGACGAGGGTATCTTCATCTTGTCCCATCCCTTCTGGTGGAAGATTTCGTCTATCTCCCCATCATCGCCATTTTCAGACAATGAATCCAGGTCAGAGGTGTCGTAGCATTCAGCGGGCAGATAATTCCCAATCACTGAACTATCTCCCTTGACGGCCTCTACCGACTGTGGGCTTCCGCCACTTTTAACCACACAGACAGTCCTAACCCCTGGCTCACCTGGGCCTTCAGAAGAATAGGGATGTCCAGGACTCTTCTCTCCGCATCCATCCAGGCCAGGCAAGCAGCGGGGCGAAGCTCCTCCACGACCACATGAGGCCATCACTAGGCCGACTTTCCTTTTCGGTGGTCGGAGCAGTGAGCTGCTGGTGACTGAGGCAGCATCCTCAGATTTTTCTCTTTTCATCACCGCTTGGGCAGTCACTTCGCCCGGATCAGTGCGCACGGGAAACGCACCAGCATCGATCTCTCCTTCCGGAGTGGCAGTCCCTGTGAGGTGGTTGAGGTGGAAAGCCCGAGGCTTTTCTGTGGATGGTTCCACCTCAAAGAGAAACTCCTTGCAGACCTCACATCGCCCGAATGGCTTCAGCTGGACCACCAGTCCCGAACAGCCGGGACAGATCACACCGAGGGCCTCCATGTCTCTGCAGGTGTACAGAGCTAATCGCCCCCGGGGCCTTAGTCTTATCCCCGTATCCATGATCGGAGCAGCCAGAGAAGACATGTTCGTGAAAGAAGAAGCTGAAATCCATGGAGTGGTTGAAGCCATCTTCTCTCTTCGCTGCTCCATTGCGCACTGACCCACACGCGCCAGAATCTCCACGTGCGTACGTCCACATGGCCAGACTCCTCCCACACTCTGCACTTGTTCGCGGGCTTTCTCTTCTCCCCGCCCACGAACTACGCAGCTATGGGTTGCCTCGTGTCGCGTTGGCCAATATGGCCGACCTACTCGGAACTCCTCCGGGCAGCAAAGTTCAAATTCAGACACCATACACATCCCGGATACCCCACGTGTAGCGGCCTCACCCCTCTCTCCCTTTCTCATGCTCGGCTTGTCTTTCTTCGTCTAGGGGTCTCAGTGCTGGGGAGAGGGATGAGATACACCACGGCCCATGTCCTCCATAGCTGAGAGGTGAAGGCCAGAAGATTGGGTTTTGTGTAGGTGTCCTAGAGTCAAGTCCAGTACTTCGTCCCTGACTCCTTTGCTCCTAGTAACCAGAGTTCCACACAGTGAAAATGTCCAACTCAGTTTTATTCTTCTTGGCAAACAAACATACAGTTTTTTCTACTGAGTAGTAATGAGGAATAGATCGAGGTACAATCCTTTCCCTTCTCCTGCCCCTTTTATCCCCTCTCCCTTTGCGCCACAGCGGGTTCCCCGCCCCGCTGTACCAGCTCCAGGGGAGGACAAAAAGGTACAGTCTTGTGGTGTGAGTTCAGCCTCGGCCCAGGGCAACAGCACCACCTGTGGACCGCAAGGAAACTCACACCACCAGAGTCCTCCAAGAACTAGAAAAAGGTCTCGGATCCCCTAGCAATTTGTGCATATGGGTTACACTACCACCCAGATGCCCCCCTTAAATTCAAATACCCGCTACATATATATATATATATATATATATATATATATATATATTGTAACAGCAGGCAAGAAGCAGGTACGAGCCTTTCTGGGAATTGCTGGTTATTATCGGCGATTCATTCCACACTTTGCTTCTCAGGCTGTGCCCCTAACCAACCTGACAAAAGGGAAAGAGTCTGTCATGGTTAAATGGACCCCAGAGGCTGAGGCAGCATTCCAATTCTTAAAAAAAGCCTTATGTAGCCAGCCAGTGTTGCACTCACCAGACTTCTCTAGGGACTTTGTCGTACAAAGTGATGCATCAGATGTTGGGTTAGAAGAAAAAGCCTTATGTAGCCAGCCAGTGTTGCTCTCACCAGACTTCTCTAGGGACTTTGTCGTACAAAGTGATGCATCAGATGTTGGGTTAGAAGCAGTATTGTCCCAGGTCTGGAACGGGGAAGAGCACCCAGTCATTTACCTCAGCAGGAAATTGAAGTCCCATGAGGTAAATTACGCCACAATTGAGAAGGAGTGTTTAGCGGTGAAGTGGGCTCTAGATTCCCTTCGGTACTATCTGTTAGGTAGGCACTTTGACATGATTACTGATCATGCTCCTTTAAAGTGGATGGCTCAAAACAAAGAGACAAATAGAAGAGTAAATAGGTGGTTCCTAGCCCTGCAGGAATTCAACTTTACAGTAAAGCATCGCCCTGGCATTCAAATGGGGAATGTGGATGCTTTGTCTGGAGTACATGCATGCCTGATTGCTTGTGTTCCAACCCCAAGGTTAAAACAAGAGGGGGGTGGTATGTAACAGCAGGCAGGTAAAATCACCAGGTTGCATCCAGGATGAGAGATATATATGTCCTAGATTCAGGCTTTATGCCAGTTTATACCACTAGGGGGAGTGCTGGGAGTCTTGCTGGTGAAGAGTTAATGAGCCCAGCTGAATCAAGTGGGCTCTTTAGGGCTTCTACAAGAACTCCCAGCATGCTAAGTCAGATGCTCCAACCTGGAACCAGATCTGTGTGGATAGTCTGGGGAGTGTGATCTCTGTGCGGTGAGCCAAAGCCTGTGTGGTTATTACTTATAACTTCTAAAAGCAGGGAGCTAGGGACTGGGACAGCACAAGGCTGTACCCAGTTGTTATTTAGGGACACCAACGTGTGTAGTGAGCGGTCAAGTTGACCAGGATTTATTTTCCTGTTTTCTTTTGTTTTTGCTGTATTTTTTGTCTGTATATAGTGCAAATAAAACCACACCCTTTTGTTTTCTCCTACCCCTGTCTGCTGTGCCTATTTTTGTGTGGTGAACCCATCCAGGGGGTCACACACACCCGCTGCTGAGTTAACCCCCTCACAATATATAATATTTGGTGGTCTCTGAGTAATTTTCTAGCAAAAAAATTATGATTTTTACATGAAGGCGAGGAGTGCTGGAACTCTCCTCTGCCCTTAAAGCATCTGATCACACCAAGATCAGTATTATCAGATGCTTTCCCAATATAAGAATGGCACTGTTTATATCTGGCGGAATCAAAGTGATGAAATGCTCGTAGCTTCCAGTTTCTTAGACCATAGAGATGACTGGAGCTGTTCTGGTCTTCGATCAGCATTATGGTCAGCTGCGGGAATCACTGGCTGCTTTCTCAGGTTCCCCAGTGGGAAGGGAAAGCCAGAGAAAGCAGTGGATGGTGGCTAATTAGCCACTAGGATTGCTTTTACATAAAAGCTGACCGCTGGGTGAAAAAAGATATAACGCTCAAAGTCCAGCAACGTACCAGTACGTTGATGGTCCATGTTGGTCATATATGTAATGTTGTTTTTTTCATGCAGACTATCTAACATCTTTCAAGACCCTGTGGGAATGTGTACCCTAGACTGTGCCATGCTGTACCCTATTAGTATAGGGCACAGCACGTCACAGTCTGGGGTACACTCCACTACTGTGTGGATATTCCACTATTGTGTGGTAGCCATGGAAGCAGTCCTTGAAGCAGAGACTAGGTTGGCCAGGAAAGGAGGGAGAAAAAAGCGAGGGTCATGCCTAATTCCACATCTGCTACAGACATCTTTTTTAGGGTGTACCAGGGAGGACATCCGTAAAAAGGCTCTCATGCATCTTTAGGCAGGCCTATGCTTCAGGCTAGGCCTGCTTGTTTTGATCTGGGGGCAGGGAGTGGTTAGTGTAGCAGTGGGTGTGACCACCTGTGCTTTAGTTCTGAGGCGCCTCCCCTGCTTCCAGGGAGAATGTCCTGAGAGAGGCAGGACCAGGAGCTGGAGTGACAGGCAGCTCATGTGAGGAGCCCTGACCAATCCCCAACTGGAATTGGCAGGGGGCAGGCCTCCCAAATAAGCGGAGGTAACAGCTCACCGGGGAGGAGTTGTCGGCCGGGAGATGTGGAGAATGGAGTCATAGATAGCAGCAGGGGCCCCATCCCCGAGGGTGCGAGGCCCAGCGGAGGAGCCCGGGAGAGCTGGGAGGGAGCCTCATCCTTACACGGTCATGGAGGAGGTGTCCTGGAACAGAGGGGCCAGAGAAGCTATTGGAACGGATGTCCAGTTAAAGTTCTCCATCATGGACTTGGGGTAGGTGAAGGTCGGTGAGTGGGACACAGTGGATGTTCTAGAAGAGGCATGCCAGGGGTGCTGGATGCAAGGCCAGAGGAGAGACTGTGGGATTCGTGTCAAATCGATGCGGCCTACGGGCGCAGGATTTGCAGGTCGGGCTAGCTGGGATCAGTAGTCCACCGACTAAAGCTGCTAAATTACTAGGCCGCCGGGGAGAGGTACCGCAGACCTCTGGCCTAGTAACTACACAGCAAATTACAATCCAAGTACAACTAATTACTGCCAGCAATCTGGGATTATTCAGAGTGATCTATTTTTGTCAAGTGAAGATGATGGGACAGAAAGTCTAACAGTTTACAGTGGAAGTTTTGTGCAGGAGGAGAGAAGTCCTGGGAGCAACAGTCTGCAGGAGTTGATGCAGAGAAGGAGCAATAGTCTGCATGGGTTTATGCAGGGGAAGTGACTGTAAATGTTAGGGTTCATCAGTTCTTCAATGCTCAATCTATTCTTTCAATTACTTTAATATGATGGCAAAGCAACATGTTCTATGGGCATCCCATATTCTCTTTCCCCCAACCAAGTTATATCCCCCAATAAACAAAAACAAAACAACGCAAATGACCGTTCATTGTCTCTGAGGTGATAGATGAGGGTCTGGCAGCAGGATGATATGGTGAATGTTAGTAACTAGTAGCAACCATCCGCTACATCTATTTTATAGTACTATACGTTATCACTGTTCCTTTTTAAAAAAATATTATGCAAATTAAATCTCCTGAAGAAGCGGTGAACTTCCGCGAAACATGTCGAGCATACCAGCATAATTAAGACTTGGTAAACTTTATATGTTTTATATATGTGTATCTTAATTGTTACGGTACCATTAAAGTCAACTAGCCTCAGAAAACAAACCTACTTCATATTCCTGATATGTGCCTGCTGCACCATGTACTTGTATGAAAAAGTATTCTGTTCTCTTTGTATTACTTTCTTTTGTGTGAAATCCCTGGTGCTCCTGTCCATTCCTCATTCCTATTCCTATTAAAAACTGACATCACAAAGCAGGAGAGTGCAGCGTGGTCAGTTCTCTAGCTATCCTGGGAACTTAGCCTGCTCTCCTCCAATGATTAGAGTTGTCCTGACACGCCCCCTATCACAGCCTTTCAATGGGAAGCTTGGTTTTCCTGCTGCTTCTCCTCCCCTCAGCTCTTATGCAGCTCAGAACAGAGGAAATGTGATCATTTATAAGTGTTAGATATTGAATTTATTACTATTTTTAAGTGATAAAAGTTTCTGTACTCTTTATTGAAACATGTTAAATTTGAAGGTTGCTGAAGACAGACAAAAGGACATTTTCTGTGTATGTAATAGCTATTCTAAGGAACTATGTCAGGACAATGGGTGGAGTTATGTTACTTATTATACACAAGTGGGTGTTACTTCTGTGGACAGTTAATGCTACCTTCTTTGGAACGATTCTAAATGTAAATAATGCTGACATAACATAATTAAACTGTATAAGAACCAAGGGTTTTGAACTTACCATGTGTTACCAGCTGTCATTATGTAAGCATTGTCTTTTGCTTGTCTTTCTGAAGAATAAAATAACCTTTTTGAAGATAACCTGGCTCTATTGAATAATGGAACCAAACGCCTGGTAGGAGACTAGTGTTGAGCGAACCCGAACTGTAAAGTTCGGGTCCGTACCGAACTTTAGCTTTTTCCCGAGCCCGAACCCGAACCCGGACTTTGCGCAAAAGTCCGGGTTTGGGTTCGGGTTCGGCAATCTAATTACGCATTTAGAAATGCTTCAGGGGCCAGCCAATCACCTTTTGATTAGCTGGTGTGCCCTTAGAGGCCATCATAGCCATGCCTACTAATAGCATGGCTGTGATTGGTCAGTGCAACATGTGACCCAGCTTCTATATAAGCTAGAGGCACACAGCACACACATCACTCTGCTTCAGAATAGATAGGGAGAGGATCTTGGCTGCTGCTGTTGCTAATAGGGAGAGATTGTAAAATACATGAGGTAGTCCTGATTCTGCAATCTGAGGGAAAAGATAGAGAGATAGTGTAGTGTAGGGCCAGGTTCCTGTTGGTGCTTTCAGGGAGAGAGAATATTATATAGGAGTCCAGATTCAGAGATTAAAATCAGCGATCTGCATAGGTTTACCTGTTTGTGTTGCAGTGCACAGTCTTTTTACACTGCCATGAGCCCAGTGTCAGAGAAAATCGAACTTTTAGGGGGGAAAAAAAAGGCACTTTATTGTGCTCTTTTCCAAAAGACCCATAGGGCAAAAAAAAAAAATAAATTGCATTTTATTTTGCTCGTGCAAAAAAAGACCCGTTTAGGGCAACAACAAAAAAAATTTGCACTTTAATGTACGCTTGCAAAAAGAGCCATTCAGGGCCACAGAAAATAGTTTGCAGTGTGTTATACATATTTGGAGGTGTGTGAAATAAACAATTTCTATATAGTTTTCTCCTACTGTGTTATACTAAAAAAACAAAAACATTTTTGAATAGCATTTTCTGCAGTTCTGTAGCTGTGCGATTCAGCGGTTACGTACTGTGGGTGTGTTCTGCTCTTCCAAAAAACGCCATTTAGGGGCACAAAAAATAGTTTGCAGTGTGTTATACATATTTGGAGGTGTGTGAAATAAACAATTTCTATATAGTTTTCTCCTACTGTGCTATACTAAAAAAACAAAATTTTTTTTGAATAGCATTTTCTGCAGTTCTGTAGCTGTGCGATTTAGCGGTTACGTACTGTGGGTGTGTTCTGCTCTTCCAAAAAACGCCGTTTAGGGGCACAAAAAATAGTTTGCAGTGTGTTATACATATTTGGAGGTGTGTGAAATAAACAATTTCTATATAGTTTTCTCCTACTGTGCTATACTAAAAAAACAAAAAATTTTTTGAATAGCATTTTCTGCAGTTCTGTAGCTGTGCGATTCAGCGGTTACGTACTGTGGGTGTGTTCTGCTCTTCCAAAAAACGCCGTTTAGGGGCACAAAAAATAGTTTGCAGTGTGTTATACATATTTGGAGGTGTGTGAAATAAACAATTTCTAAATAGTTTTCTTCTACTGTGCTATACTAAAAAAACAAAATTTTTTTTGAATAGCATTTTCTGCAGTTCTGTAGCTGTGCGATTCAGCGGTTACATACTGTGGGTGTGTTCTGCTCTTCCAAAAACACCCATTTAGGGCAACATCCTAAATTTGGAAAATATGAGGAGAAGGTCAAAGGGACGTGGTGGCCCCGGTCGTGGTGCTGCTGGTGGAGCTCCTGTTGCAGGGAGAGGACGTGGTGGATCTGTGCCAGATACACGCACAAGTGAAACACCTTCCTCAGGTGCGAGTAGGCGACCGAGCCTGCGGCGGTATTTTGTCGTGCCTAATGAGGCTGTACGAATGTTTAGGCCAGGACAAGTACAGGCGATAGTAGATTGGGTTGCTGACAGTGCCTCGGGTTCCTTCACATTGTCTCCCACCCACTCTTCTGATGAAAGATCAGAGTTGGCACCTGAAACCCATGTCCATCAGTCTTTCACCTCACCCCCTTGCAAATCAGCCAAGCAGTCTGAGCCCCAAATCATGCAGCAGTCTCTTCTGCTTTTCGATGACTCTGTTAGCAGGGTTTCCCAGGGCCATCCACCTAGCCCTGCCCCAGAAGTGGAAGAGATTGAGTGCACCGATGCCCAACCACTTATGTTTCATGATGAGTACATGGGAGGACCATCGCAGTACGTCTCGGATGATGACGAAACACAGGTGCCAACTGCTGCTGCTTTCGCAATTGTGCAGACAGACAAGGAGGGCAGGGGTGAAGACTGGGTGGAAGATGATGTGGAGGACGATGAGGTCCTTGACCCCACATGGAATCAACGTTATGCAGGTGACCAGTGTAGTTTGGAGGAAGAGGCGGTGGTCGCACAGAGCCACCAGCACAGCAGAAGAGGGAGCAGGGTGCAAAAGCGGAGCGTCCGTCCCCTAGACAGTATGTCTGCTACTGCCCAACGCAGCAAGGGACCGAGCACACCAAAGCCAGGTCCAAGGAGTTCCCTAGCGTGGCAGTTCTTCACACAATGTGCTGATGACAAGACACGAGTGCTTTTCAGGCTGTGCAATCAGAGGCTGAAGCGAGGCATAAACGTTCTCAACCTGAGCACAACCTGCATGACCAGGCATCTAAGTGCAAAGCACGAGCTGCAGTGGAGTAGACACCTCAAAAACCAAGAAAGGTCTCTGGCTCCTCCTGCTTCCTCTTCTGCTGCAGTCTCGGCCTCTTCATCCACCTCTGTAGTGACAGTGGCACCTGCCACCCCGCAAACAGAGGATCTGCCAGCAACACTACCACCTGGGTCACCAACCATCTCCACAATGTCCCATGGAAGCGTTCAGCTCTCTATCTCCCAAACATTGGAGCGGAAGAGGAAGTACCCCCCTAGCCACCCGCGATCCCTGGCCCTGAATGCCAGCATTTCAAAACTCCTGGCCTTTGAAATGCTGTCATTCCGTATGGTGGAGACGCAGAGTTTTAAAAGCCTGATGGCATTGGCTGTCCCACAGTACGTCGTGCCCAGCCGCCACTATTTTTCCAGACGAGCCATCCCTTCCCTGCACAACCAAGTGGGGGACAAAATCAGGTGTGCACTGCGCAACGCCATCTGTGGCTAGGTCCACCTAACTACGGATGCGTGGACCAGTAAGCACGGTCAGGGACGTTATATCTCCCTAACAGCACACTGGGTAAATGCAGTGGCGGCTGGGCCTGAGGCAGATAGCAGTTTGGCGCATGTCCTTCCACCACCGAGGATTGCAGGGCGCTTCAGTTTGCCTCCTGTTGCTAACTCCTCCTACTCCGCTTCCTTATCCTCTACCGCCTCCTCATCCGGTCAGCGTAACACCTTCACCACCAACTTCAGCACAGCCAGGGGTAAACGACAGCAGGCAGTTTTAAAACTTTCCTGTTTGGGGGAAAAACCCCACACCGCGCAGGAGTTGTGGAGGGACATGGAACAGCAGACCAATGAGTGGTTGCTGTTAGTGAGCCTCAAGCCCGGCCTGGTGGTGTGCGATAATGGGCGAAATCTCGTAGCAGCTCTGGGCCTAGCCGGTTTGACGCACATCCCTTGCCTGGCGCATGTGCTGAACTTGGTGGTCCAGAGGTTCCTTAAAAATTACCCCAATATGCCAGAGCTGCTGCAGAAAGTGCGGGCTGTGTGTGCGCACTTTCGGCGTTCTCACCCTGCTGCTGCTCGCCTGTCAGCGCTGCAGCGTAACTTCGGCCTTCCCGCTCACCGCCTCATATGTGACGTGCCCACAAGGTGGAACTCCACCTTGCACATGCTGGCCAGACTGTGCGAGCAGCAGCAGGCGATAGTGGAGTTTCAGCTGCAGCAATCACGCGTGAGTCGCTCTGCGGAACAGCACCACTTCACCACCAATAACTGGGCCTCCATGCGAGACCTGTGTGCCTTGTTGCGCTGTTTCGAGTACTCCACCAACATGTCCAGTGCCAATGACGCCGTTCTTAGCGTTACTATCCCAGTTCTATGCCTCCTTGAAAAAACGCTTTGGGCGATGATGGAAGAGGATGTGGCACAGGAGGATGAGGAGGAGGAGGAGGAAGCGGGATCATTTCAAAGGCTTTCAGGGCAGTCTTTCACAAGTGGCTACGAGGGTGGGTTCCTGCACCAACAAACGCCAGGTACACAATTGTCCAGCAGAAAGGGCACAGTTCTGGAGGATGACGAGGTGGAGGAGGAGATGGAGGAGGAGGAGGAGGAGCCATTTTCACAGCAGGGTGGCACCCAGATCAGCTCGTTGCCATCACTGGTGCGTGGCTGGGGGATACATAGGACACAGACGATACACCTCCCACAGAGGACAGCTTTTCTTTGCCTCTGGGCAGCCTGGCACACATGAGCGATTACATGCTGCAGTGTTTCCGCAATGACCGCCGAGTTGCCTACATTTTAACTGGTGCTGATTACTGGGTGGCCACCCTGCTGGATCCCCGTTACAAGGACAACGTACCGTCCTTAATTCCCTCACTGGAGCGGGATCGTAAGATGCGCGAGTACAAGCGCATGCTGGTAGACGCGCTGCTGGTGGCATTCCCACCTGACAGCGGGCGTACGGTGGAAGCACAAGGCGAAGGCAGAGGAGGAGGAAGAGGTCACCAACGCAGCCGGGGCACCGGCAGCACCTCAGAAGGCAGGGTTAGCATGGCTGAAATGTGGAAAAGCTTTGTCAGCACGCCACAACAACCAGCACCACCAGCTGAGATGGAACGTCTTAGCAGGAGGCAGCATTTCACCAACATGGTTGAGCAGTATGTGTCCACAGGCCTACACGTACTGGATGATGGGTCTGCCCCCTTTAACTTCTGGGTCTCCAAATTGGGCACATGGCCTGAGCTTGCCCTTTATGCCTTGGAGGTGCTGGCCTGCCCTGCAGCCAGTGTATTATCTGAACGTGTATTTAGCACGGCAGGGGGCGTTATCACAGACAAGCACAGCTGTCTGTCCAGAGCCAATGTGGACAAGCTCACGTTCATTAAAATGAACCAGGCATGGATCCCACAGGACTTGTCCGTACCTTGTGCAGAATAGACATGTATACCGGTGTTGTGACAAAAACTGTCCAGCCATCAGATTGTGTCCGGCCCATACTGCGAAGGCGCAGCGCTTGCGCAGTACAGAGGACAAGGAGATTCACAAAATCTCCGAAGATGAACGGGGCTGCGCTGTGAGTGCAGGTTCAAGCCCCACAATCCAAGTGGACATACGGTAGCACATAGTAACAGGGCCCCTCACGGGCTCGGTTCGATCGCCACGCTTCGGGCACGGCCTCACTTGGCTCGGCTTGAACCACGGATGGTGTGGCCTTCACCTGAACTCACCACGCAGGCGCCGTTCGTCTTGGGAGATTTTCGAAATCCCCTTGTCCTACATACTGAGCAAGCGCAGTACAGGGTGGACACTATTTGACGGGGGACAGAATTCGACACATCACCGGCCTTACCCAGCCATTGTTGTATTTTTGAACCAGTGTTGGCTACCTCGTCCTCCTCCACCGCCGCTTCCACCCACACAGCCACATCCACCGCCACCTCAACCTCCTACTCCATATGGACCTCGTCCTCCTAGGTCAAGATTATAATTTTTATTTTATTTTTTTGTAGCGCACAGATCCTTTCCCCCTTACCTGCCTTTATGTTGTTGGCTCCTCGCAGGAGGGAGAAAGGCACACCGCACTACCAGCCCGTACCCTCCTATATAAAGAGGTTGAGCGGTGTACTTGACGGGCCGTGTCCACAGCCGGAGTCAAAACTCCTCCAGAGGATGATTCTCACCTCTACTGTAGGTAGAGGCAAGTCCTTTAATTCCCAGTAAAGTCAATGTCCACACCAGCTGAAATTACAACTCTTATTCTCTCATGGCAAAATAAACTCTACTCGGATAGAAAAGGTTAGAGCAAAGAAACAGGACAGCTTAAGGTGTGGAGGAGGTCCAGGCACAAACGTAGCACATTCACTTCACTGCTTAGGTTTCTCAAACAGTTTTAGGTGCACGGTCTCTGCCACAGACCTTGAGGTTGGTCTCTGCCACAGACTGGGTGTACAAGGCCCCTGCCACGGACCTGGAGAACTTTGGTCTCTGCCACAGACCAGGGTGTATAAGGCCCCTGCCACGGGTCGGGTGAATAAGGCCTCTGATACAGTCAAGATGACCTTGAGCTTCTCCTTCTACGAACCTAGCCCATATCAAGGGGAAGACATCTCTCCAGGGAGTCAACAGACCCTTCCTTCACCGTGACTCCCGCATCGGTCCATCAGAATGATCCTCCCTTCCCTGGAACATGGTCCCCTACACGAGGCGGCACCCTAAGACTCCTCGACCCTTAGCGGACTCCAGACGAAGGCTCTGGACTCCAGGCTTTACTCCCGCACCTAGGCCTCCATACCCAGGGCAGCAGGAACTCCAGGATAGTACCTCACCCCGGGCTAAAGGTACCCGAGATGGAACAGGAACACATGCACCCAGGCCGAAGGCACCTGGGCGTGGACCCCACTGGACATCAGCCCCCAGGCCAAAGGTCTGCCCCTTTTATATGCTCTCCCGGCATGCACAGCAGGTTTCCCGCCCCGCTGTACTACTGCCAAGAGGGGACACAAAAGACACAGCACTGTATCGGCGGTTCAACCCTAGCCTACCATGGCAGCGCCACCTGTAGGCCGCAGGGAACTGCACACCAATACTGTCCCCCGAGGACAAAATGGTCCATGAATCCCACAGAATTAGGGTGTTTGAGCCTATTTACCACTCAAACACTTCCCTTAAATTTAGCACCCCGCTACATTTTTATTTCAAAGTATTTTATTTTCCCACTAGCTTATCCATTAAATTGAATAATTTATTCCAGAAAGGGCATATTCTGGGGCATTCCCACCATATGTGTGGCATCGTGCCGTTGAGTTTCTGAGGTTCTTAATGACTTCCCGTACCTCTTCTGCTGAAAAGGGGGTCTCCAGCATATTTTTTTTATTTTTTTTATGTTATTTTAACCACTTAACGACCGCTCACTGTATATATACGTCGGCACAATGGCACCGACAGGCACAATCACGTAGAGCATACGTGATTGCCTTTGTACAGTTGGGGGGTCCGATCGGACCCCCCTTCTGTACAGTGAGCGGTCGGAATTCGTCTGGGAGCGTTCCGAGATAGGGGGGCGGCCGTTCGATTCCGACCACCCCCCCGCGATCGCTCCCGGCGAATAGAAATGCCCCCTCTGTCTGTGTACTGTTTACACAGATAGAGAAAGCAGGAGGAAGTGATGTCATCTCCTGTGCGGCGCTCACATATACCGAGCGTCGTACAAGAGAAGACACACAGGTCAGTGCACTAACACTACACTAACACCAGCACACATAGGCACATAAATCGCCCCCCCAGATCACCCCCCAGCCCCCCCAGATCACCCCCCAGCCCCCAGTCACAGTGTCACTGATTGCAGTGACCATTTATTTACTGATCACTGCAATCAGTGACATTTGTGACTGTAAAAGTGTCACTACATTTAGTTTTAGGTCCAGTGTAGCCCCCTAACCCCCCCCTAATAAAGGTTTAACCCCTTGATCACCCCCCAGATAACCCTTTCACCCCCTAGCACCGCCGTCGCTTGGCGATCATTTTTCTGATCGCTGTCTTGGCGTCGGTGATGCAGATCGGTACCCAGTAATTTTTTTTAGGTTCGCCGCAGGTTTTTATAGCGTCGGGTACCCCCATAAATTATCTAATAAAGGTTTAACCCCCTTGATCGCCCCCCAGGTAACCCTTTCACCCCCTATCACCACTGTCACTAAGCGATCGTTTTTCTGATCGATGTCTTAGCGTCGGTGATGCTGATCGGTAGCCAGTATTTTTTTTAGGTTCGCCGCAGGTTTTTATAGCGTCGGGTACCCCCATAAATTATCTAATAAAGGTTTAACCCCCTTGATCGCCCCCCAGGTAACCCTTTCACCCCCTATCACCACTGTCACTAAGCAATTGTTTTTTCTGATCGCTGTCTTGGCGTCGGAGATGCAGATCGGTACCCAGTAATTTTTTTAGGTTCGCCGCAGGTTTTTATAGCGTCGGGTACCCCCATAAATTATCTAATAAAGGTTTAACCCCCTTGATCGCCCCCCAGGTAACCCTTTCACCCCCTATCACCACTGTCACTAAGCGATCGTTTTTCTGATCGATGTCTTAGCGTCGGTGATGCTGATCGGTAGCCAGTATTTTTTTTTTAGGTTCGCCGCAGGTTTTTATAGCGTCGGGTACCCCCATAAATTATCTAATAAAGGTTTAACCCCCTTGATCGCCCCCCAGGTAACCCTTTCACCCCCTATCACCACTGTCACTAAGCAATTGTTTTTCTGATCGCTGTCTTGGCGTCGGTGATGCAGATCGGTACCCGGTAATTTTTTTAGGTTCGCCGCAGGTTTTTATAGCGTCGGGTACCCCCCATAAATTATCTAATAAAGGTTTAACCCCCTTGATCGCCCCCCAGGTAACCCTTTCACCCCCTATCACCACTGTCGCTAAGCGATCATTTTTCTGATCGATGTCTTAGCGTCGGTGATGCAGATCGGTAGCCAGTAATTTTTTTTAGGTTCGCCGCAGGTTTTTATAGCGTCAGGTACCCCCATATATTATCTAATAAAGGTTTTAACCCCCTAATTGCCCCTAGTTAACCCTTTCACCAGTAATCATCATATAAGTGTTACGGGTGACGCTGGTTAGTTAGTTTGCTTTTTATAGTGTCAGGGCACCCGCCGTATATAACCCAATAAAGGTTTAACCCCCTGATCGCCCGGCGGGTGATATCAATTAGGTTTTAGCGTCAGAGAGGGTCTGCGTCACACCCCAGGCAGCGTCAGGTTAGTGCCAGTAACGCTAACACCCACGCGTGAAGCATACACCTCCCTTAGTGGTATAGTATCTGAACAGATCAATATCTGATCTGATCAGATCTATACTAGCGTCCCCAGCAGTTTAGGGTTCCCAAAAACGCAGTGTTAGCGGGATCAGCCCAGATACCTGCTAGCACCTGCGTTTTGCCCCTCCGTCCAGCCCAGGCCACCCAAGTGCAGTATCGATCGATCACTGTCACTTGCAAAACACAACACACATAACTGCAGCGTTCGCAGAGACAGGCCTGATCCCTGCGACTCCAGTGCTGTAGGAGGTGATTTCACCACCACAGTTAAAAAAAAAAAGAAGCAAATATGCCGAAGCATTGGGGCAGCAGGGGCGGAGGAGCGATTTTGCTCCTAATGCCGCGTACATACGGTCGAAATTCCGACGGAGGCTTGCCCGTGGAAAAGTCCGACCATGTGTGTGCGGCATAACTTTTTTGCGGGAGGATGCCCCCATGCTTCGGCATATATAAATGGTGCATGTATGCCCATCATTAGAAGTGGGTGGATGAAGGGCGGTATTCTAATGGTGGGCATACCCACCGATCAATCTCTTTTTTCATTCAGCCACCTGGCTGCATGAAAAAAAAAGATTACAATACAGGTCCAACAAGGACCAGCAACGTACTGGTATGTTGCTGGACTTTGAATGGTTATACCAGATTGATGCCTGCGGGTTTAGGTATCATCTTGGTATCATTCTTTTCAGCCAGCGGCCGGCTTTAATGTAAAAGCAACCCTAGTGGCTAATTAGCCTCTGGACTGCTTTTACAAGCAGTGGGAGGGAATGTCCCCCCCTGGATATAAAAAGCGCCATTGGGAAATTGGGAAAGCATTTTATCACACCGATCTTGGTGTGGTCAGATGCTTTGAGGGCAGAGGAAAGATCTAGGGTCTAGACCCCAGTTTTTTCAAAAAAAGAGTACCTGTCACTACCTATTACTATCATAGGGGATATTTACATTCCCTGAGATAACAATAAAAATGATAAAAAAAAAAAAACATGGAAGGAACAATTTAAAAATAAAATAAAAAAGCAAAATTAATAATAAAAAAAAAAAAAAAAAAAAAAGCACCCCTGTCCTGCCCTGCTCTTGCCCAATGGCGAACGCAAGCGTCGGTCTGGCGTCATATGTAAACAGCAATTGCACCATGCATGTGAGGTATCACCGCGAAGGTCAGATCGAGGGCAGTAATTTTAGCAGTAGACCTCCTCTGTAAATCTAACGGGGTAACCTGTAAAGGCTTTTAAAGGCTTTTAAAAATGTATGTAGTTTGTCGCCAATGCGCGTTTGTGCAAAATTTTAAAGCATGTCGTGTTTGGTATCTATGTACTCGGCCTAAGATCATCTTTTTTATTTCATCAAACATTTGGGCAATATAGTGTGTTTTAGTGCATTAAAATAAAAAAAAGTGTATTTTTTCCCAAAAAAATGCGTTTGAAAAATCGCTGCGCAAATACTGTGTAGAAAAAAAAAATGCAACACCCACCATTTTATTCTGTAGGGCCTTTGCTTTAAAAATATATATAATGTTTGGGGGTTCAACATAATTTTCCTGCAAAAAAAAATATGTTTTCATGTAAACAAAAAGTGTCAGAAAGGGCTTTGTCTTCAAGTGGTTAGAAGAGTGGATGTAAGCTTCCTAATGTTGTGTATAAAATGCCAGAACAGTTCAAAACCCCCCCAAATGACCCCATTTTGGAAAGTAGACACCCCAAGCTATATACTGAGAGGCATGTCGAGTCCATGGAATATTTTATATGTTGACACAAGTTGCGGAAAAAAGACAATTTTTTTTTTTTGCACAAAGTTGTCACTAAATGATATATTGCTCAAACATGCCATGGGCATATGTGGAATTACACCCCAAAATACATTCTGTTGCTTCTCCTGAGTACGGGGATACCACATGTGTGAGACTTTTTGGGAGCCTAGCCGCGTACGGGACCCCAAAAACCAATCACCGCCTTCAGGCTTTCTAAGGGTGTAAACTTTTGATTTCACTTCTCACTGCCTATCACAGTTTCGGAGGCCATGGAATGCCCAGATGGCACAAAACCCCCCCAAATGACCCCATTTTGGAAAGTAGACACCCTAGGCTCCTAAAAAGTCCCACACATGTGGTATTCTCGTACTCAGGAGAAGCAGCAGAATGTATTTTGGGGTGCAATTCCACATATAACCATGGCATGTGTGAGCAATATATCATTTAGTGACAACTTTTTGGAATTTTTTTTTTTTTGTCATTATTCAATCACTTGGGACAAAAAAAAAATATTCAATGGGCTCAACATGCCTCTCAGCAATTTCCTTGGGGTGTCTACTTTCCAAAATGGGGTCATTTGGGGGGGTTTTGTACTGCCCTGCCATTTTAGCACCTCAAGAAATGAGATAGGCAGTCATAAATTTAAAGCTGTGTAAATTCCAGAAAATGTACCCTAGTTTGTAAACGCTATAACTTTTGCACAAACCGATAAATATACACTTATTGACGTTTTTTTTACTAAAGACATGTGGCTGAATACATTTTGGCCTAAATGTATGACTAAAATTGAGTTTATTCGATTTTTCTTATAACAAAAAGTAGAAAATATCAATTTTTTTCAAAATTTTTGGTCTTTTTCCGTTTATATCGCAAAAAATAAAAATCGCAGAGGCAATCAAATACCATTAAAAGAAAGCTCTATTTGTGGGAAGAAAAGGACGCAAATTTTGTTTGGGTACAACATTGCATGTCCGCACAATTTACAGTTAAAGCAGCGCAGTGCAAAATTCTGAATTCACCTCTGGTCCTCTAGCTACCAAATGGTCCGGGGCTTAAGTGGTTAAGTTATTTCCCTATCCACATTTGTTTGCAGAGCACTTGCCATGCTCTTAACAACATTTTGCTGCCATTTGCAGCCCTCTAGCCCTTTCCATTACTTTTTTAGAGCCTTTTTAGTCCTTAGAAGTCCGGGTCCCCATTGACTTCAATCGGGTTCGGGTTCGGGTCCGGGTTCGGGTTAAAGTTTTTTCCGAAGTTCGGCCGAACCCGTCGAACCCGAACATCCAGGTGTCCGCTCAACTCTATAGGAGACAACAATTGTTTTTACAAGTGCATTCCACTTTTACACTGGCGAGCCTCCAGCTGTTCTTTTTCCTCACTACTTGACAACAGGAGGGAGTCAGATGAAGAGATGAGATGAAAACATTGTCAAGTCTTGGGAAAAAAACAACCAAAGAACTTAGAGAGAAAAAGTCGTTTGTGTTCCATCACACGTGGACAGAAGGTCAGAGAAACTGAGCCAGCTAAAGGCGAGAAGAATTGCAGCCATGGAATAAAGCCAATTATTGATCTTGACTTCAAAACACAAACAAAGGGTGAGTTTCTGTCTGTTTTCTCACCTACAGATCGCTTGTAAACTTGCAAGCAGAAGAAAAAAAAACAAAAACAAAGACTCAGCTTACAAGGTTGATTGACAAGGCCTTATGGACAGTGTTTCAAGATATCGTAGGAAATCCAGAGAGGACTTTCAGGTTGTGATGAAAAGCGTAAACGTTTACGTACGTGAAGATTCAGTTCCTACAAAAGGTGAGGAAAAGTCTCACAGAAGTTGTGTTGAAATGGGAACTAAGACTTCACGTTATAAAGGCCACCATTGTAGATACAACAGGCAGATGTACTCTTTGGGTGAGCTAATATGAAAAGTCGGATTTTGATGTTTTGGACGGTCCAAGGATGAAGGCAAAACACTTACACATCTCATTCCTTCAGCAAACACAGAAGGAGAAAGACATTTTTTCAATACACACGCATCTTTACATTGTGTTTACTTAGGCCTATTTACAGCCTACAGAAACATTACATTTACACGAGTCAAGGAACAAGGCAAAAGCTACAAGAAAACTATTCTTCAAAGAAAAAGATAAGGACAATATTCTTCCAAGAAAAAGCAACGAATAAAAGCAATGAACAAAGAAACAAATGAAAAGAAACGAACAACAGACAAAGCTAAAGGACATTATTCATCTCTTGTTTTTTTAAGTGTACACAGGACAATCATTCTAAACAAGGGGTAAATATGTTTGTTTATTTAAGTGAGTGGATAACATGGGATGGTTAACATCTCAAAGCTCAGAAGTACGTCCCTGTACTATCGGGAATTAATATATTCCATATATATGGAATACAGGCATGTAGCAGTAGTAGGGTAATTAATTAATTAATACCAGAGTGTAAAGAAGTTCTTTAATAAGGAAACTAAGTTTAACGCTGCATGAAAATGTTTATGAATATTTAAGCCCTAAACAACAGAAAATGTGTTATTACAAAATGTGGTCATTCAAAGCACAAGCAAGGGGCAGAACTAAGTTTTAAGAAAAACTATTGATTAAGATAATGGAAAACATGGTATTTAGTGTTCAACAAAAATACTACAGTTTTGGTTGCAGGAAATAATAAGTTAAGGATTGAGCAATTTTTACAAAAGATTCCAAACTAGGATTTGGTTATTAAAAAGAAAAGAAGTAGATTGTTCTAATTTACTTAAGGCTACCCAGGAAAAATATTAAAATATGAAAGTTTTGTTCAATCTAAAAACTATCAAAAATTGTAAAAAAACTATTATTAAAAGTTTTTGTAATTGAGTATTTATGATAAAAGTAGAGACTTTAGTTGAGGGAGGAATTTTTCTCGGGGAAATGGCCAATCACAGTTCATGGGCAGGAACCAATCTGTGAGTTTCACGAGATTGTCCTCTAAACAATTTTTTGTCATTACTATAGTCAGGAACGTCATATAACCTAGTGTACATGATTTTTAGCAGATGTACAAACCAAATATGTTTAAAAAATTGTAAAAAAGGTTAAAAATGATAAAAACGATAAAATTAAATTGTTACCGGATTGTACTGTGAAGGGGAGATGCAATTCATGGTAGCTAAGACCGACATGTAACAGATCTTTTCTCTGAAAAGTGTGACATGTAAAAGGAATGTACTGTCAACAGAGAAATACAGATCGAGTTACACAGCCTAGTCAGACATGCCATCGTCATGACAGTTTTTCACTTCTATGATCAATACACATATTTGTGTTAAAACTTCCAGAAACTGGAAGAGGGTTCATGGATGAGAAAAAAATATATTTATAAAGTTATTATTACTTACTAAAGTAATTGTTTTGAAAAAACATATGGGTTTTGCACCATTTGTTTATGGTGTTATTTCAAGACAAACAGGAGGTGTTAATACAGACAGCTCTGATTAACCGTTGTTTATGGACAACTGGGTGTTAAAAAGTAAGGTCAGTTGAAGTGAGATATAAATACATTGAGACTTAAAATAATGCAGTGTGATAAAGCCACAGTTGTATAAGTTAATCATGCAAAGGTTACTTTATAAATTTTTAGTGGACATTTTATTGGGAGAGAGTTTCTTTGTGCTTTTATACATGGATCCATATATTGGCACAATGGAATAATATACTTTCTGTACATTTGTCTGCACTGAAAGATGATTGAAAATGCCATATGTTTTGTTTAGCAGTCAGCGCGACGGAGCACGTGTGGTTCATTCAATCATACTGTATGATTGGTTCTGAAAAATAGTACTTCAACATGATCAAGTTTCTTTCAGAAATATAATATTTAGGAAAGCCCAACCTAAAATAATGTTCTTTTGCAAAATTAAAGCAGTTATAAGTGTAGTTTTAGCAAAAGAAAAATTCAATAATTTGGTAAGATTATTAATTTTACAAAATTTAATTTAGTCACAGGATAAAGAGGGGGACGATGAAATTTTGTCTTGGTTAGAATCAGTACAGACTGATGATGGAGATAAAATATATTGTAAAAATAATTGATTCCAACAATAATGGACAGAGTTATTTTTAAATGAAAATATTTCTTTTTGCATATCCAGGTACTTGACTGACTGACAAATTGATTTTTGTTTAAGCTAATGAAAGAAATTCTGAACTACTCAATTTAGAGCACCTTGTCATCAAACTTCTGAATATTGTTTTATTTGTTTATAGAACAATTCAAAAGGAAAGAGTAACCTGATACTACAAAGTATTGAGAGATTTGTCAATCTATGAAGATTGATTATATTATTTTTTCACTTGCTAAAGGAGGATACAAGGATGTTTTTTCCTTTAGTTAATATTTCTTTTGATAACTTAATTGAGGTAATTCTAGGAAAAAATAAATATTTTTAACATAAGCTAAGTTCTTGTGAACTGATGTCATATTCCATTGGAGTTGGATTTCAAACCATGGAATCAGATAATGATTTTTTATTTTATAGGACAGGTAGTGAAGGACAAGTATGCAATTTTAATTATTTAATAAAGTTTTTGTTTCTTATCATCATTAATGCTCAGGTATTGTAGAACGTATGAATAGTATTACAAAGTATGAATAGGGTAAGATGATTCAAGAAAAGGTAAAGATTAGGTGACTTATTTACCTGTTAGATTTTTAGTTTAAAAACTTTGGTATTTTCTGAACATAAGGAGTTAATGACAGGATGAAGAATGTCTGTTCTTCTATGTCTTTTGAAATTAGCATACTAAGTTATTTACAATCTGGTGTATAGGAAAAAGTAAAGGTATAGGAATTTCAGAAGTTTGTTCACAAAACATGGCTAGGCCTTTGCTAAATTTAAATAGAAATTATGTTTTGAATGAGATTTCTACTTCTCATGAGTATGTTTAGTGATTTTTTCCAGTAGCTAGAGTTATGGTTAAGAATTATAGATCTGAAGGTACCAGGGATGCTAATAGAGATGCCAACTGAGATATCAATTGGGAAGATTATTTTATTATTTTTAAGGTATTAGGGATTATAATTATTTTTGTTTCAAAATAATTGGTGAAAATAAAAATAATGGGTAAAAATAAGAATAAAATGAGTAAACACAGAAAGGATTATGAATCTAAAGTAGTTATTATTGATTAATGAAATTATTCTATTCTATGGATTTTTATTTATTTTTTGGATTTTTCCATGACCATGACACAAGCACAACTAAATTTCTGTTTGTTATTACTTCTTGTTTTTTCAAAATTATGTTTTTAATATGTTCTCAAGGACTATCATTTTTGGATGAACTTCAATGATTCATTCATATGGTCTTGCAAAAAAAAGCGACATATTGATCAGTCGATCATTATGTGAGGGGGAGTTGGGATGTAATTTTAATATAGGAATGTTTTGAAATACAGAAAAAATAGTTGACTCTATGTTGACATGGAAATTTGATACTTTCTCCTGCACAATCTTTGTTAGTTTAGTAGATCATGAAAGATTGATATCACAGTAATAACTAATAGTATCATACTAGCTTAGTTTACATATAGTTGATATTTTTTGTTTTCTAAATCTTTTATAGGAACACATATTAATTCACATAGAATTATTATTTTTTATTCATTTTTATAGAACACATAACTTGGAAAAGTTGGATGGATAGTTTGTTATTACAAGAATGTACAATAAAGTGTGCATTTGAAGTATTAATATAGTTAGAGTACATACAGGCTTGTGTGGAAGAAAAGGATTTTAATGTGTTTAAACAGAGTTTCTGTTGAATTAAATAATATTAAACGTTGAAAAAAAAAAAAAAAGAGTTGCTTGTTGGTCATGGATAGATAAATAGATGAATAGATAGATAGATAAATAGAAAAATAAATATAAATATAAATAGAAAGATAAATTATAAAAATATAACCATCAAATAATGGGAAAGTTATGTTTTTATGTATCAACAGACGAGTGGATTACGTATTATGTTTATAATTGTTCAGTGTCAAGGATAATGTATAAAAACTTATATTGTTGAAATTATTTGGTTATTGAAATTTCAAAGAATGGAAGAAATTTTATTTATTAATTAATAATTTATATTACAAAACAATATAATTTAATATATCAAAGATATTAATTTCTTCTTTATGTTAAAATAGCTATATGATATGGTTAAAGTAATAAGAAGTAAAATCTATGAAGGTAAAGGAAGAAAAATTTTAATATTTCATAGTTTAGATGGAGAATAAATTAAAATTAATAAATAATATAATAATTTATAGTTTCTTGATGGAATGAAATAGTTAAATATTTCACAGGAATATCTCAGAGTTTTGGAAAAAGCTTATGTACAATATCTGAAACACTAAATTGTATGAATGTTTATTGTATTGTATGTATTGGAAAAAAAGAGGATCAGAAACATTTATTATTTAAGATGAATGCACTTATTTTGTTTGTTAATAATAGTGCATTGAGGGGGAATTGTTAGATATTGAATTTATTACTATTTTAAGTGATAAAAGTTTCTGTACTCTTTATTGAAACATGTTAAATTTGAAGGTTGCTGAAGACAGACAAAAGGACATTTGCTGTGTATGTAATAGCTATTCTAAGGAACTATGTCAGGACAATGGGTGGAGTTATGTTACTTAATATACACAAGTGGGTGTTACTTCTGTGGACAGTTAATGCTACCTTCTTTGGAACGATTCTAAATGTAAATAATGCTGACATAACATAATTAAACTGTATAAGAACCAAGGGTTTTGAACATGAGTTAGGAATGTCGGGCGATGGGGCCTGAAGGAAGATACTGGAGAAGTGACTAGACTTGTGCACAACGGAAAAATTCGTTCCGTTTCGGTTTGTTTCTTTCCGGTCCTGTTGATTCGTAATCATTCGTAATTTTGCTAGACGGGATTTTTCGTGTTCGGACTCATTCGTATTTTTGCAAGCGACATTTTTCGTTGAATTTTTTGTTGCTTTATAATTCGTACTTTCGGTAGAGTACGTTGTTTTTCGTTGATTCTGGACACAACTCCTACTTTCGTAACTTTTTTTGGGTTCGTACTTTCGGTAGAGTACGTTGTTTTTCGTTGATTCTGGACACAACTCCTACTTTCGTAACTTTTTTTGGGTTCGTTGATTCGTAATTTTCCGTGTCTCTCTCACAACGACGCTGCCTATTATGCCTAATGTGCTTCGAATGGATTTGTACTTTTCTAAATACATTGCGGTTATTTGTAACGATTCGAAATCTCGTATTTTACTTTCGTTTTTAACATGCGGCTATAGGCTCCGCCCCTGTACACCATTTTGAGAGGGTTCAGCACGGTGAGGGAGAAGCAGAGAGCAGAGCAGAGTGTTATTGTGCTTCGAATGGATTCGAAATCTCGTATTTTACTTTCGTTTTTTACATGCGGCTATAACCTCCGCCCCTGTACACCATTTTGAGAGGGAGTTCAGCACGGTGTGGGAGAAGCAGAGAGCAGAGCAGAGTGAGTGTTATTGTGCTTCGTATGGATTCGTACATTCGTAACTTTTTCATAACGAATTATGCCGAAGACATTCGGGCATTCGCTATTTGCGGTATAATTTATTTCGGATTCGGTCTTATTCGTAATTGCTTTGTTCGGAAATTCGAATGCTTCCGAATGTTGCTAAATTCGGACGAATTTCAATTCGTTACGAAACGAATTGCACAAGCCTAGAAGTGACCATTCACTATGGAAGGTCAGGCGACCCTGCTCGAAGATATACCATCATACAATGTGATTCCTCATTCCACCTTTTGAAGCTACGAACTTACCATGTGTTACCAGCTGTCATTATGTAAGCATTGTCTTTTGCTTGTCTTTCTGAAGAATAAAATAACCTTTTTGAAGATAACCTGGCTCTATTGAATAATGGAACCAAATGCCTGGTAGGAGACAATAATTGTTTTTACAAGTGTCACCCCACTCTACAATAAGAAAACAGGGAAAAAAAAGGTATTTATAATGTTTTTTTTAAAATCTATACACAAATGGTTTGCCTTTCATTTTTATTTCAAACTGAATGGGTTGTTTTACTAGGTCGTAGTTTACAACCACTTTAATCACTTAAGGACCGCTGCACGACGATGTATGTCGACAGAATGGCACGAACAGGCACAAGGGTGTACAGGTACGTCCCCTTTAAGAACCTGTCCGTGGGTCGCGCCCACGGGACCCAGGGAGCTGATCGCCGCCGGTGTCCCGCGATCAGGTCACAGAGCTGAAGAACGGGGAGAGGTAAGTGAAAACAAACCTTTCCCCATTCTTCCTAGTGGCAGTGTCACTGATCGTCTGTTCACTGTCATAGGGAACGACGATCAGTGATGTCACACGCCAAGCCACGCCCCCTTCAGTTAGAATCACTCATTAGGTCCCACTTAACCCCTACAGTGCCACCTAGAGGTTAAACCCTTCACTGCAAGTGTAATTTTCACAGTAATCAGTGCATTTTTATAGCACTGATCACTGTAAAAATGACAATGCTCCCAAAATTGTGTCAAAAGTGTCTGATGTGTCTGCCATAATGTCGCAGTCACAATAAAAATCGCTGATCGCCACCATTACTAGTAAAATAAAAAATATTAATAAAAATGCTATAAAACTACCCCCTATTTTGTAGAAACTATAACTTTTGCGCAAACCAATCAATAAACGCTTATTGCGATTTTTTTTACCAAAAATATGTAAAAGAATACGTATCGGCCTAAACTGAGAAGAACATTTTTTTTTAATATATTTTTTGGGGATATTTATTATAGCAAAAAGTAAAAAATTATTTTGTTTTCTAAATTGTTGCTCTATTTTTGTTTATAGCGCAAAAAATAAAAACCGTAGAGGTGATCAAATACCATCAAAAGAAAGCTCTATTTGTGGGAAAAAAAGGACATCAATTTAGTTTGGGAGCCACGTCGCACGACCGCGCAAATGTCAGTTAAAGCAACACAGTGCCGAATCGCAAAAAGGGGCCTGGTCTTTAACCAGCCAAAATGGTCCGGGGCTGAAGTGGTTAAGTTTCCATTTTTATGTTTGTCATCACTTCTGACTAAAAACTTTTCTTTACTAAACTAATCCCTTTGAAAAAATGTCTACTTTTTTCCCCCTTAAACATTGATGATCTAGTCTATATGTTTTAATTTTTTTCTTTTTTTCTTTTTCTTTCTTAATACTTTAAGCTTTTTTTCGTTATTTGCTCCATAATGCCATAAGCAATTCAGGAGAGGACAAACATTTTCCTACTTGTTCCATAACAACTAGGTTTTGTTTTACAGTATAGTATGTTTCCACATAAGACACCTCGAATTAAAAGAGACACACTGATCAGGGCCCAAAAAAACGGGGGCCTGGCACTACCAGACTTCTCATTATATCTTTGTTCTGTATTTTTGTCGAGAATTGTGGATTGGTTCCATAGTGCTAACAGCAAGCAATGGATGAGACTAGAAGAAGATGTCACTGATATAAAACTTAAATCACTACCATGGATAAACCGCAATCTACGCCCCCTAAGAAAGAAATGCAGATGTTGGTATCATCCACATTAATGGCATGGGACGCAGTATTAACCACTTGCTTACTGGGCACATAAACCCCCTTCCTGCCCAGACGAAATTTCAGCTTTCGGCACTGCGTCGCTTTGAATGACAATTGCGCGGTCGTGCGACGTGGCTCCCAAACAAAATTGACGTCCTTTTTTTCCCATAAATAGAGCTTTCTTTTGGTGGTATTTGATCACCTCTGCGGTTTTTATTTTTTGCGCTATAAACCAAAAAAGAGCGACAATTAAAAAAAAAAACACAATATTTTTTGATTTTTGCTATAATAAATATCCCAATTTTTTTTTTTTTTTAACTATTTTTTCCTCAGTTTAGGCCGATACGTATTCTTCTACACATTTTTGGTTAAAAAAAATCCCAATAAGCGTATAGTGATTGGTTTGCGCAAAAGTTATAGCGCCTACAAAATAGGGGATAGAATTCTGAATTTGTTTTTATTATTATTTTTTTTACTAGTAATGGCGGCGATCTGCGATTTTTGTCAGGACTGCGATATTGCGTCAGACACATCGGACACTTTTGACACATTTTTGGGACCATTCACATTTATACAGCGATTAGTGCTATAAAACTGCATTGATTACTGTATAAATGTGACTGGCAGGGAAGGGGTTAACACTAGGGGGCGAGGAAGGGGTTAAATGTGTTCCCTATGAGTGATTGCTACTGTGGGGGGAGGGGACTGACTGGGGGAGGTGACCGATCTGTTTCCCTATGTACAAGGGACACAGCATCGGTCTCCTCTCTCCCTGACAGGACATGGATCTGTGTGTTTACACACACAGATCCATGTCCTTGTCTGTGTACCGGCCGATCATGGGTACCTGGCGGACATCGCGGCCGCCAGGCACGCGCATCGGCATCTCAGTGATGCGCCGGCACACGCGCGTGCCACCGGTGGCGCTCGTGCACCCCTCAGTGGCCGGACGAGCGGAGGCCGTATAATGACGGCCTCCCGGCATTATAGAACTACTTTGCGGCCGTCATTTGTGATATGACGGGCGCGAAGTGGTTAAAGAACGAGAAACGGTCCACTCAGATTGGGCCAATGACACCTTTGTTTTGAAATCAAGAGTTTCCACCAGCAAAGACAGCCCTGACTTTTTTTAAATGGCACAGAAATGAGGATACGAGAGTGGTCCAGACCCTGGTGAAAGGCAAAATCCCCCCATTAGATTCCCTGGGGTTAGAAAGCAGAAATAAATGGATGCAATACCAACAACTTCGAACATATATTCAATCATTAGCAACAAAGGGGGTACTGGAAAGACCGTTTACGGAATTCGAGCAACTATTAGTACAGGAACAAAGAACTGCCCATATAATATCTATAATTTATCAATATTTTCTTCCAAAAAGTATTTGGCAGGCCAGGAACTTAGGACCCACCTTAAACTACATAGAAAAAGATCCAATGTTTATAACCAGATGGGAGGAGCAGCTGGGTAGGACCATTCCTAGATCATAATGGGAAAGAGCTTTCCATATAACACACAAGCTATCTATATCTACTAGACACCAGGAAAGGAACTACAGAATTCTAACAAGATGGTATAGATGCCCAGTAGATATGCATAAAATTAATAATGAAAACGATGAGACATGTTGGAGATGCCATAATGCAAAAGGCACAATGTCTCACATATGGTACTATTGTCCGGAAGTACTGACATTTTGGACCAAGGTTTATAAAATACATCAAAAAATTACAGGACTTAATGTTCAACCAGAGGTATTGGTCTCTCTCCTCTCTATGATCCCAGGATCTATAAAAACGGTAAAAAAAAAGGCATTCTAAGACATATGCTGGTAGCAACGCATACAGTTATAGCCCGTAACTGGAAGAAAACAGGGGCTCTCTCAATAAGAGAATGGATTTGTGAAATGAGCGAGATGCAGACTCTGGAAATGACGATACAAACAGAAGCAGGCTTTAAAGAACAAACATTAAAGACATGGCAACAATGGAAAGAGTTAAGACCCTCTGCAGAGATGGTAACATATGTGTAGTGCTTCATGTCAGGGAATTTTTCTTCCTTTCCCCTTCCCCTCTTCCCCACCCCCCTTTTTTTTTTTGTTGCTCTTTTCTTTTTTTGGTTGTTTTGTATAGTTAGGATACTGTTGTGTTATTGTTAGTTTGGTCACAGGGCAAAGCGGGTGAACGATAGGAATCGGTATAAACATGATAAATCACAACGGGATTCCCTGCAAATATATAAAGGTTATGTACAGTGGCGTAGCGTGGGTTGTCAGCGCCCGGGGCAGGGCAAGAGATTTGCGCCCCCTAACCCGCAGATTTTTAGCACTCACTGAGTCCCTTCCGCTAGTACAGTAGTACTGACCAACCTGATTCCTACACTGACCTACCTGACCACTATACTAACCTACCTGATTCCTATACTGACCTGCTTGATTCCTACACTGACCACTAAATTGACTTATCTGATTGCTATACTGACCAATACACTGACCTACTTGATTCCTATACTGACCACTATGCTGACCTACCTGATTCCTATACTGACCACTACACTGACCTACCTGATTCCTACACTGTCCACTACACACATTATTATTGCTCACTGAGTGATTGCTAGACGATACTGCACATAATTACCGCTTACCCATTGTTTGCTAGAGGTTACTGCACATCATTACTACAAACTGATTGGTTGCTCGAGGTTACTGCAAATTATTATTGCTGACTGATTGCTTGCTAGGGATTACAGCAGATCATTACTGTTCACTGATTGGTTGCTGAAGGTTACTGCACATCATTACCACTCACTGGTTGCTAGAGGTTACTGCACATTATTAATGCTCCCTAATTGGTTGCTAGACATTGCAACACATCATTACGGCTCACTGATTGGTTGCTAGAGGTTACAGAACATCATTACAAGCCACTGATTTGTTGCTTAAGGTTACAGCACATCATCTCACTGTGTGGCTTGCAAGGTTGAGGGGGGTGCGCTGTGTGTGGCTTGCAAGGTTGAGGGAGTGCGCTGTGTGTGGCTTGCAGGGTTGAGGGGGTGCAATGTGTGTGGCTTAAAGGGTTGAGGGGGTGCGCTGTGTATGGCTTGCAGGGTTGAGGGGGGTGCGCTGTGTGTGGCTTGCAGGGTTGAGCTGTGTGTGGCGTGCAGGGTTGAGGGGGTGCGCTGTGTGTGGCATGCAGGGTTGAGGGGGGTGCGCTGTGTGTGGCGTGCAGGGTTGAGGGGGGTGCACTGTGTGTGGCTTGCAGGGTTGAGGGGGGTGCGCTGTGTGCAGCGTGCAGGGTTGAGGGGGTGCGCTGTGTACATCTCCCCCCTTTCCCAAATACAAAGCTCTCTTTCCCACAGATTTCAGATCAGAGCTCAGCCCCAGCCCTCCTCCGGCTGCCACCATCCCGTACAGAGCCTTCCTCTGTAGAGGAGTACTCACAATGTCCGTGCAGCTGCCGGTGAGGACGGGCTTCTGTCTGTGTGGATGATGCCTCATCCTCTTCCTCCTGGCCCCGGTTTCCTCCAGTCCTGGAGTGGTCGGTGCAGGGTCAGAGTGCCGGGGCCGCGTAGCAGCACACTGACAGGCACAGGCAGGACTCAGGTGAAGCGACGGTGGTCAGGAGTCTGGGCTGTGGGGCGGGCTAAGTGGACAGACAGCATGTCGCACGAGCTGGGATCCTGAACCTCGTGTGTGGGGAGTGGCCTATAATGGAGAGGATGCCTCGTGAGTCCCATGCCCTCCTCCTTCCCCCCAGTTTTCGCACGGTCACAATCCTTGGGATCATCATGGATGGTCTTCAGTGTTCATTTTTACTCACTGCTGTGTCAGCAGCCGGGACTGCACCGCAACTTCTTCCTCATAGCGAAGTGGAAGACCTCACAGTCTCCTAGACTGCACAGCGCAGGAGAAGAACTGCAGGTAACCTGCCGCCTGCCGCTGCGCCCTTCTAAATTTTGCGCCCGGGGCGACCCCCCCCTGGCCCCCCTCACGCTATGCCACTGGTTATGTAATAGGATAGGGCCAGGATTCATATGATTATTTGTAATGATGGATGGTTGGGAAATGGGTTATGTTAGATATTGTAATACTTGTATTGTTTTGTGTAAATGGAAATATACAAGCACCAGGCTTTTGTCTGACTTCTTGTTGAAAGAGTTCTCAGTATGGGTGTCTACTGACAGTATGGTGGTCAAGACTCACCAAATGTATGAGCAGTTTAGGGAGAAAGCATATTCTCACAGACAGATGAGAAAAAAAAAGTGCTTGATTGTGATAGAACTTTGTTAAAACCCAAAAGCAAAGAAGTATCTCAATTTAAGGAAGCAGTAAGGTTATAGGAGTTTGGCTATGGCTGAACTCTGGACGGGGGGTGATTTATTCTTTTGTTCAATAAGTTTTTATTGAAAAACAAGATACAAATGACAAAGAAAAGTCAACATGAGCACGAGAAGACCACCAAATGACTGAACAAACAGGTAAATGCGAACACCTGGCGTGCTAAATAAGCATGTGAACCTAGCAATTCTTGAGGCTAAAAGACACTCATTAAACACCAACCAGTATGTCACGTTGACTTAGTGAAAAATAAAGACAGAAGCTGCCGCTGAGGTTCAGCTCTTGTTTCACACAAAAAAACAAAAGAAAGTACATAAAAGATGGAGAAGAAAAAAAAGAGGAAATGTTGATAAAGACAATAAAGAGAGAAGTGGGGTGGGGAGAGAAGGGTGGGGATGAACCCTTGTCTCAGACAGACGTCTGCATATACAATAAACAATGAAGAGTTAACTCATGTGGTTTGAGACATTATATCCATATAGTCAGATGAGAGTTTAAGGCAAACCAGCAGGACCATATTTTTTTTGACAAATCAGATTTGTTTCGAAGGGGGTGTGTAAGGTCCTCCAAATGGTATATATGGTCTACTTCCAACAACCATTGGTGTAAAGTGGGGATAAAAGATTTTTTTAAGAACCTAGGAATAAGTGCTTTTGCCGCATTGAGTAAATGAGGCGTTATCAATTTCTTATACGTTCCCACTGGTTTGCCTGTACAGTGAAGCAGTATGACCCACGGTCATTAGGAACCTCAAAACTCTGGATTTCTTTGATACAGTGCAATATAGTCAGCCAGTAGGTGCAGATGAGCGGGCAGAACCACCACACATGGGCGCCCTCCCCCTATATCCCCGCCAGCAGAGTGGTGAAATGGTGGGGAAGACTCCATGGAGAACTACTGGTGTGTAATGCCATCTCATTAGCAACTTATAGTTCAACTTATAGTTCACTTCAGGAGGGTGATTTATTTGAGCATTTGCAGTAGCAGGTATTTCTGTTGATTTTGTATCATCTGAGGTGTCTAATCCTGCATTCACCATCAAGGCTATCCCTTCTTCCCTATTTCCAGCAGCTGAATACCCTTTTCATTGGAAAGGGCGAACCAATTGGTTACAACCTAATCCAATATAATTAAGGTAAATGCTTTAGACAAAGACAGTTTGGTTCCTGTCTGGTTGATTTAAATTACTCAAACACTTTTATATTTTTTAGCAGTGGCGGCTGGTGAAGTTTTGGGATGGGGGGGGCGCCAGACCCCGTCCTTCCTTTTGACCCTTCCTACTTCTCATAAGCCCCACCCCTTATAGAATCCACCCACTCCAGGTATACAGCTCAGCCTCACAGATCAGGGTATACAGCTCAGCATCATAGATTAGGGTATACAGCTCAGCCTCAAAGATTAGGGTATACAGCTCAGCGTATACAGCTCAGCATATACAGCTCAGCCCCACAGATTAGGGTATACAGCTCAGCCTCACAGATTAGAGTATACAGCTCAGAGTATACAGCTCAGGGTATACAACTCAGCCTCACAGATTAGGGTATACAGCTCAGCCTCACAGATTAGGGTATACAGCACAGCCCCACAGATTAGGGTATACAGCTCAGCACCGCCACCCCCCCTACCCCCACGGCCGGTCTGGCGGCACATATCACTCTGTGGCGGGGCTATCCTTCTCTCCTGGAGTGGCGGCTGGTGGGACTCTCCTCTCCTGGAGTGGCAGCTGGCGGGGCTCTCCTCTCCTGGAGTGGCAGCTGGCAGGGCTCTCCCCTTCCTCTGCTGGAGTGGCGGCTGGAGGGGCTCTCCTACCCCTCCCCTGAAGTGGGAAGCGGCGGCTCCGGTGTGGCTCCTTCCTCCGCGGTGTCTCCTCTTCTGCCAAAGTGCTAGGCATCCAATAGGATCGCCTGCCGCTTTGGCCAATCGGGAAACAGGTCTCACAGACCTGCCTCCTGATTGACAGGGAGGAACGTTAGTGTGAAAATAGTGAAAACAACAGGGTGGGATCAAGCCCACCCTATTTTGAGCCTATTAGAGCCTCTGGCTCTAATCACGTGCTTCAAAATACACACCCCCGCCTATCCCCGCCAATAGTAATTCATGCGCCCGGCGTCCTTAAAGGGGCTGCGGAGGTGTTGGGGGGCGGCGCCCGTGTGACCACAATGCACGGGCCGCCACTGTATTTTAGGTGATTTGCTCCTTATCTCTCCTCTATGGTCACATTACTTCTCACAAGTTCAGTGATTGTTGAAACTCATGTACTCAATTGATTCTAAAAAGCTGTTGGTAATAAAGAGATCCGCCCACACTTAAATTACCACCACTGCGCCTAACCTAAAAAAGATGCCACTTAGAATGATATGAAATGTGAATCGTATTTTAACCCTTATCAAAGCACTGAAAAGTGAGAGAAAATTGTGGCGCTAGATACTGAAACGCAATTCAGTATAAATGCTTATTAAACATTACTGTAAACTAAATAGTGCAAATTAGCATACTATCACCCAGTGATAAGTGAAAACCTAATATATATACAAAAGTCCATAAAATAATCCAGTGAAATTTTATTCGGTGTAGTATCTTCTTATTTCTTCCACCACACCAATGTGCAAGTGACTCCACTCCCTTCAGGAAACGCACTCACCAGATTCCAACGCCTACCACTATCGTGTTAGGCTAAGATGCCTTTTAAACCACACAGAAGGGGTTAAATCAGGGGTCTCAAAGTACCGGCCAGCGGGCCATTTGCGGCCCGCGGACCGGTTATAAATGGCCCGCAGGCAGCGCGGGGGTGCCGCGGAAGGGGGGGCGCAAATTGGCAGTGTTCTACTGCCAGGCATGTACTGGCCGGAGATCCGCAGCAATTTACCTGTCAATCGCCTACTGCTGGCGCCTGACGGTAGATCGAGATGCATGCAGAGTAGCGCAGGAAGCGTCTGTCATAAGTTTACTTCTCTCTCATGTCACGCTGTTGCTCCCCGGCGGCCCCTCCTCTCTTCGTCCATCCCCATTTGCTTGTGACATCATCTGGGATGGACGAACAGAGGAGGGGCCGCCGGGGAGCAACAGCGTGACATGAGAGAGAAGTAAACTTATGACAGACGCTTCCTGCGCTACTCTGCATTTGAAGAAAACGACAACAAGTAAATGCTGAACTATGCCCCATGTACCCTGATTGTGCCCTGATGTGCCCCATGTACCCTGATTGTGCCCTGATGTGCCCCATGTACCCTGAATGTGCCCCATGTGCCCTGATTGTGCCCCATGTACCCTGATTGTGCCCTGATGTGGCCCATGTACCCTGATTGTGCCCCATGTATCCTAAATGTGCCCTGATGTGCCCCATGTACCCTGATGTGCCCCATGTACCCTGATTGTGCCCTGATGTGCTGGGCTCTGTGCCCTAATGGTGAGTGGTCAGTGTGCAGTGTAGTGGTCAGTGTGCAGTGTAATGTGAAGTGTAGTGGTCAGTGTGAAGTGGTCAGTGTGAAGTGCATTGGTCAGTGTGCAGTGTAGTGGTCAGTGTGTAGTGTAGTGGTCAGTGTGTAGTGTAGTGGTCAGTGTGTAGTGCAGTGGTCAGTGTGCAGTGTAGTGGTCAGTGTGTAGTGGTCAGTGTGTAGTGTAGTGGTCCGTGTGCAGTGTAGTGGTCAGTGTGTAGTGTAGTGGTCAGTGTGTAGTGTAGTGGTCAGTGTGAAGTGCAGTGGTCAGTGTGAAGTGCAGTGGTCAGTGTGCAGTGTAGTGGTCAGTGTGCAGTGTAGTGGTCAGTGTGTAGTGTAGTGGTCCGTGTGTAGTGTAGTGGTCCGTGTGCAGTGTAGTGGTCCGTGTGCAGTGTAGTGGTCAGTGTGTAGTGTAGTGGTCAGTGTGTAGTGTAGTGGTCCGTGTGCAGTGTAGTGGTCAGTGTGTAGTGTAGTGGTCAGTGTGTAGTGTAGTGGTCAGTGTGCAGTGTAGTGGTCAGTATGCAGTGGTCCGTGTGCAGTGTAGTGGTCAGTGTGTAGTGTAGTGGTCAGTGTGTAGTGTAGTGGTCAGTGTGTAGTGTAGTGGTCAGTATGCAGTGGTCAGTGTGCAGTGTAGTGTGCAGTGTAGTGGTCAGTGTGCAGTGTAGTGGCCAGTGTGCAGTGGTCAGTGTGTATTGTTCAGTGTGCAGTGTAGTGGTCAGTGTGCAGTGTAGTGGTCAGTATGCAGTGGTCAGTGTGCAGTGTAGTGGTCAGTATGCAGTGGTCAGTGTGCAGTGTAGTGGTCAGTGTGTAGTGGTCAGTGTGCAGTGTAGAGGTCAGTGTGTAGTGGTCAGTGTGTATTGTTCAGTGTGCAGTGTAGAGGTCAGTGTGCAGTGGTCAGTGTGTATTGTTCAGTGTGCAGTGTAGAGGTCAGTGTGTAGTGGTCAGTGTGCAGTGTAGTGGTCAGTGTGTATTGTTCAGTGTGCAGTGTAGTGGTCAGTGTGCAGTGTAGTGGTCAGTGTGCAGTGTAGAGGTCAGTGTGCAGTGGTCAGTGTGTATTGTTCAGTGTAGAGGTCAGTGTGTAGTGGTCAGTGTGTAGTGTAGTGTGAAGTGTAGTGGTCAGTGTGTATTGTTCAGTGTGCAGTGTAGAGGTCAGTGTGCAGTGTAGTGGTCAGTGTGCAGTGTAGAGGTCAGTGTGTAGTGGTCAGTGTGTAGTGGTCAGTGTGTAGTGTAGTGGTCAGTGTGCAGTGTGTATTGTTCAGTGTGCAGTGTAGAGGTCAGTGTGTATTGGTCAGTGTGTAGTGTAGTGGTCAGTGTGCAGTGTAGTGGTCAGTGTGTATTGTTCAGTGTGCAGTGTAGAGGTCAGTGTGTATTGGTCAGTGTGTAGTGTAGTGGTCAGTGTGTATTGTTCAGTGTGTAGTGTAGAGGTCAGTGTGTAGTGGTCAGGTTTAATAATGCGTTTGCTGACACCAGTGCTGGGGGTTAATAGTGCGTCTGCTGACACCAGTGCTGCTGTTTTTGAAGTTTGAATGTTTGCATGCGGCCCCCCATGGGATATGAAAACTTGTCTTGTGGCCCTCAGGTAATTTGAGTTTGAGACCCCTGGGTTAAATGAATATCCCATATCCAATTGGATATAGATATTTAATTTACAGTAATGTTTAATAAGCATTTATACAGTTTTAGTATCTAGCACCACTATTTTTTCTCACTTTTCTTTGGTTTGATAAGGGTTAAAATACGATTCACATACTCAATTGATTCGTCAAGTCCTTATTTTCAAGCATCTGGTAGGCCATTCCTCCCATGCCATGTCCAGGAGTGACTAATGGTTGTGCTCCTCCTTCGGTGCACAGGAAAAGTCTGTGCTGCTCCAAAAAAAATCGCCGCTACTAGGCGGCGAAGGCGAGACCTAAAGCGGGTAGTTTTTTTGCTTCCGCCCGCTTGATGTATCAGCTGCCACCATCTTTCGACTGGCAGAGTGGAGATTCGCTCACTTGGAAGTGAGGTATCCAGTATCCTAGTGCCTATTTCTGGTTCCGGTCTGTAACCGGTGTTCTAAGCCACGTGAGGACGCTACTGCAGCACCACTTTGGAGGCAGTGGCGGCGAGTGGGACAGGCACAGGCACCAGCAAGGCCCAGGTAAGGGGTATTGTACTACCCTCTATACTATGGGGTCTCTCTCTATATTTTATTCCTTTAGCCCTGGTGGCTGGGGCCTATCTGGGCACACAAAGTTCTTAGTTATCCTTCCTGTGCACCTGTGGTGAGTCTTTTGAGAAGTTAGGTTGACTCACTGGGATGGTTTTTATGTATTTTTTTGTCGTTCTTGACAGGCTAAGAGCTCTGACCAGGCAGTCAAAAAGAAGTGCCCTTCATGTAAAGCAGAGTTACCTGAGGGGTGGAAGAAGACTATGTCAAACTTGCATTGACTCCTTGGTTAATGAAGAAGCTCTTTCTGCTTGCAGCGATTTAGATCGCACCAGTTAAGGAGCTGGATGCTACCATTCAATCTTTTCACTCTTCTCTTCCAAATCAATCCCTGAGTCAGCCATCTACTTCAGGATCCTCTCAGAGCTCACAATTGATCCCAGCGGTGGAGTCTGAGGTGGGTCCTCCTACCCAAGACGGTCATTCCCCCCCCCCCTTATTCCAAAGAGGATTCAGAGGAGGAGGAAGGGGCAGAAAATTCCCCCTCAAAATACAAACAGTCTTTAGAACAAGTAGATGGTCTGATAAAGGCAGTTTATGCCACATTGGGTTTAGGCGAATAGAAAAAATAATTCTCTGCATGACCAGATGTACACAGGAATTAGTGAGCCAAAAAGTCGCACTTTTCAAGTACATTCCGTAATCTCTGAGGCCATTAAAAAAGAATGGGCAGAACCAGAGAGGAAGCCTTTTTTCCCCAAGCACATCAAAGGCGTTTTCCTTTTGATGAAGACCCAGTGGCACTTTGGAATAAACTTTTCTAAACTCGATGCAGCCTTTTCCCAAGTATACAGATCAACTGACCTGGCATTTGAGGACATGGGAATACTGAATGATCCCATGGACAAAAGGATGGATCAACAACTTAAGAGGGCTTGGCAATCCATCATGGGCCATCTCAAGCCGGCCATGGCTACTACTTGCGTATCTAGAAATATGGATTAGTGGGTAAACCAGCTAAAAGCCCACATATTCAACCAAACAAGAGATCCTTGACTCTCTCAACCCTGTCAGCAGCTGCAGCCTACATTGCAGATGCATCTGCAGAATCGATAAGAATGACAACAAAATCTGCAGCCTTAACCACTCCGCCAGGAGAGCTTTGTGGTTAAAGACCAGGCCGGGGGGATGCGGCATCCAAAATTAAACTGCTTGGTATTCCGTTTATGGGAGATCTTTCATTCGGTCCTGGTTTAGATTTGGTTCTAGATAGGACAGCTGACAAAAATAGATCCTTCCCCGTTAAGAAGAAAAAACAACCAACTAAACTGCTTTTTCTACCTCAAAGGGCTCAGGAACAAGGCAGTAGGCCCCAGGAAAAAAAGAAGAAATTGGTCAGCAAAGAAGGGCAAAGGCAGAGGGAATGTCCTTTTCCATCCTCCTGCACCAACCAACAAAAGGCAACGACTCTTCATTGCCAGTTGGAGGAGGGCTTCAGAAATTCCTCCCTTGCTGGGCAAGCGTGACAGAAAACCAATATATTCTAGGCATGCTGTCCCAGGGATACAAAATATAGTTTTCGGGTTCCTCCTCCAGAAAGATGCTTTGTGACAAACCTACCAAGGGACACAACAAAAGCCCTAGCTATGAAGAACCTGTTAAAGGATCTGATGCAACAGGGGGTTGTGATTCAGGTATCTCCAGAGGAACACCATCAGGGTTTCTATTCCCATATCTTTCTAGTAAGGAAGCCATCCGGAAGCTTCTATCTCATTCTCAAATTAAAATACAGAAGATTTTGCATGGACTCAATCTTTACGGTCAGTAATCTGTTTACCAAGGAATGATTCATGGCATCGATCGACTTAAGAGATGCATACCTGCATATTCCTATAGCCTCTCAGTCCCAAAAGTTCCTCAGGCTGGCAGTAAATATGGAGAAAGAGATGCTGCATCTACAATTCAAGGCCCTTCCTTTTGGTCTTTCATCCGCCCCACAAATTTTTACAAAGGTAATGGCAGAAGCCCTCCCCCTCTCTGTCTTTGGGGAATTGCGGTAATCCTGTATCTGGACAACCTCCTGTTCTTTGCCCCTTGCAGGGAACATTTTCAAGAAGACCTGGGAAAGGCCCGCAGTCATTTGGGGGCCTTGAGTTGGATCGTAAACCTTCAAAAATCAAACTTTAGTCCGGCTCAACAGGTTCAGTTTCACCAAATAAATTCAGTAGAGCAAAGACTCTTCCTTCCGGAAGAGAAGAAAAACAAGGTAAAAAATGTAGCAGCTATGCTACAGACAAATCAGGAGGTATCGGTGAGAAAAGTTATGTCAGCCCTGGGAACTTTACCCTCAACGATGTCAGCCATTCAATGGGCGAGGCTCCATTTCAGGCCATTCCAGAGTGTCCTCCTAAGGGTATGGGACCACAGTCCAGAAACCTTGGACACAAAAGTAAAGATCCCCACCAAGTACACCCTTTGGTGGAGGAGAAATCAGTAAATTTTATCAAAAGGCTTACTATGGTCTTTCCCGAACAAAAGAACAGTGACGACAGATGCCAGCAGGTGGGGATGGGGAGCCCACTGGGATCAGAATCTAGCACAGGGAGTTTGGTCCCGAACCGAGGCAGAAAAATCCTCAAACTGGAGGGAGTTAAAGGCATTGGCTGCCTTCTCTCCAAACCTCCAGGTGTCCCATGTGCAGATTTTATAAGACAACACCACTATCGTAGCATACCTGAACAAACAGGGGGGCACAAGAAGCAAGGCTCTTCAGTTGCCATTAATGGAAATCCTGGAGTGGGCGTAGAACCATTTACTCTCCTTGTCAGCGGTCCATCTCAAAGGCACACTAAACGAAGTGGCATATTTTCTGAGCAGACGAAAAATTCATGAAGCAGAATGGAGCTTGAATCCAGAATTTTTTTCGTTGATCACTAGGATGTGGAGGTGTCCGCAGGTGAACCTGTTTGCAGCAAAAGAAAACGCACAGCTCCCTCAATTCTTTTCTCTTCACCGAGACAGCGGTTCTCTAGGGATAGATGCCTTAAAACATCTTTGAGACTTTCAGCTGGGTTATGCCTTTCCAGCTAATTCCGTTGGTATTACAGAAAATACAGAGAGAAAGTGTCGATAATTCCGATTTCTCCATTCTGGCTGTAAAGAGCCCAATTCTCCACCATTCTGCAAATGGCAGTCAAACCGTTCTGGCAGCTTCCTCTCAAACAGGATTTACGACTTCAAGGCCCAGTATGCTGCCCTGATGTAGCCAGGCTAAGCTTCACCGCCTGGTATCTGAGAAGCAGCTGTTAAGGAATAAAGGATTGTCAAAACCGCTAGTAACCACTTTACTTTTTAGTAGGAAGAAAGTAACTAAAGCCATTTACGCTAAAGTTTGGAGAGTCTACAATACTTGGTATCGTTTGACAAATCAAACCTTGGAAGATATTGGGGGTTATTTACGAAAGGCAAATCCACTTTGCACTACAAGTTCAGACCAGCTCCTGCTAAGCATTTTCCTAGGTGGGATCTGTCAGTAGTTCTGCAAGCCTTCACAAAGGAACCTTTTGAACCATTGCAATCAATTTCATTAAGAGATCTAATGCCACGTACACGCGATCAGAATTTCCGAAAACAAATATTCGATGTGAGCTTTTGGTCGGATATTCCGACCGTGTGTAGGCTTCATCCGACAACAAATGTTTGAGCGCAGGTTCTCAATTTTTACGACAAGAAAAGTTCTTGTTGTTTTTCTTGTTAAAAAAAAGAAAAGTTCTTCTCGGAAATTCCGACCGTGTGTAGCCATTTCCGACGTTCAAAAGTGCTGGGCATGCTCGGAATCATTGTACTTAATTTTTATCAGCTCGTCGTAATGTTGTATGTCTACGCGTTCTTGACCATCAGCATTTCCGAGCAACATTTGTGCGACCGTGTGTAGGCAAGACAAGTTTGCCAAAATCCATCGGAAAAAAAAAAACACTGTTTTGTTGTTGGAAATTCCGATCGTGTGTACATGGCATAACTCTCAGGATGGTGTTTTCGTTGCAATTACATCCGCAAGAAGAATCAGTGAACTGCACGCTCTATCAGTAAAATAACCGTTTGTGTCAGTTTACCCAGATAGGATTATACTAAAAACAGATATGGGGTTTGTGCCAAAATTAGCGTTAATTCATAACCAATCTCAGGAGATTATCCTGCCAACTTTTTGTTCAAACCCGTCGAGGGGAATAGGAGAGGCTATTTCACAACTTGGATGTGAGAAGAATTCTGTTGCATTACCTGGAAGTAACAAGGGACTTTAGGACTGTTTTTTTTTACTGTCAAGAAGGGCCGCCAGCCATCAAAGGGGTCAATTGCTAGATAGCTATAAAAACAGCTATTTTGGAAGCTTACTCCCAGATGGGATTGTCTCCCCCCACTGGGAATCCAAGCACGCTCTACTAGAGCTCTGGCCACTACATGGGCAGAAAAATAGGATTTTTTTTACTCACTGTAAAATCCTTTTCTCTGAGTTCATGGACCGACACAGCTTCCAATTAACAAGTGGGTATTATCCGTTAATTAGGAGTGACTAGGCAGAAAGAAAAAAAAAAAAAAAAACTTGTAAAAAGTGTTGCATCACACCTTCTACAGTACCGCCCAGGGGGCGGGCCCTCTGGGTATATCCCCTCACTCTGCATCTCGCAGATCAGTTCGTCAAAAAGCAGTACAAACTTAAAACGAGGGGTGGGTGCTGTGTCGGTCCATGAACTCAGAGAAAAGGATTTTACAGTGAGTAAAAAATCCTATTTACTTTTTCGTTCATGGACCGACACAGCTTCCAATTGACAAGTGGGATGTCCCAAAGCAGTGTCAAAAAACGAGGGGTGGGAACAGCATTAAAACTTCACCCCAACAAAACAGAGCTCCTCGATAGAGGAGTTGCAACTCTAAACAGCCGCAATACCTTGCGGCCGAAAGAAGCATCCGAAGATGCACACACATCAACTTGTAAAGTTTAGTGAAAGTGTGAACGGACGAGCAGGTCGCCGTCTTACACCTGTGAAAACAGACGCTTGATGCTCTCAGGGCTCAGACAGCGTCCAAATATACAACGTCGTCTCCTAGGATTCTACGGATGAGTACACAAGGATGGCAGTACAATGTCTTCCTTGAGATGGAAGAAGAAAGCTGCGGACGCAGCACCACCTATCCTTGTGGAAGATCAGATAAGGGGCCTTGCATGATAAGGCTGCCGGCTCAGACAACCGTCTTACTGACATAGCACCAAGAGGTACCTCTTGCCCTGGTCGAATGCGCCGGGAAAGGGAGGCGCCTGACCCTTCATGGCGTAAGCCTGATCCCGATCTGTCGGATCCACCTAGAGATGGTGGCCGACAAGACCGCTGGGCCCTACTTGGGACCCGTCACCGAAACAAACGGTGAGTCTGGACTTGATCTGATCTGTCGGATCCACCTAGAGATGGTGGCCGACCAGACCGCTGGGCCCTACTTGGGACCAGCCACTGAACAAACAGTGAGTCTGGACTCCGGAACGGAGCAGTACCAGACAAGCATTCTCTTAGAGTTTGGACAATGTCCAAGGAATGCAACGTCGTCTCTTTAGGCAACGAATGAGGACACAAGGATGGCAGTACAATGTCTTCCTTGAGAAGGATGCAAAGAAGGCTGCGGATGCAGCACTACCTTATCCTTGCGGATGATCAGATAGGGAGACTTGCATGACAAGACTGCCTGCTCAGAAACCCGTCTTAACTGGCATAACAGCCACTAAAAGGGACCACTTTCTGAGAAAGTGTCAACAAGGGAATTTCCCTGAAGTTCTTAAACAGTGGTTTCTGAGGCACTTAGAAGGCCATGCCATTGAAGCCATTGCCTGCAAGCAGGATGGCGTCTGGGACCCTGCGACAGCAGGTCCTCTCAGTGGTAGATGCCAAAAAGACGTCTGCTACACAAGCCCCACAGAGGTAGTGGAGGGTGGACCGGAGGGGCCGCCTGCCGAACCCACTGTACAAACGTTCTCACTAGAAAGTGAGCCACCAGGGGTCGTTGAAAAAAGGACAGCCAGGGCAGATACCTGCCCCCTAATTGTACTTAAGTAAAATTCTTGGCCCGTTCCCTGCTGAAGAACAGCAGGACTCTGGAACCAAATAAGTACGCGGATGCCACCTCATTTCCTCACAATTGGATCTGTAGGTCTTCCAGGTGCGACGGTAGATCTTCCTAGAGGATGATTTCCGCGCACTCCTTATGGTAGAGATACCGAGTCTGACAGGCCCCGGTCCTCTCTGCCTCCAGTCTGTGAAGCAGATGAGAAAGCGCTTCAGAGGAAGGAAGGTATAGATTAGCCTGTACTGACTCCACGGTGCCACCAACGCATCCGTCATGTTGCCCTTGGGTCTCTAGAAAATTAATTCCCCATTGTCAAGGCTGGGTTGGAAATCCACCAAGCTAGTGAATTCCTTGCTTAGCTGGATAGAAGCATAAGGACACGAGAGGGAGCGTGTTTGTTCCATTCCAACAAAATGGTGTGTTGGAGAGGCCTTGAATGAAATTGGCCAAATGGAACAGCCTGGAATCTTGCAGAGGGATTTCTCTGAACCTAAAACCTTAGCATAGGATCAAAGAGAGCAGTTTGTTTTCTGGAAGAAAGACTTTTGGCTGTGTCAAGAATGAGTCCCAAGTATTCCAGGCAAAGGGAAGGTTGGAGAGTGGATTGTTGCATGTCAATTTACACAACCAAAAGCCTGAAGTATCTGAATGTTCCTGGACCTGTATAGTTCCCTGCAGGTAACTACAGACATTGTACCAAGTGGAGTACAGGTAAAAAAAAAAAAAAAAAAAAGAAGAAGGGGGACAAGATCATGTAAAGAAGGATTTTTTTTTTTTTAGACCTCCAATAACAAAATACAGTACTTCTCATATTAGATCAAATCTGAATTCACTTCGATACTGAACCCTTGCTAATTTAGGACTGAATATTAATTTTATATGGAATCTGTTCTGGAAAAAAAAAAAAATAGTAAAGTTTGTACACAAGCCATTAACGTTGCTGCACAATTTGCAGATTGGTATATTTTATTGCATCTCAAATATTGCTGACAGAAATAACATTCTTATAGTAAACCCATTAGGAAATAAAAAAAAAATACAGGCATACCATTGTTTTTCAAACACATTAACTGTTCATTGAGCCAACTGATACATTTTGTATATCCATTATCTGCAATACTTTATTTTTAAACTGTTTTGTAAGCATTATAAGATGAAAAATATCACCATGTGTACATAAAAAGTCCAAGAAGTCTTCTTTCTTCACTGCGGTGTCTGAGATGTTCTTACGCCCTTATGCGCTGCCTCCAAATTTACTAGATAGTTTGCTGATCAGATTCATCACTTTTGGGTTGGTGTTATACTTTGATATGTTAGCTGGATTTTGAGCTACATCTTGAAATGCAGCCATGACTTCAGGATCCTATGCAGAATAAAGAAATACACATTATAAGCATATGCCATTAATGAATGTAATGTGAGCATTAAAGGGTGAATTAATGTGAACTATCACTTTTAAATCAGCTTTCCAAAAATACCTATTCCAGCTTCTTTGGTATATTAGCCACTTAAGTCTCAGCACATTTAAAACTACTATATACACAGTATATTCCCTAGAGTCCCAGAGTTTTTTTTCAGGTTTTGGACATGTGATAAGATTGTATTACAGTTGCTACTTTGTTTTGGAGTCAACCTATCCAAGTACAGAGAGTACTTCATTTAAATAATCACTTTAAAATTATATCCTTGAATTTTTATTTTAGAAATAAAAAATAAAATAAAAAAAGGCTAAAAATGTTTTTTCTTTTATTACGACCACACCAAAAATATATATTTTTTTAAAAATATGTTTAATTTGTCTGGAAATAAATACTAAACGTCCCAGTTTCTTCCAAATTATGGGAAAAATATATTGTGTGGAAACAATGGTGCATTTATTAGATTTTTTTTTTTTTTACAAACCATTTTTCTCATACTATGACAACAAAGGCACGGTCTTTGAAAAAAAAAAAAAATAGTCTGAAGTATTAGACTGAATGTTTTGAACAATTATAACAATTTTATACAACGTGTTATTGTTATTTGGAATTGAAGCAAAAAAAAATAAGCACATTTCGTCTTTCAATGGCTGAAAACTGCCATTTCAATTTTTTGGAGCCAAATCTGCATTTACAGCGGTTCAGGATTGGCCGGACCTTAGAAACAACCCCAAAATTACTGTTTAGAAAAGGCTCCATTTGGAATCTAAACCCAAACTTTTAAGAATGCATGTGGCAGAAAAATTAGGAAAGAAAAAGATTGTAATTACATGCTTTCGCAAACCCAAAAATTTTCATGCAATGTTCAGCTACAGCAACTCACAAAAGTGAGAACACCCCTCAATTTTTTTTAAATATTTTATTATATCTTTTCATGTGACAACACTGAAGAAATGACACTTTGCTACAATGTAAAGTAGCGAGTGTACAGCTTGTATAACAGTGTAAATTTGCTGTCCCCTCAAAATAACTCAACACAGCCATTAATGTCTAAACCACTGGCAACAAAAGTACATCCATAAGTGAAAATGTCCAAATTGGGCCCAATTAGCCATATTTCCTCCCTAGTGTCATGTGACTCAGTGTTACAAGGTTCCAGGTGTGAATGGGGAGCAGGTGTGTTAAATTTGGTGTCATCGGTGATCCACAAGGATCAATCCTGTTTTATACCAACACGATCTACATCTCAAAACCTGCGTAGACTATTTCTTAATCTACAGGTTCCCACTGACAACCCATGTAATAGGGCCATCTTCTCTTTGGATGCTGCTAAAGCGTTTGACAGCGTTGAATGGCCCTATTTATGGGAAGTATTAGCCAGATTTGAGGTAGGTCCATCCTTTTTAAAATGGGTTCAGCTGCTATACAACTCCCCATCGGCGAGAATGCGCATTAATGGGATGTGTCAGATTCTTTCAGGTTTCATAGGGGCACACGTCAGGGGTGCCCATTATCGCCCCTGTTTGCCCTTGCCTTGGAACCCTTAGCCATACATATCAGAGCCTCGCAAGACATCACAGGATTTCGACAGGGACCTAGGCAAGATATCGTATCCTTATACGCAGATGACTCACTGATTTACCTGGGAGACACTGACAGTTCCTTGCAGAATGTGATGAGTCCGATAGCCGACTTTGGACAGCTGTCGGGTTTTAGCATTAACTGGAATAAATCGGTGCTTATGCCCCTAGACCCCTTGCCGAGGCCCTTACCTGACTATGCAAAAGACATTGTCGTGGTTGAGGAATTCCGCTATTTAGGCATACAAGTGACCCCGGACTCCACTCAATACCTTGATCTGAACATGGCTCCATTGCTTCGCAAATTCAGATTGAAATGCTCTGCATGTAAAAAGTTACCCCTTTCAGTTACCCGGAGGGTAAATTTAATTAAAATAGTTTGGGCCCCCCAGCTTCTTTATACATTTCACAATACCCCCATATGGATAAAGCACAAATGGTTCACTCAAATAGATGCTCAGTTTAGACTTAATCTGGGGTAACAAACCAGCACGAATCAGTCTGCACTCCTTACAACTGGCTAAAGATCAGGGTGGCATGGCGGTACCACACGCCAGATATTATTTCGTAGCCACCCAGCTGCAACACCTAGGTAACTGGGGGGGGGGGGGGTGGATACATCAGACCCAATTAGATCCTTGTTGGTTCCCAATGACTCCAGTCTTCTAACTCTGGCCCACTTAGAAGCAGGATTCACACATTTGCCGAATACTCTCTCCACTATCATATTACTGAACACCCTATGGAAATATATCCAGTCCCTCCTAAAAATAAGGGGGGTATGTCCATTTACTCCCATATGGAGGAATAAGTACTTTAACCACTTAAGCCCCGGACCATTTGGTAGCTAAAGGACCAGAGGTGAATTCAGAATTTTGCACTGCGCTGCTTTAACTGCAAATTGTGCGGACATGCAATGTTGTACCCAAACGAAATTTGCGTCCTTTTCTTCCCACAAATAGAGCTTTCTTTTAATGGTATTTGATTGCCTCTGCGATTTTTCTTTTTTGCGATATAAACGGAAAAAGACCGAAAATTTTGAAAAAAAAAAAAAAGATATTTTCTACTTTTTGTTATAAGAAAAATCGAATAAACTCAATTTTAGTCATACATTTAGGCCAAAATGTATTCAGCCACATGTCTTTAGTAAAAAAAATGTCAATAAGCGTATATTTATTGGTTTGCGCAAAAGTTATAGCGTTTACAAACTAGGGTACATTTTCTGGAATTTACACAGCTTTAAATTTATGACTGCCTATCTCATTTCTTGAGGTGCTAAAATGGCAGGGCAGTACAAAACCCCCCCAAATGACCCCATTTTAGAAAGTAGACACCCCAAGGAAATTGCTGAGAGGCATGTTGAGCCCATTGAATATTTTTTTTTTGTCCCAAGTGATTGAATAATGACAAAAAAAAAAAAAAATTACAAAAAGTTGTCACTAAATGATATATTGCTCACACATGCCATGGTTATATGTGGAATTGCACCCCAAAATACATTCTGCTGCTTCTCCTGAGTACGGGGATACCACATGTGTGGGACTTTTTAGGAGCCTAGCCACGTACGGGACCCCGGAAACCAAGCACCGCCTTCAGGATTTCTAAGGGCGCAAATTTTTGATTTCACTCCTCACTACCTATCACAGTTTTGAAGGCCATAAAATGCCAAAATAGCACAAAACCCCCCCAAATGACCCCATTTTAGAAAGTAGACACCCCAAGGAAATTGCTGAGAGGCCTGTTGAGCCCATTGAATATTTTTTTTTTGTCCCAAGTGATTGAATAATGACAAAAAAAAAAAAAAAATTACAAAAAGTTGTCACTTAATGATATATTGCTCACACATGCCATGGTTATATGTGGAATTGCACCCCAAAATACATTCTGCTGCTTCTCCTGAGTACGGGGATACCACATGTGTGGGACTTTTTAGGAGCCTAGCCACGTACGGGACCCCGGAAACCAAGCACCGCCTTCAGGATTTCTAAGGGCGCAAATTTTTGATTTCACTCCTCACTACCTATCACAGTTTTGAAGGCCATAAAATGCCAAAATAGCACAAAACCCCCCCAAACGACCCCATTTTGGAAAGTAGACACCCCAAGCTGTTTGCTGAGAGGCATGGTGAGTATTTTACAGCTCTCTTGTTTTTGAAAATGAAGAACATTTTTTTTTTCAATTTTCAAAACTTTGTGCCAAAAAGCGAGATCTGCAAAATACTCACAATACCTCTCAGCAAATAGCTTGGGGTGTCTACTTTCCAAAATGGGGTCATTTGGGGGGGGGGTTTTGTGCCATCTGGGCATTCCATGGCCTCCGAAACTGTGATAGGCAGTGAGAAGTGAAATCAAAAATGGACACCCTTAGAAAGCCTGAAGGCGGTGCTTGGTTTTTGGGGTCCCGTACGCGGCTAGGCTCCCAAAAAGTCTCACATGTGGTATCCCCGTACTCAGGAGAAGCAACAGAATGTATTTTGGGGTGTAAGTCCACATATGCCCATGGCATGTTTGAGCAATATATCATTTAGTGACAACTTTGTGCAAAAAAAAAAAAAAATTGTATTTTTTCCGCAACTTGTGTCAACATATAAAATATTCCATGGACTCGACATGCCTCTCAGTATATAGCTTGGGGTGTCTACTTTCCAAAATGGGGTCATTTGGGGGGGTTTTGAACTGTTCTGGCATTTTATACACAACATTAGGAAGCTTACATCCACTCTAACCACTTGAAGACAAAGCCCTTTTTGACACTTTGTTTACATGAAAACATATTTTTTTTTGCAAGAAAATTATGTTGAACCCCCAAACATTATATATATTTTTAAAGCAAAGGCCCTACAGAATAAAATGGTGGGTGTTGCATTTTTTTTCTTCTACACAGTATTTGCGCAGCGATTTTTCAAACGCATTTTTTGGGGAAAAAATACACTTTTTTTAATTTTAATGCACTAAAACACACTATATTGCCCAAATGTTTGATGAAATAAAAAAGATTATCTTAGGCCGAGTACATAGATACCAAACACGACATGCTTTAAAATTTCGCACAAACGCGCATTGGCGACAAACTACATACATTTTTAAAAGCCTTTAAAAGCATTTACAGGTTACCCCGTTAGATTTACAGAGGAGGTCTACTGCTAAAATTACTGCCCTCGATCTGACCTTTGCGGTGATACCTCACATGCATGGTGCAATTGCTGTTTACATATGACGCCAGACCGACGCTTGCGTTCGCCATTGGGCAAGAGCAGGGCAGGACAGGGGTGCTTTTTTTTTTATTATTAATTTTGCTTTTTTATTTTATTTTTAAACTGTTGCTTCCATATTTTTTTTTTTTTTATCACTTTTATTGTTATCTCAGGGAATGTAAATATCCCCTATGATAGCAATAGGTAATGACAGGTACTCTTTTTTGAAAAAACTGGGGTCTATTGGACCCTAGATCTTTCCTCTGCCCTCAAAGCATCTGACCACACCAAGATCGGTGTGATAAAATGCTTTCCCAATTTCCCAATGGCGCTTTTTATATCCAGGGGGGGGGGACATTCCCTCCCACTGCTTGTAAAAGCAGTCCAGAGGCTAATTAGCCACTAGGATTGCTTTTACATGAAAGCCGGCCGCTGGCTGAAAAGAATGATACCAAGATGATGCCTAAACCTGCAGGCATCATTCTGGTATAAACATTCAAAGTCCAGCAACATACCAGTACGTTGCTGGTCCTTGTTGGACATGTATTGTAATCTTTTTTTTCATGCAGCCTGTTGGCTGAACGAAAAAAAAAGATTGATCGGTGGGTATGCCCACCATTAGAATACCGCCCTTCATCCACCCACTTCTAATGATGGGCATACATGCACCATTTATATATGCCGAAGCATGGGGGCATCTTCTCGCAAAAGTTATGCCGCGTACACATGGTCAGACTTTTCCACGGGCAAGCCTCCGTCGGAATTTCGACCGTATGTACGCGGCATTAGGAGCAAAATCACTCCTCCGCCCCTGCTGCCCCAATGCTTCGGCATATATGCTTTTTTTTTTTTTAACTGTGGTGGTGAAATCACCTCCTACAGCACTGGAGTCGCAGGGATCAGGCCTGTCTCTGCGAACGCTGCAGTTATGTGTGTTGTGTTTTGCAAGTGACAGTGATCGATCGATACTGCACTTGGGTGGCCTGGGCTGGACGGAGGGGCAAAACGCAGGTGCCAGCAGGTATCTGGGCTGATCCCGCTAACACTGCGTTTTTGGGAACCCTAAACTGCCGGGGACACTAGTATAGATCTGATCAGATATTGATCTGTTCAGATACTATACCACTAAGGGGGGTGTATGCTTCACGCGTGGGTGTTAGCGCTACTGGCACTAACCTGACGCTGCCTGGGGTGTGACGCAGACCCTCTCTGACGCTAAAACCTAATTGATATCACCCGCCGGGCGATCAGGGGGTTAAACCTTTATTGGGTTATATACGGCGGGTGCCCTGACACTATAAAAAGCAAACTAACTAACCAGCGTCACCCGTAACACTTATATGATGATCACTGGTGAAAGGGTTAACTAGGGGCAATTAGGGGGTTAAAACCTTTATTAGGTAATATATGGGGGTACCTGACGCTATAAAAACCTGACGGCGAACCTAAAAAAAAATTACTGGCTACCTATCGGCATCGTCGACGCTAAGACATCGATCAGAAAAATTATCGCCTAGTGACAGGGGGTGAAAGGGTTACCTGGGGGGCGATCAAGGGGGTTAAACCTTTATTAGGTAATATATGGGGGTACCCGACGCTATAAAAACCTGCGGCGAACCTAAAAAAAATTACTGGCTACCGATCAGCATCACAGACGCTAAGACATCGATCAGAAAAATGATCGCATAGCGACGGCGGTGCTAGGGGGTGAAAGGGTTATCTGGGGGGTGATCAGGGGGTTAAACCTTTATTAGGGGGGGTTAGGGGGCTACACTGGACCTAAGACTAAACTTTGGTGACACTTTTACAGTCACAAATGTCACTGATTGCAGTGATCACTAAATAAATGGTCACTGCAATCAGTGACACTGTGACTGGGGGCTGGGGGGTGATCTGGGGGGGGCGATTTATGTGCCTATGTGTCCTGGTGTCAGTGTGCTGTTTTGTGTACTAACCTGCATCTTCTCCTGTACGGCGCTCGGTATATGTGAGCGCCGCAGGAGAGATGACATCACTTCCTCCTTCCTGGCAGGCAGGGGAAGCTCTCTCATTCGCCGGGAGCGATCGAGAGGGGGTGGCCGGAATCGAACGGCCGTCCCCTCATGCCGGATCGCTCCCGAAGGTAAAACGACCACCCACTGTAAAGAAGGGGGGTCCGATCGGACCCCCCAACTATACAAAGGCAATCACGTATATGTACGTGATTCTGCCTGTCGGTGCCATTCTGCTGACGTATATTTACAGTGGGCGGTCGTTAAGTGGTTAAGGAGCTTCTCAAGCTTGAGGACTTTTGCCCTTGGGAGGATGCAGGCATTCACTATTTTACTCAGTTGTATACTGGAACCATTCTTAAATCCTTTGCAGATATCAGAGGAATTCTCCCTTCACAGAACTCAATTTTATAAATATCTCCAACTGAGGCACGCACTTCAATGTGAGGGTAGAATATCTCCACTGGCGCCGATAGCACATCCTCTGATGAATGATGTACTACTAATGGATGAGAGGAAAGGCATGATATCAAGGGTGTAGGTTAGACTGCTTAACTTCACGCATGATGCTAGTAAGCTTCCCTGCAGAAAGGGGTGGGAACAAGACTTGGGACCTATAGACGGGGCCACTTGGGAGCGAATGTCTGATATCTGCACCATTAGTGTCAGTATCTGCACAGCAGAGACTATCTCATCTTTATCTATTACATAGGGTATACAGGACTCCAGGTCGCTTACATAAATGGGGATTTAGAGAAACAGTTATGCCCGAAATGCAATAGCCACAATGGCGATCTATTACATAGGATGTGGAAGTGCCCAAAACTCTTCAGGTATTGGCAATATGTTCTCAATACTATCTCACAAGTATACCAGTTCCCGATCCTGCAGGATCCAGTTGTGTGCCTACTTGGTGCCTTGTAGATACCCTCACTCTCACCGAACTGTCATACTGCTGTATTACGTTTGTTATACGTGGCCCGCAAGGCTCTGGATAACTTTGAGGGTACCAACGGGTGGAGCTGGTGAATAGCTTGCTAATACGTGAAAAGCTTACCTATCAACACCGTAATGTCCTGAAGAAATTCTATTCAATGTGGCAACCATGGTTAGATACTCCGGGACTGGGTCCAATTCAGTTAGTGAAAGACAGACTCTTACAAATGTGATGTGGTGAGTAGAGAGGCTCGGGTGTGGGGTGAGATGCGATATGGTATATGTCTGGGGTGGATTGAGGGAGGTGTCGTGGTGGATGGACTACACTTATTGATATGTTTGGTAGTTAACTATACCCCTAGAGGGTATAAGGTTATCTTGTTTTATTTATTTTTATTTTTCGATTAACTAAAATATATATGTTTGTTATTCGATACTCAATACACTCAGGGAATACAGTCCAGTTTAATGCCTTCTCAATTTAATCGTCAACAAGCAGCACAGTATAACACATTGCTCTTATGCTTGCATCAGCCTAAGTTATTATATATTTGTGAATGCATAACCTAACAGAATGTCATGGATACTGTACTTGAATTTCTTGCTGCACATGTTTTTTGACTGTATGTATATCTGATTGGTTTTTCCAATAAACTCGTTTTTGATTTAAAAAAAAAAAAAAAAAAAATGGTGTCATCGCTCTCACTGGAAGTTCAACATGGCACCTCATGGCAAAGAACTCTGAGGATCTGAAAAAAAAAAAAAAAAAAAGAATTGTTGCTCTACATAAAGATGGCCTAGGCTAAAAGAAGATGGCCTAGGCTAAAAGAAGATTGCCAAGACCCTGAAACTGAGCTTCAGCATGGTGGCCAAGACCATACAGCGGTAAAACAGGACAATTTCAAGTTGAGTGCACATGCTCAGTGTAATACCCAGAGGTTGTCTTTGGGAAATAGACATATGAGTGCTGCCAGCATTGCTGCAGAGGTTGAAGGGGTGGGGGGTCAGCCTGTCAATGCTCAGACTGTAAGCCACACACTGCATCAAATTGGTCTGCATGCCTGTCGTCCCAGAAGGAAGCCCCTTCTAAAGATGATGCACAAGAAAGCCTGCAAATAGTTTGCTGAAGACAAGCAGACTAAGGACAGGGATTACTGGAACCATGTCCTGTGGTCTGATGAGACCAAGATAAACGTATTTGATTCAGATGGTGACAAACCTGTGTGGCAGCAACCACGTGAGGTGTACAAAGACAAGTGTGTCTTGCCTACAGTCAAGCATGGTGGTGGGAGTGTCATAGTCTGGGGCTGCACGAGTGCTGCCGGCACTGGGGAGCTTCAGTTCATTGAGGGAACCATGAATGCCAACATGTACAGTGACATACTGACACAGCACATGATCCCCCTCCCTTCGGAGACTGGGCCGCAGGGCAGTATTCCAACAGAATAATGACAAACACACCTCCAAGATCACCACCGTCTTGCTAAAGACGCTGAGTAAAGGTGATTGACTGGCCAAGCATGTCTCCAGACCTAAACCCTATTGAGCATGTGTGGGGCATCCTGAAACGGAAGGTGGAGGAGCACAAGGTCTCCAACATCCACCTCCGTGATGTCGTCATGGAGGACTGGGAGAGGACTCCAGTGGCAACCTTTGAAGCTCTGGTGAACTCCATGCCTAAGAGGGTGAAGGCAGTGCTGGAAAATAATGGTGTCTACACAAAATATTGTCACTTTTGGCCCAATTTGGACATTTTCACTTAGGGGTGTACTCATTTCTGTTGCCAGCAGTTTAAACATTAATGGCTGCAAGTCGAGTTATTTTGAGGGGACAGCAAATTTACAATGTTATACAACCTGTACACTCACAACTTTACATTGTAGCAAAGTGTAGTTTCTTCAGTGTTATATGAAAAGATATAATAAAATATTTACAAAAATGTGAGGGTGTACTCACTTTTGTGAGATACTGTACCATATATGTATCACTTGGTATTAGTCACTTGGTGGGAACATTGCAGGGCCCAGAAGGGAGCACTTTCTGGCCGTCAATGGCTGAAAACCACCATGTGAGTGTTTTGTGGCATTGTGGAGATGTTTTTGTACTGCAAATTATATCTTATAGTCTTTGTTTTTTTACCCTAAAGTATTATACATCACTTTTATTGGGGTGGACAAAATAGGGCTCCAATTTAATGGAAACTTTGTATATGTACTTTTACTTCCTTTCCTATTTAGTCTCAAATATGAACAATTAGGAAAAAAAAAAAGAAATTCAGTATTTTCTCCCCCAACACAACATTTAACCACTTGCTGACCAGCAGCCGTCATACTGCAGCAGGTCGGCACCTTCCCGCGAGCCGTCATAGCTGTGCGTCGGCACTTTAAGCCAGGGAAATCAAGAGCGCGCCCCTGCTGCACTGCGGGGGAGTCGGTGCGTGTGGCCAGCGGACACAAAACAGTTAACCCCTTGACCGCCCCTAGCGTTAACCCCTTCCTGTCAGTGACATTTACCCAGCAATCAGTGCATTTTTATAGCACCGATCGCTGTATAATTGTCAATGGTCCCAAAAATGTGTCAAGTGTCTGATCTGTCCATCATAATGTCGCAGTACCGATACGCTTTTTTTGCGATTTTTATTACCAAAAGTATGTAGACGAATACATTTCGGCTTAAACTGAGGAAAAAATTAGCTTTTAAAACAAAAAAATTTAAAATTGGGGAGATTATAGCAAAAAGTACAAATTATTGTCGTTGTCCTGTTGGAAGATGAAACTTCACCCCAATCTGAGGTCCAGAGCACTCTGGAAGCAGGTTTTCATCAATGATGTCTCTGTACATTGCTGCATTCATCTTTCCCTCAATCCAGACTAGTCCCCCAGTTCCTGCTGCTGAAAAAAATCCCCACAGCATGATTGATGCTGCCACCACCATGCTTCACTGTAGGGATGGTATTGGCCAGGTGATGAGCAGTGCCTGGTTTCCTCCAAACAGGACGCTTGCCATTTAGGCCAAAGAGTTCAAACTTTGTTTCATCCGACCAAAGAATTTTGTTTCTCATGGTCCGAGAGTCCTTCAGGTGCCTTTTGGCAAACTCCAGGCGGGCTGTCATGTGGTGTGGCTTCCGTCTGGCCTGATACAGGCCTGATTGATGGAGTGCTGCAGAGATGGTGGTTCTTTTGGAAGGTTCTCCTCTCTCCACAGAGAAACGCTGGAGCTTTGTCAGAGTGACTAATCGGGTTCTTTGTCACTTTGCTGACTAAGGCGCTTCTCCCTCGATCGCAGTTTGGCCAGGCGGCCCGCTCTAGGACGAGTCCTGGTGGTTCCAAACTTGTTCCATTTATGTATGATGGAGGCCACTGTGCTCATTGGGACCTTCAATGCTGCAGACAATTCCTTGGACTTCATGGCTTGGTTTGTGCTCTGATATGTACTGTTAACTGTGGGACCTTATATAGACAGGTGTGTGCCTTTCCAAATGATATCCAATCGACTGAATTTACCACAGGTGAACTCCAATCAAGCCATAGAAACATGTCAAGAACGGTCAGTTTCATGGCAGAGGCTGTAAATACTTATGTACATGTGATTTTTTTGCTTTTAATAATTTGAAAAGATTTCAAACTTCTTTTACATTGTCATTATGGGGTATGGCTTGTAGATTTTTGAGGCTCCCTCGAAGTCATGCCACAGCATCTCTACGGTGCCAAGGTCTGGGCTCTGGCTAGGCCACTCCAAAAAGGTACATTTTCTTTTTCTGACGCTAGTCTGTGGTGGATTAACTTTCATACTTTGGGTCATCGCCTTGCTGCATCACCCAACTTCTACTAAGCTTCAGCTGGCGCCCCTCAAGTCTTTAGTGGTTACTTGTGGGTTCTTCTTTACCTCATTGAGGATTTTGTATTGTGTCTTGGGAATAATCATGGCTGTGTGCCCATTTATAGGAACAGTAGCCACAGTACTAAACTGTCTCAATTTATGGACAATTTGTATAAATGCTGACTGATGGATGCCTAAATACTTTGAGATTGCTTATATCCTCTCCCAGCCTTACGCAGATCAACCGCTCTTGATTGTAGGTCTTCAGAGAGTTCTTTTTTGCGAGGTATGGTTCACATCAGCTGATGCTTCTCATGAACAGCAATCTTAAAATGTCTGCGTGTCTTATCAAAGTAGCTGTAAACCACACCTCCAAATTAAATTCACCAATTGGACTCCAGGTGTGCAAACTACTGACTCCAATTAGCTTTCAAAGTAGTCTATGGGTTCCCTTACTTTTTTTTTCCCTCTATTACATGAATGTTTAATATAGGTGTTCAATAAAGACACAAGAAATTACAATTGTTTGTGTGTTACAGTGCCTTGAAAAGTATTCATACCACTTGAACTTTTCCACATGGTCATGTTACAACCAAAAACTTAACATTTATTTTATTTGGATTTTATGTAATAGACCAGGGATATGAAATTAGCGGACCTCCAGCTGTTGCAGAACTACAAGTCCCACGAGGCATAGCAAGACTGACAGCCACAAGCATGGGCATCAGTTTTGTAACAGCTGGAGGTCCGCTAATTGCATATCCATGTAATAGACCAATACAAAAGTGGCACATAAACTGTGGAAGGAAAATTATAAATGGTTTTCATAATTTCTTACAGATAAATATCTGAAAAGTGTGGCGTGCATTTGTATTCACCCCCCCTTTACTCCGATACCCCCAACTAAAATCTAGTGGAACCAATTGCCTTCAGAAGTCACCCAATTAGTAAATGTATGTGTAAATTTAATCTCAGTATAAATACAGCTGCTCATGAAGCCCTCAGAGATTTGTTAGAGACCCTTAGTGAACCAATAGCATGAAGGCCAAGGAACACACCAGATCAGGGATAAAGTTGGAGAAGTTTAAAGCAGGGTTAGGTTATAAAAAATATCCTAAGCTTTGAACATCTCAAGGAGCACTGTTAAATACATCATCCGAAAATGGAAAGAGTATGTCAAACCTACCACGACATGGCCGTCCACCTAAACTGGCAGGCTGGGCAAGGAGCACATCAATGAAGCATCCAAGAGGCCCATGGTAACTCTAAAGGAGCTGCAGAGATCCACAGCTCAGGTAAGAGAACCTGTCCACAGGACAGCTATTAGTCATGCACTCCACAAATCTGGCCTTTATGGAAGAGTGGCAAGAAGAAAGCCATTGTTGGAATAAAAGCCAGAAGAAGTCCTGTGAGAAGCCATGTGGGGGACACAGAAAACACGTGGAAGGTGCTCTGGTCAGATGAGACCAAAAATAGGATTTTTTGTACTCACCATAAAATCCTTCTCTGTCGTCCATGGACACAGACACAGCTCCTTCAAATCTTGACAGTTGGGGTATGTTCCGTCTATAAGGAGAGGACTAGGCAGAACATGTTAGATATGCATACATGTTATTTAAATAGAGTTGAAACAGCCCCGCCCAGGGGGTGGTCCCTCTGTACATAACTCTCCACCCTGCAGCCAGCAGCCTCAGTTCGTAGAAAAGCAGTACAAACCAAAAAACTAGGGGTGGGTGCTGTGTCCGTCCATGGACGACAGAGAAAAGGATTTTACGGTGAGTACAAAAATCCTATTTTCTCTTCTTGTCCATGGACGGACACAGCTCCTTCAAATCTTGACAGCTGGGACGTCCCAAAGCAGTGTCAAAGAACGAGGGGTGGGCACAGCAATCAAAAAAGAAACCAGTTTCACCCCAAACAGGCAGAGCTCCTCAACGGAGGAGTTTCAACCTCAAACAGCCGCCTGCAAAACTATACGGCCGAAGCTAGCATCCAAAGATGCACTCACATCAACCTTGTAAAATTTTGAAAAGGTGTGAACGGACGACCAGGTCGCCGCCTTACACACTTGAGATACAGACGTTTGATGTCGGAAAGCCCAAGAGGCACCAATAGCCCTGGTCGAATGTGCCGTAACGGGAAAAGGAGGCGCCCGCCCATTAAGGGCATAGGCCTGAATGACAGTCTGCCTGATCCACGAGAAATGGTGGCCGACGAGACCGCCAGGCCCTTCTGCGGACCAGACAACGACACAAACAGTGAGTCAGACCTCCGGAATGGAGCCGTAGCAGACAGGTACACCCGCAGGGCACGTACCACGTCCAAAGAGTGTAGCGCAACCTCCTTGGAATGCAATTGCCGAGGACACAAGGATGGAAGCACAATGTCCTCATTCAGGTGAAAAGCCAAATCCACTTTCGGAAGAAAAGAAGGCTGCGGAGGTAGCACCGCTTTGTTCTTATGGAGGACAAAATACGGGGGACTAAGGCCGCCAATTCAGAAACCCTCCTGGCGGATGTGATGGCTACCAGGAAGGCCACCTTCTGAGAGAGTGTCAAAAGAGGAATTTCTCTAATGTCCTCAAAAGGAGGTTTCTAAAGCGCCGAGAGCACCAGATTTAAATCCCACAGAGGTAGTGGTGGGCGCACCGGAGGAGCCACATGTCGAACCCCTTGCACAAACGTACTTACTATTGAATGAGTCGCCAGGGGTCGCTTAAAGAAAACGGCTAAGGCTGAAATCTGCCCCTTAATGGTGCTTAAGCCAAGTTTCTGATCTACTCCACGCTGTAAAAACAGCCGGATCCTGGAAACCGAATAAGTTTGTGGACGCCATTCCATCGCCTAACACAGAGATGTAGGCTTTCCATGTGCGATGGTAGATCTTCCTAGAAGATTTCCGTGCTCTCAACATGGTTGAAATGACCGAATCTGACAGGCCTCGGTCCCTCAGTACCTGGCTTTCAATAGCCACGCCCTTAAAACCGGCGACTGTAAAGCAGGATTTAGAATGGGTCCTCCCTCATTGGTAGTCGCCAGGACACGTCCGCCACCAGCCGCACAAGGTCGGCATACCAGGGACGCCTGGGCCAATCTGAGGCGATTAGAATCACCGGAATTCCCTCGGTCTCTACCCTGCGGAGTAGACGAGGAAGCAACTTCAGTGGGGGAAAGGCATAAATTAGACGATACTGACCCCACGTGGCCACCAACGTGTCTGCCCAGGGATCTCTGGACCTGGCCACGAACCTCGACACCTTGCGATTGAGTCGAGAGGCCAGGAGATCCACGTCCGGCGTGCCCCATCTCCGGCAAAGGAGTTGAAAAACCTCTGGATGTAACGACAATTCCCCCTGGTCCAGCATCTGGCGACTCAGATAGTCCGCCTGCCAGTTTTTAACGCCTGGGATGTAAACTGCTGATAGGGCCGGCACGCTCCTTTCCACCCACCGTAGGATGTGAACGACTTCCAGCGCTGCAGCTGAACTTCTTGTTCCTCCTTGATGGTTGACGTATGCCACAGCCGTGGCGTTGTCTGACTGGAGACCCCTGCAGCCTCAGAGACCACTTGGACAGGCACAGGCTGATCGCCCAGAGTTCCAAAACATTGATCGACAGTTGGGATTCGGTCAGGGACCAGCGGCCCTGGGCCGCATTAACCCCCCAGACTCCACCCCAGCCGGTCAGGCTGGCGTCCGTCGTGATCACAGTTCAATGAATAGGGAGGAAGGACTTCCTGCACCGAAGAGCCGGGGATCTCAACCACCAACTCAGAGGACCTGATAAGGGGACTTAACTGAATCGGATGATCCAGACACAACAGAGATTTGTTCCATTTGGAGAGAATCTCCTTCTGCAAGATCCGAGTGTGGAATTGGGCATACGGTACTGCCTCGGAAGAGGCTACCATGAGGCCCAGGACTCGCATGCAGAAAACGGAGAGACGACCATTTGTGGGATGTCAACCTGCCTGCCGGCTGGAGTGTCTGCAATTTCTCTAAGGGAAGAAAGACTCTGGCCTCTGAGGAGTCCAGAATCAACCCCAGGTACTCTAGGCGCTGGGTCGGTACCAACACCGACTTCTGGAGGTTCAGTATCCACCCAAACTCCTGGAGGGTCTGACTATAGACACGTCCTCCTCCAATTCTGAGCTTGAAGCAGCTCTCAGAAGAAGGTCGTCCAAGTAGCCTATGATAGCAATGCCGTGCTGTCTCAGCGAAGCTAGAATCGGGGCGAGCACCTTGGTGAAAACTCTTGGTGCCGATGCTAGGCCAAAGGGAAGAGTCACAAATTGATAGTGGTCTTCGCCGATCGCAAAGCGCGGGAACCTCTGATGACTGACGCAGATGGGGACATGCAAGTATGCGTCCTTGAAGTCCCCCGGATGAAGCGCACCACCGAACAAATCGATTCCATCTGGAATTTTCGAATCCTTATGAAGGCATTGAGGGCCTTGAGGTCCAAAATTGGACGAACTCCGTCCTTCTTTGGGACCACAAACAGATTTGAGTAAAAACCTTGAAACCTGTCCTGTGGTGGTATGGGTATGATCACCCCGCACCTCAAGAAGTCTTGCACTGCCCCCTGGAGGGCAGCCCGACGAGCCGGAAGGAGAGGCAGATTTGAGGGAAAAAAATCTGTTTGGTTGACAAGAAAGGAACTCTATCTTGTACCCCAAGGTGACCACCTTGCAGACCCACTGGTCGGAGAGCAGGGAGGTCCCCCCACCCTGAAGTCGGGCGGGGCAAAACTTCATGCGGTAGCAGGCTTGTTTGCTGAAGAAAAAGAATCGGTCCTTAAGTGGTTAAACTGAATGGGTTGTTTTAAAATGTGATCACTTTATCATTTTCCTTCCACTTCACAATTTATGTGCCACTTTGTGTTGATCTATCACATACAATCCCAATAAAATACATTTATGTTTTTGGTTGCAACATGACAAAATGTGAAAAATTACAAGGGGTATGAATACTTTCTCAAGGCACTGTATAAGCTTAAATTGTTTGTTACCCCAAAACTTCATATTCCTGATATGTGCTTGCTGTACCATGTACGTGTATAAGAAAGTATCCTGTTCTCTTTGTATGACATCCCTGGTGTTCCTGCCAGTCCCTCTGCTTTCCTATTAAAAACTGACCACACTAAGCAGAACACACGATAGCCAGTCCTCTAGATATGCTGGGAACTCAGTGTGCTCTCCTCCAATGATAAGACTTGTCCTGCTGCAGTCATTCACTGGGAAGCTTAGTGTTCTGCTGCTTCTCCTCCCCCCAGCGCTTATGCAGCTGAGAACAGAGGGAATGTGATCACTTATAAAAAAAAAAAAGGAAAAAAAATGTAAATAAAAAAGTATTTATAATGTAGAGTGTTATTATCCAATCAAAAAAGTTTTGCCTTTCATTTATATTTTAACCACTTCACGACTGCCCACTATTTATACGTCGGCACTTTAAAGATGGAGATTGCCCCCCCTCCTCTATCGGAGCCGTCTGTAGCAGCGGAGGCAATCGGGTCCTTCTCCTTCCTGGGTATGGATACAAGTGAGGGTAAGATGGCCCCCACCCATCTCCATACCATAGCAGGGTGGAAACGACGTTAGAAACGTCACTTCCGCCCATACCTCTTAAAGGGGCATTTTTTTTTTTTGCATTAAGTCCAAAGATGAGATCTGAGGTTTTGACCCCAGATCTCATATTTAAGAGGACATGTCATGCTTTTTTTCTATTACAAGGGATGTTTACATTTTTTTTTTAAGTTTTAAAACCAATAAAATAAAGTAAAACAAATTAAAAATAAATAAATTTAAGCGCCCCGTCCTGACGAGCTCACGCGCAGAAGTGGCCGCATACGTGAGCAGTGCCCGCATATGAAACCGGTGTTCAAACCACACACGTGAGGTATCGTCACGATCGTTTGAGCGAGAGAAATAATTCTAGCCCTAGACCTCCTCTAACTCAAAACATGCAACCGGTAAAAAAAATTAAATGTCGCCTATGGAGATTTTTAAGGGTAAAATTTTGACGCCATTCCACGAGCGGACGCAATTTAAGCGTGACATGTTGGGTAGCAATTTTGAAGGGTGACATGTTGGGTAGAAATTTACTTGGCGTAACATTATCTTTCACAATATAAAAAAAATTGGGCTAACTTTAGTGTTTAATTCAAAAAAGTAAATTTTTTTACAAAAAAGTGCGATTGTAAGACCGCTGTGCAAATACGGTGTGACAAAAAGTATTGCAATGACCGACATTTTTTTCTCTAGGGTGTTAGAAAAAAAAATTATGTTTGGGGGTTCCAAGTAATTTTCTAGCAAAAAATGTGTTTTTAACTTTTAAATACTGAGTCTGAAAAAAAAAAACAGACTCCGTCCTTAAGTGGTTAAACTGAATGGGTTGTTTTACAAAGTGATCACTTTAACGAGTTAAGGACCGAAAGGATTTGCCCCCTAAGGCCCCTTTCTCACTGGGGGCGGGAGGTGCGGTGGCAGTAAAGTAAAAATAGCGGCGCTTTACCGTCGGATTTGCGGCTGTATTCGGCCGCTAGCGGTGCGGTTTTACCCCCTGCTAGCAGCCAAAAAAGGGTTAATACTGCTCTGCAGAGGCGCATTGCCGGCGGTATAGCCGTGGTTTCCCATTGCTTTCAATGGGCAGGAGCGGTAAACACACCACTCCAAAGACGCGGCTAGCAGGACTTTTGGAGTGGTCCTGCTAGCACACCGTTCCAGTGTGAAAGCCGAGAAACAGCAGCCGCCATTTCAGGTCGGTTTGCAGGCGCTACTTTTAGCACAATAGCGCCTGCAAACCGCCCCAGTGTGAAAGGGGTCTTAATGACAGGACATTTTTTGTGATACGGCACTGTGTCGTTTTAACTGACAATTGCGCGGTCGTGCGACGATGTACCCAAACAAAATGTCCTTTTTTTCCCCTCTCGCAAATAGAGCTTTCTTTTGGTGGTATTTGATCACCAAAATGTGGAAAAAAAAAAAATACATTTCTTCATCAGTTTAGGCCAATATGTATTCTACATATTTTTGTTTATACAGCGATCAGTGCTAAAAAATAGCCACTGATTACTGCATAAATGTCTCCTTAACCACTTCAGCCCTGGAAGAATTTACCCCCTTCCTGACCAGAGCACTTTTTGCGATGCAGCACTGCGTCGCTTTAACTGACAATTGCGCGGTCGTGCGACGTTGAACCTAACCAAAATTGACGTCCTTTTTCCCCCACAAATAGAGCTTTCTTTTGGTGGTATTTGATCACCTCTGCGGTTTTTATTTTTTGTGCTATAAACAAAAGAAGAGCGACATATTTGAAAAAAATGCAATATTTTTTACTTTTTGATTTAATAAATATCACAATTTTTTTTTTTTTTAAAACAATTTTTTTTCTAAGTTTAGACCGATACGTATTCTACATATTTTTGGTAATTTTTTTTTGCAATAAGCGTATATTGATTGGTTTGCGCAAAAGTTATAGCGTCTACATAATAGGGGATAGATTTATGGCATTTTAATTTTTTTTATTTTTTTTACTAGTAATAGTGGCGATCTGCGATTTTTATTGTGACCGTGACATTGCGGCAGACACATCGGACACTATTGGCGCGTTTTTGGGACCATTCACATTTATACAGCGATTAGTGCTATAAAACTGCACTAATTACTGTGTAAATGTGACTGGCAGGGAAAGGGTTAACACTAGGGGGCGATCAAGGGGTTAATATGTTCCCTATTGAGTGATTGTAACTGTAGGGGGAGGGGACTCACAAGGGGAGGAGACCGATCTGTGTTCCTCTGTACTGGGAACACACATCGGTCTCCTCACCTCTGACAGGAGGTGGATCTGTGTGTTTACACACACAGATCCACACTTCTGCCGTGATCGCGGGCAATCGTGGGTGCCCAGCGGACATCGCGGCCGCCGGGCACACTCACCGGGTCACGAGCGTTGCCGCGGGTGCGCGCGCGCGCCCCATAGACGGCCGGGAAAAAAGGACGTCATATGACGTCCGCCCGGAGGGAGGGTTCCTGCCGGCGTCATATGTCTATGACCCGGTAGGAAGTGGTTAAGCACTCGACGTACAATGATGGCGATTCGCCCTGGAGAGCCAACCTGCCGCAGAGTCTAACTGCGGCGGCTGGTCTTAAAGTGGTTAAGCACATTGTGCTAGTCTACTGTTGTGACTTAGATGAGGATAAGATCACTTTTTTTGGCGGAAAACCTGTTGCTTCCATAATTTCAAGGGGTTCACATACCTTCTTGATTGATAGAGATATATACAGTGGGTACGGAAAGTATTCAGACCCCCTTAAATTTTTCACTCTGTTATATTGCAGCCATTTGCTAAAATCAATTAAGTTCATTTTTTTTCCTCAATGTACACATGTACACACACACACACACACACACACACACACACACACACACAGCACCCCATATTGACAGAAAAACACAGAATTGTTGACATTTTTGCAGATTTATTAACCACTTCAGATCCGCGCTATAGCCAAAAGACGGCTGCAGTGCGGACCTGAACTGCCGGGAGGACGTCCTCTTGTTTACTTCCGCAATGCGCGCCCTCGGCGGCGCGCATCGCGGAAGAGCTGTGCCCGCTGTGTCACGCGGGTTCCGATGCGCGTGCCTAGCGGCCGCGATGTCCGCCTGGTACCCGCGATCGGCTGTAAACACAGAGATCCACGTCCTGTTAGGGAGAGGAGACTGATGGTTGTCCCTATGTATAAGGGACACACCATCGGTCACCTCCCCCAGTCAGTCCCCTCCCCCCCAGTTAGAACACATCTAGGAAACACATTTAACCCCTTCCTCGCCCCCTAGTGTTAACCCCTTCCCTGCCAGTCACGTTTATACAGTAATCAATGCATTTTTATAGCACTGTTCAAATGTGAATGGTCCCAAAATAGCGCCAAAAGTGTCCGATGTGTCCGCCATAATGTCGCAGTCCCGATAGTAAATTTTTTTTTTTATAAAAATGCCATAAATCTATCCCCTATTTTGTACCAAAAATATGAAGAAGAATACGCATCGGACTAAACTGAGGAAAAAAATAGGATTTTTGTACTCACCGTAAAATCCGTTTCTCTGGCATCCATGGACTGACACAGCGTGTCTTATACACCTTTACACGTGGGTTATGTCCCTGCTTGCAGGAGAAGACCTAGGCAGAATTTGAGATGTTATACATACATTCTAAACAGCCAGAGCTGAACAGCCCCGCCCAGGGGGGCGGTCCCTCCAGACATAACCCTCCCACTGCAGTCAGCAGACCTCAGGTCGTAACAAAGCAGTACAAACTTAAAAAGAAGGGTGGGTGCTGTGTCAGTCCATGGATGCCAGAGAAACGGATTTTACGGTGAGTACAAAAATCCTATTTTCTCTTGTCATCCATGGACTGACACAGCGTGTCTTATACACCTTTACACGTGGGATGTCCCAAAGCAGTGTCAAGAGGGATGGGAGCAGTATAAATGGAAAACCAAAAACTTCACTCCAAACAAGGCAGAGCTCCTCAACGGAGGAGTTGCAACATCAAACAGCGGCCTGCAACACCTTGCGGCCGAAGGAAGCATCCGAAGATGCAGCCACATCAACCTTATAAAACTTAGAAAAGGTATGAACAGACGACCAGGTCGCCGCCTTGCACACTTGTGCAACCGACGCTTGATGTCGGAAAGCCCAGGAAGCACCAATTGCCCTGGTGGAATGTGCCGTAACCGGAAAGGGAGGCGCCCGCCCCTTGAGAGCATAAGCTTGAATGACGGTTTGTCTGATCCACCTAGAAATGGTGGCAGACGAAACCGCTTGGCCCTGTTTTGGACCAGAGACGGCCACAAATAGTGAGTCAGACTTCCGAATAGAAGCAGTAGCAGACAGGTACACCCGCAAGGCTCGTACCACATACAAAGTGTGTAGCGCAAACTCTCTGGGATGCGATGGGTGAGGACACAAGGACGGGAGGACAATGTCCTCGTTTAAGTGGAAGGCCGAGACCACCTTTGGCAGAAACGAAGGTCGCGGACGTAACACCGCCTTATCCTTATGGATGATCAAAAAGGGCGACTTGCAGGACAAGGCCGCCAATTCAGACACTCGTCTAATGGAAGTAATGGCCACCAAGAAGGCCACCTTCTGAGACAAAGTCAAGAGGGGAATATCTCTAATATTTTCAAAGGGAGGTTCCTGGAGGACCGAGAGCACCAAATTCAGATCCCACGGGGGGAGAGGAGGCTTGACAGGGGGGAGCACATGGCGAACCCCCTGCACAAAGGTGCTAACCAAGGGATGACCCGCCAGCGGTCGCTGAAAGAAGATGGCCAAGGCCGAAATCTGACCCTTAATGGTACTCAAAGCGAGCTTTTGGGTCACGCCACGCTGCAGAAAATGCAGGATTCTGGGAACGGAATACGTTCGTGGGCGCCAGTCCAGCTCTTCGCACATGGCGATGTAAGCTCTCCAAGTATGGTGATAGATCCTTCTGGAGGAAGACTTCCGTGCCCTTAACATGGTCGAAATGACCGAATCCGAGAGACCTCGGTCTCTCAGCACCTGGCTTTCAATAACCATGCCGTTAAAACCAGAGACTGTAAAGCAGGATGAAATATAGGACCTTGAGACAGAAGGTCCCCCCGTATAGGTAACCGCCAGGGAACGTCTGCGACGAGACGTACCAGATCGGCGTACCAGTGACGCCGAGGCCAATCCGGAGCAATGAGGATCACCGGAATTCCCTCGGTCGCTACCCTGCGGAGCAGGCGAGGGAGCAACTGCAGCGGAGGATAAACGTATATCAGGCGATACTGACCCCATGGGGCCACCAACGCATCCGAGGCATCCGCCCAGGGATCCCTGGATCTGGCCACAAACCTCGACACCTTGCGATTGAGTCGAGAAGCCATCAGGTCCACATCCGGCGTGCCCCACCGTCTGCAAAGGAGTTGAAAGACCTCCGGGTGCAAGGACCACTCCCCCTGGTCCAGCGTCTGGCGACTTAGATAGTCCGCCTGCCAATTGTCTACGCCCGGAATGTAGACGGCCGACAGAGCTGGCACGCTTCTTTCGGCCCACCTCAGGATGCGGGCGACCTCGGAAGCCGCAGCTGAGCTCCGAGTCCCCCCTTGATGGTTGACATACGCCACTGCTGTGGCGTTGTCCGATTGTATCCTGATGGAGTGACCCTGTAGTTTCTCCGACCATGAGGAGAGGCACAGTCTGATTGCCCGTATCTCCAGCACATTGATCGGTAAGAGGGCTTCGTCCGGAGTCCAAAGCCCTTGGGCCGACAGGACTCCCCAGACTCCCCCCCCCAGCCCGTCAGGCTGGCGTCCGTCGTGATCACCGTCCATTGGATGGGGAGGAACGACTTCCCGGACCGAAGAGCCGGGGACCTCAACCACCACGTCAGGGACGCCCTGACCAGGTGACTCACCTGGATCTGAAGATCCAAGGACAACTGGGATTTGTCCCAAGTGGACAAGATCTTTCTGTAAAGCCCTGGTGTGCGCTTGGGCATAAGGAACGGCCTCGAAGGAGGCCACCTTGAGTCCCAGGACTCTCATGCAAAAGCGGATTGACGACCATTTTCGGGACGTCAGCACCCGTACTGCAGACTGAAGTGTCAGTAGTTTGTCTGGAGGTAGGAAGACTCTTGCTTCCAAGGAGTCCAGAATCAGACCTAGATACTCCAGACGCTGAGTCGGGACTAGAACCGACTTCTGAACGTTCAGGAGCCACCCAAACTCCCTGAGGGTCTGACTGACGATAGTCACACTTTCTTCCAATTCTGAGCCACTGTCTGCTCTTAGAAGGAAATCGTCCAGATAGCCCACGATAGCAATGCCTCGCTGTCTCAGCAAAGCTAGGACCGGAGCAAGCACCTTGGTGAACACCCTCGGTGCCGAGGCCAGGCCGAAGGGAAGAGTCACAAATTGATAGTGGACTTCGCCGACCGCAAAGCGCAGAAACTTCTGGTGGCTTGCGCAGATCGGAACATGCAAGTAGGCATCCTTGATGTCCAAGGATGCCAGAAAATCCCCTTGACGGAGTGTAGCGACCACCGTGCGAATGGATTCCATGCGGAATTTTTGCACCTTCACGAAGGCATTCAGGGCCTTGAGGTCCAGGATCGGCCGAACCCCGTCCTTTTTTGGAACAACAAACAGATTCGAGTAGAACCCCTGAAACCTCTCCTGGGACGGAACCTGCACAATTACTCCGGACCCGATCAAATCCTGTACAGCCCCCAAGAGGGCTGCCCGACGGGCAGGAAGGAGAGGGAGATTTGAGGGAAAGAATCTGTCTGGGGGCCAGGAGCGGAACTCTATTCTGTATCCTGAGGTGACCACCTCGCACACCCACCGGTCGGAGATCCGGGAGGTCCACCGATCCGTGAACCTGCAAAGTCGTCCCCCCACCCCAGAGACGGGCGGGGGCAAGACTTCACGCGGAGGCGGGCTTGGGAGCCGGCTTGTTCGGCTTACGCACCCAGGGGCGCTTGTGCCCGCCAGCCGCACTGTTGTCAGTCTGGGATGGCTTACCCGTGGACTCTGACGGACGAAAAAAACCCTTTTTTGCTGGAAAGGAAGGACCCGGTTTACGTCGGGCCTCCTTACCCTTGATAGTTTGAGGAAGGAGAGTGCTTTTACCTCCCGTGACATCCTTGATGATGTCATCCAGAGCAACACCAAAAAGTCTACCACCCTTAAAAGGTAGATCCGTCAGGAGCTTCTTAGAGGCTAGGTCAGCAGACCAGCATTTCAACCAGATGAGACGACGCAATACCACCGCCGAGACAGAGGCCCTGGATATTAAAGGGGCCGCGTCCAACGTGGCGTCGCACACATATATCAGACCCTGCACCATCTGGTGGGCCAGAGCAATAGTGTCTGGAGGAAGGTTATACTCCTGCAAAGTTTGGTGCAAAATTTTTGCCCATTCCGTGAGTGTCTGAGACACAAGGGTCGCCGCTACTACGGGCCGTAGGGCGGATCCCAACAAGGCGAACATGGCTCTACTCACCACTTCTGACCTCCTGTCAGTGGGGTCCTTAAACGCAGGAGTCCCCTCCATCGGGAGAGTGGTGGCCTTGTTTAAACGGGCGACCGGAGGGTCAACCACTGGGGGAGAAGCCCACTTTTTAAGCAGGGCGTCTTCAAAGGGGTATCTAATAGACAAACGCCGCGGGACCATAAAAGTCTTCTGCGGCTTTTCCCAGACCTGGTCAATGAGCTGGTCAAAGAAAGGTACATATGGAAAAACCTTTTTAGAAGGCTTGGTCTTAAAAGAACCAAAGGAGACTGTATCCGCCTGAGGTTCTGCGGTCGCAGCATCTAGCTTGAGAGTGTCCCTCACAGCATCAATGAGTTCACCAACAAGCGCCCTGTCATTTACTGACTCAGAACTGGAGTCTTCCTCACAAGGAATGTCCTGTTCAAAACTATCCAAATATTCAGAGCTAGGGTCCTGAGCAGCAATAACTAGGCCCATATCTGAAGCAGAGCACTCCCCTTGTGGAGATAAAGTGGGGAGAGGGCGCTTTTTTGCTCCCTTGTGCTCACACACAGCTTCCATCCTGGTCAGAAATTATTCCAGGACTGCCGACAACTGGTCCATAGGGACCGTAGGTGCTGTAGCACTGGCTGCTGCCTCTGGCATGTTAGGGGAAGCTGGTGACTCTGACTCCATAATGTCCCTCTCAGACCACCCACAGGCCGTGCTGACTGAAGTAGGGGAATGCCCAGGGAACCCACCAACCTGACCAGGACCGCTCGGTTCCGCCGCTCTGTCTCACTGCGCCGCGCTGCTCAGCGTGAGTGAGCTGAGAGGAGAGAGTGTGAGGAGATTCGCGCCGTTCCCAGCGGCGCTAGAGGCCAAACTAGTGCCAGAAAAGACGTGCGGCTACAAGAAAATGGCCGCCGCAATGTGCTCCGGCGGGCCCCGGCAAGATGGCCGCCAATGTAAAATCAGCACACACACAAAACATGGCGCCGAACGGCACCCAGGCCCCTCACCTCCAAAAACAAAACAGCCCCAGCGAATGCAGAGCAGCATGAGCCCCCCCCCAGGACAGTATGGCCCCCAGGCACCCCCCATAGTACAGCGCCAGCACTAGTGAACAGAGAGTGACATTAAAAACACAGGGGGAGACAGGGAAATCCCCCCACACAAGAAACACACAGCATGTACTCACCTGCAGCCAGGAGAGACTACTTACCCGTCCCCTGAGGGACCCGCTGTTGTGTTTCTGACAGAACTATCACAGTGCGGTACCGAGTAGCTGTCGGCCCGGTCCACCGCGAAAGATACAGCCGGACTGTTCTATCTTGAGAGGACCGCGGAGCTGGAAGCCCACCGGCCACCCCTGGAGTCGTGGGGCATGTCGTGAACTGAGTCTCACGCACACAAGGCGAGGATCAGCACGCTCGATGGTCGGACAGGGAAGACTACGAGGATATCTTGTACCCAACCTGTTGCCCAGCCGACAGTTGATAGAAGATCTCAAAAAAAAAAAAAATAGGAAAAAAATTCCCAAAAGAATAAAAATAGGTCAGGAGACTGGCTTCTGAGAGAGCCACGTCTTCTCCTTCTGCTAGGCAGAAAAAAACTGAGGTCTGCTGACTGCAGTGGGAGGGTTATGTCTGGAGGGACCGCCCCCCTGGGCGGGGCTGTTCAGCTCTGGCTGTTTAGAATGTATGTATAACATCTCACATTCTGCCTAGGTCTTCTCCTGCAAGCAGGGACATAACCCACGTGTAAAGGTGTATAAGACACGCTGTGTCAGTCCATGGATGACAAGAGAAATATATATATATATATATATATATATATATATATATATATATATTTTTAAATTGGGATATTTATTATAGCAAAAAGTAAAAAATTGTGTTTTTAAAAAAAAAAAACATATATCTTTGTTTATAGCGCAAAAAAAACAAAAAACAAAAAAAAAAAAAACGCAAAAGGTGATCAAATACCACCAAAAGAAAGCTCTATTTGTGGGGAAAAAAATGATAAAAATTTCATTTGGGTACAGTGTTGTATGACCACGCAGTTGTCATTCAAAGTGCGTTAGCGCTGAAAGCTGAAAATTGGTCCGGGTACGAAGGGGGTTTTAGTGCCCAATAAGCAAGTGGTTAAAAAAGAAAAACTGAAATATCACATGGTCCCAAGTATTCAGACCCTTTGCTGTGACACTCATATTTAACTCAGGTGCTGTCCATTTCTTCTAATCATCCTTGAGATGATTCAACACCTTCATTTGAGTCCAGCTGTTTGATTATACTGATTGGACTTGATTAGGAAAGCCACACACCTGTCTATATAAGACCTTACAGCTCTCAGAGCAAATGAGAATCATGAGGTCAAAGGAGCTGCCTGAAGAGCTCAGAGACAGAATTGTGGCAAGGCACAGATCTGGCCAAGGTTACAAAAAAAAATTCTGCTGCACTTAAGGTTTCTAAGAGCACAGTGGCCTCCATAATCCTTAAATGGAAGACGTTTGGGAGGACCAGAACCCTTCCTAGAGCTGGCCAAACTGAGCCATCGGGGGAGAAGAGCCTTGGTGAGAGAGGTAAAGAAGAACCCAAAGATCACTGTGGCTGAGCTCCAGAGATGCAGTCGGGAGAAAGTTGTAGAAAGTCAACCATCACTGCAGCTCTCCACCAGTCGGGGCTTTCTGGCAGAGTGGCCCGACGGAAGCCTCTCATTAGTGTAAGACACATGAAAGCCCGCATAGAGTTTGCCAACACCTGAAGGACTCCAAGATGGTGAGAAATAAGATTCTCTGGTCTGATGAGACCAAGATGGAACTTTTTGGCCTTAATTCTAAGCGGTATGTGAGGAGAAAACCAGGCACTGCTCATCACCTGTTCAATACAGTCCCAACAGTGAAGCATGGTGGTGGTAGCATCATGCTGTGGGGGTGTTTTTCAGCTGCAGGGACAGTACGACTGGTTGCAATTGAGGGAAAGATGAATGCGGCCAAGTACAGGGATATCCTGGACGTAAACCTTCTCCAGAGTGCTCAGGACCTCAGACTGGGCCCGAAGGTTTACCTTCCAACAAGAAAATGACCCTAAGCACACCGCTAAAATAATGAAGGAGTGGCTTCACAACAACTCCGTGACTGTTCTTGAATGGCCCAGCCAGAGCCCTGACTTAAACCCAATTGAGCATCTCTGGAGAAACCTAAAAATGGCTGTACACCAACGTTTACCATCCAACCTGACAGAACTGGAGAGGATCTGCAAGGAGGAATGGCAGAGGATCCCCAAATCCAGGTGTGAAAAACTTGTTGCATCTTTCCCAGAGACTCATGGCCATATTAGATCAAAAGGGTGCTTCATATTTCAGTTTTTCTTTTTTAATAAATTTGCAAAAATGGCAACAATTCTGTTTTTCTGTCAATATGGGGTGATGTGCGTACATTAATGAGGAAAAAAATTTACTTAAATGATTTTAGCAAATGGCTGCAATATAACAGAGTGAAGTCACACACACACACAGAAATTACACTTTGCTACAATCTAAAGTAGTGAGAGTACAACTTGTATAACAGTGTAAATCTGCTGTCCCCTCAAAACAACAATACACAGCCATTAATGTCTAAGCCGCTGTCAACAAAAGTGACTACACCCCTAAGTGAAAATGTCCAAATTGGGCCCAATTAGCCATTTTCCTCCCCGGTGTCATGTGACTCTTTAGTGTTACAAGGTCTCAGGTGTGAATGGGGAGCAGGTGCATGGCTGTCTTCCCAGAAGGAAGCCTCTTCTAAAGAGGATGCACAAGAAAGCCTGCAAACAGTTTGCTGAAGACAAGCAGACCAAGTACATGGATTACTGGTACCATGTCCTGTGGTCTAATAAGACCAAGATACATTAATTTGGTTCAGGTGGTGTCAAGCGTGTGTGGCGGCAACCACGTGAAGAGTAGAAAGACGAGTGTTTTGCCTACAGCCATGCATGGTGGTGGGAGTGTCATGGTCTGGTGCTCCATGAGTGCTGACGGCACTAGGGAGCTACAAGTTTATTGAGGGAACCAGGAATGCCAACATATACTGTGACATACTGAAGCCAAGCATGATCCCACTCCCTTCCGAGACTGGGCCGCAGGGCAGTATTCAAACATAACGACCCCAAACATACCTCCAAGACGACCACTGCCTTGCTAAAGAAGCAAGTAAAAGATGGACTGGCCAAGCATGTCTCCAGGCCTAAACCCTATTGAGCATCTGTGGGACATCCCCCAAAAGGAAGGTGGAGGAGCGCAAGGTCTCCAACATCCACCAGCTCCGTGATGTTGCCATGGAGGGGTGGAAGAGGACTCCACTGGCAACTTGTGAAGCTCTGGTGAACTCCATGCTCAAGAAAGTTAAGGCAGTGCTGGAAAATAATGGTGGCCACACAAAATATTGGTATATTGGGCCCAATTTGGACATTTTCACTTAGGGGTGTACTCACTTTTGTTGCCAGCGGTTTAGACATTAATGGCTGTGTGTTCAATTATTTTGAGGGGACAGCAAATTTACACTGTTATACAAGCTGTGCACTCACTACTTTACATTGTAGCTGTCACATGAAAAGATATAATAAAATCTTTACACAAATGTGAGGGGTGTACTCACTTTTGTGAGATACTGTATATAAATCAATGAAAAATAGAAAGATGATGTTGCGCTGTCAAGTATAATGAAATAAATATCCAATATATCAATAAATAAAAATAAGACTAAAATCAACATGCTCGTGACAGCAATACCATATGAAGTGATGAATAAAACAATCCAAGTGAAGACACAACAGTGTTTAGAAATGAATTCTTCAGTGAAATTCCAATTAAACAAGTAAGAATTTTTTTTAACATAGAGAACTATAAAGTCCAAGTGTAGTGACTGAGTAGGTGAATTATCACTTCCAAAATAGGCGACTGGTGTTTAATCCTGTTGGTGGTTGGTGACACCTAAGTGTTCTCTAGCAGCTCACCTCACTGCTGTAAGAGAACAGCATTAAATTAGGCAGATATTTCTCTAGGCATCATGATGTCTCCACCCACCTCAATGCATGTTGTTAGTGTCTTCAGCTTTATATATTCTGGCAGTCAGGCATACAAATTGTGATCTCCGTAATATCTCCAAAGGTATGCTAGAGGTTATTGACGTAGAACTACTTGAGTTAGAGTGAGAAAGTAGATGCAGATGCTTCTGTACCTTCACTTGGATTGTTTTATTTATCACTTCATATTGCTGTCACAAGCATGCTGATTTGAGTCTTATTTTAATATATTGGATGTTTATTACCGTAATTCATTTAAATTTTACTTGACACTTTGATATTTGACAGCGCAACATCATCTTAACATTATTCATCACTTTATGTAGTTAGGCCCCTTTCACACGGGACGGATCAGTCATGATCCGCCCCGTGAACCTCCGCTTGCTCAGCGGGGACCGCTCCGTTGATCCCCCGCTCACTGTGCAGGGACCGCCCTGTCAGAGCGCTGCTCTCCCCTATGGGGGATCGGATGACGACGGACCGTAGAGTCCATCGTCATCCGATGACGGATGGAAAAAATAGGATTTTTGTACTCACCGTAAAATCCATTTCTCTGACATCCATGGACTGACACAGCTCTCATACTGTTTACGTGTGGGTATATGTACCTGCTCGCAGGAGAAGATCTAGGCAGAATGTTAGAAACATACATTCTAGAACAAACCAGAGCTGAACAGCCCCGCCCAGGGGGGCGGTCCCTCCGGACATTACCCTCCCACCTGCAGCTAGCAGCCTCAGTTCGTAACAAAGCAGTACAAACCTTAAAAAGGAAGGGTGGGTGCTGTGTCAGTCCATGGACGTCAGAGAAATGGATTTTACGGTGAGTACAAAAATCCTATTTTCTCTTATCGTCCATGGACTGACACAGCTGGATACTGTAAATGTGTGGGACGTCCCAAAGCAGTATCAGAAGGGTGGGAGCAGTAGTAAAGGAACAACCAAAACGTCACTCCAAACAAGCAGAGCTCCTCAACGGAGGAGTTGCAACATTAAACAGCGGCCTGCAATGCTTTGCGGCCAAAGGAAGCATCTGAAGATGCAGCCACATCAACCATATAAAATTTAGAAAAGGTATGAACGGATGATCAGGTCGCCGCCTTGCACACTTGTGCAACCGACGCTTGATGTCGGAAGGCCCAGGAAGCACCAATTGCCTTGGTGGAATGCGCCGCAACCGGAAAGGGAGGCGCCTGCCCCTTAAGGGCATAGGCCTGTATGACGGTCTGCCTGATCCACAGAGATGGTGGTGGACGACACCGCTCAGCCCTGTTTTGGACCAGACAGACTTCCGAATGGAAACAGTAGCAGACAGGTACACCCGTAAGGCTTGTACCCATCTTAATATATGAAGCGCAAACTCTCAGGGATGCGATGGGTGAGGTCACAAGGACGGAAGAACAATGTCCTTCTTAAGGTGAAAGGCCGAGACCATCTTTTGAAAAGAAGGACGGTCGTGGGCGCAACACTGCCATATCCTTATGGAGGACCAAGTAAGGCGACTTGCAGGACAAGGCCGCCAAGTCACACACCCGTCTAACAGAAGCAATGGCCACTAAGAAGGCCACCCTCCGGGACAAGGTCAAGAGAGGAATCTCTCTGATATTCTCAAAGGAATGTTCTTGGAGAACCGAGATGCATCCAATTGAGATCCCAAGTAGGGAGAGGAGGCTTGAAAGGGGGGATCACATGGCGAACCCCCTGCACAAAAGGTGCTAATCAAGGAATGGCCCGGTAGCGGTCGTTGAAAAAGACAGCCCGGGCCGAAATCCGACCCTCAAAAAAGGTATGCAAGGCCAGCTTTTGGGTCACACCACGCTGTAAGAACAGCAAAATCCTGGGAACGGAATACATCCGAGGACGCCACTCAAGTTCCTCGCACATAACGATGTAAGCCTTCCAGGTACGGTGAGATATCTTTCTGGAGGAAGATTCCCATGTCAACAACATAGAAGAGATGGCCGAATACGAGAGAACTCGGTCCTTCAGCACCTGGCTTTAAACAGCCATGCCATTAAAGCCAAGGACTGTAAAGCAGGATGAAGTATGGGATCAGGAGACAGAAGGTCCACCCCAATAGGCAGTCGCCAAGGAACGTCTGCGACTAGCCGAAGTAGATCGGCGTACCAATGTTGCCGTTCCGGAGCAATGAGGATCACCGGAATGGCCTCAGCCCCTACTCTGCGAAGCAACAACAGTAGCGGAGGGTAAGCATATATCAGGCGATACTGCCCCCACGGGCTTCCAACGCGTCCACCCAGGGGTCCCTGGACCTGGCCACGATCTTGCCACCTTGCGAGTGAGTCGAGAGGCCATAAGGTCCACTTCCGGTGCCCCACCTCCGGTAAAGGAGGTGGAAACACCTCCGGAGGCAAGGACCCTTCCCCTGCAATGCACACGGCCGACAGGACCGTCTTGCAGCGAGATGTATGAAAATCCCAAAGAGACTCCGCAATGTATCGGAGAAGAGAGGCCACGGTGTACAGGGTGCCTCAACTGTTGGCCAATAAAGGCAACTTGACGGAACTTCCCTAGAAACTCGGTCAGAGGACTAGTACCTCAGCCTCCACAGGTGGCGCAAACCCACCCCGGGCACAAAGACCCTAAAGGCTAAAGCAGTTGCAGTGCACCTGCTAGACGACTGATGGATGAAGCAGAGGCTTTTGCCCAGTCATTGAGCTACAAAAAACGCCAGAGACGAAGCCACTAACGGGCGTAACGCTAACCTCAGCCTGGCGAACACAGTCCAAGCCAGCGCTCCTGATCACCACTGAAAGCAGGTGGAAAGTGGTACCCCAGCAGCTACCCATGGATAAGTGCCGATTGTACAAACACATAGTTTATACTATGTATTGCGTCAAACGCGCAAATAGAGTGTGGGAGGAAACCCATCCAGCCACAAAGAGAATAATACAACCACATACGGCGTATGTAGTTTAGTACGTGTGGATAAAACTATTAAACACGTTTATACCGTGCCAGCGACGAAGGCGCGCACATCATCGGGGCTTGGACGTAAACCAGCCATGCAGATTGCGTACACAACCGTGTAGGTATGTTAGCCTGCGAATAAACAAATTGCACATGTTTATACTGTGCATAGCGCTGAAAATGCGGACACCATTGGAACACAGGGGAGAAACCCGAGCACCTGGATGAAACCCATGCAGACTGCATACGCATTCCGTGTAGGTATTATAGTATGTGTGCTAAACATTTTGCACAAGCCCATGTGTGCATAGCACCGAAGGTGCGCACACCGTTGGCGCGTGGGAGGAACCGAAGTACCCCACGCATACCCAGAGAATGCAATACCTACAACTACTGTGAATGTATTTAGTGTGGTGTATAAACATAATGTGTATGTTTACACCGTGTATTACACCAAAGGAACGCATGTCATGTAGCGTGGGCGGAGACCCGGAGGAAACCCACGCAGACTGCACAGACATACCGGGTAGGTATGTTAGTATGTGGATATCCAATCGCACAAATTTAAACTGTGCTAAGTGCCGAAGCGCCCATACCAATGGAGTGTGGGAGGGAACCGAAGTACCCGGAGGAAACCCACACAGACTGCATACACATACCGTGTAGGTATTATAGCATGCGCGATAACCATTGAACATGTTTAACTGTGCAGAAGGCCAAAGGCGCACATACCGTCAGCGCGTGGGAGGAAACCGGAACACCCAGGAGAACCCCACGCAAACAGCACACAGATACCGTGTAGGAATGATAGCATGTAAATAAACATATTCCACATGTTTATGCTGTGCATTTCCATTGGAGCGTGGGGGGAAACCGGAGTACCCGGAGGAACCCCACACAAACAGTATACCCATACTGTAAACATGTATAGTATGTGCAATAAACATATTTGAACATGTCTATACTGTGCCGAAGCGCACATACCATGAGAGCGCGGGAGGACACCGGAGCCCCCTGCGGAAACCCGCGCCAACCCAGAGAGTATAATACATACATATACTGTGAATGTATCTGGAGTCGTGCATAAACATATTTTGTATGTTTATTTCACGTATGGCACTGAAACACCCACGCAGACACAGAGACCAATAAGACATACATACACTGTGAATGTATGCAGTGAAGAGGTATAGGATGAGTTTAAATTATGACGCAAAGGTGCATAATGTTCTCTGTATCATTCCAACCTGCTTGACTGTGCTGCTGAAGCAGCATGCAGGTAACAGGTAACCTCTGATCCTCAGACCGTGTGTCTGCCAGAGCCCAGAGCGCTCCCCAGGAAATGGCGGGAAACCACAGGTGCAGAGACCCTGTTGTTACATCAGGACAGTGCCGATCCTGACCTCCCTGGGGCCCTAAGCAAAATTCTGCAAAGGGGCCCTCTACCTGACCCGTGAATAATGGGCGTTGTTTAAGCGTAATATTGAACGTGGCTTAAAGGGGCGTAAAAAAGAGGGATGGAGGGACAGCAGGCCCAGATCCTACACCGCAATAGAAATAGGAGTATTCCAGAAAGTTTAACAATCAGCAGATCAAGATTCTCCAAACACCTGGTGTTAGCAATTCAATCATCCCGGCACCATGGTTGTTATGGTGTCAGGGTGATTAAAGCGCATTATTTCTATTATTACATTGTAATATAAAATGAAATCATTCAACTCACCATAATGCAGAATCAGTGGGAGCCCTGATGTCACTGTCCCCAGCCAGCGGAGTGCCTCCTTACATCTCAGGTGTCCCCAGCCAGCGGAGTGCCTCCTTACATCTCAGGTGTCCCCAGCCAGCGGAGTGCCTCCTTACATCTCAGGTGTCCCCAGCCAGCGGAGTGCCTCCTTACATTTCAGGTGTCTCCCCCCCCCCCCCCCCCCCCCAGTGCCGGACTAAGACATTGTGCTGCCTGGTACCAAGAATTAAATGCTGCCCCCCCCCAAAAAAAAAAAATTACGCCCACCAAAAGGATATAATTTTATATCATGATAACTTAAGAGGATCTGTCATGGCTCTATACATGCATGTAGCTGTATAAAGAGGACTTGTCATGGCTCTATACATGTATGTAGGAAAATAAAGAGGACCTGTCATGGCTTTATTCATGTATAGGAGTATGACGGCCATGGCACTATACGTGTGTATGTATGTATATATATATATATATATATATATAAATAATGTATGTATGTATGTATGTATGTATGTATGTATGTGTGTATATATATAAGTGGACTTGTCCTGGCTCTATACATGTATATACGAAAATAAAGAGGACCTGTCATGGCTCCATACATGTATATAGGAGTATAAAAGGACCTGTGTGTGGCCGCGATGTCAGCCGGCCACCCGCGATCGCTCCACAGAAAGCCAGAACGGGGATCTGTCAATGTAAACAGACAGATCCCCATTCTGACAGGGGAGGAGAGACAGATCTGCTCTTCCTAGTGATTAGGAACAGAGATCTCTCTCCTCCTTCAGTCAGTCCCAACTCCCCAGTTAGAAACCCCTCCCAGGGAACAAATTTAACCCCTTTCCTGCCAGTGACATTTACACAGTAATCAGTGCATTTTTATAGCACAAATCGCTGTATAAATGTCACTGGTCCCAAAAATGTGTCAAAAGTGTTCGATCTGTTCACCGCAATGTCACAGTCTCACTGAAAATCGCAGATCGCCGCCATTACTAGTAAAAAAAAAATATTAATAAAAATGCCATAAGTCTATCCCCTATTTTGTAGACGCTATAACCTTTGTGCAAACTAATCAATATACACTCATTGCGTTTTTTTTTTTTTACCAAACATATGTAGAAGAATACATATTGGCCTAAACTGATATAGAAATACCACCAACAGAAAGCTCTATTTGTGGGAAAAAAAAGGACGTAAATTTTGTTTGAGTACACCATCGCACGACCGCACAATTGTCAGTTAAGTCGACGCAGTGCTGTATCACAAAACAAGCATGTCTCTTGCCAACGTCACCTGCCACACGTTGCGGGTTGTCACCTGCCACACGTTGCGGGTTGTCACCTGCCACACGTTGCGGGTTGTCACCTGCCACACGTTGCGGGTTGTCACCTGCCACACGTTGCGGGTTGTCACCTGCCACACGTTGCGGGTTGTCACCTGCCACACGTTGCGGGTTGTCACCTGCCACACGTTGCGGGTTGTCACCTGCCACACGTTGCGGGTTGTCACCTGCCACACGTTGCGGGTTGTCACCTGCCACACGTTGCGGGTTGTCACCTGCCACACGTTGCGGGTTGTCACCTGCCACACGTTGCGGGTTGTCACCTGCCACACGTTGCGGGTTGTCACCTGCCACACGTTGCGGGTTGTCACCTGCCACACGTTGCGGGTTGTCACCTGCCACACGTTGCGGGTTGTCACCTGCCACACGTTGCGGGTTGTCACCTGCCACACGTTGCGGGTTGTCACCTGCCACACGTTGCGGGTTGTCACCTGCCACACGTTGCGGGTTGTCACCTGCCACACGTTGCGGGTTGTCACCTGCCACACGTTGCGGGTTGTCACCTGCCACACGTTGCGGGTTGTCACCTGCCACACGTTGCGGGTTGTCACCTGCCACACGTTGCGGGTTGTCACCTGCCACACGTTGCGGGTTGTCACCTGCCACACGTTGCGGGTTGTCACCTGCCACACGTTGCGGGTTGTCACCTGCCACACGTTGCGGGTTGTCACCTGCCACACGTTGCGGGTTGTCACCTGCCACACGTTGCGGGTTGTCACCTGCCACACGTTGCGGGTTGTCACCTGCCACACGTTGCGGGTTGTCACCTGCCACACGTTGCGGGTTGTCACCTGCCACACGTTGCGGGTTGTCACCTGCCACACGTTGCGGGTTGTCACCTGCCACACATTGCAGGTTGTCACTTGCCACACATTGCAGGTCGTCACTTGCCACACATTGCAGGTCGTCACTTGCCACACATTGCAGGTCGTCACTTGCCACACATTGCAGGTCGTCACTTGCCACACATTGCAGGTCGTCACTTGCCACACATTGCAGGTCGTCACTTGCCACACATTGCAGGTCGTCACTTGCCACACATTGCAGGTCGTCACTTGCCACACATTGCAGGTTGTCACTTGCCACACATTGCAGGTTGTCACTTGCCACCTGCCACACATTGCAGGTTGTCACTTGCCACACGTTGTGGATTGTCACAACGTCACACATTGCGTTTTGTCACTTACCACAACGTCACTTGCCACACATTGCGGATTGTCACTTACCACTTCACCTGCCACATGTAGCAGATTGCCATTTGCTGTGTCCCAGAGTGAAAGCAGGCAGGAGAAAGATGACAGAGAAGAGGGGGGGGGGGGTGGTCTGCTGACAGAGAAGAGGGGGGGGTCTGCTGACAGAGAAGAAGAGGGGGGGGTCTGCTGACAGAGAAGAAGAGGGGGGGGTCTGCTGACAGAGAAGAAGAGGGGGGGGTCTGCTGACAGAGAAGAAGAGGGGGGGGTCTGCTGACAGAGAAGAAGAGGGGGGGGTCTGCTGACAGAGAAGAAGAGGGGGGGGGTCTGCTGACAGAGAAGAAGAGGGGGGGGTCTGCTGACAGAGAAGAAGAGGGGGGGGTCTGCTGACAGAGAAGAAGAGGGGGGGGGTCTGCTGACAGAGAAGAAGAGGGGGGGGTCTGCTGACAGAGAAGAAGAGGGGGGGGGTCTGCTGACAGAGAAGAGGGGGGGGGGGTCTGCTGACAGAGAAGAAGAGGGGGGGGTCTGCTGACAGAGAAGAAGAGGGGGGGGTCTGCTGACAGAGAAGAAGAGGGGGGGGGCGGCTGACAGAGAAGAGGGGGGGGGCGGCTGACAGAGAAGAGGGGGGGGGCGGCTGACAGAGAAGAGGGGGGGCGGCTGACATTGAAGAGGGGGGGGCGGCTGACATTGAAGAGGGGGGGCGGCTGACATTGAAGAGGGGGGGCGGCTGACATTGAAGAGGGGGGGCGGCTGACATTGAAGAGGGGGGGCGGCTGACATTGAAGAGGGGGGGCGGCTGACATTGAAGAGGGGGGGCGGCTGACATTGAAGAGGGGGGCGGCTGACATTGAAGAGGGGGGGCGGCTGACATTGAAGAGGGGGGGCGGCTGACATTGAAGAGGGGGGGGCGGCTGACATTGAAGAGGGGGGGCGGCTGACATTGAAGAGGGGGGGCGGCTGACATTGAAGAGGGGGGGGCGGCTGACATTGAAGAGGGGGGGGCGGCTGACATTGAAGAGGGGGGGGCGGCTGACATTGAAGAGGGGGGGCGGCTGACATTGAAGAGGGGGGGCGGCTGACATTGAAGAGGGGGGGCGGCTGACATTGAAGAGGGGGGGGCGGCTAACATTGAAGAGGGGGGGGCGGCTGACATTGAAGAGGGGGGGGGGCGGCTGACATTGAAGAGGGGGGGGGGCGGCTGACATTGAAGAGGGGGGGGGCGGCTGACATTGAAGAGGGGGGGGGCGGCTGACATTGAAGAGGGGGGGGGCGGCTGACATTGAAGAGGGGGGGGCGGCTGACATTGAAGAGGGGGGGGGGCGGCTGACATTGAAGAGGGGGGGGGCGGCTGACATTGAAGAGGGGGGGGGGCGGCTGACATTGAAGAGGGGGGGGGGGCGGCTGACATTGAAGAGGGGGGGGGCGGCTGACATTGAAGGGGGGGGGCGGCTGACATTGAAGAGGGGCGGCTGACATTGAAGAGGGGCGGCTGACATTGAAGAGGGGCGGCTGACATTGAAGAGGGGCGGCTGACATTGAAGAGGGGCGGCTGACATTGAAGAGGGGGGCGGCGGCTGACATTGAAGAGGGGGGGGCGGCTGACATTGAAGAGGGGGGGGGGCGGCTGACATTGAAGAGGGGGGGCGGCTGACATTGAAGAGGGGGGGCGGCTGACATTGAAGAGGGGGGGGCGGCTGACATTGAAGAGGGGGGGGCGGCTGACATTGAAGAGGGGGGGGCGGCTGACATTGAAGAGGGGGGGGCGGCTGACATTGAAGAGGGGGGGGGCGGCTGACATTGAAGAGGGGGGGGGCGGCTGACATTGAAGAGGGGGGGGGGGCGGCTGACATTGAAGAGGGGGGGGGGCGGCTGACATTGAAGAGGGGGGGGGCGGCTGACATTGAAGAGGGGGGGGGGCGGCTGACATTGAAGAGGGGGGGGGGGCGGCTGACATTGAAGAGGGGGGGGGCGGCTGACATTGAAGAGGGGGGGGGGGGCGGCTGACATTGAAGAGCGGGGGGGGGGCGGCTGACATTGAAGAGGGGGGGTCTTCTGACAGAGAAGAAGAGGGGGGGCGGCTGACATTGAAGGGGGGGGCGGCTGACATTGAAGGGGGGGCGGCTGACATTGAAGGGGGGGGCGGCTGACATTGAAGGGGGGGGCGGCTGACATTGAAGGGGGGGGCGGCTGACATTGAAGGGGGGGGCGGCTGACATTGAAGGGGGGGGCGGCTGACATTGAAGGGGGGGGGGGGCGGCTGACATTGAAGAGGGGGGGGGGGCGGCTGACATTGAAGAGGGGGGGGGCGGCTGACATTGAAGAGGGGGGGGGCGGCTGACATTGAAGAGGGGGGGGGGGCGGCTGACATTGAAGAGGGGGGGGGGGCGGCTGACATTGAAGAGGGGGGGGGGCGGCTGACATTGAAGAGGGGGGGGGGCGGCTGACATTGAAGAGGGGGGGGGGCGGCTGACATTGAAGAGGGGGGGGGGCGGCTGACATTGAAGAGGGGGGGGGGCGGCTGACATTGAAGAGGGGGGGGGGCGGCTGACATTGAAGAGGGGGGGGGCGGCTGACATTGAAGAGGGGGGGGGGGCGGCTGACATTGAAGAGGGGGGGGGCGGCTGACATTGAAGAGGGGGGGGGGCGGCTGACATTGAAGAGGGGGGGGGCGGCTGACATTGAAGAGGGGGGGGGCGGCTGACATTGAAGAGGGGGGGGCGGCTGACATTGAAGAGGGGGGGGCGGCTGACATTGAAGAGGGGGGGGGCGGCTGACATTGAAGAGGGGGGGGGCGGCTGACATTGAAGAGGGGGGGGGGGCGGCTGACATTGAAGAGCGGGGGGGGGGCGGCTGACATTGAAGAGGGGGGGGCGGCTGACATTGAAGAGGGGGGGGCGGCTGACATTGAAGAGGGGGGGCGGCTGACATTGAAGGGGGGGCGGCTGACATTGAGAAGGGGGGGGCGGCTGACATTGAAGAGGGGGGCGGCTGACATTGAAGAGGGGGGCGGCTGACATTGAAGAGGGGGGCGGCTGACATTGAAGAGGGGGGGGGGGCTGACATTGAAGAGCGGGGGGGGGGGGGGCTGACATTGAAGAGCGGGGGGGGGGGGCGGCTGACATTGAAGGGGGGGCGGCTGACATTGAAGGGGGGGCGGCTGACATTGAGAAGGGGGGCGGCTGACATTGAAGGGGGGGGCGGCTGACATTGAAGGGGGGGCGGCTGACATTGAAGAGGGGGGGGGCGGCTGACATTGAAGAGCGGGGGGGGGGGCGGCTGACATTGAAGAGGGGGGGTCGGCTGACATTGAAGGGGGGGCGGCTGACATTGAAGGGGGGGCGGCTGACATTGAAGGGGGGGCGGCTGACATTGAAGGGGGGGCGGCTGACATTGAAGGGGGGGCGGCTGACATTGAGAAGGGGGGCGGCTGACATTGAAGAGGGGGGCGGCTGACATTGAAGAGGGGGGGGGGCGGCTGACATTGAAGAGGGGGGGGGGCGGCTGACATTGAAGAGGGGGGGGGGCGGCTGACATTGAAGAGGGGGGGGGCGGGCGGCTGACATTGAAGAGGGGGGGGGCGGGCGGCTGACATTGAAGAGGGGGGGGGCGGGCGGCTGACATTGAAGAGGGGGGGGCGGGCGGCTGACATTGAAGAGGGGGGGGCGGGCGGCTGACATTGAAGAGGGGGGGGGACGGCTGACATTGAAGAGGGGGGGGGACGGCTGACATTGAAGAGGGGGGGGGACGGCTGACATTGAAGAGGGGGGGGACGGCTGACATTGAAGAGGGGGGGGACGGCTGACATTGAAGAGGGGGGGGACGGCTGACATTGAAGAGGGGGGGGGACGGCTGACATTGAAGAGGGGGGGGACGGCTGACATTGAAGAGGGGGGGGACGGCTGACATTGAAGAGGGGGGGGACGGCTGACATTGAAGAGGGGGGGGACGGCTGACATTGAAGAGGGGGGGGACGGCTGACATTGAAGAGGGGGGGGGGACGGCTGACATTGAGAAGGGGGGGCGGCTGACATTGAGAAGGGGGGGCGGCTGACATTGAGAAGGGGGGGCGGCTGACATTGAGAAGGGGGGGCGGCTGACATTGAGAAGGGGGGGGCGGCTGACATTGAGAAGGGGGGGGGCTGACATTGAGAAGGGGGGGGGCTGACATTGAGAAGGGGGGGCGGCTGACATTGAGAAGGGGGGGCGGCTGACATTGAGAAGGGGGGGCGGCTGACATTGAGAAGGGGGGGCGGCTGACATTGAGAAGGGGGGGCGGCTGACATTGAGAAGGGGGGGCGGCTGACATTGAGAAGGGGGGGCGGCTGACATTGAAGGGGGGGCGGCTGACATTGAAGGGGGGGCGGCTGACATTGAAGGGGGGGCGGCTGACATTGAAGGGGGGGCGGCTGACATTGAAGGGGGGGCGGCTGACATTGAAGGGGGGGCGGCTGACATTGAAGGGGGGGGCGGCTGACATTGAAGGGGGGGGCGGCTGACATTGAAGGGGGGGGCGGCTGACATTGAAGGGGGGGGCGGCTGACATTGAAGGGGGGGGGCGGCTGACATTGAAGGGGGGGGAGCGGCTGACATTGAAGGGGGGGGAGCGGCTGACATTGAAGGGGGGGGAGCGGCTGACATTGAAGGGGGGGGAGCGGCTGACATTGAAGGGGGGGGAGCGGCTGACATTGAAGGGGGGGGAGCGGCTGACATTGAAGGGGGGGGGAGCGGCTGACATTGAAGGGGGGGGGAGGCTGACATTGAGGAGGGGGGGGCGGCTGACATTGAGGAGGGGGGGGCGGCTGACATTGAGGAGGGGGGGGCGGCTGACATTGAGGAGGGGGGGGGCGGCTGACATTGAGGGGGGGGCGGCTGACATTGAGGAGGGGGGGCGGCTGACATTGAGGAGGGGGGGGCGGCTGACATTGAGGAGGGGGGGCGGCTGACATTGAGGAGGGGGGGCGGCTGACATTGAGGAGGGGGGGCGGCTGACATTGAGGAGGGGGGGCGGCTGACATTGAGGAGGGGGGGCGGCTGACATTGAGGAGGGGGGGGCGGCTGACATTGAGGAGGGGGGGGCGGCTGACATTGAGGAGGGGGGGCGGCCGACATTGAGGAGGGGGGGGCGGCTGACATTGAGGAGGGGGGGACTGACAGAGGACGAGAGAGACGGACCTCAGGAGATAGTGACACTCAGCGAGTTAGGAGCACGCCCCCTCCCTTTGAGCCCTTCTATAGCTCCGCAGCGGCGAGGGGGAACAAATTAGAGGCGGAGCCGGCCGGCTACAGTGAGCTGCGGCACCGCCCACCCCTTTCCCCCACAGGTCACAGTCTCAGATGACAGACAGACAGACCGGGGGTGGGCAGCGCCATTTCGGCAGGATCCCTCCCTTCTCATCCTGGTCTTCGGGAAAATGGCGGCCGGCAGAGACATTATCTCCGCCGGCCGCGGACCTCTAGTGGCGGGGCCCCCGAGTATTACACAGAAGGCTTACAGGGACTAGAGACATAAATGAATAAAGTCCCCCCCCCACCATGCTGCACCGACCGGGGGGGGGGGGGGGAGACGACACTGTGTACCACTGCATCCTCCATGCTGCTCTTGATGCAGCGTGTGAGGAAAAAACAGTGAGGAAGCTGTGTAAAAGAAAAGCTTGAGAGAACCAAGGGAAACAGCGTCCACCTGAGGTACCTCAGCCACAGCACCCAGCTTGAGAGTGTTCCTCACATCATCAATGAGTTCACTTACAAGCGCCCTGTCATTCACAGACACAGAACTGGAGTCTTCCTCACAAGGGAATGTCCTGTTCATAAACATTAAATATTCAGAGCTAGGGTCCTGAGCACAGTAGCTAGGCCCATATCTGAATCAGAGCACTCCTTCACTAAAGATTTTTGTGGGGAGAGGGGGCTTATAGCTCCTTTTGCTCGCACACCGCTTCCATTCTGACAAGGAAAGATTCCAGGACTGCAGAAAAACTGCCCCTCTCTCCAGAACCCACTACAGACATGAGCGCCCAGCCAGGCCAGAGTGACCCCCAAGCACCAGTACAGGGTGCAGAGAGCAGCATAACAGGGGGGAGACAAGGAGAAACCCCCCATATAAAGAAACACAGCCAGCATGAACTCACCTGTAGTAGGAGAGACTACTTAACCGTCCCTTTCAGGGATCCACTGGCTTGTTTCAGACAGACCTATCACAGAGCAGTACTGCGTAGCTGTCGGCCCGGTCCACCGCGAGAGATACAGTCAGTCAGGTACTGTTCAATCTTGAGAGGACCGTGGGAGCATGAAAGCAACCCGGCCACCCCTGGAGTCATGGGGCATGTCGTGAACAGAGTCTCATGCACACAAGGCGAGGATCAGCACGCTCGATGGTCGGACAGGGAAGACTACGAGGATACCAGTGTACCCAACCTGTTGCCCAGCCGACAGTTGATTGAAGGTCTCAAAAATAAAATAATAAAATTCCCAAAGGAATAAAATGTAAAATCTTCCAGGAGACTGGCTCCTAAGAGAGCCACGTCTTCTCCTTCTGCTAGGCAGAAAAAAACTGAGGCTGCAGGTGGGAGGGTAATGTCCAGAGGGACCACCCCCCTGGGCGGGGCTGTTCAGCTCTGGTTTGTTCTAGAATGTATGTTTCTAATATTCTGCCTAGATCTTCTCCTGCGAGCAGGGACATATACCCACACGTTTACAGTATCCAGCTGTGTCAGTCCATGGACGATAAAGAGAAATATGGTTTTCCTCCGTCACACCTGCAGACATGATGCAGGAGATGGTCAGAGACTGCAGACATGATGCAGGAGATGGTCAGAGACTGCAGACATGATGCAGGAGATGGTCAGAGACTGCAGACATGATGCAGGAGATCAATGCAGCCTCACCAGAGCTTCATCAGTGCCCAGCAGCCTACCAGTGCACAGCATATGCAGCCTGTTTGTGCCTCACCAGTGCCCAGCATATGCAGCCTGTTTGTGCCTCACCAGTCTACCAGTGCCCAGCATATGCAGCCAGTTTGTGCCCAGCAGCTTCACCAGTGCCCATCGTTTGCAGCCAGCCTGTGCCTCACCAGTGCCCATCATGCAGCCTGCCTGTGCCCGGATCAGAGGCGATCTCTGTGTTACGGAGCTGTATTTGAATTGCCCGGGTCGCAGTAACAATGTCCTGCCTCCTGTAATCACGTCACATGGATTCAATGTCCCAGTGTGCCATCTGTCACAGGAGGCGGGACATTGTTACTGCGGCTCCGTGACACGCGGAGATCGCAGCGAGGGAGGGTGGAGGAGAGAACTGGGGCACTCAAGAATGACACCCCCTGTAATGGGCGGCACCAGGGGTGGACCCTGCCCCCCGTCCCATTTTCGGCTCCATTATCAGTGGGTTTTTTTCGCCACTGTGTGCCGAAAACGCCATTTTCGGACGATAGGTTTCGGCAACCGAAAATTTCGGCGCATCCCTAGAGAATTTTTTTTTTGTCAGGCTGAATGGAAAAAGTGTGTTAGTATGGTAGAAATTATCCTAACCTTTGAGAGGAAAGAACACCATCAGAATGTTACCAATCTATATAGAACATACTGTAGATTGCTCAAATTGCTGGTGATTTCTGAAAAAAAAATAAAAAATGTCTGCAAAAGCCTAGCTATGTGTGTGCAACTGTAAAAAGGTGGCTGACTCGCTCCTCAATCTTGAAAATCTGATTGATAAGGCTGTCCGTTAATTCATGTTATGAAAAAAAAAAAACTCATGGGCTCAGAGCGGGTTTTACAAGCGTTATAATGTGACTGCTTAAAGGGGTTGTAAAGGTTAGTTTTGTATTTTCTAAATGGGTTCCTTTAAGCTATTGTATTGTTGGTTCACTTACCTTTTCCTTTGCTTTACCTTCTAAATGTTTTTTTTCTTTGTCTGAATTACTCACTTCCTGTTTCTCCTCACTAAACTTCACACCATCATCCGAGTGGTGTGGAGTCAGCCTGAACAGCTCACTGAGGAGGAACAGGAAGTGAGAAATTCAGACAAAGAAAACAAATAAAAAAATTATTTAGAAGGGAAATCTAAGGAAAAGGTAAGTGAACCAACAATGCACTAGCTTAAAGGAACCTATTTAGAAAATACAAAACAAACCTTTACAACCCCTTTAACTGCGATCAAACTTAGTGTAGAGAGCACAAAGTGTGCTGCTGCCGAGAAAATTATGTACATGATTATCTATTGAGTTCTGCGGCTAACCTGAGCTATTTACATGTGACACAACTTTTGTGATAAATTACTATTATATCCAAAATACTTGGAATCACAAATCCACAATTTGTTTTTCTTGCCATGTTACGACACAAAAAATGTAAAAAACAACCCAAGTACTTTTGAGGAAATATTAAACTGGACTAAAGGCATAGGTTTCTTTAAAACTATATCAAAACAAAATTATCCTGTAACTTTGTACTGTCATAAAAATTGTAATTCATAACCTACTGATACCAGGTTTGTACAATATGTGTGTACATTCAAATATTGCTAATCAAATCCACAGACAGCCTTTATAATGGCCAAAGCAGGTATTCCGAGAGCTCGATCATACAGCTCCCAGGAAATAAAATAAATTGTAAGGGTGGGGTTTAACTCTACATCACTAGCAGAGGGAGGTGGAGCAGGTAGCTCTGCGCTCCGAGGCGTACCCATAAGAACTGCTGTAACCTTCCTCTGACACCAGGAAGAAACATCTGTGTATGAGGGGGGAGAGAAATGCTGGCTCCACGCAATGCTCTGCAATATGGAGGAGGCACGGGTACCACCACTCCTGTGATCAAGTGCTTGCCACGGACCACCAATGCTGGGGATTTTTTTTTTTTACATCCAGTGATTGACCACCAATGCTGGAGGAAGAGGAAGGGGGGGGGGGGTATTCTTACAGCCAGACATTGACCACTAATGCAGGGTGGGGATTTTACAGCCAGCCACTGAGCATCCATTAGTTCTAAAGAGATTTTTTTGTCTCAATAGTGGCTAATTGCCAAGTAGACACTGAGTATTTTAAGAAGTTGTTCTTCAAGGTAGGCTGAAAAGCAATATGAATTTTTTTTTTTTTTATAAATCAAAAAGGATTTTTGTACTCACCGTAAAATCTGTTTCTCTGACGTCCATGGACTGACACAGCTGTCATACTGATTACGTGTGGGTATATGTCCCTGCTTGCAGGAGAAGACCTAGGCAGAATGTTAGATGTTAAAACATTCTAGAACAAACCAGAGCTGAACAGCCCCGCCCAGGGGGGCAGTCCATCCGGACAAAACCCTCCCACCTGCAGCTAGCAGACCTCAGTTCGTAACAAAGCAGTATAAGAAAAGGGTGGGAGCAAATAGTAAAGGAACAACCAAAACTTCACTCCAAACCAGCAGAGCTCCTCAACGGAGGAGTTGCAACATTAAACAGTGGCCTGCAAAACTTTGCGGCCGAAGGAAGCATCCGAAGATACAGCCACATCAACCTTATAGATTTTTAAAAAGGCATGAACGGACGACCAGGTCGCCGCCTTGCACACTTGTGCAACTGACGCTTGATGTCGGAAAGCCCAGGAAGCACCAATTGCCCTGGTGGCATGCGCCGTAACAGGAAAGGGAGGGGCCACCCCCTTAATGGCATAGGCCTGTATAACAGTCTGACTGATCCATCTAGAAAAGGTGGCAGACGACACCACTCGGCCCTGTTTCGGACTAGAGACAGACACAACTAGTGAGTCATATCACGTACCACATAAAATGTGTGAAGCGCAAACCCTCTGGAATGCGATGTGTGAGGACACAAAGACGGGAGGACAATGTCCACATGTAGGTGAAAAGCCGAGACCACCTTTGCAAAAGGAAGGTCGCGGACGCAACACCGCCTTATCCTTATGGATGACCAAATAGGGCGACTTGCAGGACAAGGCCACCAACTCAGACACCCGTCTGACAGAAGTAATGGCCACTAAGAAGGCCACCTCCTGAGACAAGGTCAAGAGGGGAATAGCTCTGATTTTTTCAAAGGGAAGTTCCTGGAGAACCGAGAGCACCAAAATTCAAATCCCAAGGAGGGAGAGGAGGTTTTAACAGGAGGGAGCACATGGCGAACCCCCTGCACAAAAGTGCTACCAAGGAATGACCCGCTAGCGGTTGCTGAAGGAAGACGGCCAAGGCCGAAAACTGACCCCTAATGGTACTCAAAGCAAGCATTTGGGTCAAACTGGGGACGGAATATGTCCGTAGACGCTAGTCCAGCTCATTGCACATAGCGATGTAAGCTTCCCAGGTACGGTGATATATCTTTCAAACAGGAAGACTTCCGTGCCCTGAACATGGTCGAAATGACCGAATCCGAGAGACCTCGGACTCTCAGCACCTGGCTTCCAATAGTTATGCCGTTAAGTCAGAGACTGTAAAACAGGATGAAAAATAGGACCTTGAAACAGAAGGTCCTCCCTTATTGGCAACCGCCAAGGAATGTCCGCGATGAGACGTACCAGATCAGCGTACCAAAGACGCCGAGACCCACCCTGGGCAAGAGGATCACCGGAATCCCTTCGGCCACAACCCTGCGCAGCAGGCGAGGAAGCAGCTGCAGCGGAGGATAACAGATATCAGGTGATAATGACCCCAAGGGGCCCACCAACGGATCCGGGGCATTCGCCCAAGGATCCCTGGACCTGGCCACAAACCTTGACACCTTACGATTGAGTCGAGAGGCCCTCAGGTCCACAACCGGCATGTCCAGGTGTAAGGACTACTCTCTTGGTCCAGCGACGCCGATAGTCCGCCTGTCAATTGTCTACGCTTGAACGTAGACGGCCGATGGAAACCACGTGGGGAGGCATATTCTGATTGCCCGTATTTCCAGAACATTGGTCGGTAAACGGCTTCGTCCGGAGTCCAAGCCCTGGGGCTGACAGGACTCCCCAGACTCCACCCCAGCCCGTCAGCGTCAGGCTGGCGTCCGTCATGAACACCTTCCACTGGATGGGGAGGGACGACTTCCCGGACCGAAGAGTCGGGAACCCCAACCACCATGCCAGGGACGCTCTGAGTCGGTGACTCATCTGGATCTGAAGATCCAAGGACGACGGGGATTTGTCCCAAGTGGACAGGATCTCTTACTGTAATGCCCATGTGTGTGATTGGGCATACGGAACAGCCTCGAACGAGGCCCTCATGAGTCCCAGGACTCATGCAAAAAACGGGTTGATGACCATTTCCGAGACGTCAGGACCCGCACTACAGACTGAAAAGTCAGTAACTTCTCCAGGGTTAGGAATACCTACCCTGGAGTCCAGGATCAGACCAAGATACTCCAAATGCTGAGCCGGGACCAGGACCGACTTCTGAATGTTCGGGAGCCACCCGAAGTCCCTAAGGGTCTGACCGACAATATAGTCACACTTCTTCTAATTCTGAGCCATTGTCCGCTCTTAGAAGATCGTCCAGATAGCCCATAATAGCAATGCCTCGCTGTCTCAGCAAGGCTAGAACCGGAGCAAGCACCTTGGTAAAAAACCTTTGGTGCCGAGGCTAGGCCGAAGGGAAGAGCCACAATTGATAGTGGTCTTCGCCGATCGCAAGCGCAGAAACTACTGTTGATGTGCGCAGATCGGAACATGCAAGTGGGTGGCCTTGATGTCCAAGGATGCCAGAAAATCCCCTTGATGGAGTGTAGCGAACACCGCGCGAATGGATTCCATGCAGAACTTTTGCACCATCACAAAGGCAGTCAGGCCTTGAGGCCCAGGATTGGCCGAACCCCGTCCACCTTTTGGGACTACAAACAGATTCAAGTAGAAACCCTGAACCACCTCACCTGTGACGGAACCGGCACAATCACTCCGGACCTGATCAATCCTGTACAGCCCTTAAGAGGGCCGCCCGACGGGCAGGAAGGAGAGGGAGAATTGAGGGAAAGAATCTGTCTGGGGGCCAGGAACAGAATTCTATCCTGTATCCTGAGGTGACCACCTCGCACACCCACCGGTCGGAGATCCGGGAGGTCCACCGAACCGTGAACCTGCAAGGACGTCCCCCCACCCCAGAGTCGGGCAGGGGCAAGACTCCATGCAGTGGTGGGCATGAGAGCTTGCTTGGTAGGCTTACGCACACAGGAACACTTACGTCCCCCAGCCGCACTTTTTCCAGTCTGGGAGGGCTTACCCGTGGATTCTGACTGACGAGAAGAAACTCATACTTCTTGCCGGAAAGGAAGGGCCCGGCCTACGGTGGGGCTCCTTTTTCCGTACCAGACTGAGGAAGGAAGGTGCTCTTACCCCCCCGTGACATCCATAATAATGGCATCCAGGGCGGCCCCAGTCTACCGCCCTTAACCACTTGACCACTGGGCACTTAAACCCCCTTAATAACCAGACCAAATTTTCAGCTTTCGGTGCTCTCACATTTTGAATGACAATTACTCAGTCATACAACACTGTACCCATATGAAATTTTTGTCCTTTTTTTCACACAAATAGAGCTTTCTTTTGGTGGTATTTAATCACTGTTGGGTTTTTTATTTTTTGCGCTATAAGAGAAAAAAGACTGAAAATTTTGTAAAAAAATGATTTTTTTTTCGTTTCTGTTATAAAATTTTGCAAATTACTATTTTTTCTTCATAAATTTTGGCCAAAATTTATACTGCTACATATCTTTGGTAAAAATAAGTACAAATTGGTGTATATTATTTGGTCTTTGTGAAAGTTATAGAGTCCACAAGCTATGGTGCCAATATCTGAAAATTGATCACACCTGAAGTACTGACGGCCTATCTCAATTCTTGAGACCCTAACATGCCAGAAAAGTACAAATACCCCCCAAATGACCCCTTTTTGGAAAGAAGACATTCCAAGGTATTCAGAAAAAGGCATTGTGAGTTTTTTGAAGTTGTCATTTTTTCCCACAATTCTTTGCAAAATCAAGATTTTTTTTTTCTCTTTTTTTTTCACAAAATTGTCATATTAGCAGGTTATTTCTCACACACAGCATATGCATTCCACAAATTACACCCCAAAACACATTCTGCTATTACTCCCGAGTATGGCGATACCACATGTGTGAGACTTTTACACAGCGTGGCCACATACAGAGGCCCAACATGCAGGGAGCACCTTCAGGCGTTCTGGAGCACCCAGGCCAATTCTGACATTTCTCTCCTACATGTAAAAATCATCATTTATTTGCTAGAAAATTACATAGAACCCCAAAACATTATATATGTTTTTTTAGCAAAGACCTTAGAGAAAATAATGGTGGTTGTTGCAACTTTTTATCTCGCACGATATTTGCGCAGCAATTTTTTTAACGCGTTTTTTACGGAAAAAAAATGTTTTGTGCTTAAAAATAAAAAAAAAAAAACAGGAAAGTTAGCCCAATGTTTTTGCATAATGTGAAAGATGAAGTTACGCCGAGTAAATAGATACCCAACATGTCGCCCTTAAAAATTGCACACACTCGTGGAATGGCGCCAAACTTCGCTACTTAAAAAATCCCCATAGGCGACGCTTTAAATATTTTTACTGGTTACATGTTTTGAGTTACAGAGGAGGTCTAGGGCCAAAATGATTGCTCTCGCTCTAACGTTCGCAGAGATACCTCACATGTGTGGTTTGAAAACCGTTTTCATATGTGGGCGGGACTTACGTATGCGTTCGCTTCTGTATGCGAGCTCACGGGGACAGGGGCGCTTTAAAAAAAAAAAAAAAAAAAAAAAAATTTATTCTTCATTTTACTTTATTTATTTTAGTTTGACATGTTTTTCCGCCCTAAACATTTTTTTGATCACTTTTATACCTATTACAAGGAACGTAAACATCCCTTGTAATAGGAATATGGCATGACAGGTCCTCTTTACAGTGAGATATGGGGGGGGGGGGGGGGGGGTGTCAATAAGACCCCACATCTAGGCTGGGAAGCCTGAAAAAAATACAAAAAAAAAAAACAACAATCGTGGCTTTGATCGTAGCGGTGAGTCGGTAGAAGCACCGGAGGGCGGCGGGGGGGGGGGCATCCCCTCTCGCAAGAATGATCAAGCGGCGGAACAGCCGCTATGATTGTTCTTATGGTGTAGGGAATCGCCGGCTGAAAAAGCCGATATCTGAATGATGCCTGTAGCTGCAGGCATCATTCAGATATCCCCGCACAAAGTCAAGGACGTCATATGACGGCCGGAGGGCGGGAAGTGGTTATTGCAGAGTATTGCCGGGCATTGCGGAGTATTGCCGGGCATTGCGGAGTATTGCCGGGCATTGCGGAGTATTGCCGGGCATTGCGGAGTATTGCCGGGCATTGCGGAGTATTGCCGGGCATTGCGGAGTATTGCCGGGCATTGCGGAGTATTGCCGGGCATTGCGGAGTATTGCCGGGCATTGCGGAGTATTGCCGGGCATTGCGGAGTATTGCCGGGCATTGCGGAGTATTGCCGGGCATTGCGGAGTATTGCCGGGCATTGCGGAGTATTGCCGGGCATTGCGGAGTATTGCCGGGCATTGCGGAGTATTGCCGGGCATTGCGGAGTATTGCCGGGCATTGCGGAGTATTGCCGGGCATTGCGGAGTATTGCCGGGCATTGCGGAGTATTGCCGGGCATTGCGGAGTATTGCCGGGCATTGCGGAGTATTGCCGGGCATTGCGGAGTATTGCCGGGCATTGCGGAGTATTGCCGGGCATTGCGGAGTATTGCCGGGCATTGCGGAGTATTGCCGGGCATTGCGGAGTATTGCCGGGCATTGCGGAGTATTGCAGGGCATTGCGGTGTATGGCAGGGTATTGCACAGGGTATTGCACAGGGTATTGCACAGGGTATTGCACAGGGTATTGCACAGGGTATTGCACAGGGTATTGCACAGGGTATTGCACAGGGTATTGCACAGGGTATTGCACAGGGTATTGCACAGGGTATTGCACAGGGTATTGCACAGGGTATTGCGCAGGGTATTGCGGAGGGTATTGCAGAGTATTGTGCAGGGTATTGCAGAGTATTGTGCAGGGTATTGCAGAGTATTGTGCAGGGTATTGCAGAGTATTGTGCAGGGTATTGCAGAGTATTGTGCAGGGTATTGCAGAGTATTGTGCAGGGTATTGCAGAGTATTGTGCAGGGTATTGCAGAGTATTGCAGAGTATTGCAGAGTATTTTGCAGAGTATTGTGCAGGGTATTGCAGAGTATTTTGCAGGGTATTGCAGAGTATTTTGCAGGGTATTGCAGAGTATTGTGCAGGGTATTGCAGAGTATTGTGCAGGGTATTGCAGAGTATTGTGCAGGGTATTGCAGAGTATTGTGCAGGGTATTGCAGAGTATTGTGCAGGGTATTGCAGAGTATTGTGCAGGGTATTGCAGAGTATTGTGCAGGGTATTGCAGAGTATTGTGCAGGGTATTGCAGAGTATTGTGCAGGGTATTGCAGAGTATTGCACCAGGGTATTGCAGAGTATTGCACCAGGGTATTGCAGAGTATTGCACCAGGGTATTGCAGAGTATTGCACCAGGGTATTGCAGAGTATTGCACCAGGGTATTGCAGAGTATTGCACCAGGGTATTGCAGAGTATTGCACCAGGGTATTGCAGAGTATTGCGCAGGGTATTGCAGAGTATTTCGCAGGGTATTGCAGAGTATTTCGCAGGGTATTGCAGAGTATTTCGCAGGGTATTGCAGAGTATTTCGCAGGGTATTGCAGAGTATTTCGCAGGGTATTGCAGAGTATTGCACCAGGGTATTGCAGAGTATTGCACCAGGGTATTGCAGAGTATTGCACCAGGGTATTTTGCAGAGTATTGGCAGGGTGTATTGCAGAGTATTGGCAGGGTATAGCACAGGGATGGCTGAGCAGGGATGGATGGATGGCTGGATCTGTGACTGCAATTGTCACAGATCCAGCCCACAGTGCTGCTGCTGCCATCCGCTCCCTCCCCCTCCCCTCTCACACTGTACCGATCGGTACAGAGAGGGGAGGGAGGAACCGGCGTCATCAAATGACGCCGGTCTGTTTACAAGTGATTGCTCCGTCATTTGACGGAGCGATCACGTGGTAAACGGCCGCTATCAGCGGCGATTTACCGCGATTCGTGATCACCCGGCGGTCACGGAGTTTCCCGTGTGCGCGCCCCAGGGGGCGCGCGATTCTGGGAGGACGTTATATAACGTCCTCCCAGAGTTAAGCAACCACCCTGCCGCCGTTATTTGTCGGCAGGTGGTTGTTAAGTGGTTAAAGGGCAAGTCAGCCAGGAGCTATTTGGAACCTAGGTCGGACGACCAGCATTTCAGCCAGATAAGGAGACGGCAGCACCACAGCAGATAGAGGTCCCAGAAATTAAAGGGGCCACATCCAAAGTGGCATCGCACACAGACGAAACCCTGAGCCAGTTGGTGAGCCAGGGTAATGGTCTCAGGAGGGAGATTATGCTCCTGAACCGTCTGGTGCAAAATCTTTGCCCATCCTTTGAGTGTCTTGAGACACAAGTGTCGCCGCCCCTATAGGGCGTAAGGCAGACCCCAAAAGGTAAACATAGTTCTACTCACCACTTCTGACCTCCTGTCAGTGGGATCCTTAAATGCAGGAGTCCCTTCCATTGGGAGCGTGGTAGCCTTATTCAAACGGGCGACCGGCGGGGTCGACCACTGGGGGGAGAGCCCACTTCTTAACCAGGTCCTCCTTAAAGGGGTACCTCATGGCTAGGCGCAGTGGGACAGTCAGTCTTCTGCGGCTTATCCCAGACTTAGTCAATGAATGTATCAAAAAAAGGCACATATGGAAAAAAACTTTTTGAATATATAACGGCTTTAAAGGAACCAAAGGAGACAGCTTCCACCTGAGGTACCTCAGCCTCAACATTCAGCTTGAGAGTGTTCCCCACAGCATCAATGAGTTCACTTACAAGCACCCTGTCAGTTTTTCAGAACTGGGGTCTTCCTCACAGGGAATATCCCGTTTAAAAACCTGAAAATCCTCAGAGCTAGGGTCCTGAGCAGCAATAGCTAGGCCCATATCTGAGACAGAGCACTCCCCTACAGGAGGATGTGTGGGAAGGGGGCGCTTTACAGCTCCCGTGTGCTCTCACACCGCTTCCATTCTGACAAGGATGATTCCAGGACTGCCGACAACTAGTCGCTAGGGACAGCAGGTGCAGGAGCACTGCCAGTTGCCTCAGACAAGTGTGGAGAAGCAGGTGAACTAGACTCCATACTGCCACCCTCTGAGACTTTTAAACACTCATAGCGAGTAACAGTCCACGCACTGGCTATGCTGAAGCGGAGGAGGGGATACCCAGAGTACTCACCAACCCCTGTAAGGACCGCTCATACCTCTGTATGAAACCTCGCTGCCGCACGGGTGAAGCCTGGGGAGAGTGAGGAGATTGTGAGAATCGCGCCGCAGCAGCGGCCGATAGAGGCCGAAACCAAAAACGCAGAGGCTTCAAGAAAATGGCCGCCGGCCGTATACATTACTGCGCCATCGATCCGCGGCAAAATGGCCGCCGAGCGCGGTTTTTTTAAATACCTCACAGCGCTAATGGCGCACATGTTTAGTGGCACGGCAAGCGCTGGGGCGGCTGTTTGAACACAAACAGCCCCACTCAGTAACTGAACCTGTAAAGCTTAGCTTTGCTAAGCATGCATGTAACCACTACTCCACAACAGTATGTACAACACTCACACCAGAACACTGCACATCTCCCAGGGCCATTAAAACAGACATGAGCGCCCCCAGTCAGGCCAGAGTGACCCCCCAAGCACCCCCACACAGCACAGCACCAGTACAGGGTGCAGAGAGCAGCATAACGGGGGGGGGGGGAGACAGGGAGAAACCCCCCATATAAAGAAACACAGCCAGCATGTACTCACCTGCAGTAGGAGAGACTACTTACCCGTCCCTTTCAGAGACCCACTGGCTTGTTTCAGACAGACCTATCACAGAGTAGTACTGCGTAGCTGTCGGCCCGGTCCACCGCGAGAGATACAGTCAGTCAGGTACTGTTCAATCTTGAGAGGACCGCGGGAGCTAAAAGCAACCCGCCCACCCCTGGAGTCATGGGGCATGTCGTGAACCGAGTCTCACGCACACAAGGCGAGGATCAGCACGCTCGATGGTCGGACAGGGAAGACTACGAGGATACCAGTGTACCCAACCTGTTGCCCAGCCGACAGTTGATTGAAGGTCTCAAAAATCAAATGATAAAATTCCCAAAGGAATAAAATTTAAAAAGTAACATTTTCCAGGAGACTGGCTCCTGAGAGAGCCACGTCTTCTCCTTCTGCTAGGCAGAAAAAAACTGAGGTCTGCTAGCTGCAGGTGGGAGGGTAATGTCCGGAGGGACCACCCCCCTGGGCAGGACTGTTCAGCGCTGGTTTGTTCTAGAATGTTTTAACATCTAACATTCTGCCTAGGTATTCTTCTGCAAGCAGGGACATATACCCACATGTAATCAGTATGACAGCTGTGTCAGTCCATGGACGATGAGAGAGAAAAAAAACATTACACACAAAAAATAAATAAAAAAATAACAACCTAAAACACCACAGGTTCCCCCTCTCCTTTGCCCTTTCTATTGAATCTGTTGCCCAGCTCAATATATTACGTGTTGAGGTGGGGGGGACATCAACACAAACTGTGTCTTTTTGTGGATGACACTTCTTTCTAACGTCACCTTTTACATCCGCACATTGATCAGTTTTGCTAGCATATCTGGGCCAACCCGCAGAAATCACAGACTCTCAATAGTTCCCTGTCTGCTACCAATCTGTGTTGCTTGCGAGAGACCCTCCCTTTCACTTAGGTTGCTTTCACACTGGAGCGCAGGCGGCGGTAAAGCGCCGGTATTTTAAGCGTCACTTTACTGTCGTTTTTGCAGAGGTATTCGGCCGATAACTGGGCGCTTTTTTTTTTGGGCAAATAGATATATTAAATTTTTTCAGGAATGAACAGGGTCAATATAACAGTATTTACAGAATAGGTGGACGCAGCCTCCTAAAAATGATGAACGTTTAATACAAAAAGGTACATAACATAAGTTGAACTGTACATGCGACAACTCAGAACTGAATTATCCCCTTGTCTCATTGCTGCAGGGTTGCAGCGGCCTGGGTTTCCACCCCGTGCCACCTTATATAACAGAGCACCCCTGCTTCATTCCATATACTTTAACTTAAAAATTCAAATATAAAATAAAAATGGATAGAATAGAAAAGGGAAAAAAAAAAAAAAACACTGGGCGCATTTAACCCTCGCTAGCGGCCGAAAAAGGGTTAAAACCACCTGCAAAGTGCCGCTCCTTAGATGTTGCTTGCAAGAGTTTTTTTTAAAGTCCTGCCAGCGTATCACCTCAGTGTGAAAGCCCTTGTGATTTCACACTGACGGCAGTGGAGCAGTTTTTCAGCCACTCCACAGGCACTATTTTTAGCCCAAAAGCGCCCAAAAAACATCCCATTGTGAAAGGGGTCCAAGGCGCCACACAATCTCCAATATTTGTGTATCAAACTCCCGTATAGCCTTGATTTATATAAACCTAACTATCCCCCCATTTTGGCTCATCTTACCTTACTGCTATCCACCCATAACCCACTACTTTCCTTCATCTTAATCCCGTCTTTCTAACCAGCCTTAGTCTCTCCTGCCTCTTTTCACACCTGGCAGGCAGCGAACCTAATCACATCGACTTATTGCTTCTTCGTAACTCAGAACTCTTCCAATATTTGCAGCTTAAACATTGCTTACCTCACGCCAAACCTTAATTTTAAAACGTGCAAATTGGACTCTCATGCCCAGGCCTTATATCTCGCCTCTACCTGCAACCACTGGACAAACTGGATTCTAAACCCCCCTACATACACAAGCTGCTGGGAACAAAACCTCAGACTTTCCTCAGAAGCGACTGACTGGACAGATGTCTGGGCCACAACTATAAAGTCTTGACCTGCTGGTACCTAGTACCTGCTAGATTTTCCAAGTTCATCCCAATTTATCCGCCAACCTTTTAAGGTTGTGCAGATAGAGACATACACTTGCATACACTTACGTATCTGCTGGCCCTGCCCAATAGATAGCCGGTTACTGAATTAACACCCTCCAAACTTAACTCGGATTGAATTTAAGCTGCTTCTCCATATAACTATGGCCGCCAAACAAACCATAGTGATAGCTTAGGAGACTTAAATCCCTCATCATAATCAAGACCAAGCACAGGATTATTGGTGCTTTGATTCATGTCAAAATTTATGCAGTCCTCCAGGACAGGGTCAAAAATTGTACAAAGTTGTGGCAACCCTGGGTCTGTAATTTTTTTACCCCCTCACGTTGATGAATATTTACTGCTTTCCCTAGCATTTGTGCTTTAGCTTTTGCCTACTTCTTGCCCTCTCCAGAGCCTGGACCCACCTTGGGCCACCCCTACCCTTCTCCCTTTTTCTTCTTTCTATCCAGCTAGACGGTTTTACTGAAGCTTTCATTTTATAGGCTTCTCTCATCACCCAGTAAGAAACACCTCTTCTTTATAGCCTGTAGTTCCATGACACCGTCCCTTCTTTCGCCATCTTGCTTCCTCTGTGGTGTGGTTTCAATTTTTTGTGCGACAGCTAACTGGTTTCCCTTTGCTATTTGATTGATGCCAATGATAGTTCCTTAATGCATGATGGTCCTGTGCTCCCAGACCTCATATAACCACTTTTTGTATTCCGCGAACCATGTGTTATACTGAATAAAAATATTGAACAAGAATAAAATCGCCACAAGTGCCAGATAAACTAGGTATGCCATTATCACCATAACAAATATCAGCTTTGGTTGGCCAAACTCTTTAACCACTAAAATGCTTCTAAGGGGTAGTAGTCTGTAAAACAGAAATTCAGCAAAAAGATCAAACCTGGCAACCAAATTCTTAGACAGCAGGTTAGGAAACACGTTTACGTCATAAAATAACCTGGGGAGTATGGAGAACTAATAAGAATTTATACCTGCATTGCAGCCAAAACTTCTGGGTCAGAGAGAATGTCACCGACACCTGGCATCCCAGCAAAGCCACCAGGAAATCCCCCTAAAAGAAACTCAGTATTAGTTTGCACTGAAAACGCTAAGAAACCGTACTCTACTTATATAACCAGAAAAGTATAGCTTTACGGGAAGATAAACCCCAAAGCTTTACAATAACAAACAATGGTTAGGTTAGCAGAAACACGGTCACTGCAGGAGAGGGGGTGGCAAACTAGTCACTATGATAGGCAGATTAACTAGCCAATAGGAATGCCAGTTTTTGAATGCCTGCTTATGTAAACTGGAAAGTCGACGTGAAAATGAAGTGTTATATATACATATACATATGCAGTACTGTGCAAAACTTTTGTCAGTTGTGAAAAAATGCTGTAAATAATGCTTTCAGAAATAGAAGTGTTATTAGTTTATTTTCATCAGTTAACAAAAATGTTGAGTAAATAAAACAGAAGAGAAATACAAGTCAATATTTGGTGTGACCACCCTTTGCCTTCAACACAGAATTAATTCTTCTAGGTACACTTGCAGTTTTTGAAGGCACTCAGCAGGTAGGTTGTTCTAAACATCTTGGAGAACAAACCACAGATCTTCTGTGGACGTAGGCCGCCTCCTTCAGTTTCTTCATGTAATCCAAGACAGGGTTCTATGTCCGTGTTTCTCAACTCCAGACCTCAGGGTGCCCCAACAGGTCATGTTTTCAGGCTGTCGATTATTTTGCACAGGCGATTTGATCAGTTTCACTGCCTTAGTAATTGCCACAGCCATTTCATCTGAGGGAAATCCTGAAAACATCCTGTTGGGGCGTCTTGAGGACTGGAGTTGAGAAACACTGCTCTATGTGGCCAAAACCTTCACTTCCAGGACACCTTGTTCTTTGCGCTGAAGATAGTTCCAGATATTGGCTGCATGTTTGGGGTCATCTTGCTGCAGAATAAATTTGGAGCCAATAACACATCTCCCTGTCCTAAGCATCAAGGACAACACTGATCCTGACCAAATTTCCAATTCTATTTGCAGAAATGCAGCCCCAAAACTTCCAAGGAACCCCAGACCATGCTTTACTGTTGCCTGCAGACACTCATAATCGCGCTTCAGCCATTCGTTGAAGGAACTGGATCCTGCTACAGCCATATATTTTCAAACTTTGACTTATCAGGCCAGAGCACCTGCTGCCATTTTCTGCACCCTAGTTCCTATGTTTTCATGCAGAGGACATGGAAACAAGGCTAAGTGACTCAGCTATGCACAAAAACACAGGAACTGGGTTGTAGAAAATGTCAGCAGGTGCGCTGGACTGAGGAGTCAAAATTTAAAATTTTTGGCTGTAGCAAAAAAATCTTTGCTCGCAAAGGGCTGTAAAGTGGTACAAAGATGAGTGCCTGCAGGAAACAGAGAAGCATGGTGGAGGTTCCTGAAAAGTGCGGGGCTGCATTCCTGCATATGGAGTTGTAGATTTGGTCAGGATCAATGGTGTCCTCAATGCTGAGAAATACTGGCAAATACTTATCTGTCATGCCATACCATCAGGAAGGTGTGTGATTGGCCCCAAATGTATTCTGTAGCAGGACAACGACCCCAAACACACAGCCACATGTCATAAGAACTATCTGCAGGCTAAAGAAGAATAAGCAGTCCTATAAGTAATGGTTTGGCCCCCACAGAGCCCCAATTTCAATCTCAAGGAGTCTGTCTGGGATTACGTAAAGAGACAGAAGAATTTGAGGCAGCCTACATCCACAGAAGATCTGTGGAAAGTTCTCCAAGTTGTTTGGAACAACCTGTCTGCCGAGTTCCTTCAAAAACTGTGTGCAAGTGTACTTAGAAGTACTGAAGAATTTATGTTATTTTGAAGGCAAAGGGTGGTACCGCCAAATATTGATTTGATTTTCTCTATATACTTTCTAATTAGTTAATTGATAAAAATAAACTATTAACACTTCTATTTCTGAAAGCATTCATAATTTACAGCAGGGGTCAGTAACCCATCGATCGCGGCCCACCTGTCGACCGTGGGCAGACGACAGGTAGACCGCAAACAGGTTCCTGTGCTGCCGACCACCGCCTTCTAGGTGCTGGTCCTCACTGTGCTCAGTGATCTTTGACTTCCTCGGTGTTAAAGTAGATCTCAATCGCTCGAAGGTTGCCTACCCCCAGATTTACACCATTTTTTCATACCTGCCTAAACGGCTGTACACACTATTGGATTATCCGATGGGAATTGTGTGAGGACAGGCTGTTGTCAGAAAATCCGACCGTTTGTATGCTCTGACAATTGTTGAATTTTCCGGACAAATGTGGGATAGCATGCTTTAAAATTGTCCGCCAACAAATGTGTGTTGTCGGATTATCCTTCGGACAAAACTCCAAAGTAAAACCACGCATGCTCAGAAGCAATGCTCACAATAACACACCATTAGCAGAAGTTGCACAAAGGGTGGCGCTAAAGAGCTGAAAACCACGTAGTTTCGTGTTTGTTGGCCGACAATTCTTTGCCGTTTGTATGCAATACACGTTCACGGCCAATGACTTTCGAACAAAAGTCCTACGCTTTGTCCGCTATAAATCCAATCGTGTGTACGATGCTTAAGACTTCTACACAGTAGTTTGTGTATACACCGTGCCTTGAAAAAGTATTCATACAGCTTGAAATTGTCCACATTTTGTCATGTTGCAACCAAAATCGTAAATGTATTTTTTTGGGGATTTTATGTGATATACCAACACAAAGTGGCATATCATTGTGAAGTGGAAGGAAAAGAAGTGTTTTTCAATTTTTTTTTTACAAATAAATATCTGAAAACCATGGCGTGCACTTGTATTCAGCCCCCTATTCAATACTTTGTAGAACCACCTTTCCCTGAAATTACAACTGCAAGTGCTCCATGAGATGTTCAAAGCTTGGGATTTTTTTTTATAACCCAACCCTGTTTTAAACCTCTCCACAACTTTATCCCTGACATGTCTGGTGTGTCCCTTGGCCCTCACGATGCTGTTTGTTCACTAAGGTTCCCTAACAAACCTCTGAGGGTTTCACAGAACAGCTGTATTTATACTGAAATTAAATTAAACACAGTTGGACTCCATTTACTAATTGGGCGACTTCTGAAGACAATTGGTTCCACTAGATTTTAGGTTAGGAGTATCAGAGTAAAGGGGGCTAAAATATAATTACTAAGCACGCCACACTTTTCAGATATTTGTAAAGCATTTTGAAAGCCCGTTTATCATTTTCCTTCCACTTCACAATTATGTGCGACTTTGTGTTGGTCCAACACATAAAATCCCAATAAAATACATTTACGTTTTAGGTCGTAACATGACAAAAATGTGGAAAATTTCAAGGGCACTGTACGTGGGATATATATATATATATATATATATATATATATATATATATATATTTATTGTGACAGCAGGAAGGTAAAGTCACCTGGTTGCATCCAGGGGGGTAGATATATTTCTCCCAGATTCAGGCTTTATGCCGACTTATACAACTAGGGAGGGAGTTGATGAAGCCCAGCTGAGGCTAGTGGGCTCATGGATGACTCATACCTCTAGGGAGAGGGCTGGGCGTCGTGCAGGCAGGGAGTTGATGAGACCAGCTGAAGCCTGTCAGTTCGTTTAAGGCCTCTATAAAAACTCCCAGATTCATTAGGTGTTTGCTCATGCCTGGAACCAGACCTGTGTGGACTGTCTAGGGAGAGTGAACCCCTGTGCGGTGAGAAAAAGCCTGTGTGGCTATTTGTTTGGACATTGACTAAACCAGGGACTTAGGGACTAGGACAGCACCAGGCTGATCCCAGTTGTTAGTTAGGAAACCTGCATGTTTAGTCAGAGGTCAAGCTGACCAGGATTTATTTTGTTTATGTTTCTTTTTGGCTTTGCTGTGTTTTTGTCACTGTACATAGAGAAATAAACCGCACCTTTTGATTTTGAAAACCACAACCTCCGTCTGCTGGCCCTGTTTTTGTGTGGGGAGCCCAACCAGGGGGTCACACACACCCGCTACCGAGTTAACCCCCTCACAATATATATATATATATATATATATATATATATATATATATACACACACACACACACACACACACACACACACACACAAAATTATATATATATATATATATATATATATATATATATATATATATATATATATATATACACATATACATATACACACACACACACACACAGGGGGAAAAAAAAAAATAGTCAGCCACCAATTGTGCAAGTTCTCCCACTTAAAAAGACGAGAGGCCTGTAATTGTCATCATAGGTATACCTCAACTATGAGAGACAAAATGTGGAAACAAATCCAGACAATCACATTGTCTGATTTGAAAATATTTTTTTGGGCAAATTATGGTGGAAAATAAGTATTTGGTCAATATCAAAAGTTCATCTCAATACTTTGTTATATATCCTTTGTTGGCAATGACAGGGGTCAAACAATTTCTGTAAGTCTTCACAAGGTTGTCACACACTGTTGCTGGTATGTTGGCCCATTCCTCCATGCAGATCTCCTCTAGAGCAGTGATGTTTTGGGGCTGTCGCTGGGCAACACGGACTTTCAACTCCCTTCAAAGGTTTTCTATGGGGTTGAGATCTGGAGACTGGCTAGGCCACTCCAGGACCTTGAAATGTTTCTTACGAAGCCACTCCTTCGTTGCCCGGGCGGTGTGTTTGGGATCATTGTCATGCTGAAAGACCCAGCCACGTTTCATCTTCAATGCCCTTGCTGATAGGAGGTTTGCACTCAAAATCTCACGATACATGGCCCCATTCATTCTTTCATGTACATGGATCAGTCGCCCTGTTCCCTTTGCAGAGAAACAGCCCCAAAGCATGATGTTGCCACCCCCATGCTTCACAGTAGGTATGATGTTCTCTGGTTGCAACTCAGCATTCTCTCTCTTCCAAACACGACGAGTTGTGTTTCTACCAAACAGTTCTACTTTGGTTTCATCTGACCATATTACATTCTCCCAATCCTCTTCTGGATCATCCAAATGCTCTCTAGCAAACCTCAGATGGGCCCGGACATGTACTGGCTTAAGCAGGGGGACATGTCTGGCACTGCAGGATCTGAGTCCCTTGCGGCGTAGTGTGTTACTGATGGTAGCCTTTGTTACGTTAGTCCCAGCTCTCTGCAGGTGATTCACTAGGTCCCCCCATGTGGTTCTGGGATTTTTGCTCACCGTTCTAGTGATCATTTTGACCCCACGGGGTGAGATCTTGCGTGGAGCCCCAGATCGAGGGAGATTATCAGGGGTCTTGAATGTCTTCCATTTTCTAATTATTGCGCCCACAGTTGATTTCTTCACACCTAACCGATTGCCTATTGCAGATTCAGTCTTCCCAGGCTGGTGCAGGTCTACAATTTTGTTTCTGGTGTCCTTTGACAGCTCTTTGGTCTTCACCATAGTGGAGTTTGGAGTGTGACTGTTTGAACTTATTATCAGTATAAAAGACACCTGTCCACAACATCAAACAGGTGCCATTAATACAGCCAATGAGTGGAGGACAGAGGAGCCTCTTAAAGAAGAAGATACAGGCCTGTGAGAGCCAGAAATCTTGCATGTTTCTAGGTGACCAAATACCGTATATACTCGAGTATAAGCCGAGTTTTTCAGCACATTTTTTGAGCTGAAAATGCCCCCCCTCGGCTTATACTCAAGTCTGTTTCCGACTTCAACTTTGTGCGCCTGATCCCGGCCATTCGTAGGTCCCCTGGACACACATGTAGCCCAACTAATCCTCTACAAGTGTGCAAAGTTTGGTGTCCGGGGGACCTATGGACAGGGAGCACAGATTTTTCAAACCCGGGCACCCCTTTCCATAGACTCCAATGTTAAACGGTAATTTTTCCAGTGATTTTTGGGGACCCGGTACTGGCCGGCCCTAGGTCCCCTGGACCCCAAACTTGGCACACACGTGGACCAACTATTCTTCTACAAGTGTGCAAAGTTTGGTGTCTGGGGGACCTACGGCCGGGGAGCATCGATTTTTCAAACCCGGGCACCCCTTCCACAGACTCCCATGTTAAACGTCAGTCTAGTCTCAGTGAGGCATGGGCACAGTGCCAGTGAGGCATGGGCACAGTGCCAGTGAGGCATGGGCACAGTGCCAGTGAGGCATGGGCACAGTGCCAGTGAGGCATGGGCACAGTGCCAGTGAGGCATGGGCACAGTGAGGCATGCAGATGGACACCCTAGGCTTATACTTGAGTCAATAAGTTTTCCCATTTTTTTGTGGTAAAATTAGGTGCCTCGGCTTATATTCGGGTCGGCTTATACTCGAGTATATACAGTACTTATTTTCCACCATAATTTGCAATTTTTTTTTTCCAAATCAGACAATGATTGTCTGGATTTGTTTCAACATTTCGTCTCTCATAGTTGAGGTTTATCTATGATGACAATTACAGGCCTCTCTCATCTTTTTAAGTGAGAGAACTTGCACAATTGGTGGCTGACTAAATACTTTTTTTGCCCCACTGTGTGTATATATATTATATATATATATATATATATATATATATATATATATATATATACACACACATTATATATATATACATACATACATACACACACGTGTCTTTGTTCTTGACAGTAATAGGTTTTAAATCTTTAAAGGCCATACCTGGGAAACCTGGAAACTCTGCACCTGCTTGACGCCTGGCTTCTTCCTCCTGTCAGCATGAAGAAAACAGAAATATTTTGACTTTATAAAAAACACACAAAAAAATTCTAAATCAGCGTCGCAGCCCAACTATACTTATAGGCAAGATGGATGGCTGGAATAATAGGATTTTTATAACAGCTTACCTGTAAAATCCTTTTCTTGGAGTACACCACGGGACACAGAGCTAGTCATTACATAATGGGTTAAGGGTCACCAGCGGTGATTGGACACTGGCACAACCAATGGAAGACAGTTCCCCTCCATATAACCCCTCCCATCAGGGAAGTACCTCAGTTTTGTAGCAAAGCAGTAAGGTTCCCATAAGAAGGGGGGGACCTCTGTGTCCCGTGGTGTACTCCAAGAAAAGGATTTTACAGGTAAGCTGTTATAAAAATCCTATTTTCTTTATCGTACACCACGGGACACAGAGCTAGTCATTACATAATGGGACGTCCCAGAGCAATGCTCATATGAAGGGGGGGAGACACAGATCAAAACAGGCCGCTTGCGGACCAGAAGCCCTATACTGCTGCCTGCAGCACACTTCGCCCAAAGGCGGAATCCTCATGTCCTTTCACATCTATTTGATAGAATTTGGAAAATGTATGGACTGAAGACCAAGTTGCAGCTTTACAGATCTGAGCCATCGAAGCCTGGTGGTGCACTGCCCATGAAGCACCTATCGCCCTGGTAGAGTGCGCCTTAACAGGAAAAGGAGGAGTCCTGTTCTTTAAACCATAAGCTTGAATAATTACTTGTCTAATCCACCTGGAAATGGTGGATTTTGATACCGCTTGGCCCTTCTTGGGCCCATCTGGTAAAATAAACAAAACATCTGTTTTACGTATCTGAGCGGTTGCTTGCAGATACACCTTTACCGCTCTCAGTAGATCTAGAGAGTGTAATAATTTTTCCCCCGCCGTCCGCGGGTTTGGAAAAAAGGAAGGCAGAACAATGTCTTGATTCAAGTGAAAAGCCGACACCACCTTAGGTAGAAAAGCCGGATGGGGTCGTAGTACGATTTTGTCCTTGTGACAAATTAGATAAGGCTCTTTACAAGAAAGAGCTGCTAGCTCTGATACTCTCCTAGCAGAAGCTATAGCAATCAGAAAGGCCAACTTCCTACTTAATATAATTAAAGGAATATGGCGAATAGGTTCAAAAGGTTGCTTTTGCAACACTGACAATACCAAATTCAAATCCCATGGACACAAGGGAGTCCTAACTGGAGGATTTATCCTCAGTACCCCCTTAATGAATGTCCGAACTAGGGAGTGAGATGCCAATGGTCTCTGATAGAAGACTGATAGAGCCGATATTTGCCCTTTGATGGTGCTAAGGGCTAAATTCATATCCACTCCTAACTGGCAAAAAGCAAGAATCCTACTTATTTCATACTTCTGAGGATTCCAACATCTGGATTCACACCAGGAAACGTATGCTCTCCAGACTCTCTGATAGATGAGTCTGGAGGCTGGCTTTCTAGCCTTAATGAGCGTAGAAAGAGCCGGACCAGAGACCCCTCTCTTTTTAAAAATGTGGGTCTCAGCAGCCAGGCCGTCAACTTTAGCCTTTGTAAGGAAGGGTGGAATACTGGACCCTGTGACAGCAGGTCGTGTCGAAGTGGAAACTTCCAGGGCCTTCCTATCGCCATTTTTACAATCTCGGCGTACCAAGGCCTCCTGGGCCAGTTTGGGGCCACTAGGATTACTGGTATTCCCTCCTCCTTGATCCTGCGAAGCAGTCTTTGTAGAAGAGGGATCGGAGGGAATGCATAGATCAGTGAGAACTGATTCCATGGAGTTATTAGAGCGTCTGTATTATTAGAGCGTCTGTCCCGTAGGCTAGAGGATCTCTCGTTCTGGACACAAAGTTGTCCAATTTCTTGTTGAACCTGGCAGCTAGCAGTTCTACATCTGGGTTTCCCCATCTCAGACATATGGCCTGAAAGATCTCGGGGTGAAGAGACCACTCTCCTGGTAGCAGCTGCTGACGACTCAGGTAGTCTGCTTGCCAATTTTCTATCCCTGGAATGAAGATTGCAGAAAGGCAAGGTACATGCTCTTCTGCCCATGCCAGTATCCGGTTCACCTCTCTTTGGGCTGCCCGACTGCGGGTGCCTCCTTGGTGATTGATGTAAGCTACTGCAGTAGCATTGTCGGATTGAACCCGAACTGGGTAGCCCTGTAACCTGTATGTCCAGGTTTTGAGGGCTAGATATACCGCCCGGATCTCTAGCACATTGATGGGCAGGATCCCCTGAGTCTGGGCCCAGGTTCCCTGGGTAGAAGCCTCCTCGAATACTGCACCCCAGCCCGATAGGCTGGCATCCCTAGATACCACCTTCCAGGCCACTGGGAGGAAGGACTTTCCCTTCCGTAAATTCCTGGCTTCTAGCCACCAATCGAAGCTGTGGCGTACTTGTGAGGACAGGCGCATGGGTATATCCAGAGCTTGGCTCTTCCTGTTCCAGGAAGCTAAAATATTGCCTTGAAGTAGTCTCGAATGAAACTGGGCGTAAGGGACCGCCTCGAAGGAGGCTACCATCTTTCCCAATAGTCTCATGCAAAGGCGAATAGACGGCCTCTTGTTTGCTTTGACCTTGTGGATCAGGTCTTTCAGAGACTGTATCTTCGGTTCTGGCAGGTATACCCCGTTTTGGGCTGTATCTATGATCATGCCCAGGTACACTATCCTTCTTTGGGCCTGGAGAGAGGATTTTTGTAAATTTATAATCCATCCTAAATGCTCCAGGTATCCTACTGTAGTGTGTACAGCGTGACCCAATCCCTCCTTTGACTGATCTATTACTAGTAGATCGTCCAGATAGGCTGTTACCGCAATGCCCCGTGTTCTTAGGTTTGCTAACAGAGGAGCTAGCACCTTTGTGAATACTATGGGCGCGGTGGCTACACCAAACGGCAGAGCCACAAATTGAAAGTGGCGATCTTCTACCGCAAACCTTAGGAATCTTTGGTGAGCGGGGAGGATGGGTATGTGTAAATGTGCGTCCTTGATATCTATGGGCGCCATGAATTTTCCGCCCTTTAAAGTGGCGGCCACGGATCGGATCGTTTCCATTTGAAAATGTCGATCGTTCAGGAACCGATTTAGGGATTTTAGACCCAGGATGGGTCTGACATCTCCATTTGGCTTTGGAATCACAAAGAGGTTTGAGTAAAAACCTGAACCTCGCTCTTTTTGGGGTACGTCTGTAACTACCCCTTGAGCCATTAAGTGATTCAAACCTTTGAAGAAGGATTCTCTTTTTTGTGGATCCTTGGAGAGTCTTGAACCTCGGAATTGAGAAGGTGGGATCTCTCGAAATTCCAGTTTGTACCCTGAGGATATTGTGGATACTACCCAATTGTCCTGGATTTCTGACCACCAAGTCGCTCAGAACTGACAAAGCCTTCCTCCCACTCGGCCGAGCGGGGGCGCCCCTTCACTGAGAGGCTTTGGGGGCTTGCTTATTAGCTCTTGCACCCCACGGCTTCTTGTTCTTCTGAGCTTGCCCCTTGGCTTTTGTGGGCGGCTAAAACAGGCCGCCGCCACTGGTTGGAGTCAGATTTCCCGGGAGCTGGGGAGAGAGAGCGTTTAAAACAAGATCTCTTGTTTTTCTTTCTCTCAGGTAAAAGTCGTTTTACCACTTGATATCTTCTGTATATATTTTTCTAAATCTTCCCCAAATAGGCGTTCGCCATGGTACGGGAACTTGCCAACAGCTTTTTGCATGGGGTCTCCGCTGACCAATGCTTAAGCCAAAGTACTCTGCGCATCTGTACCAGCTGGAGTGTAAGGCGTGATGCCTGTATGATAGAATCTCTCATGGCATCCACTGTGAAGCATAAGGCTTTAGGCAAATTTTCCCAATTTCTAGCCTGCTCTGAAGACAGTTCCTTCAGCCCCTGCTTTACCTGTTGGCTGATGACCTGACACATACCGACTGCTGCTACTGCAGGTTGGGTAATTGAGCCGGCCAAAAGGAAGGAGGATTTCAACTTCCTCTCAGAAGGATCTTTTAAACCCTTGTACATTATCCACCGGACATGTCAGGTTTTTATTTACACAAGAAATAGCCGCAACTACCGCAGGCAGGCTCCATTTCTTTAAAAAAAAAAAAATTTCCCCCATAGGATAAAGAATGTTAAACCTTTTTGGAGGTGAGAAACGCTTATCTGGATGTTGCCAGTTTGCGTATATTAGATCCTCTAGTAACGGATGAACCGGGAAGGAGCATGCACCTTGCAGGGATCTTAATGACCCTAGGGAGGAGACAGGTAATTCCGTTACCTCCGCAGAGGTTAACTTAAATGCACTGCTATAGCATTGTACCTGTGACTTTAAAATCTGGCTCCTCATCCTCTGCTGATGTAGCCTCCTCCTCCTCATCCTCCTCCCTCAGGTACTTCTGAAGGGAGGTCCAATACTGGAAGAGACCTGCTTCGCTTATTGTCCCTTTTTAGAGGACTTAGCGATTAAGGTAGCAATTTTTTCCTCCAGATTATTTAGGGCAGCTGATAAAGTGTCCTCAGTGACATATACAGGCCCAGGCTTCACTGGGGAAGCCGCCATACCTGACAGAGGTAATGGCTCATCCTTAACAGGTGCATTTAGCAACACAGGAGAGAAAGGTACCGAGTCAGCACAGTTAGAGCCTCCTCTCAGGCGGTGGTGCTTTCTTATCTCTTTTTGTCCGTATTACTTCCCCTGGAAGGCTTACTGTTTAGACAAAATACAAGGTACCTAAATGCATATACTACCGTGTTCAGTTTAGCAAATACATTAAGTATGCAACTTTTAACACATAACTATGCATAACATGGATGTCTTCTAGGAAGTACCCAATCCAACCACATGGAGTCTTACGTCCCTGTATAGCTGCTGTGTTTCTCTGCCAGGAACAAGAGAACTAACGAGCTTGCTTGCTGCTGCAGTGCTTCTCACACTGACAGTCTTTTAAATTTGGCGCCGTTTCTGTGCCTGCGTGCGCCACGTGCCCGCGCCTTCGCCCCCCCTCCGATAAAGCGCGCTCCCGCGCGCGCGGCCCTTAGCGCTATGGCGGTGGCCATAGTGAGAGAGGACTCTCATCAGCCCTTGTTCCCACTTACCTGCATCTGCAGGTGTCTGGTCGGCCACCGAAAGGAGGATCGGGGTGCCCCAGCAAGCTCAGCAGCGGAGGTGACGAGCAGTGTACTTCGCCGAAGCCGACACTGAACAGAGTGAGGTGAGTATATTCAGCTCTTTACTCCCCCCAGTGGTGGAAAAAAAGAAGACATCCACTTTTTGAAAAAGGTCCCAACCTAGTTATGGACCTTCTAATCTCACCTTATCCACGCCGCAGGTTTTTCTGTTGAAAGATTTCAGACAGATACCAAACTTCACCCTTCACGGTGGGCTATGTGTGCCAACCTTCAGGGATATGGGTTCCTATTTAAAGGATACCTCTCCCCTGGGCCTTGTACAAGACTCTTACCAGGACTTTATAGCGAAATAGCGAAAGTGCTGGATCTTAGAGCCCAGTCCTCCGAAGAGAGACATTACAGGCGACGCCTCATGGATGAGGCCCGGATCCCATCCAGATTCAGCTCATTTGTAGGCGTCTTGGATGGATCCGAAAGCATAGCTCTTTTACCCCCAGAGGGTCTCTTTGGTAGAGCTTTCCTTTAGCACCTCCTAACGCGTCCAACACCTTTCGACACTGGCGAAAAAACTGAGGTACTTCCCTGATGGGAGGGGTTATATGGAGGGGAACTGTCTTCCATTGGTTGTGCCAGTGTCCAATCACCGCTGGTGACCCTTAACCCATTATGTAATGACTAGCTCTGTGTCCCGTGGTGTACGATAAAGAAAAAGCTCATCCATAGGAATGAATGGGACGGTGTTCTGTGCTGGAACGCATACGGTAGGGACATTTTTTGCTGAAAAGGCTGTGCAATGCAGGCAGAGCTCTGAATAATGATAAATAGGGAGGGAGGTAAATATTTTAAATGGCAGGCTGCAGTTGAGAGCTTTAATCACCCAAAAGGCCAAGTCAACAGGCTTCGTCAAGGATAATGCAGTAGCAAAAAAAATAAAAAAAAGCTGCAAAAATATATTGGGTTGGATTTTTTTTTAAATACCGTATTTATCGGCGTATAACACACACCCTAACTTTAAGAGGGAAGTTTTAGGAAAAAAACTTTTCACAGCCCCCTGCGTATAACAGGCACAGTTTACCCTCTATTTTCAGGGTAAAAAAAAGGGAGTGTTGTACGCCAATAAATACAGTAAATGGCAGGTTTCTAGAGAGTCAGACAACTCCAAAAGTATTTAAAATGTATTACTGTAGTAACCAGTTACGTATTACTGTAGTAACCAGTTACAGATCTTGGACGCAAAAGGTTCCCCCCCAAACACTTCAGCTTGGGTGTCCTCTGCAAGCCCTGATTTTTTATCTCCCACCACGGGCACACCAGATCCCAGTCTCTGCTGCAGAAGCGCAGACAGCGACTCCTGTGTAAACAAAAGCAGACCGGTAAACCACTGGGTACATGCCCTGCCAGTTAGAGGTTGGAGACTAAAGTCTCATTCCTACTGGCACTTAAGTTGAGATGTTCTAAATGCAGAAGTGACCTGGGAAATCTAAAATAAGTTTTCTGCTTCCCAAATCACTTTTTTCTGCATTTAGGATGCCCCCACTTTAGCCACTTGACCCCCAGGCCAATTCTGACACTTCTCACATACATGTAAAAACTGTCATTTTATTGCTTAGAACCCCCAAAAAACAAATATATTTTTTGAAAGCAAAGACCCTGGAGATAAAATGGTAGTTTTTTTTTATGTCGAATGATAATTGCGCAGCCATTTTTATTACGCAAAGTTTTAGGCAAAAATTGAGTTTAATGAATTTTAGTACACACGCACACTTTTTTGTAAAATAGAAAAGATGTTAGGTCAAGTAAATGTAACCAAACATGTAATGCTTTAAAATTGCGCATGACGGTGGAATGGTGACAAACTACAGTACAGTACCAACAATCTCCATAGGCGATGCTTTAAAAGCCTTTACAGGTCATCAGTTTAGAGTTGCACAGAAGGTCTGGTGCTAGAATTATTGCTGTCACCGACATTCGCGGCAATACCTCACGTGTCGTGCGATCACCATTTACATATGCGTGTGGAAGTTTGCTTCAAAGCAAAAGCAAAGCAGGATTCTAAACGATCATAAAGCAGAGACCTGTGTACTTTAATGAACTCTAATAAAAAGATCTTAATTGTTCATTAAGAGACTGGGAAGAAAAGTCACTGGGATGTCCCAAAGCAGTCCAATTGAGGTGTGGGCAACACAGCAAACACACTAACATGCCCACAAACAGTGTGAAGTCAGAGACACTACTTACGACTCAAAGAGATGCCTGAAGCTTGCATGGGTGGAGGCCTGAACGCCTACCTGGCAATGGTAAGAGAACACCGATGTGGGGACACTAGGCTGGTGATCAGTGTGTAAAAAACAGCTCATACTCACTGATCACCGGTCGGCTGCAGTGATCTGCTCATCTCACTGACAACTTCCGCGTGAGGAGAGCCGATCGCCTAGCAACCGGCTTTCCATTTTCATTACATGATGGCTGTGATTGGACACAGCCGTCCTGCGATCAGGAGGGCCAATCAGAGCCCTCCTGCTGATCGGAGATGCGCCGTGTCTGGCTCGACACAAGCGCATCAGGATCGCGCCGTTGCGCGGGCGCGATCCCCCTCCTTCTGAGGGACGTTCCTGAACGTCCACTCAGGAGGAAGCACCCACCCAGCCATACATGTGCAGTGGCCGGGTGGGAGGTGGTTAACTACCTGCAAGTCATTTTGCTGAAGTGGTTGTGTCGGAGTGATGCCTGCAGCTACATGCATCACCCACCCTGGTACGGTTTTTAAGAGCCGATGGTCGGCTTTCTAGTAATGACAGCCGATGCAGCTAAGCAGCAGCTTGGCTATTACAAAGATCCTCTGCAACTCTAAACAGGTAACCGTTAAATTTTTTTAAAGCGTCGCCTAGAGAGATTTTTTAAGTACCATAGTTCGTCGCCATTCCACAAGCGTGCACACTTTTAAAGTGTGACATGTTCGGTATCCATTTACTCAGTGTAACATCTTTCAGATAATAAAAAATAAAAAAAGTTTAGTTTCTTTAATTTATTGAAGTGGATTTTTTTCCCCAAAAATTGTGTTTGAAAGACTGCTGGGCAAATACAATGCGACATAAAATATTGCAACAACCGCCATTTTATTCTCCAGGGTCTCTGCTAAAAAAAAAATTAAACAAAAAAAATATATATATAAATGTTTGGGGGTTCCAAGTAATTTTATAGCAAAAAATACTGATTTTACCTTGTAAAACAAATGTCAGAAATATGCCTGGCCTTGAAGTGGTAAAGAAGGTTGCAGGTGGCACCTATTTAAAGTGTATATAAACCCAAAATCTATTTTTCAGAATGTTTTTCATCAGGATGCTCTATATATGATTTGTAAAAAAAAAAATTGTGAATCTGTTGCAATTTTTTACCTGGAGTTTCTGCCAGTAATAGCACTTTATGTATTAGGCTGACAATCATTGGCAAATGCCTCACAATTAGCAGAAGTGTTGTCAGCCTCCTGTGTTCCCACTTTCAGTTTGTGATTAGACTGCCTATCACATCTATTAGATAAGTCTCCCAAAAGCAAACTGAAGGAGCTTGTAATATCAGCCTGCAAGTACTATTGCTGACAGAATCTCCAGGTAAGAAACGTATTCACAAATAATTTGCTTAGGAAAATTGTACGCAGTGAGGAATGACAAAAAATACAAATAGAATTTTTGTACTGTTTGTAAATCAATTTCTTGGAGTCCATCGAGAGACATGGGAAGTCATACCAGTTGGGTTATACTGCTGCCTACAGGAGGATTTGACAATGGGGGAAAAAAAATGTAGACCAGCCCAGGATATCACCTCCTACTCCTAGAAAGCCTAAGGGTCCTTTCACACGGGGCGGATCCGTGCAGATCCGCCCCGTGAAGCTCCGCCCCGTGAAGCTCCGCTTGCTCAGCGGGGATCGCTCCGTTGATCCCCGCTGAGCCGACGGATGACTGGGCGGTCCCCGCACACTGTGCAGGGACCGCCCTGTCAGAGCGCCGCTCTCCCCTATGGGGAATCGGATGACGACGGACCGTAGAGTCCGTTGTCATCCGATCCGCTGACGGAAGGAAAAATAGGGTTTTCCTCCATCACACTTTGGCGGAGCGGATGTCAGCGGACATGTCTCAGCTGACATCCGTGCCTCCATAGGGGTACATGGAGGATCCGTTTCAGGTCCGCCTAAAAAACTGACAGGCGGACCTGAACGGACCTCCGTGTGAAAGAGCCCTTAGTTTTGTAGCAAAAGCAGTATTAAGAGGATGATCATAAATGCAATGCGGTGGGACCTACAACCCTTGGATTTTGTGTGTATAAAAACCTTACCTGCTTTCTCATCCTTTGGAGGGACACAAAGTCTTTAAAGACACCTTTCACACTGAGGCATTTTTTTTAAGGCACTTTTGGGCTAAAAATGGCGCCTGAAAAACGGCTCCCCTGCAGGGCTTTCACACTGAGGCGATGCGCTGGCAGGACATTAAAAAATCTCCTGCAAGCAGCATCTTTGGAGCAGTGAAGGAGCGGCGTATACACCACTCCTCCACCGCCCCTGCCCATTTAAATGAATGGGCAGCGCCGGCAAAGCAGTGATTTGCGGGTGGTTTTAACCTTTTTTTGGCCTCTAGCAGGGGTAAAAAGCGCCCTGCTAGCGGCCGGAAACCTCCGCAAAACTACGGTAAAGCGCCGCTAAGAATTTACCACCGACGCTTCGGTGTGAAAGCACCCTTACTGCCAACATGTCTTGGGGGCTAAGAATATGCATCATCCTAGGGGGGAGTACAACTGGGGGAATAAATAGTAGAGAAGGATCTGGGGAGGTTTTGGTAGATCATACGCTTAATAATAGCATGCAATGCCAAGCCGCGGTTTCCAAAGCGAGCAAAGTCCTTTCTTGTATTGAGAGGTATATGGATGCCAGAGAGATATAATTTTATAAATCTGTAGTAAGACCTCACATGGAATATGCAGTTCAGTTTTGGGCACAAGTTCTCAAAAAGGATATCAGGGAACTGGAAAAAGTGCAGAAAAGTGCAACTAAACTGATAGGAGGAATGGAGGAACTCTGCTATGAAAGATTAGAGGAACTTAATGTATTCTCTCTTGAGAAGAGGAGATTAAGAGGGGGGGGGGGGGATATGATCAACATGTACAAATACATAAGTGGTCCATATATGCCTCATTTCCACTGCGCGGATCGGTTCGGTACGGTACGCTATTTTGGGTGTTTCCATTATGAAAGCGTGCCATTAAACCGAACCGTACCGCACCAGTCAGGGTCCTGCTTCAGACGTGGGGCCATAGAAAATGGAACGGTACGGTTAGGGCGGAGCTACTGGCGTCACACGATACATTCCACTGATTGGTGGACAGAAAAACGTCAATGCTGACGTCAAAGCAAAGCGCCAAACAAGCACCTTGTCGCCCTCAATATAAAGTAGAAGGATGCCTGCAAACAGCAGGGTCTGGTCATCTGAGGAACTATCTACTTTCCTAAGGATTATTGGTGATAGCGTTATTCAGAGTGAGCTTGATGGATCAGTGAGAAACGAAAAGGTGTACAGAGATATTTCTCAACGAATGGTAGCCGAGGGATTTGAACGGACATCGGGGCAGTGCAGGGCAAAGCTTAAGAAGCTTAAAAGGGCAATATAAAAAAATTAAGGACGACAACAGCCGTAGTGGAAACAGTCGGAGTACTTGGAGGTGGTACGACGACATGGACGCCATTTACGGACATAGGCCGGCAAACCAAGGCAGGGAGGGTGGTCTTGACTCTGCAACTGCAATTCTCGAATCCATGGTAGACCCCTTTGGTAAGTTTTAATTTTTTTTGATGCCATAGGATTTCGCTATGCTAACCTTTAAAAAAAATATATATAACCAAATGTTTTTTTCAGAAACAGCTGATGGACTCTCCAATGATGCGTCAAACTTGTCAGATGATGGACCTTCAACGTCTTTCAGCAGCACCAGTAGTATCTCATCAAGCCAACCACAGAGTACCCAACCACAGATTAGCCTACTACAGAGTACCCAACCACAGAGTACGCCCAATGCACCCCGGCAGAATGGTAAGACATGATAATAGTGAAATGTGTGCATTTTCTTAAAATAACTAATCAGTGGGGTAGAAGAGCAGTGGGTACAGTGGTGTAAGAGATGAGAAGGGGGTTCAGCAGTGGGGCAGATGTGCAGGGGGTACAGAGGTGTAAGAGGTGAGAAGGGGATTCAGCAGTGGGGCAGAAGAGCAGTAGGGCAGATGTGCAGGGGTTACAGTTGTGGGGCAGTAGATAAATGTGATGCAGTCTGGTGTGGCAGATGAGAAAGGGGGTTACAGTATTGTTTTGACAGATGTTACCAAAAACACTAGTTTGATATTTTGTATATTATAGGTCATAGGAGACGTTTTCAGTTGGATCTGCGCACAGTCATGGAGGATATGAGGGCAGCAGAAGAAAGGCAGCTGGAAAGAATTGAGAACGAATCTGAAAGGCGGTTTCAGGCACTGCGTCAGGATGCACAGGAAGCTATGCGCCAGGAGGCAGAAATCGCCCGTCAGCAGATGGAGCAGCTGTCTACCTTCAACCAGGCCTTCCTCGGTGTCCTAGGTCAGCTTGTTCAAGTCCTTTCAGCCAGTCGTGAACCCAGGTCACCACCCAGACCGTAGTTCCTTTCATGTAGCAAAGGACCTGTACCCATTATTTTTTTTATTAATTTTTTATAAAAAAAAATTCTTTGATATATTTTTCAAAGTTTTCTTTAACAGAAAATTTGGAACGATGAGGTTTTTGTGAAATAAAAACCATGAGCGAATTTTTTGAGTATGTATTTTTTATTATATAACATTATTAAAAATATAGCAAAAAAGGTATTAAAATTTTTAATAAATCATGGCAAAAATTTAAACATTGAGGTGCAGCATCAGAGCCTGGCGTATTTCACTGCACTCTTCTTCCATATCATGGGGTGCTATTACTGGTACTGGCTCTTCTGGAGATGTATTCCAATCCTGGTCAAAGTCTTCTCCATGACTTTCACAAAGATTGTGAAGACCACAGCAGGTAAGCACCATGGATTTGGCAAGTTTAATGTCACTGTCATTCCTCTTCATAAGACACCTCCATCTACCCTTAAGTCTTCCAAAAGCATTTTCCACTACGACACGTGCCCTGGATGTTTTTTTGTTGTAGGTTTGCTGTTCTGTTGTCAGGCGGCCATTGTCAGGAAATGGTTCAGGAGCCAATTTTGTAAAGGGTAGGCAGAGTCCCCAAGAACATAATACCCAACATTGACCCCACAAATGTTCTTAGTGGAACCAGGGTACAGTCCTCCCTGGCCAACCCAGTCCCAAAATGTGGACAATCGTAGAACACGAGCATCATGCAAACTCCCAGGCTTTCCTACATTCACATTCCAGAATAGTCCCTTGCCATCCACTACTCCCTGGAGGATGATGGAATGCCAGCCTTTCCGGTTGAAATAGTCAGTGTGGTATTCTTGTGGTGCTATTATTGGTATGTGTGAGCCATCAATAGCACCAACACACTGTGGAAGGCCCCACCTGTTTTCAAAGTACTCAGCCATGTCTTTAAGCTTTTCCCTGTCCGGAAAATGCACAATTTCAGGAGCTAGCAATGTGCTAGCAGCCTTACAGAAGTCCTGCACACACCGGCACACTGAAGATTTACTGACACCGAAAAGATGACCAATACTTCTATATTCACTGTTGGTAGCCAGCTTCCACAGTGCAATGGCAACTCTTTTCCTCACTGGCAAACTGGCTCTGAAGTTGGTGCTTTGCTTCTCCATCGCTGGACGTAGCTTGGTACAAAGGTATGAGAAGGTTTCCTCAGACATTCTAAAATTCTGCACCCACTGTGTGTGTGTGAATCCCGGGACGGTCACATCCCACCACTCATTGGCACGGGGGAAAGCCCAAATGACTGGTCGGCGGCGCTGATTTGCCAAAAGCAGAAGCATCTAAAAAAATAAAAAAAATAAACACAGATGGTAACATATCACAAAAAAAAATTATAATACATATATAACATATGTGTCTGGTGGGTCATTGTGTGTGTGTGCATGTCAGGTAGGTGGGTCAGTGTGTGTGTGTGTGCATGTCAGGTAAGTGGGTCAGTGTGTGTGTGTGTGCATGTCAGGTAGGTGGGTCAGTGTGTGTATGTGTATGTAAGGTAGGTGGGTCAGTGTGTGTGTATGTCAGGTAGGTGGGTCAGTGTGTGTGTATTTAAGGTAGGTAGTGTGTATGTCAGGTAGGTCTGAGTTAAGTCGGTTAGTTGTGCTTACCCTTCAGCGCTGCCGTCTTTGCCGCACAAAGGTGTACTTCTCCTCCCGGCTAAACATCCAAGCTAGCAGTTTTCTTTTCTTGAATGCGGTGTTTCTCATTGCCGCTCGCAACCTTCTTCTCATACAGTGCGGCATGTATTTGGACTACAAAGAACCAAAAGGCCAGTAGAGAAAACACAAGCTGCTGGATAACCTCCATTATTTTTTTTGTTGTGTAGCTGGCGCTGACTGACGCTGCATCACGTTTCTCGTCGCACTAGTGTGACATCACGCAAGGCATTTTTTCTAAAATCTGTATGGCCCCTGGCGGTCCGACTTGCAGTGGAAACGCTCACGAGAATAGACTGGACCATTCTAACCGTTCCAAACCGTACCGACCCGAACCGTTCCGCTCAGTGGAAACGTAGCAATAGTGAACTTGGTGTCGAGTTATTCACTTTAAGGTCATTACAGAGGACAAGGCGACACTATGTCTAGAGGAAAATATTTCATCTCCAAATATGGAAATGTTTCTTTACAGTAAGAGCTGTGAAAATGTGGAATAGACTCCTTCCAGAGGTGGTTATGGCCAGCTCAGTAGATTGCGTTAAGAGGTCTGGATTCTTTCCTTGAATGTACATAATATAATATAACTGGGTACTAACATTTATAGGTCAAGTTGATCCAGGGAAAATCCGACTGCCTCTTAAGGAGAAGGAAGCTATTTTTTTCCCCCTGATGTAGCAAATTGGATCATGCTTTTCTGGTATTTTTTCGCCTTCCTCTGGATCAACTGTGGGTGAAGGATGGTGTATATGGGATTTTATGATTTTTTTATTTTTTTTTAAATTGGTTGAAAAAGATGGACTTGTGTCTTTTTTTCAACCTATGCAACTATGGTCTGAAAACAGACCAACATAGTGGTGGGCAACAAAACAAAAAACACTAACAGGCCCACAATTCACTACAGAACCATGGACTGCCTGCATCTCAAAATGTTATCAGAAGTATCTTTTGCCTGAAACTGTGGTCAGATGAGTCCTGAACATCCACCTGTTAAAACTTGAACATGTGAACAGAAGACCAGGCTGCAGCCTTGCAAATCTGAGAAAGATTAGCTCAATGCCAAAAAAGCCAAAAGGCAGTTACAGATTTAGTGGAGTCTGCCTTTAGAGGAAAGGTTGAAACCCTCAAACCATTATCTTAGGTAATTGTCTGCGCCACTGAGAAATGGTGAAAAAATAACATGGCTCACCCTTACAAAGACCATCAGGAATGACAAAGGTAAATCAGTCTTTCCAAAGCAGAGGCAGAGGTCAACCCTCACAGCCAAACTACTTTCAGGCAATGGAGAAGATCTCATTTTGCTGAACTAGATCAGTGGTCTCCAAACTGCGGCCTGGTGGCCAGATGTGGCTCTTTGCTGGTATTTATCCAGCCCCTGGGGATTTTTCCTCCCATTGACACGAGCAACGGGCATAAATTCCTGCTAGGGCACCATGTCTCCCACTGGCACCAATGATGGGGCACTATTCTGCAAAACGGATAATAATGGGGTGGTATTCCACGTACGCAAACAATGGGACACTATTCCTCCCGTTGACACCAATTGGTCTCTAAATTCCCCCACTGATACCAATGGTGGGGCACTATTCCTCCCACTGATACTAATGATAGGGCACTATTCCTCCGTGACACCAATGACTGGGAAACCCTATTCCTCCCATTGATACCAAAGTTGCATTCTTTACTCATACTGCCCTGCCACCACATTAATTTCTACTCCCAATGGCCAGTCCGGGCCCACGCTAAAGTCAAGGGCAATAAGCTGGCCCTTTGTTTAGAAAGTTTGGAGACCACTGAACTAGATGGTAGAACGACGTGCCGATTGATGTGAAAGGCCAAAGCTACCATAGAAGATAGGAAGATCTGGACATCAACAAGACAAAAAAAGGTTCTTTAAACAGAATAAAGCTGCTAGCTCAGACACTTGCCTTGCAGATTTGATGGCAACAGAGACTATAACCTTGTAAGCGAGAGTGGAAAAGGGAATATCCCCAAACATTTCAAAAGGTGTTTTTTGCAGTGCCAGGCTTCGCTGAACAAGCAATTTAGAGATGCCTCACTCCCTCAGAACTATGGTATATACACACACACCCATCTCATTTCTTGAGGCACAAAAATGCCAGAATAGTACAAATATCCCCAAATTACACCTTTTTGGAAAGTAGACAGTCAAAGGCATTTAGCAATATGCATGGTGAGTTTTTTGAAGTTGTATTTTTTTTAGATGAAGGATTGTTATTGTTTTTTTACATATTGTCACCAGTGCAGCACACAGTCATCAGATAACTGGTGTGGCTGTGATCGTGATCAGGGACACTGACTGGTAACAGTATATAAAAAGGACAAAACAAAAAACATTTCTAATAATTTTTGTTCAACTTTTTTTTACGATTTTCTTTTCATACTGTGACCAGAGCAATACCATAGTATCACTGTAGTACCAGTCTGGGGAGGTGAACTGGATTTTTTTTACAAACTATGATTGTTTAGAACAGAGATAATCACGGTTATAAGCAAGGATTTTTTTTCTGAATGAAATCCAGTGTGCACTATTGTGATTAGCTGTGATTGGCCACAGCTGATCACATGGTACAGATGGACTGTGATTTGCCCTCTATGTACCATGTTATCAGTATGACCACACAGAGATCACCACAATAGTACACAAAGAATGGCATGAATGGAAGCCATCCATTCATTGTGTACAATTGTCATGTGATATGCAGCGATTGGTCACAGCAATCGCATGGTACTGGCAGTGGGCCAGTACACTGATCTGTTGTCCACTATGTCCAGTGGACACAGCAGGCGACAGATCGCACCCCAAAAGAGCTCCCGCTCAGTAGTCATATTACAATAGGTTGGACGAGAAGCAGTTAAAGCGGAGCTCCACCCAAAGGGGGGAAGTTCCGCTTTAAGGAATCGTCCCTTGCTCCTCTTGAAGAATTGGCAACTGATATTTTATTTTTACAGCCTTTGTGGTATTCCTTGTAACTTTAAGGGTACTTTCACTGATGTTTAAACATCAATTTTCCTGGTCCAAATGTCAAGTGTTTATTTTGCACATACAAGCATACACAAGTAAAAACTCGAACCTCTTCATTTTGTTTGTGAAAGTGTGCAAAATACTGACAAGTAACTTTAAAAAAAAAAGTTTTTTAACTCATTTATACTGTGTGTACAAGCATATTGAAAATGGGCTGCATTTACATCAAGTAAAAAAAACAAAAAAAAACACACACACACACACACACAGGTATGCTTGAAAATACTCAGTACTGCCTTGATGGTGATGAAAGTGTTCCTTTAGGTTTACATTTTTAGATGCCCTTTTCTAAAAGGTTATGTTTTTTTTTTAAACATCAGATGTAAAATAGGCTTTTTCTTTTTACTTTTAATATTTATTGCTCAAGGGAATGCCGTCAACAAAAGTATTAACATAATGAACAATTTAAACATTCTTATTTTTGTTCTTGATAAATCATTATCGTCCCGGTAAACACAAAATATCATAAGCCTCGGTCATCCTTATCTGACTGCACTAACACTTGATCTTGACACTTGTTTGTGTTCCAACTTACCCTCTGTGCTCTTTCATTTTCCTCTTTGGCTTTCTTAAGATGTTCTTTCCTTTCATTGACCAGCCTTTCCTCCTGTTTACGTTCATATTTTCTCCGATGCTCTGCAATTTTCTGAGCCTGAAAAATCCATACCATTAGTATGTACATTTCACACATACTACTAAACATCTGATTGCCAGGTATCAGCATCTAATCAACCTACACGAGGTTGCACTTCTTTCAACATTTCACTTGCTTCTTCATCATAGTCCAATTTACAAGCCATGGCCAGGTCGTGAGCAGATTCTTCCCAGTGTCCAAGAAGCCTGCAAAGCAGGAAATAACTGTTAATTCAAAGTCTTATTTGGGGTTTACAATTATCCTTGTGTTCCCATTATCCTACAAAATGTTAATGTATTTAGCAATCTCTATTTTAGATAACTGATTTGCCCATATATACAGTTAAATACGTATACCACAAATAACATAATAGCTCACTATAAGGCCTCATGCACACTGGATGTTTTTTTCTACAGTCAAACTCCCCATCATGTTATCCCATGTGTCCATGCACACATAGGCTGTTAGCAGTTTTTGGCTGGGGAGTTTTTTGGCTTAAAAAAAAAACAAACAAAAAAAAAAAAAAACTAGTGGGTTCTGAGAAAAACCCTCCAACGTCAAAAAACGCTGATAAAAACGCTCAAAAACAGTGCTCATCTGCGTTTGACATTTTTTATCCATGAAAAAAACAAACAAAAAGGGAATAAATGATAATAATAAAAAAAAAAAAAAAACGCTATTGCAAAAACTTAAAAAAAAAAAAACTCACTGCAAAGCTACTGGCATTTTAATAACACTATTTTAACATCCAGTGTGCACGAGGACTTAATGAGCACATTTAAAATGCTACATTCAACAAGATGGAACAAACTCCCCCCCCCCCCCAAAAAAATATATACGGCTATACATTCATGTAATAGGAGGAAACAAACGCTAAATAAAATGATTGTATTCAAGTTAAAGTGATCAGAAGCTGGTATAATTACAGTTAGAGATAAATGAACACAGTAGGTTATTTGGACATGTGAATGGAAAAGTGTTCTATATTAGAAGTGATGACACATGAATTAGTTTTTCCCAAAGCGCACTAAACATATGCATATCTCAAAGATGGGCATTTCCTGGGCATGCCAACATCAATCCTCTGTTGCCCAGCTTTGCAATGCTGCCACCTGGTCTTCAGTTCATTCCTTTCTCATAGCTTTATTAGCCAGCCAAAAACGTATGTGGACGCAGCTTTTGCCCACAATGCGGTGTCTACATAAGCCCCCCCCCCCCATTTCACCTTGTGATCCGGCCAGTAACACACAGCCTGTATTAGGGCGCCTACATTCTGGATGAAGAGCAACAGAATCACCTTTGGATAGCAGCATTGTCAGTATGGGAGGAGGGGAGTGTTAGATGTACTAGCAGATTAGGATACACTAACAAATTTAAGCTAAACTCCAGCTAACACTTTTAAGCAGTTGTAGCAATAGTTTTGTTCCTTTTGGAATAAAGATCTTGCATAAATAAAAGCTAATCATTGTAAAACATCTGTCAGTGGTAAATGGTTTGTCTCAACCCTGACTGCTATAGCTGTAGGACAGCATGTTCTGTTGAAAAACAACAAACTTACTGGTCAAATCACTAGGTAAAAAGAAAAAAAAAAAAAAAAAAAACTAAAAAAAGAAAAATAACTATCATATCTAAAAATTGGTAAGCTGTAATACACGTATAATAAATGTTTGTCTTTGAATTTAATACCATTGAAAAAAAAAAGGTCAAAATGGTAAAATCCCAATTGGGAAGACCAGAATGCAGGTCAAAAGAGAATGCTCTGGGATTAAAATGCTTGGGTTCACACCAGACAAACATTTCCATACAACGAATTTTCTGAAAGTAGATTTTCTGGCTTTGAGCAATGTGGGAATGACAGAAGCCACACCGGTAAAGCCAAGGATTGAGAAGCACAAGGCCCTTGGTCCAGGAGGTGGCAACTGAAGTAATCTGCCTTTCAAATTGTCCACTCCTGCGATATGAACAGCAGAGAGGGCTGGACAGTGTTTTTCTGCCCATAAGATCAGACTTCCTTTAATTTATATTGTCTGACTCCTGCTACCCTGCTGGTGGTTGAGATAGGCCACAGCCATAGAGATGCCTGACTATACCCTAATCAGGTGACCCTGCAGAAGGGGGTCCAATGATTCAGAGCTAGTTTTTCCTCTCTGTGCTCCAAGATGTTGAAAATGAGCTTGGCTTCCTTGGGTGACCATATACCCTGAACTGTGAGGGATTGAACTAGCGGTGCACCGAAAGGAAAAAATTTAGTGCTGAAAACGAAAATGAGTTTTTAAAATATATATTATATACACCAGTGTTAATTTTGTCAACTAAAACATTTTAGTGGACTAAATGAATACTATTTTAATCTATTAAATAGGACCAAAACAATTGAGATGACTAAAATACGACTGAAACAGCATTTTAGTCCAGGGCTCGACAAACTCCAGGTGCCAGGTCGCATTGGCGACTAGAATTAGCGACCTGGCTCCAGGCATGTACTGGCTATCGGGACTTCAGTGACAGCGGACCACCCCCCCTCCTCTGTCTCCACCTCCTGGCAGCGCTCACCTCCTCTCCCTGGCTAGTTATGCAGCGTGAGACATAAGCTTCCTCGGCACTCGTTCTCCTGGTCTTTCCTTCCCCACTCTCCATCCTGTCTGCTGCTGCGGAGAATCTAGATGGAGAGCGGGGAAGGAAAGACCAGGAGAACGAGTGCTGAGGAAGCTTATGTCACAGCTGTGTGTGGCCGCCGTCCTTCCGGATCGTATGATGAGCTTCTCAGTGTGACTCCTGAGGAGCATGTCTGTATTCAGTCAAGCAAAGGGGGGGAATAGAGGAGCATGGGGACCTGAGCAGCAAAGGGGGGGGGGAATAGAGGAGCATGGGGGCCTGAGCAGCAAAGGGGGGGAATAGAGGAGCATGGGGACCTGAGCAGCAAAGGGGGGGAATAGAGGAGCATCGGGACCTGAGCAGCAAAGGGGGGGAATAGAGGAGCATGGGGGCCTGAGCAGCAAAGGGGGGGAATAGAGGAGCATGGGGACCTGAGCAGCAAAGGGGGGGAATAGAGGAGCATGGGGACCTGAGCAGCAAAGGGGGGGGGGGATAGAGGAGCATGGGGACCTGAGCAGCAAAGGGGGGGGGAATAGAGGAGCATGGGGACCTGAGCAGCAAAGGGGGGGGGAATAGAGGAGCATGGGGACCTGAGCAGCAAAGGGGGGGGGAATAGAGGAGCATGGGAACCTGAGCAGCAAAGGGGGGGAATAGAGAAGCATGGGGACCTGAGCAGCAAAGGGGGGGGAATAGAGGAGCATGGGGACCTGAGCAGCAAAGGGGGGGGAATAGAGGAGCATGGGGACCTGAGCAGCAAAGGGGGGGGGAATAGAGGAGCATGGGGACCTGAGCAGCAAAGGGGGGGGGGAATAGAGGAGCATGGGGACCTGAGCAGCAAAGGGGGGGGAATAGAGGAGCATAGGGGCCTGAGCAGCAAAGGGGGGGGGGGGATAGAGGAGCATGGGGACCTGAGCAGCAAAGGGTTGGAATAGAGGAGCATGGGAACCTGAGCAGCAAAGAGGGGAATAGAGGAGCATGGGGGACCAGAGCAGCAAAGGGGGGAATAGAGGAGCATGGGGGGAACAGAGCAGCAAAGGGGGGAATAGAGGAGCATGGGGGAACAGAGCAGCAAAGGGGGGGAATAGAGGAGCATGGGGGACCAGAGCAGCAAAGGGGGGGAATAGAGGAGCATGGGGGACCAGAGCAGCAAAGGGGGGAATAGAGGAGCATGGGGGACCAGAGCAGCAAAGGGGGGAATAGAGGAGCATGGGGGACCAGAGCAGCAAAGGGGGGAATAGAGGAGCATGGGGGACCAGAGCAGCAAAGGGGGAATAGAGGCTCCTAACATTTTTAGCTGGCTCCTAGATTCCAAGCAAATTTGTCAAGCCCTGTTTTAGTAAAAAAAAAAAAAAATGAAAATTGGACTAAAAAACTAAAAATGGCATTTAGTCAAAATACTAAAGCCTTGTACACACGATCTGACTTTTCCGTTGATTTGGTCCGAAGGGCGTTGGGCGTGAACTTGTTCTGCAAACACACTGCACAACATTTTTAGCCAACATTCACCAAACCACGTGGTTTTTCAGCTCTATACCGCCACCCTTTGGGCAACTTCTGCTATTGTTGTGTTTAGCATTGGTTCCGAGCATGCGTGTTTGTACTTTGGATTTTAGTTGGATGGACTTGTGTACACACGATCGGATAAACCGATGTAACAGATTTATTGCCCAACAGTTGGTGAGCATGAACAGCCAACTTTTGTTGTCGTTAATTCAGCCAATAATTGTCTGATGGAGCACACACGGTCTGATTATGCGACACAACACGTCCATCAGACAATTATGGCCATAAAATTGGATTGTGTGTACGGGCCTCAAGACTAAAACTAAATTGAAATTTGACTTCAAAATGAACACTGGTCTGTAGTGCATATTCACACCTCAATACCTTAAATAATAACATATTCGATTTTTCACTCCAGCAGTATATAATGAGTTTGGACATTGTGGAGAAATGTTAACTAATGCATTATAATTTAATTACACCCGTTAGAGTTTAGACGATTAGGCCTCATGCCCACTGACGTTTTTACAGCTGAGTTTTTTAGAGCTTAAAAACGCCTGTCCATGTTATTGTAAATAATTATTATTTTTTTTTTTTAAAAACGTCGGAGCTAAAAAACGCGACCGCGCGTTTGACGCTCGCGGTTTTTTTCTGCCTAATTCTGACGCTGAGGAACGCACTGGTCCTGGGTTTTTTTTACAGCTTAAAAACGTCTATGCTATTTGCAGCTCAAAAACGGCTAGGTGGGCATGAAGCTATAGACTAACATGGACAGGCGTTTTTAAGCTGTAAAAAACGCTCAAAAACGCGGCTGTAAAAACGTCCGTGGGCATGAGGCCTTAAAATTAGTTTTAGTCTACTAAAATGTACTGGAGATTTTAGGCGACTAAAACGTAGGACATTTTAATCGGCTAAAATGTACTGGAGAATTAGTCGACTAAATACGACCAAAACAATTGCAGAAGACTAAAAATGGGACAAACTAAAATGCCATTTTAGTCCCAAGACTAAAACTAAAAATCGAAAGTTGCTGCTAAAATTAACACCGACACACACACACACACACACACACACACACACACACACACAATATAATTGTATTATATTAGACTTTTTAATTAATATCATGAATTTAAATGATTTTGTCTGCCATTATCAGCACCTTTAGCGCAAGGAAAGCTCAAGAAAAATGCAGCCCTTTTAAATTCTGTTGTGTTAAAAATCTTGCTTGCTGCATTTTTGGCCAGTTTAACCACTTGACCACTGGGCACTTAAACCCCCTTAATAACCAGACCAATTTTCAGCTTTCGGTGCTCTCACATTTTGAATGACAATTACTCAGTCATACAACACTGTACCCATATGAAATTTTTGTCCTTTTTTTCACACAAATAGAGCTTTCTTTTGGTGGTATTTAATCACTGTTGGGTTTTTTATTTTTTGCGCTATAAGAGAAAAAAGACTGAAAATTTTGTAAAAAAATGATTTTTTTTTCGTTTCTGTTATAAAATTTTGCAAATTACTATTTTTTCTTCATAAATTTTGGCCAAAATTTATACTGCTACATATCTTTGGTAAAAATAAGTACAAATTGGTGCATATTATTTGGTCTTTGTGAAAGTTATAGAGTCCACAAGCTATGGTGCCAATATCTGAAAATTGATCACACCTGAAGTACTGACGGCCTATCTCAATTCTTGAGACCCTAACATGCCAGAAAAGTACAAATACCCCCCAAATGACCCCTTTTTGGAAAGAAGACATTCCAAGGTATTCAGAAAGAGGCATTGTGAGTTTTTTGAAGTTGTCATTTTTTCCCACAATTCTTTGCAAAATCAAGATTTTTTTTTTCTCTTTTTTTTTTCTTCACCAAATTGTCATATTAGCAGGTTATTTCTCACACACAGCATATGCATTCCACAAATTACACCCCAAAACACATTCTGCTATTCCTCCCGAGTATGGCGATACCACATGTGTGAGACTTTTACACAGCGTGGCCACATACAGAGGCCCAACATGCAGGGAGCACCTTCAGGCGTTCTGGAGCACCCAGGCCAATTCTGACATTTCTCTCCATGTAAAAATTATCATTTGTTTGCTAGAAAATTACATAGAACCCCAAAACATTATATATGTTTTTTTAGCAAAGACCTTAGAGAAAATAATGGTGGTTGTTGCAACTTTTTATCTCGCACGATATTTGCGCAGCAATTTTTTTAACGCGTTTTTTTACGGAAAAAAAATGTTTTGTGCTTAAACAAAAAAAAAAAAAACAGTAAAGTTAGCCCAATGTTTTTGCATAATGTGAAAGATGAAGTTACGCCGAGTAAATAGATACCTAACATGTCGCCCTTAAAAATTGCACACACTCGTGGAATGGCGCCAAACTTCGCTACTTAAAAAATCCCCATAGGCGACGCTTTAAATATTTTTACTGGTTACATGTTTTGAGTTACAGAGGAGGTCTAGGGCCAAAATGATTGCTCTCGCTCTAACGTTCGCAGAGATACCTCACATGTGTGGTTTGAAAACCGTTTTCATATGTGGGCGGGACTTAAGTATGCGTTCGCTTCTGTATGCGAGCTCACGGGGACAGGGGCGCTTTAAAAAAGAAAAAAAAATTATTCTTCATTTTACTTTATTTATTTTAGTTTGACATGTTTTTCCGCCCTAAACATTTTTTTGATCACTTTTATACCTATTACAAGGAACGTAAACATGCCTTGTAATAGGAATATGGCATGACAGGTCCTCTTTACAGTGAGATATGGGGGGGGGGGGGGGTGTCAATAAGACCCCACATCTCACCTCTAGGCTGGGAAGCCTAAAAAAAATACAAAAAAAAAAACAACAATCCTGGCTTTGATCGTAGCGGTGAGTCGGTAGAAGCACCGGAGGGCGGCGGGGGGGGGGGGACGACGACGACATCCCCTCTCGCCTCCCGTAAGAATGATCAAGCGGCAGAACAGCCGCTATGATTGTTCTTATGGTGTAGGGAATCGCCGGCTGAAAAAGCTAATATCTGAATGATGCCTGTAGCTGCTCCCATCATTCAGATATCCCCGCACAAAGTCAAGGACGTCATATGACGGCCGGAGGGCGGGAAGTGGTTATTGCAGAGTATTGCCGGGCATTGCGGAGTATTGCCGGGCATTGCGGAGTATTGCGGACTATGGCAGGGTATTGCGGACTATGGCAGGGTATTGCACGGGTATTGCACAGGGTATTGTGGAGGGTATTGCACTGAGTATTGTGGAGGGTATTGCACGGAGTATTGTGGAGGGTATTGCAGAGTATTGTGGAGGGTATTGCAGAGTATTGTGGAGGGTATTGCAGAGTATTGTGGAGGGTATTGCAGAGTATTGTGGAGGGTATTGCAGAGTATTGTGGAGGGTATTGCAGAGTATTGTGGAGGGTATTGCAGAGTATTGTGGAGGGTATTGCAGAGTATTGTGGCGGGTATTGCAGAGTATTTTGCAGGGTTGTGGAGGGTATTGCAGAGTATTGCACCAGGGTATTGCAGAGTATTGCACCAGGGTATTGCAGAGTATTGCACCAGGGTATTGCAGAGTATTGCACCAGGGTATTGCAGAGTATTGCACCAGGGTATTGCAGAGTATTGCACCAGGGTATTGCAGAGTATTGCACCAGGGTATTGCAGAGTATTGCACCAGGGTATTGCACCAGGGTATTGCAGAGTATTACACCAGGGTATTGCAGAGTATTGCACCAGGGTATTGCAGAGTATTGCACCAGGGTATTGCAGAGTATTGCACCAGGGTATTGCAGAGTATTGCACCAGGGTATTGCAGAGTATTGCACCAGGGTATTGCAGAGTATTGCACCAGGGTATTGCAGAGTATTGCACCAGGGTATTGCAGAGTATTGCACCAGGGTATTGCAGAGTATTGCACCAGGGTATTGCAGAGTATTGCACCAGGGTATTGCAGAGTATTGCACCAGGGTATTGCAGAGTATTGCGCAGGGTATTGCAGAGTATTGCGCAGGGTATTGCAGAGTATTTCGCAGGGTATTGCAGAGTATTTCGCAGGGTATTGCAGAGTATTTCGCAGGGTATTGCAGAGTATTTCGCAGGGTATTGCACCAGGGTATTGCACCAGGGTATTGCAGAGTATTGCACCAGGGTATTGCAGAGTATTGCACCAGGGTATTTTGCAGAGTATTGGCAGGGTGTATTGCAGAGTATTGGCAGGGTATAGCACAGGGATGGCTGAGCAGGGATGGATGGATGGCTGGATCTGTGACTGCAATTGTCACAGATCCAGCCCACAGTGCTGCTGCTGCCATCCGCTCCCTCCCCCTCCCCTCTCACACTGTACCGATCGGTACAGAGAGGGGAGGGAGGAACCGGCGTCATCAAATGACGCCGGTCTGTTTACAAGTGATTGCTCCGTCATTTGACGGAGCGATCACGTGGTAAACGGCCGCTATCAGCGGCGATTTACCGCGATTCGTGATCCGCCGGGTCCTCTGGACCCGGCGGTCACGGAGTTTCCCGTGTGCGCGCCCCAGGGGGCGCGCGGGAGCGCGATTCTGGGAGGACGTTATATAACGTCCTCCCAGAGTTAAGCAACCACCTTGTCGACGTTATTTGTCGGCAGGTGGTTGTTAAGTGGTTAACAAACTGCACCAAAATCGCACCTCCCCACTGAAAACGCATCAATACCGCACTCGTTACGTTTTTGCTTAAAAGGGTCTCAAATCAGGAAGTGAGAGAGGAAACCCCTCCAGGGTGAGGGTGAATCTGCACGAGAGGGAGGGGCCTGATGTGGTCGACGAACAGGTGCAGGTGGCTAAGCCCGCAAGTGCCCTCCCGTAGCATGAAGGCCTAGGACGAGGCCGACTCCCTCACCCCCTACGAACCCCCAGCCAATGAGGATCTCAGAGGAGGTAGTGGAGAGCGAAGAGTGGCGGAGACTGAGGAGCCCACACCAGTACCTGTAGAGGGACGCGATCTGCGAAATGAAGACCACAAGGAGGCGCACGAGGTGCTTGTGGCAGGTCTAAAACTGGAAGAGAGCAGATGAGACGAGTGAGGGGACGAACGGGTGAAAACCTGCGCGCCCCCCACAAACAGAGCGGGCGCCTCATTCCTTGCTGACTCGGATACCTCATTCCCCACCGTTCTAATCCTACCTCATCCCATTCCACCGAATCACAGAACCGCTCTACATCAACCCTACACAGCCTGGCAGGTAAAACCGCAAATAGGAGCTGAGATCGCAACCATAAGGGGGTGAGTTTGCTCTTTCTTACATATTTGTATTGAAAACTATAAAATGCCTGCGGGAACACTGGACTGTGAAAATCTATGAGATATAGCAGGCATAAGGCATATAGTTTAAGGTTAAATGCTGAACCGATAAGGTACCAAATGAGCAGAAAACAGTTTGTGCAACATAACCAGCTCACTATCAGGAGGTAGTGGAGCATAATTCCCCCAAGGAGATCGGTCTCTGCCTCTTCCCCCCTCCTGGACCACGAGTTGTAATTTGAACACATAGCCTCCAAACAGCTTAAAAAAACGGACTATGAACTGGGATGGCGTATAGGGGGCCTGCTGATTGATTTTAAAGTGTTTTGCCTGAATAAGTATTATAGGCTTACTTATACCCGCAGAAAAATATACACTGAACAGTGAATATCGTTGATAATCAGGAGATATAGCAGGTATAAGGCATAAAGGACCAGGTTGAACTGTCAAGGTACTAAACAAATTGAAGACAGTTTGTGCAACATAATCAGCTCACTACCAGTAAAGGACTGAAACAAGCATAATAAACCCCCCCCCCCGAATTCTGTTTTCCTCTGAAGGCCCCCCGGTTTCCCCTGAAACCCTACTGAATAGGATAACGGAACTGCCCAATTTATAATCAACTAGGGGCCGATACTGATACCAGGAAACCCTATATCGGGCCAGGTGGGCATACTACTTTGCCCCCCCGCCCCCCACCCCATTCCTTCCCCCAGAGAGTCCTGAAAGGTAAGGGAAGTAAAAATGCACCCAGCTACAAAGAAAGAGACTAAAGGGGACAAATAGTGGAGGTAAGAAAAATATCCCTCACACTATATTACATTCCCTGAATTGGCTCACTTGCTTTAACCACCAGCCCCGGACCATTTTGGCTGGTTAAAGACCAGGCCCCTTTTTGCGTTTCGGCACTGCGTCGCTTTAACTGACAATTGTGCGGTCGTGCAACGTTGCTCCCAAACAAAATTAATGTCCTTTTTCCCCCACAAATAGAGCTTTCTTTTGGTGGTATTTGATCACCTCTGTGGTTTTTATTTTTTGCGCTATAAACAAAAACAGTGTCAATTTAGAAAAGAAATGCTATATTTTTTACTTTTTGCTATAATAAATATCCCCCAAAAATATCTAAAAAAAAAAAAAAAGCAACATTTTTTTCCCTCAGTTAAGGCCGATATTCTTCTACATATTTTTGTTAAAAAAATAAATAAATAAAATCGCAATCAACGTTTATTGGTTTGCGCAAAAGTTTTAGCGTTTACATAATAGGGGATAGTTTTATGGCATTTTTATTATTTCTTTTTTTACTAGTAATGGCGGCGATCAGGGATTTTTTGTGACTGCGGCATTATGGCGAACACATCGGATACTTTCGACACATTTTTGGGACCATAAAAATGCACTGGTTACTGTGAAAATGACACTGGCAGTGAAGGGGTTAACCACTAGGTGGCGCTGTAGGGGTTAAATGTTCACTGCATTGCGTTTCTAACTGAGGGGGGGGGGGGGGTTGGGCTCTGTGTCACATGACACCGATCTCCGCTCTGAGTACACGGAGCCGAGATCCGTGTCATTGTCACTAGGCAGAGCAGGGAGAAAAAAAAGGGGGGGGGGGGGGAATACAGGAAGAACAAATGAATGTGAGGGGAAGATCGGGGTCAGGATACATCAAAAAATACATGTCATATGAGGGGGGAAAAGATAGCCCTGGAACAAAAAACGGGAGCTAAAAACAAAGTCACAGAGGGCGCCCAAAAGAGTGGACCTAGAGAACAAGAAGAAATAGACCCCCCCCCCTCATTGAGAAGTGAGGAAACTGAAGAGGAAGCGGGCATCTAAACCAGACAAAAAAAAAGGAAACTCAATTACAAAAGGAGACATGGCAGAAATGTTGGCGAGGATGGAAACAAGGTTGGAAACATCAATAAAGGGTGAAATAGCAACCCTACGTCAAGACATGAAACATATGCTCAAAAGGGTCTAGAGGAAACAGAAGAAAGATTGTATAACTATTGGGCTGAAATAAATGGACTGAAGGAACAGATGGAAGAGATGTAGAGAGAATAAAGGTTTATGATGTATAAAATGAAGATCAAGAAAACAGGAATAGAAGGAAAAATATTAGGATTAGAGGTCTACCAGAGAAGGAGAAAAGGAGGATTTACAAGATAAAATGGACAACATTTTTGGCCATATGCTGGGAATAACAGTTAGGTAAAAAAAATGATGCACTAACCCTGTTTACAAGATCACCTTATAGCTCAACCTCTAGGGGATGAACCAGGAGGCCGGGAGGAACGAGGAGGGTCATGATTCATTAGGCTTCGGGGAAGCCAATTTTCCCTCACATAGGTGGGAGGGAGGAGTGGAGGGAGTTGAGGGTGGGCGGGAAGATGCAACTCTTACACTTTACAGGAAATTATATGCGGGAGGGGGACTCGGTAAGATGACAACAATAAATTATATGACGTACAATGTACGGGGATTAGACACACCCTCAAACCGACATAAGATCCTTAAAGAGCTTAAACACTACGCCGCCGATGTGGTGTCCCTGCAGGAGACCCACCACACACACACACACACACATAAAATTGGACTCCGCGGATTTTCCCACTACTATGCTGATTCTACAACAAGGAGAGTGAGGGGAGTGGCAATCAGATTTGCTAAAGCTATGGAGGTTCAAACTGGAGGATATGTTGACTGACCCGGAAGGCAGATACATCTTCCGGAAGGGTAAATTATGTGAAATGACATGCACATTAGTAAATATATATTCCCCCAATAAGAACCAATTACATTATTACATGAGTTTTTAGCGAAACAAATGGACTTTAAGATAGGATACATTATAATAATGGGCGACATGAATTTCTGTATGGACACGGGGGTGGATAGTAATTCCCGTGCACAGGAGACTAATAATGTTCAGTTAAAAAAGATCAAACAGAAAATGCATGTGTGCCAAATAATGGACAGAGGGTCTTGCACCCTAAAGTACTAGACTACACCTTTTATTCTCCTGTGCACGGGACGTATTCAAGAATAGATTATATTTTGGTTGACCACAGGGCCCTGGTTAATGTAATGGAGTCAAATATAGAAATCTCAACGTTATCAGACCACTCCCCCGTGAGAATGAAAATGACTGTACCCGGACTCCAAAGACAACCATTTACATGGCGACTAAATGAAGAACTCCTTCAAGACAATGAAGTAGCATAAATAGTAAGGAAAGAAATGGAGCAGTATTTCTTAATAAACGATATCCAAGATATAATCGGGGGCCACTCTTTGTGAGGCTCATAAAACCTATATCAGGGGCATATTAGTCGCTATTGGGGCAGGCAAGAAAAAAAGAAGAGGAAGCACAAAATCCAAATGCTAATAGATGAAATACATAAAATAGAACAGGACCATAAAAAACTACAGGAATTATATCAATCTTTGGTAATTAAGAGAGACGAATTAAAGGATTTAATGGAGAAAGACGAAAATAACTTTTAACAGAATAGCAAAAGAAAGATAGCAGTGGGGGAATAAAGTAAACATCTAGCTAGAATACTACAAAAGAAAAAAATCTAGAAACTTTATAGAAAAAATTCAAAAGAAGAATGGGGAAATGGCATACACGACTAAAGAGATAGCAGAAAGTTTTAAAACCTACTATGAGGCGCTATATTCAGTAAATCAGAAGGAAGAACAGGTAAAAGACAAAATAGAACAAAATAAATGAATTTGTAAAAAATGCCAGGATTACCTACAATATCTGAAAACGAAAGGCAAAATATTAGATAAACCAATAACGGAGGATGAAATTAATAACGGGTTAAAAGAATCGGCCCCGGGGAAAAGCTCTGGACCCGACGGGTTCACGACTTTTTATCTAAAAAAGTACAAAGAAATCTTGACCCCAAGGATGTCCCGGTATATGAATGGACTGGGGGGTAGAGTATGATATGAGCAGGGAGGTCCTCCTGGCATCAATAACAGTAATCCCGAAGTAGGGAAAAGATGGCACGCTATGTTCAAGCTACAGACAGATATCGCTCCTCAATGCGGATACTAAATTATATGCTAAAATCCTTGCAGGACGAATGAAAAAAGGTATGATGACCACACACTGGTCCACCCGGACCAGGTAGGATTCATCCCAGGAAGAGAGGGGAGGGACAACGGGGTGAGAACGTTGCTCCTCCTCCAGCAAATGGAAAAAAAAAAAAAAAAGAGGGGTCTCCCGGTCTATTCCTGTCGATAGATGCTGAAAAAGCATGCGACAGGGTAGACTGGGGACGCATGATAAAAACGCTAGAAACGATGGGTGTCGGCCCAAGAATGATTCAGTGGATCAAAGTACTATACCATCACCCTACGGCAAATATAATTGTCAATGGCGTGCCGTCCTTCCTCTTCGAGATGAAAAACGGGACAAGACAGGAGTGCCCCCTCTCCCCCCTTCTATTTGTACTGTCTCTTGAACCCCTCCTTGCAACGATTCGAAATAATCCCGATATAAGAGGTATCAGGGCAGGCGAGGAGGCACATAAGTTGGCGTTCGCCGACGATGTGCTTTTCTACATCACAAATCCGAGGATTACAATGCCTAACTTACTAAAAGTATTAAAACAATATGGCGACTTGGCCACTTTTAAAATAAACTTGACTAAGTCTGAGATTTTGAATATTAATTTAAGTAATCAGGAAGCAGCGGATTTTCAGAATGAATGCCCATTCCCTTGGAAAAAAAAGTATTTAGGAATTAAACTAGCGAATACGTTGAGTACAGTATATAAAATCAATTACATACCCTTACTGGATGAAATTAAAAATGAAATAAAGAGAGAGTAATGTATAGACCCCTATCATGGATAGGGAGGATTAGTACTGTGAAGATGGAATCGTTACCAAAGATTATATATAAAGTTCCAAATGGTACCTATTGCACTGTCACAATCCTATTTTTGCGCACTAATAAACATTATAAGGAGATTTATTTGGCCAAATAAGAAACCAAGAATCTCATTAGCGGTACTCAAACAAGGGAAAAAACAAGGCGGGTTTAGCAGTACCAGACATTAAAGAATATTATAAGGCTGTGGTGATATCCAGAGCAGTGGAATGGACTAGGAGACGAAGTAAAAAAAGGTGGGTGAAACTAGAGAACACAATGAGTGAAGCACATTTAAGATATATAGCTTGGAACCCCCCACAATTTAGAAAATTAGGCGACAACACACATGCACTGACATTAAATGCACTAAAAATTTGGGATGCAATTCACAAAAAAAGTAAGGCGAGATTTAAGTCACTTTTAATTTCATTGAAAGATAATGATTATTTTCCACCTGGTAAAAAAGTAAAAGGAGGAAATTGGATATAAAGCCAGAATGCACAACTAAGACATAACTAGCAGGGTAAACATTTTTGCCATTTCATGACACATCACAAACCGGAATTTAGATTGATTAATGAATGGCGGCATCTCCAGTTGAGGCACTTCGTTGAGCAATTACCCCAGCCAATAAGACCTGAGACTGATTTAATGCCACTAGAGCGGCTTTTTATTGCAGAAAACACAAGAGGTAATTATAGAGGCAATATATCTTGAATCTATAAAATATTGTTGGCTGTGGAACAGCCGGAGGTCCCGCCATTCATAACTAAATGGGAACTGGGGTCACATATAGATAAAGCCACTATTAGTTAAATCCTAAATTTAACCCACAGCTCGGCAGTAGACACCAGAACGGTCAAAATGAATTATAAAATGTTTAACTAGGTGGTATGCAACGCCCGACAAAATCAGCGGGTACCAACTGGGAAAATCTGCGGAGTGCTGGCGAGGATGTAAGGTGTTGGGAACGATGGCTCATCTATGGTGGGACTGCCCAAAAATCAAAAAGTATTGGAGAGGGATCTTGCAGCTAATAAAATAAATTACTGAAAAAGAAATACCAGAGGACCCGTGGATAGTCCTGCTACATGGGGTTGAAGTAAAACAATATAAAGACTCCGTAATACCACATATGTTGAACGACGCAAAAAGACTTATTCCTAAAAAGTGGCAAGAAGTGGAAGCCGCCTCAATTCGAGAGTGGCTAACTACAGTAGAGGAAACATATAATATGGAAGGTCTGAGGCAGAGTCTAGAAGAAGAAAGCATAGAGTCAACAGATAAATGGGAGAGATGGAAAGTGTTTAAAAAGACAAGGAGATATGTAGAGGTGTTTAGTCTATAGACAGAGGAAACCCTCCCACAATGAGAGTATATATATATATATATAAATATAAAGATACATTTATAAAGTTTAAAAGGTAGAGGCCGGGTGGGTGGGGACATGGGGGCGGGTTGAGGGGAGGCGGGAGGGAGAGGTGGGGCACCTCTGGATGGCTAAACCAGAAGTAAATAGGATACAAGGTTTGTAAGAGGGTGTATTGAATCTTATTTATGTAATTCTATATTTTTGTATCCGTGTACTTTTGATAAAACAAAATAAAGAGAAAAAAAAAAAGTCTCAAATTTTCTATCAGCAGAATCTTTAAAGCAGTGGTTCTCAACTCCTGTCCTTAGGACCCACTAACAGGCCAGATTTTAGGTATTACCTTGAAGAGATGCAGACTAGAATACTGCAGTCACTGAGCAGCAAATCATGTCACCTGTGATGTATTTCAGTAATCTTGCAAACCTGGCCCGTTAGTGCATCCTGAGGACAGGAGTTGAGAACCACTGCTTTAGGCCGGGTTCACACTAGTGCGACACGACATCCGTCCTACTTTGGATCCGACTTTGCCCTGCGACATGAAGCCGACATATGTCCGACTTTCAATGAACGGGGATCCGACTTGGATCCCCGCCAATATCAGGCACTGTGTTTGGTATGAATCTTGAGGGGGAACTCCAGGCCAAATTTTAAATTAAAAAAACGGCATGGGTTCCCCTCCAGAGGCATACCAGGCCCTTGGGTCTGGTCTGGATTTGAACGGGCGCCCCTACGCCGAAAAAACGGCGTGGGGGTCCCCCCAAAATCCAAACCAGACCCTTATCAGAGCACACAACCTGGCCGGCCGCAGGGGAAGAGGGGGGGGACGAGAGAGCGCCCCCCCTCCCTCCTGAACCGTACCAGGCCGCATACCCTCAACATGGGGGGTTTGGTGCTCTGGGGCAGGGGGGCGACCTGCGGCCCCCCCACCCCAGAGCACCCTGCCCCCATGTTGATGAGGACAGGGCCTCTTCCCGACAACCCTGGCCGTTGGTTGTCGGGGTCTGCGGGCGGGGGGCTTATCGGAATCCGGGAGCCCCCTTCAATAAGGGGGCCCCCGGATCCCGGCCCCCCACCCTATGTGAATGAGTATGGGGTACATCGTACCCCTACCCATTCACCTGGTGGACAAAAATTGCAATAAAAAAACACTACACAGGTTTTCAAAGTACTTTATTGCACAGCTCCGGGGGTCTTCTTCCGACTTCCGGGGGTCTTTTCCGACTTCGAGGGTCTCCGGTGTCGTCTCCCACTCTCCGGTTCTTTCTTCCGCCGGGCCTCCGCTAACTTCTTTTTAGCTCTTTTGCTAACAGAGGCCCGGTCTTCCCGTTGTCTCGTCCGGCTCTCAGTTGTCCTTCTGCCGGCCCCTCCACCAACTTCTTGGTAGCTCTTTCGCTAGTGGAGGGGCCGGTCTTCCCGTCGTCGCCGTCGGCTTCTTCTTCCCTCTTCTCCTCCTCGATGTTGACGCGTCGCTTCTTCCCGCTGTAATACTGGCGCTCCGCATTAATATAGGCTTCTCATGACGTCACAGTCACATGTTCCAGGGCACATGGCCCCGGAGCATGTGACTGTGACGTCATGGGAACATGTGACTGTGACGTCATGAGAAGCCTATATTAATGCGGAGCGGAGAGCCAGTATTACAGCGGGAAGAAGCGACGCGTCAACATCGAGGAGGAGAAGAGGGAAGAAGAAGCCGACGACGGGAAGACCGACCCCTCCACTAGCGAAAGAGCTACCAAGAAGTTAGTGGAGGGGCCGGCAGAAGGACAACGGAGAGCCGGACGAGAAGACGGAGAAGTCCGGGCCTCTGTTAGCAAGAGAGCTAAAAAGAAGTTAGCGGAGGCCCGGCGGAAGAAAGAACCGGAGAGCGGGAGACGACACCGGAGACCCTCGAAGTCGGAAGAAGACCCCCGGAAGTCGGAAGAAGACCCCCGGAGCTGTGTAATAAAGTACTTTGAAAACCTGTGTAGTGTTTTTTTATTGCAATTTCTTTTCCACCAGGTGAATGGGTAGGGGTACGATGTACCCCATACTCATTCACATAGGGTGGGGGGCCGGGATCCGGGGGCCCCCTTATTGAAGGGGGCTCCCGGATTCCGATAAGCCCCCCGCCCGCAGACCCCGACAACCAACGGCCAGGGTTGTCGGGAAGAGGCCCTGTCCTCATCAACATGGGGGCAGGGTGCTCTGGGGTGGGGGGGCCGCAGGTCGCCCCCCTGCCCCAGAGCACCAAACACCCCATGTTGAGGGTATGCGGCCTGGTACGGTTCAGGAGGGAGGGGGGGCCGCTCTCTCGTCCCCCCCTCTTCCCCTGCGGCCGGCCAGGTTGTGTGCTCGGATAAGGGTCTGGTTTGGATTTTGGGGTGACCCCCACGCCGTTTTTTCGGCATAGGGGCGCCCGTTCAAATCCAGACCAGACCCAAGGGCCTGGTATTCTCCCGGAGGGGGAACCCATGCCGGTTTTTTATTTAAAATTTGGCCTGGAGTTCCCCCTCAAGATCAGCAGAGCACAAGTCGCATGCCAAAGTCGGACCATGCAAGACTGCGGTCCGACTTTGATCCGACTTCAATGATAGTCAATGGGCTGAAGTCGGATCAAAGTCGGACCAAAGTAGTACAGGGAGCATTTTCAAAGTCGGACCGACATGTGTCGGACCAGTTAGGACGGCTCCCATAGGGAAACATTGATTTTCACACGTCATGCGACATGAGCTCCCAATGTCGGAGCGTTTGTCGCCCCAGTGTGAACCAGGCCTTAAAGGCAGGTTCCCGCTAGGAATTGCACAGGAATTCAATGTACGTTCCTGTGCGATTCACATGCAATTCTGTGCAGTATGATTTCAGCCCATAAATGGGTACTTTTGTACCATGTGATCCAGTGCACGCAAAAGCACTGCGTTAGTGACCTGCAGCAGGTGCCGTTAACATTGCACTGGCACCCGTTGCAGATCGCAACTTTGAATGCGGTGCAGGAAACAAGGGTTTCCCACACACGTTCTAGTGTGAATGGGCCCTTAATGAAGGGCATCTTTTAGGCACAGTAAGAGGTTGAAGGCTGAAACTGCAGGGTCTACTATCAAAACAGACCACCTTTTAATGAACTTTTTTTCACTTAATGGAGTTTGCCAATGGTTGAAAATCTTTTCAAGGTTAAGTGTATCATCATAAATTGACTAATCTATTTGTTCATGAATGGGAAATGTCTTTTCTGACTTAGCAGGTCTCTTAGCACCCAAGTGGGTATGGTGAAATGGCGACAAATAAAGTGCAACAATGTTGAGGCGTTTTGTTTTTCACTAGCACTATTTTGGGAGGCTTAGACCTCTTAAACATGGACATAATTTATATGCAGGATCTTGCTGGCAAAAAAAGCAGTGAAACTGTGGCCTGAAGCCACCCCTCTCTCCTGATTGGCTCACTGACTTTGATTGACAGCAGCAATTGCCAATGGCGCTTCACTGCTGTCTCGGCCAATGAGGAGGGGGAGTCCCAGAAAGCCAAGACTCTCGTGCAACATCCTTGGATAGAGATGGGGCACAGGCAAGCATTGGGGGGCTGCTGCACACAGGATTTTTATCATAATGCATTAAGATAGAAAACCACTTCAATGGTTCAATACTACTTTAAACTTAATCCACAATAATTATATGCCTAGTGTTGTTTCAAATGGAGTGGTTGAAGGGTTTTTAAACCTCCATATATTACAAGATACAATCCTAAATATTAAACATTCTGTTTTAAAGCACAACTAAAGAAATCAATACACAGGTTTCAAACGGTCCCTAGCCAGCACCGGCATCTTCTTCCGTGTGCCAGTTGTCAGTCATCTTCAGTGGCATGGGGATCACTCATGCATACACAGCTCAGTGCACATTAGGGGAATTGCTGTGAGCAGGCAGGTAGGTGTAGTTTATTGTGGAAGAGAAACTGTAAAAAGCCTGCCTGCTCACAGTAACAGTGGAATGTTAATTTATTTCAGTAATAGTGTGGCTTATAAGCTTGATTATATTTAAAAGATTTATTTAATTTAAAACACTGTAGATACAATTCAAGAACAGCTACAGCAAAATTGAAACCACTCTGCTATTCACTTACCTATGTGCTTTGCCTCTCCATTTATATGGCGGAGCAGAGTCGGGGTTGATGGCTATAGCTTTCTCACAGTCACGAATTGCAGCATTTGGCTTCTGTAGCTTCACATAAACACTGTTTAGCCAAAGCGAAAGGAAAAAAAGAACAAAAAGAAAAGAAAAAAAAAAAAAAAGTCAGGTTGTAGCACATTTGTTTCCAACTTACTTACACTATTTAAAGTGATTCTAAAAGGATGTTTTTTTTTTTTTTTTTTTTAAACATGTTACACTTACCAGCTCTGTGCAATGGTTTTGAGGAATTTCGACCTATAAATTCCATATCTGGGCGTACATTACATGACACAGGCAGACCATTCATAAAACATTGGTTGTAGGCACGTATCTTCATTGTACACTGGCAAAGCTTAAAAAGAACAAGTCGCCTGGGTGCCTCCCCTATAACTCTCCCCATTTCATGAGTTCTCAAGTTTGTAGTATGCAGTGGAGAGTAAAGCATGGAATGTAAAGGAAGACTGTACTCTAAGATATTACATTTAGTCAAAATTCCTCTCATCTTAAATCAGAGTACAGGACACTGGCAGAAGATTCATACAGCATAGAACATCCCCAATCAATGATTATGAAGGCAATGAGGCAAATAAATGTGTCACGTCTCTGATCCCTCCTGTATTGAATTGTATTGTAACGGTCTTCCCTGATGTTGCAAAGCGATGCGCAAACTGTTGGCGCTATATATATATATATATATATATATATATATATATATATATATACACACACACACACACACACACACACACACATACACATACATACATATACATACACATACACAAAATTATATATATATATATATATATATATATATATATATATATATATATATATATATATATATATATATATATATTTATTATACACACACACACAGCACTGATGATGCGTATACTTTGTCAGTAACATTTTTTTATTTTTTTTAAGATGCTCAGTGACAGTTATGAATGGACAGTCAGCAATCACTGACTCTGCATTTGGGAAAAGGAAGGAGCCAGTAAAATCACAAATTTACCGTCTCCTTCCTGACCGATCGAGGACAGAGGGGGCAGAGGAGCACAGAGGGGCGACAGTCAGGGGTGATCAATGCGGTGGTGAAAGCTGCGGGGAGGGAGGGGAGGAGAAGCGTCTGTCAGCTGCTTTATTGAAATGTATACAGAGAGATCGGTGATTGCAACTTCTCCCCACCGATCACCCGACTGTCCAGGTATTGGATTAAAGCATCGGAGCATAAGCACAAGTATTCGGGCAAATGCTGTCTCGGCACAGATACTAGTATCGGGACAACCCTACTTTTAATCTGTCCTCGAGAGGGACAAGAGAAGGTTCAGGGTGATCTGTAGTTCTGACTGTCCTTGAAAAGATTTCCATTAGTTTGAGAAAAGCAAAGAGGTGGCAACGTTTTGAACTCTTTACTTCCTGTTTTGAAATTGCTGATTGAACTCCCAGGTCTGAGACGTATGTGACTCAGAGAAAGGCAAATTGTAACAGACATCCCCCCACTCTTAAGAGTTTTTTTTGGTGAACTTGGTAGATTTTATGTTCAGAGTCATGCACCAAAAGGAAAAAGGGATTTTTATAACAGCTTACCTGTAAAATCCTTTTCTTGGAGTACATCACGGGACACAGAGCGACTTAGTCATTACTAATGGGTTATATAGATTACCTTCAGGTGTTGGCACTGGCCAATTCCAAACCGGAAGTACCCTCCCCTATATAAGCCCCTCCCACCCGGGAGCACCTCAGTTTTGTAGCCAAGCAATAAGTGTCCCAAAAAGAGGGGTGGGAGCTCTGTGTCCCGTGATGTACTCCAAGAAAAGGATTTTACAGGTAAGCTGTTATAAAAATCCCTTTTTCTTTTTCGTACATCACGGGACACAGAGCGACTTAGTCATTACTAATGGGACGTCCCAAAGCAATGCCAAATGAGGGGAGGGATACATAAGCTGGGCGCCATCAGGCATGAGGATCTTTTGCGGCCTGCAACACACTGCGCCCAAAGGCGACATCCTCCTGACTTCTAACGTCTACCTGGTAGAACCTAGTAAACGTGTGTACCGAAGACCATGTTGCGGCCTTACATACTTGAGCCAGGGAGGCCTGGTGATGCACTGCCCATGAAGTTCCAACTGCTCTTGTGGAGTGCGCCCTAACTTTGAACGGAGGCGGTCTCTTTCTCAAGCCATAGGCTTGTATTATGACCTGTCGAATCCACTTGGCTAAAGTAGATTTTGATGCTGCCTGACCCTTTCTGGGGCCTTCCGGCAGAACAAATAAAGAATCCGTTCTGCGAATCTGAGCAGTGGCTTTTAGATAAGCTTTAACTGCTCTTACTACATCCAAAGAATGTAATAACTTTTCCTCTACCGAGCTAGGTTTGGGAAAAAAAGAAGGAAGAACCACATCTTGGTTCAAATGAAACCTCGATACCACCTTAGGAAGAAAGGCTGGATGAGGACGTAATACTACTCTGTCCTTATGGACAACCAGATATGGCTCCTTACAGGACAAGGCGGCTTATTCCGATACTCTTTTAGCCGAACAAACGGCTACTAAGAAAATCAATTTCCTGGTGAGAAGAACCAAGGAAATGTGTTGTAATGGTTCAAACGGTTGTTTCTGTAGAACCGACAGAACCAGGTTTAGGTCCCAAGGACATATGGGAATACTAACCGGAGGGCTAATACGCATCACTGCTTGTATAAAGGCTTTGACTAGTGAATGCGAAGCCAAGGGCCTTTGAAAAAATATTGACAAGGCCGAAATCTGACCCTTGATAGTACTCAAGGCAAGCTTCCTATCTACAGCCCACTGTAGGAAGTCCAAAATCCTCCCTATCACGTACTTACGTGGATGCCATTTCTTGGCCTCACACCACGTAATGTATGCTTTCCAGATCCTATAATAGATCTGCCTGGATACCGGTTTCCTGGCATTGATCATGGTAGATACCACAGAATTAGAGAGCCCTCTCTTTTTCAGAATGTGGGCTTCAATAGCCAGGCCGTCAAACCTAGGGCTGGTAAGGAAGGGTGGTATATCGGTCCCTGCGACAGCAGGTCCGGACGATGTGGGAGGGTCCAAGGACTCCTCACTGACATTTTTACAATCTCCGCGTACCATGCCCTTCGGGGCCACGCTGGAGCCACCAGAATCACTGGTTTCTTTTCTACCCTGATTCTGCGGAGTAATCGCGGTAACAATTGTGGCGGTGGGAATGCATATATCAGCTTGAACTGATCCCAAGGGAACACTAGGGCATCCGAGCCGCAAGCTAGGGGATCCCTTGTGCGAGACACAAATCTGTCCACCTTTGCGTTGAATCTGGATGCTAGCAGATCTACATCCGGTGTTCCCCACCGCTGGCATATTGCCTGGAAAACCTCGGGGTGAAGAGACCATTCCCCCGGGCATAATTGTTGGCGACTTAGAAAGTCCGCTCTCCAATTTTTCACTCCTGGGATGAAAACCGCGGATATGGCTGGGACATATTTTTCTGCCCACTCCAGGATGCAATTTGCTTCCCTCTGGGCTGCACGACTCTTGGTGCCACCCTGGTGATTGATATATGCCACTGCCGTGGCATTGTCTGATTGAATTCTGACAGGGGACCCTTGGAGTTTGGATGTCCATGCTACTAGGGCATACCGGGCTGCTCGTATCTCTAAGAGATTGATGGCCAGGGCCTTTTCTGCTTCAGACCACTTGCCCTGGAGAGACCATTGCTCCAGTACTGCCCCCCAGCCTATGAGGCTGGCATCTGTAGTGACCACCTTCCAAGAAACCGGACTGAAGGGTTTCCCTCTTTCCAGATTCTGGGGCACCAACCACCAATGGAGGCTCTTGCGAACGGAAGGGGACAGGGACATTGGTAAGTCTAAAGCCTGAACTTTTTTGTTCCAGGCTGACAGTATGGCCCTTTGCAAATTCCTTGAATGGAATTGACCGTAGGGTACCGCTTCGAATGAAGCCACCATCTTTCCCAGCAGCCTCATGCAGAGGCGTATGGATGGTTTTCTTTTTGTACCCACTAAGTGGGTCAAATCTTTTAAAGACGACACCTTCTCTGGAGGTAAGAAAATCTTTCTCTGATTTGAATCCAGCCTTAGCCCTAAGTATTCCAGACTTTTGACTGGTCTTAGAGCTGACTTGTCCCGGTTGATAATCCAACCGTGATATTCCAGATACTCGATTGTCTTGTGAATAGCTACTTCCAGCTTTTCCACTGAGTGGTCTATTAGTAGCAGGTCGTCTAGATATGCCATTATCGTTACACCCTGTGTTCTTAGATTGGCCAATAATGGGGCCAGAATTTTTGTGAACACTCGTGGTGCTGTGGCCAGACCGAAAGGTAAGGCTCTGAACTGAAAATGGCGCCCTTCTACTGCAAAGCGTAGAAATTTCTGGTGGGCCGGAAAGATGGGAATATGCAGATAAGCATCCTTTATGTCGATCGAGGCTAGCCATTCCTGCCCTTGTAGGGCGGTGGCCACCGATCGGATCGACTCCATCCGAAAAGTCCTGATATTTAGGAACTTGTTTAGCCCTTTTAGATTTAATATGGGCCTCACGTCCCCATTTGGTTTGGGGACTGTGAAAAGGTTCGAGTAAAACCCGAATCCGCTTTCTTCCAGGGGAACCTTCATGATTACACCTTGGAGCAATAGTTGTTCTAGTGCCAGAAGGAGGGATCCTCTCTTCTGGGGATCTCTTGGCACGTTTGACCTCATAAATTGGGCAGGAGGAGTGCCTTTTAACTCCAGCTTGTATCCCAGACTTACTGCGGAGAGCACCCATCTGTCTCTGATGGTGTCCCGCCAGGTCTCTGTGAACAACTGAAGTCTTCCCCCCCACCCGATTGAGTGGGGGCAACGCTTCATGCCTTGGGGGGAGGTTTTGTACCTCTCTTGATCCAGGGCTTCTTGTTACCCTGTGATTGTCCCTGATTTCTGCCCCCTGAATTTGACCGCGGAGGCCGTCGGAACTGCTTCACAGCCGATGTGCCTGGGACTGGAGAAGTAGGCCTCTTAAAAGAAGGACTTCTACCCTTGTTCTTAACCGGTAAGAGTGAACTTTTACCGGCAGAAATTTTCTGGATATATTTGTCCAGATCTTCTCCAAATAAGCGTTCTCCATGAAATGGGAAGCTAACCAGCAGTTTTTTACAGGGAGCTTCAGCAGACCAGTTTTTGAGCCACAGAAGCCTACGCATATGTACTATAGACAGCGTAAAGCGGGAGGCCTGTTGGATTGTATCCTTTATGGCGTCCACCGCAAAACACAAGGCTCTAGGCAGGTCAGCTAGGGCAAGAGCCTGCTGATCTGGTAAGTCCCTTAAGACTTGTTTCAACTGATCTTTCACTGCTTGGCAGACTCCAATCGCTGCTACCGCAGGTTGTGTCACCAAACTTGCTGTAGAGAAAGCAGATTTTAGTAAAGACTCCAATTTTTTATCTATTGGGTCTTTGAACATTGGAACATTATCTACTGGACATGTCAGTGATTTGTTAACAGAAGAGATGGCTGCGTCCACTGTAGGGACCCTCCATTTTCTTATGAACTTATCCTCCATGGGATAGATCACCGGAAATCTCTTGGGGGGAGCAAATATTTTATCAGGATGCTCCCAATCCTGGTAAATAAGCCCTTCTAATAAAGGGTGGATTGGGAAGGAACAGACAGCCTGGGGAGCTTTTAGCGACCCCAGCGAGGAAACCGTAGTGGATGGTGGTTCCGCCAGAGGCATTTTAAATGCTGATCGGACCATATTAGTCAGAGACTGAACCCATAATCTTTCAGCCTGAGAAGCTGAGAAAGGTTCTTCCACTGTTGGTTCTTCCACTGTTGATTCCTCCATAACTGAATCAACCTCATCCTGATCCCCTTCAGGTAGGTCGATCTCTGTGTGGGGCTGTTCCTCCACTAACAGGCACTCTGAAGGAGGAGACCGAGATCGGACGCGCTTTTCCTGAGACAGGGAAGCAGCGATCAATGCTGTTAATCTCTCTTCCAATCCTCCCAGAGTTGAGGATAAAACCTCCTCTGTTATATATACAGGAGCAGGTGGACTGGGGACAGCCGCAGCACCAGGCATTCCTGCGGGGTTTCTACGGCTACTGACCTCTGAATTCTCAGGGGAGATTGGTGCAGTACAAGCATGCCCAATATCCTCAGAGCCCGATGGAGACCCCTTTGGCTTCCTGGAAGATCTATTTCCGGAGCGTCTGGACGACATATCCTTTAAGCACAAAGCTGAGGTATTCCCGTCGTCATACACCAATTTTTGCTGGTAATAGTCTAACACAGGTGCTGCTATATACCAGCTGGTGTCCACTAAAGTGCCTTTCTATGGGGATGCCTGCATCAACCGCCTCTGTGTGCCACTGTTTGTTGCTAGCTCTGTTTGCATGCTGCTGACACTTGTACTGTGTCTTTTAACCATGCTGGGACGCCCGCACATGCGCAGAAGCGCCGCGGCGCGCATCGAGCGTCATCCACCCGCCCCGCCCCTTTTTTTCCATAGGAGGCGCGTGCACGCGCCCGCCCGTGCGCCATTGGCGCCCTTTTCGAAATCAAACAGGGGACTAGGAGCCAGGGCCCTTTTTGCCGGAGGGCCTGTGCGGTGGATGAGCGCAGCAACAGGGCAGAGGAAGTGGATTCCCACAGAGAAACTTACCAGCTGCCTGGATCTTTTGACTTGAAAAAACCAAAGATCCACATGACAAGAAAAATGGACTACAGCGGCCTCTAGTGGTTTAACACAGGTACCGCGGTCCCTGTTTTTTTTTTTTTTTTTCTTGACTACTATTAAAATTTTACATTTTCAGTAGTTCTAGGCAAACACAGATATTTAGCGGGAATACCGTTAGGTAACAGACAGAAAGACAAATTAGGCTTGGGGGTCCCCCAATAGAACCAAGTTCCTGGGGGCCCCCACTTACCTGATCCCCGCCGCAGGACTTTGTTTGGTCCACAGAAGTCCAAACTTCACCTATCACGGCAGGCATTGTAATTAAACCTTCAGGGACCGGGTTCCCAAGGATTCCACTCCCCTGGACCTGTATAGCACCCTGCACAGACAACATCTTGGTCGTGGGTATGACCAGAGCTCTGGATCCCAGGGTCCAGCCCTCCTAAGAGAAGCATTACAGGCAAAACCTTGCTCTTCTGCTGCAAGGCCCGGGTACCGACCGTTTAGCTATGAAGCTTTTTTGGTGGGATCCGGAACAGCTTACTAAGGCCCAAAAGAACCTGTACGCAAGCCCAGTGAAAACACATGTTACTCTTTGGCCAACACCTTAGACACTGGCAAAAAACTGAGGTGCTCCCGGGTGGGAGGGGCTTATATAGGGGAGGGTACTTCCGGTTTGGAATTGGCCAGTGCCAACACCTGAAGGTAATCTATATAACCCATTAGTAATGACTAAGTCGCTCTGTGTCCCGTGATGTACGAAAAAGAAAGACTGTTTTGGCTTTGATGATAAAACTTGGGGAAGGTGATGGGGCACTCTTAATTTAAGGAGGAGGAAGTACTTTTTCTCCCATGACATCTTTGAAGGGCATCAGCCGCCCTCCCAGAACTAGCCGGCCGTGCTGCAGCCATCATTCGGCTATGGCCTGGTCAGCAAGTTGTTAAAGAACATCTTCCATAGGCACAGTAAGTGGTTTGTTTAACATGGAGACGGAAGGGTCTACTTTGCAGTGAACTTTTTTACTGAACAGGAGTTCAGCAATAATTCTCTGGAGGCAGGGGCGGATCCAGGGGGGGGGGGCAACAGGGCAATTGCCCCCCTCCGAGACCATCTGTCACACTCGCTTGCTCTGTTTTTTTTGTTTGCGCCTGATCTCCCGGACTTTGGGGACCCGGTACCGGCCGGCCATAGGTCCCTACGGCTGGGGAGAACCGATTTTTCAAACCCGGGCACTCCTTCTATAGACTCCAATGTTAAATGGTCATTTCTGTGGTGACTTTGCGGACCCGGTACCAGCCGGTCGTAGGTCCCCTGGACCCCAAACTTGGCACACATGTAGCCCCATGTCTCCTCTACAAATGAGCAAGGTTTGGTGTCTGGGAGACCTACGGCCGGGGAGAACCGATTTTTCAAAGCTGGGCACTCCTTCCATAGACTCCAATGTTAAACATCAGTCTAGTCATGGGCACAGTGAAGCATGGGCACAGTGAGGCATGCAGATGGACACCCTAGGCTTATACTCGAGTCAATACGTTTTCCCAGTTTTTTGGGGTAAACTTAGGTGCCTCTGCTTATATTCGGGTCGGCTTATACTCGAGTACATACAGTACTTGTTCTGCGGCTGCCGCTGCCTCTCTAAGTCTCTCTCTCAGTTTCTCACATCAGCCGATCAGCGACGCAGAGAGAGAGACTCATCTTATGTAGTTACGCGGCGCACTGACACGATACCAGGAGCGGAGGAGGTGGGTGGAGCCTCTTCCCTGCACTCGTTGCTAACGCCTGGGCCGCTTGGCGTCTAGCAACGAGTGACGTCAGTGAGTCACGTCGGGCCGCTCTGCAGGCAGGTGCGATAGCGTGCGGCTCCACAGACGGGTAAGAAAGCGGGCGGCTCCACTTGCGGCGTGGTTTGTGGGCAGACCGTGCTGCTCAGTGTGTTGGCAGCGCAGGTGAGAGTGAGAGAGCAGGCTCATCTCTCACCGCCCATGCCTGCCCTGTATTCCTGCAGTGACTTCCGCCCTCACTGTGCAGGCAGCAGAGAGATTACATTATCTCTCTGCTGCCTGACTCTGGGACACAGCAAGAGACAACCAAAACTACACCTTAGCAGGCAAGTTAGTGACAATACGCAAATTGTGTCAGGTGACGTGGCAAATGACAATCTGCATCTGGTGGCAGGCAAGTGACAATCAGCAAGGTGTGGCAGGTGAGTGGCAAGTGACAATCCGCAAGGTGTGGCAGGTGAGTGGCAAGTGACAATCCGCAAGGTGTGGCAGGTGAGTGGCAAGTGACAATCCGCAAGGTGTGGCAGGTGACAATCCACAAGATGTGGCAGGTGAGTGGCAAGTGACACGCTCAGGGCTCCCACTAATTGCAGGCGACGGTGGCAAGTGACACACTCGGGGCTCCCACTGATTCTGCATTGAACTATTTAATTTTATATTACAATGTAATAATAGAAATAATGCGCTTCAATCATCCGGACACCATAACAACCATGGTGCCGGGATGATTGAAGCGCCGACACCAGCCATTTCCCCGATAAATTTCCCACAAAAAAAAACATTTTTTGGCAGTGCCCCTCCCGAGAAAAAACTCTGGATCCGCCCGTCTGGAGGAGGCAAATCCTTTTCAGGATTAACGCAATTCTTAAGTGCCCATTCTATTTTCTCTTGCATGGGCAATATGTTTTTGAATCAAATGCGATTCTGTCAGGGCTTTTCTGAGCATATCTACAGTGGCATGCATATTTCTAGAAGCCATAACATCAGATGTATGCAAGAGGCTGGGGATGAGAAGTCTTCTACGAGGCAGATATGGCAGGGGTGGAGAAGGAGCTTTTGTTCTCTGGATAGTGATAGGCTGTTAGTTGTTCAACAAAGTGACATAGTTTGGAAACATTTGCCTTGGTCAGAAAGGCCACATGTGTGCCTGAGATAGAGTTAGACCTGCTTCAATGCAAGGAAAGTGCCGTCACCTAGAGGTTTGAGTGTTTTGTAGGCCTTCAGCAGAGCAAACGTTTGCCTGAACTTTTACCGCAGTTCACCTGCACCTGATTTTCATAATTGCCATTGGTGAGGGTGGTCTCCAATGGGGTACTCATAGAACGGGCGCTGTAAATTGGGCAAGCGCGCCTGTGAAGGAGTATGCAGCAACGCAGGGGTAGACTGTCCTATAGTGGAGTCCTCATTGAAAAAGAGCAGGAGGCAGTGCCTGAGTACCTTATAAACTGCTCTAAGCGGAAGTGATGGTAAAGAGTGCGATCTGCGGTGTGATAATCCATCCAAGACTACACTCTGAATGGTACTTTGTTTTATTACCAGTAAATGTATACAACAATACAAGAAGCAGCAGCATTACAGTATCTGTTCAGAATAAGTACAGTACAAAGTAATTCTGGATAAAATTTACGGTTTAGTTAAAAAATGAATTGAAATGTATTTTTTCCCCCCAAAAAAATGCATTTGAAAGATCACTGGGCAAATACAGTGTGACATAAAATATTGCAACGACCCCCATTTTATTTTCTAGGGTCTCTGCTAAACCAATTATATATAGATATATCTCTACATTTCTATATCTATCTATATATAGATATATCTATAATTTGGTGGTTCCAAGTAATTTTCTAGCAAAAAATAGATTTTAACTTGTAAGCAACAAGTGTCTTTGTGGTTAAATTGCCCTCATTTGCAGACTGAAGTTCATTCCTTTGATCTTGTTTTTTTGACAGCTGTGAGCAGGGAACTGCTCTGCACATGTCACATGAATCGTGGAAATGCTGGATTAAAGCGGAGTTCCAGCCTTTTACTGTTTATTAAAAGTCAGCAGCTACAAAAAGTGTAGCTACCGACTTTTAATAAACAGACACTTACCTGCTCCACGGTCCAGCGACGCGGCCGCCCGGAGCTCCGCTCCCCTCCCCTCTCCGGCCGGCGCCTCCATTCATAGTGTGGGCACCCGGCCGTGACAGCTTTCGGCTTCACGGCCGGGCACTCACTGCGCATGCGCGAGCCGCGCTCTATGAGTGGACAGGCGATCTCCTGGGACCTGTCACATGTCCCAGGCGATCGCCTACAGGGAGGGGCTGCCTAAGGCGAGAGGAGTCGTCGACTAGGCGGTCCCTGGGTGGAAGTAGGAAGTGAGACAGGAAGTCCCACTCCTACCGAAGCCCCCACTCCCCCCCCCAAAAAAATGACATTCCAAATGTGGCATGTAAGAAGGCGAGGAATGCTTAAAGCGGAAGTTCCACTTTTGGGTGGAACTCCGCATTAGGACCATGTGGTGGGTTGAATCGAGATTGTGATTTTTTAACAATCACGCAGCTCTAGTACAAAAGGTGTACAATTATAGATATAATATTACAGGATTGAATGGTAAACAATTGTTAAATAGAAACCAACTGGTTACCAAAAGGAAAAAAGTTAACCAGAAATAAAAGCAAAAAAGGTAAAGACAGAGAACAAGAGAGTGTATTCACTGTGTGGAAAGGAGGCCAAACCCAGCAACTCGTTCTTCTGAATATTGTAATTTGTATTGCAGATTACAGCGGTTTACGCGTTTTGGTTGCTAGCCTTAATCATAGTATGCATGCTTCCTTATAAAGCATGGTAGCGGTACCTGGCTTAAAACGACAGGTTATTTTTGTTGCATCTTAAACACCTGCTGCTATTGTAACATAATAAATTATTATTATACAGGATTTATACAGCACCAACAGTTTGCGCAGCGCTTTACAACATGAGGGTAGACAGTACAGTTACAAAACAATTCAATACAGGAGGAATCAGAGAGCCCTGCTTGTTAAAGCTTAATAAACAAAACACCATTGTCTCCAGGTCTACTGTGAAGGAATATCCCAGCTCTGAATATATTAACCACGATTGAAACCATGTAGTATAAATAGTGGAATGCATTGCTTGTACATTACAAAATTGGTTGTACAATTAGACTTATGCACTAGGATTGCTGAACACTACAATGATGCCTACAATCCTAATGCTCAAAATATTTCAAACATCTCCAGATATTTTAGGGATGTCCATTCTGCAAATATGAGCTCTGTTTGTTTTAGTTGGCATAGAGAGCGTTCGGAAACCTGTACGGGGGGAAGGGGGTTGGAGATTTACATCATATTCTGTTTAGAGAGAGGCCAGGTTAGACTCATCTTGCAAACCAGAATTCCTGCTGGGTCTTAACCATAGATAGGATGTTGATCTTTTTCTTGGATAGATTTTATACATGAGCCTCTTTCCCTCTCTTCTCCTATTTCCCTCACTTCTAGGATATCGAATGAAACTCACCAGTAGAATCTAACTTTAACTGAGCATGATACATTGTATATTGAGGGTCAGTTATTGATAAAAAATACAAAAAAAGATTCTCCAATGGGGGTCCATTCCCTTTAGATAATTTTTAGCACGATCCAGTATGTTATGTTTTCCTATATAATTGTTGGCTATAGGCAACGATGTACATCTAATATTTTGCAATCATTACTGGGTTTTCTTTATATGGGACACACTGCCTTGTTTGCTCATGATTTCTGCAGTGACAGTCTGACTGAACCTGCTTTTCTTTTTCCCCCGCAGGTAGTATCTAACCTTAACTGCTTTTAACAGTTTATGCGATATGTCATTTTGTATTCTTTATGTATATTTTTGGTGGTGTAATTTGTCTTTTTACACTCCTTCCTGCATTTTAAGAGGTCTCACATGCTTGATTGCAATTAAGCCTGATTAATCAATTTAATCTGTGCTGGGTGGGAGGAGGGTTTGTATATTTGTATGCATGTCGTTTTTTCTGAGGTTTTATGGCTAATGCCATCAGCTGAAAGTGTAAGCTGTTGTATTTGCTGTACTCCACCTACAATAAAAGTTTCAATATTCAGAAGAACGAGTTGGCGGTTTTTGCCTCCTTCCGTCATGTTTCTCGGGTGCTGGGAAGACACCACAAGCTAGTGCACCATCTGTTTGCACTCTCGGGGAATTGGTCTGGACGTTGCCGGCTTTTCAGCATTCACTGAGTGTTGCTTACAAAAAATAAATAAAAAAAATTGTCGGAGGTTATCGCGCGCCTACACGGTTAAGGAGATATTTACTATAAAAACAGTGTCGATGACGTCACACGCATGCGCACTAGCGGGCCAGCATCCTTGCCGGTTTTCGGAATGGGATCTTGCCGGCCCGAGTGCGCATGCGTGTGAGGTCATCGCCGCTCTGGCCAATCACAGCGCCGATACACTGACATTAGTGACAGGAAATCGAGGCAAGATGGTGGCGGCGGGGAATGAGGACGATTTCGATTTCAGGTAAGTGCCACAGAATGAGCTAGTATGCTATGCATACTAGCTCATTATGCCTTTCCCTTGCAGGGGTATGTTTAGATTAAAAAAAAAGTGTGGAGGGTTTACTTCCTCTTTAAGTGGTAAGTATATCACAGTTTAGATTAACAGCTAGGCAATAACCCCATATCTTGGTATATTTCAGAGGACTGGGTCTGGCTTTGTCTGTCAGTTTATATATAGGCGGATCTGTATGTGCCTCTACTGGACCACTTCTGTTTTTCTTGCATTGTACACAAGAATCTTTAGAAATTTTGTTTTTTGTGACACTAATGTGTAATATATTCTTGTACTAATTTTTAACCACTTCCATACCGCAGGCCATAATATAACGTCCTGGGCTTTCATTGGTGATCTCTGTATGATGGCATCATCCAGATATATATTTTTCAGCCGGCGATTCTCTACACCATAAGAATGATCATAGTGAAAGTTCAGCCGCTTGATCGTTCCCGTCCGGTGTTCCTCTGTGCTCTCCCATGTGATTGGGGACCCGGAGAATGAATTAGCCGGCGCCGGAACTCAGTCAGAGAAAGCCTAGGAACAGATGGTTCTACGACATCACGTCCAGGCGGCCGGAAGTAAACAAGCCAAGATCTCAGCTAGAAAGCATCAGATCGTTAATTTTATCTGATGCTCTCCAGCCTCCATAAAGAGGACTGATCACGCACTATTCCCATTACAAGGGATGTTTACATTCCTTGTAATAGGAATAAAAGTGATAATTTTTTTTTTTTTTTTAAAAAGGTAAAGTGTAAAAAATGTATATGTAAACGACTTTCAAACCACACGTGAATTATCATTGTGAACGTTAGAACGAGAGCAATAATTCTAGCCCAGGACCTCTGCAACTCTAAACATGTACCTGTAAAAAAATTTAACGCATCGCCTATGGAGATTTTTAAGTACCTAAGTTTGACGCCATACCACGAATATGTGCAATTTTAAAGCGTCACATGTGGAGGTATCCATTTACTCAGCATAACATCATCTGTCACAAACAAAAATAAAAAAAAATTGGGCTAACTACTGTTTTTTTATTCATGAAAAAAATAAAAAATTCCCAAAAAATTGCGTTTGAAAAAATACCGTGTGACATACAAAGTTGCAATGACCGCCATTTTATTCCCTAGGGTGTCACACACATACACACACACACACACACACACACATTTTTGGGGGTTACGAATAATTTTCTAGCAAAAACATTATGATTTTTACATGTAGGAGAGGAGTGCTGTAATTTGCGCGGTATGGAAATGGTTAATGATACCCAATACGCACCATTTAGGGTTACCCATATTAGGCATATCTCTATTAGGGTAGAGATGAAGGCAGTGATTTGGGATCAAAAGGGTTTACCTTTCACAACGCCATACTGTATCTAGAAAATAGCTAGTTTCTTTTTGCCATTCATGACAGTTAAAGAATTCTAACCAATTTTGATCTGAAATGCCCAGAATATCTTTTTGCCATTAGTTTTGCAGTTTAGATAGTTTGGGAGATTTGCCTCATAGGAGTGGTCTAGAAAGTGGAAATTAGACTTATGAGCTGGTTGAAGTAGGAGTACTTTCAAGTTTAGAGTTGCGAAGTTGTACACCCAAAGTCCCTATTTGGGCTTCAGCTGTGTGTCTGAATTTAAAAAGGTATCTGAAAATACCAGACGTCTGCGATACCCAACCCCTGTTGTAGCACAAGAAAGGCTTTAAAGCAGTGGTTCTCAACCTTTCTAGTGCCGTAAACCCCTTGATAAAATTTCCCAAGTTGTGGGGACCCCTAACGATAATATTTTCATAGCATGGGTTGTCAGCACTCAAGGCAAGTAATTTGCACCCCTAACCCACAGGCATTTAGCGCTCTCCGAGTCCCTTCTACTCGTACAGTATTAAAACCCCTATTGTATATTTTTGGATGTACCACTCTCTCTGTTTTCCCTTTTTTGTCTCTCTATCCTAATTTGCCCCCCCCCCCCATCCCTCTCTCTAGTCTTTCTTGTTCTTCCTCTTATTCTTTCTCTCCCCTTTTCTTTGTTCCTCCCCCACTTTTCCTCTCCCTTCCATTTATTCTCTATTTTTATTCCTTCTCTTACTCCTGGGTGGGGAGGTGGGGGGAATGGGATGAGTGGCAGTGCTGGTGGGGGGATGGGATCAGTGGCAATGCTGGGGTGAGTTTTGATCAGCCAACTTAGGTGCTCTTGATCAAGGTCATCTGCTGATCTGAGAACTGTAGTGGGGTCTTTTAATGGCAACTCTAATCACAGGTAGCGTTACTCACTATCTCAGACTTTGTGGTGTCTCGCAGCAGTGACACCTATGCCAAAATCAGGCGATAGGGGCTGGCCGGAGACCCTATCACTTCACATTCCTCACCAGACAGCTGACCTCTAGTCTCTGCCCCCCAGCCATGCCGTGAACTGAACGGGCGGCTGCGAAGAGGCCGAGTGGGCGGCCGCGGGCGCCAGGGACAGCCCTGCTGGGCGGCCGCAAAAAGGCTCGGAGAGCGGTGCAGGCTTCAGGAACAGCCCAGGATTCAGTGACCCCTGGCAAATCGTCATTTGACCCCAAGGTTGAGAACCACTGCTTTAAAAAGGAACCTTGTGAGAATGGCAGAATTTTTACCACCAAGTAAAAAATAAAATTAGTGAATAATTTTCAAACAATTCCTGGTTTTCTGATTTGTTTAACGTAGAAATACTATTTTGGAAACCTGTAAAAGTGAAGATGAGGTATTGGTTTAGTACAGGGTAAACTTAGGGGCCAGGCTTCACCTGTCACAGTGGACATAGCCACAAAGGGGGTCTTTAGGGTCTGGGTTGCATAGATGAACCACAGGGAGGAAAGAAAGAAAAAGCCTCCACAATCAAATCTACCTAAAAATCCCAGGCCTCTATTAAAATATTGTGTTGACAGGCTTTTGCCCACTTGAACCAGGTCAAAGGTAGGTCAGAAAAAGATCAACTATGGGTCAAAGGCACCTGTCAGTGAATTTAGAATGTTCACAGAAACAGCTCAAATGCCACTGACATAAGCCAATAAAATACTTCCGGAAATGAGAAACGCTCAGACAAATACAGTGCATGCAAGGCAGCCCAATTATATTTCCTGGTGCCTTCCATGGCAGCATACTAATGGTTGATGGCTCCGCCCCCGATCAACCCCCAGGACCACGCAACTCTATAAAAGAAAGAGTTACTCCCCCCCTCAGGCATTCTTTTTCCTGTCCTCATCCCTACAGGATCACAAATCAGCCTTACCTCACTGGCTCATGGTGCTACCGTTGCGGGTTCATGCTCTCCTGCAGTACGGAGTCCCATAACTTGGGCTGCTAAATGCGCCAGATAAGTGTGGGAGCCCATTTTTCTGTGGATCTTTTTAGGGCATGGGTATACAGGAGCATACACTTTCTCCTCACCGGCATCTATTCTTAACAGCACCGGGTCACACTGTGGTTTTTACCCGTGAAATCTCATCTTAGCAGCATGCTGTCTGCTGCTGGAGTCTAGCTCCCCTGCGTCTCCTGTGTGTGCGGACGCTTGGCGCGCGCCACAGAGCTCAGTCTTGTCGTCTCGGGAGGCGGAGTCACGGCATGACGTAATCGCGCATGCGTAGTAGCCAGATGTGGCCGCGTGGCGGCCATCTTGGTGCACCCAGGCGAGATTTTGTATTTCAACAGCCTGTTACCACAGTCAATGGCAGACTGTCAATACGAGAACACCTCTGAATGAGTTACCCTCTCTGCCTTCCCAGATGGAACCCAGCCAAGGTAATGAACATATATATACACACCAATGATTGACTGTGTTTTATTATGCTTAAATATTACATATATGTATATACGCATAAACACTTAAAAGCTGACTGGTTTAAAAAAAAAAAAAAAAAAACTATTTAAATTAACCAGCTACCCCCGTATTGCCGCATCAAAAAGATCCTCAACATTCCACTAGGTAAGGGCTGCAACGTTTAAGTTTTTTATTCAAAGAGCACGATTTCAATGGAGGATATATAGAAACACCAGTTGTTCTGTTTCTTTATAGCCCACACCGTGAGTCAACCCCTCACTTCTTCTCATCGAGATTCTCACGATAGACGTTCGGGGGGACATAGAAGCTTGGGTCACTCATCTTCAGCCCACGCTTCCCGTAGTGACCGGAGGTCACCCCACCATTCCTCAAGCAGGCACGATTCCCAGCGCAAGCCTTTGCAGCCAGGGAAAAAGGACTGCTGGATATGCGGCAAGCAATCCTTACCAGACAAACTAGCATGTGGCCAGTGTTTTTTGGAAGCTACGGCCGACAAGCAGGGCGCTTGAAGCATAAGCTCAATGAAGGATTTAGTCAAGGACACCATTCGAGAATTGGCTTCATCCCAGGAACAATCCACCCCACTTGTGGAACAAAGGGTGGTAGAGACAGCTAGTCTCCAGCCTGATTCAGAAGTCAATTCAGAAGATGACGCAAATACATCAGAAGGGGGCGCATCAACCGTTGACTTTGGGTTGGTGGAACCCTTTATCAACGCGGTTAAAGACGCAATTCAGTGGGAGGAAGATCCTGAGCCTCCACCTAAAGCAGGGAAATATTTCCCTCATTTAACTAGGAAGAGATCAGCCTTTCCCCTAATAAATAGAGGAGATCAAGGGAGTAGTAATGGAGGAGTGGAAGAGGGTAGATAAACGACCTTCCGCCTTCAACCGCTTTTCAAAACTTTACCCACTTGCAGAAGCGGATGCTCAGCTTTTTGATGCCGTCCCGTCAGTAGATGCATCCGTGATGAGACTGGCTAGAAACACAACACTGCCCTTAGAAGACGCAGTCTCCTTTAGAGACGTCCTAGATCGCAGAATAGACGCCGATCTGAAAAAGGTTTACCAAGCATCAGGGGGAGCCTGCAGACCGGCAGTGGCCCTATCCTCCATCTCCAGAGCCACCAGAGTGTGGACAGATAACATCGAAACGGCCCTCAGACGTGGCCTAGAGATACTGAGGAAATCATTAAGGCTCTAGATGAACTGAAGCTAACCTCCGACTTTATGGCAGAAGCAGCCATCGACGTTCTAAGATGCTCAAGGGCGATGCTCTACTCTACTCTATCACGGCTAGGAGGGCGTTATGGCTGAAACCATGGTCGGCAGACCCTTCGTCAAAGCAAACATGGTGTCGCATTCCATATGACGGGAAGTCCTTGTTTGGAGATAAGATGGATACGGCAATATCCAGAATCACAGGAGGGAAAAGTGGCCTTATCCCCCAAGATAGAAGCAGAAGAAGAAAGTTTACCCCTCGAGCAACCTTTCAACAAAGGTCTAGAGAATCCAGAACATATCGTCCGGGGAGAGAATATAGTAGGGGCTGGAAAAGGCTCACAGGCCTCTTTCCTCAAACTAGGTAAACCGAAGGCCCCTACACTGGCGATAGAAAACCAGAAGTCCTTTTGACGCCTTCTCCACCCAACCCGGGCCAGTGGGGGCAAGACTCAGGTCCTTCGCCCGGGTTTGGGTGGAAAATTGTACAGACCAGTGGGCGGTATCCACAGTCCTGCAGGGACATTTCTGGAAATTCAGATCCCGCCCTCCATCATTCTCCTTCCAGCCAACCAAGATACCATCCGGCAGAGAGAAGAGGGAGGCTCTCGTCCAATACGTACGGATACTTCTCTCGCAACAGGCAATTATACCGGTCCCGGAGTCAGAGAAGCACTCAGGGTTCTATTCCCCAGTCTTCCCAGTCCCCAAAAAATCAGGGGGCTGGAGACCGGTATTAGACCTGAAAAGGCTAAACGGGTACATTCATGTGGAACATTTCAAGATGGAGTCTCTGAACACAGTAATCCTTTTGGTACAACCAGAAGACTGGATGGTGTCGATAGATCTCCAAGACGCATATCTTCACATCCCCATCCACTCCAACTTCCAACATTTTCTTCGGTTCCAGATAGACAACCTACGCTTTCAATTTCAGTGTCTCCCCTTTGGGATTTCATCAGCACCCAGAACATTCACCAAAGTTCTGGTAGCTATCCTAGCCCCCCTTCGGGAGAAGGGGATAAGAGTCTTACACTATCTGGACGATATTCTGATACTGTCCCAGCACAGAGAAGTTCATGACCATCTGAAGATGTGTCTGTAGAACACCTTAACACACTTCGGGTGGCTTATCAACCATTCACAGAGCCAATTCATACCCACACAAAAAATGACGTATCTAGGAGCCCTATTCAATACTCCAAAGAAGTCCGTGTCTCTTCCACCAACCAAAATCCCTGCATTAGTGCAAAAGGTGAAGCATACGCTGGGGAGCCGTGCCATGCCAGCATCAGACTGCCTGAGCCTTCTAGGGTCCCTTTCGGCCTGCATACCAATGGTAAGATGGGCCAAAAGTCATTTACGAGGTTTTCAGCAAGGTTTTCTGAAACAGTGGCGGAGGAAGCATCTTGGTCAGAGGATAGCTATCACTCCTACGATGAAGTCCAGCCTCTGGGGGTGGACAAGATCTCCGAACCTACTAGCTGCTTGTCCTCTCGGCCCGATCTCATGGACCGTTATTACATCAGACGCAAGCCAGCTGGGTTGGGGAGCACACCTCCAAGATCAGCTAGTCCAGGGCAGATGGCGTTTCAATGCAGAAGGGATGGTCTCCAACATCCTGGAGCGAAGGGCAGCGTGGATGGCAATCCTACATCTAGCCCCTCTCCTCAAGGGAAAATCCGTACTGCTACAAATGGACAATAGAACGGTGGTAGCCTATGTCCAAAACCAAGGAGGGACACACAGCAATGCGCTAGCCAGCGAAGTAGCCCCAATCATTGCGTGGGCCGAGCAGAATTTGCTAGGTCTTCAGGCTACCTACATTCCAGCCCCCGAGAATCAACTAGCAGATCATCTCTCGAGATCCTTCACATACAACAACGACTGGTCACTAGATCTGCAGGTTTTCAACTGGATATGCCAACAGTGGGAGACTCCCCAGATAGATCTCTTTGCGTCCCCGCACAACGCGAAAGTGCCCCTCTTCTTCACGAGGTCACCATCTCCAATGTCGGCAGGGGTGGATGCTCTAGTCCAGTGATTCTCAACCAGGGTTCCGTGGAACCCTAGGGTTCCTCCAGGAGGTTGCTAGGGGTTCCTTCAGCATTGGGCCATTTCTGCCTCTCAGATAATTTCCTACTAATACCATTGATCTTTTTAGCTATCTGTAAGGAGGTAATTCTTCCCAATGACCACAAGTGTAAGGACCATCCTTCCCACTGACCATCACACTAAGGTTTCATGAATTGTAGATCTGTAGATTTTAGCAGGGGTTCCGAGACCGGAGAACTATTTCAAGGGTTCCTCTGTGTTGAAAAGGTTGAGAAAGGCTGCTCTAGTCCAACCATGGGAGTTCCAGATAGGGGTATCGGAGGAAAAGCGTAACCTAATACTGAGGTTTCTCCAGCGACTGACTCTAGAGAAGGTCATTATCTTGGCGGTTGTCCCTTACTGGCCAAGAAGACCGTGGTTCCCGCTCTTAGTAGAGATGGCCCTGGGCAGCCCATCACCCCTCCCACTCACGAGCAAGCTGCTATCTCAAGGCAAATTCCTACACCCGCATCCAGAGATCCTAGACTTGAGGGTCTGGAAGTTGAGCGACTTAGGGTGCTCTCGGGACGTTGTACAAACGTTGTTACAAGCAAGAAAGGCATCCACTAATGCCACCTACTGCAGAATATGGGGAAAATTCTCTACACTGGCCGAAACAAATAATTTCAACCCTCTGAATCCTGGGGTCCAAGACATTCTACTTTTCCTGCAAAATGGTCTGGACCTAGGTTTAGGTCTCAGCACGCTAAAGGTGCATATTTCAGCCCTGTCAGCCTTTACAGACACACGTTGGGCACTAAACCCCCTGGTGGAGCGATTTCTGAAGGCAGTGTTAAGATTACGTCCACCCAGGAAAACGCTATATCCCAAATGGGACCTAACGGTTGTTCTTAACGTCCTAGCAAACTCTCCCTTTGCACCCACAGAGGAGTGCTCCTTGGAAGACATCACTGGCAAAATGGCCTTCCTGATCGCCGTTACCTCGGGTCGAAGAGTATCAGAGATACATGCCCTAGGGGCGGAAGAGCCCTACGTCACCTTTTTCCCGGACAGGGTAGTCCTACAGCCTATCCATCAGTTTGTCCCCAAAGTACCTTCGGTCTACCATTCCAACCAGGAGTGGGTACTCCCAGCCTTCGGAGAGGACCCATCCTCCACAAAACTACATGAACTGGACGTAGCCAGATCCCTAAAGCGCTATTTGGAGCTGACACAGCAGTTCAGGAGGGATAAACGACTCTTTGTTATACCCAAAGGCACCAGAAGAGGATTGGCGGCCTCCAGAACAACATTGGCCAGCTGGATCGTGAAATTAATCCAGGAGGGCATACCGGGCTAGTGGTCTACCAGTTCCAAATGCGGTAAATGCACATTCAACAAGAGGGATCGCCTCATCCTGGGCGGCTATGGCTAGGGTCTCCCCGGAGACAATTTGTAGAGCAGCTAGTTGGTCATCCTTCAACACCTTTATGTCGCACTATAGCTTGGATCCTGCGGTCCTTACCTCCCGAGATTTTGGGAAAAGGACTTTGGAACTATCAGTTTCAAAAAATCATTAAAGAAAATTATTATTGCAGTACCCTCCCTGTGAGCGAGTTATTTACCATTAGTATGCTGCCATGGAAGGCACCAGGAAAACGGAAAATTGAATACTCACCATTCCGTAATTTTCCTTTCCTGGTGCCGACCCATGGCAGCATACACCCTCCCTGCTATAATCCTGAAGGTTCTGAAGTCTAGTTACAAAGAATGCCTGAGGGGGGGAGTAACTCTTTTATAGAGTTACGTGGTCCTGGGGGTTGATCGGGGGCCTGTTATATTCAATCCCCCAACCCCACTTTTTTCACTTTTAAAGTCTTCTTTCAATTTAAAACTCACACCTCACCTTGCTCTTTTTGCATACAACATGGCAATCTGTGGGTTCATTTTTATGGCGTCTGTTAGTAAATCGATGGCTTTCTGGAAGTCACCTACAGAGGAAATGAACAAGAAAAAGTGAGACAAAAGAGTAATACATGTTTAAATATTACTATTCAGGGTGGATTTGATATAAATCATAATATATGAAAGAGCAACTGTCATTTCTGTCCCACAGCAGCTCCTCCTCTGACCGCTGTTGACTCACCAACAGTCCCATTCACTTTAAAGGGGACGGTTGGTAAAGTGGCAGTGACACAACAAGGTGATGGACGTGGCGGCAGCAGGTGATTGGATGCCCGCTAACAGGCGCTGCCATGATGGATCTGAAATGACAGGTGCTCTTTAAATATAAGGACTTATTCTTGCTGGTAGTTAGAATCTTTAATATTTGCAAACAAAAATAGGATTTTTTTGTACTCCCTGTAAAATCCTTTTCCTCTGTCGTCCATGGACGGACACAGCTCCTTAATTCTTGATAGTTAGGTTATGTTCCTGTTCTATAGGAGAGGACTAGGCAGAACATGTTAGATATTTAAATACATGTTACTTTAACAGAGTTGAACAGCCCGGCCCAGGGGGCAGTCCCTCCAGACATAACCCTCCACCCTGCAGTCAGCAGCTGAGTTCGTAAAAAGCAGTACAAACCACAAAAGGAGGGGTGGGTGCGGTGTCTGTCCATGGACGACAGAGCAAAGGATTTTACGGTGAGTACAAAAAATCCTATTTTATCTTTTCGTCCATGGACGGACACAGCTCCTTAATTCTTGACAGTTGGGACGTCCCAAAAAAAAAAAAAAAGAAGAAGGAGTGGGTACAGCAATCAAAAAAAACAAATTTCAAACAAGCAGAGCTCCTCAACGGAGGAGTTGCAACCTCAAACAGCCACCTACAAAACTTTGCGGCTGAAGCTAGCATCCAAAGATGCACTCACATCAACTTTGTAAAATTTTTGAGAAAGTGTGAACGGACAACCAGGTCGCCGCCTTACACACTTGTGAGACAGACGCTTGATGTCGGAAAGCACAAGAGGCACCAATAGCCCTGGTCGAATGTGATGTGACAGGAAAGGGAGGCGCCCGCCCCTTAAGTGCATAGGCCTGGATGACGGTCTGCCTGATCCACCAAGAAATGGTGGCCGACGAAGCCGCCAGGCCCTTCTGCGGACCAGACACCGACACAAACAGCGAGTCAGACCTCCGGAAGGGAGCCGTAGCAGACAGGTACACCCGCAAGGCACGTACCTAAAGAATGCAGCGCAACCTCCTTGGAATGCGATGGCCGAGGACACAAGGATGGAAGTACAATGTCCTCATTTAGTTGAAAGGCCGAAACCACCTTCGGAAGGAAAGAAGGCTGAGGGCGTAGAACCGCCTTGTCCTTATGGAGGACCAAATATGGGGACTTGCAAAGACAAAGCCGCCAATTCAGAAACCCTCATGACGGATGTGATTGCTACTAGGAAGGCAACCTTCTGAGAGAGCGTCAAAAGAGGAATTTCCCTGACGTCCTCAAATGGAGGTTTCTGAAGTACCGAGAGCACCAGATTCAAATCCCACGGGAGGTAGTGGTGGTCGGACCGGAGGAGCCAAATGTCGGACCCCTTGCACAAAAGTACTCGCCAATGAATGAGCCGCCAGGGGGTCGCTGAAAGAAAACAGCCAAGGCTGAAATCTGGCCCTTAAATGGTGCTTAAGGCAAGTTTCTGATCCACTCCACGTTGTAAAAACAGCAGGATCCTGGAAACCGAATATTCCCGTGGACGCCATTCCATCTCCTCACACAGAGATGTAGGCTCTCCACGTGCAATGGTAGATCTTCCCAAAAGACTTCCGTGCCCTCAGCATGGTTGAAATGACCAAAACCGACAGGCCTCGGTCCCTTAGTACCTGGCTTTCAATAGCCATGCCGTTAAAGCCAGCGACTAAAGCAGCATCGGTAGTCGCCAAGGTGCACCGCCACCAGGCGCACTAGATCGGCGTACCAGGGACGCCTGGGCCAATCTGGGGCGATGAGAATCAACGGAATCCCCTCAGACTCTACTCTGCGGAGCAGACGAGTAAGCAACTTCGGTGGAGGAAAGGCATAAATTAGCCGATACTGACCCCACGGGGCCACCAACGCATCTGACGCGTCTGCCCAGGGATCTCTGGACCTGGTCACGAACCTCGACACCTTGCGATTGAGTCGAGAAGCCAGGAGATCCACGTCTGGTGTGCCCAATCTCCGGCAAAGGAGTTGAAAAACCTCCAGATGCAATGACCATTCCCTTTGGTCCAGCATCTGGTGATTCACATAGTCCGCCTGCCAGTTTTCCATGCCCAGAATGTAAACTGCCGATAGAGCCAGCACGCTCCTTTCCACCCACCGCAGAATGTGAGCGACCTCCAACGCTGCAGCCGAGCTTCTTGTTCCTCCTTGATGGTTGACGTATGCCACAACCATGGCGTTGTCTGACTGGACGCCCTCTTAGCCTCTGTGACCATTTGAAGAGGCACAGCCTGATCGCCTGTAGTTCCAGGACATTGAGCGGCAGTTGGGATTCGTCCGAAGTGCAGCGGCCGTGGGCCGCCTGAACCCCCCCAGACTCCCCCCAACCGGTCAGGCTGGAGTCCGTCGTGATCACAGTCCAACGAAAGGGGAGGAACGACTTCCCGGACTGAAGAGCTGGGGGATCTCAGCCACCAACTCAGAGAGGCCCTGACTAGATGACTTAACTGAATCTGACGATCCAGAGACAACGGAGATTTGTTCCATTTGGAGAGAATCTCCCTTTGCAAGGTGCGGAATTGGGCAAACGGCACTGCCTCGAAAGAGGCTACCATGAGGCCCAGGACTCGCATGCAAAAACAGAGACGACCATTTGCGGGAAGTCACCAACCTCACCGCAGTCTGGAGAGTCTGCAACTTTAACAAAGGAAGAAAGACTCTAGCCTCCGAGGAGTCCAGAATCAACCCCAGGTACTGGGTCGGCACTAACGCCGACTTCTGGAGGTTCAGTATCCAACCAAAACTCCCGGAGGGTCTGACTGGCTATAGACACTTCCTCCTCTAATTCTGAGCTTGAAGCAGCCCTCAAAAGATCCTCCAAGTAGCCCACGATAGCAATGCCGCCCTGTCTCAGCAAAGCTAAAATCGGGGCGAGCACCTTGGTGAAAACTCTTGGTGCTGACGCTAGGCCAAAGGGAAGAGCCACGAATTGATAGTGGTCTTCGCCGATCGCAAAGTGCAGAAACCTCTGATGCCTGCGCAGATGGGGACATGCAAGTATGCGTCCCTGATATCCAAGGACGCCAGGAAGTCCCCGGATGGAGCGCAGCAACCACCGAACAAAATCGATTCCATTTGGAACTTTTGAACCTTTACAAAGGCATTGAGGGCTTTGAGGTCCAAGATTGGACAGACTCCGTCCTTCTTTGGGACCACAGACAGATTCGAGTAGAAACCCTGAAACCTGTCCTGCGGTGGTACGGGTATGATCACCCCGCACATCAACAAGTCCTGCACTACCCCCAGCAGGGCAGTCCGACGAGCCAGGAGAGGCAGATTTGAGGGAAAGAATCTGTTTGGTGGGCAAGAAAGAAACTATCTTGTACCCCGAAGTGACCACCTCGCAGACCCACTGGTCGGCGAGCAGGGAGGTCCACCGAGCTGCAAACCCACAAAGCAGTCCCCCCACCCAGGAGTCGGGCGGGGGCAAAACTTCATGCGGAAGCAGGCTTGTGTGCTGGCTTGTTGGGCTTCTGTCCCCCAGCTGGACCTTTGTCCGCTTGGGAGGGTCTGCCAGCAGGTCCTGACTGACGAAAATATCGCTTCTGTGTGGGAAAGGAGGGCCCCGGCTTACGGTGCAGCTCCCTTCCTTTCGTGGACTGGGGGAGAAGTGTGCTCTTACCTCCAGTGACATCCTTAATGTCGTCGTCCAGTGAGGCACCAAAAATTCTCCCAACTTTGAAAGGCAAAATGTGCCAGAGTTTTCTTAGAAGCTTGGTCAGCGGACCAGCATTTCAACCATATTAGGAGGCGCAATACCACCGCAGATGCGGAGGTCCTGGATATTAAAGGGTTGCATCACAGACGTACACAAGTCCCTGTACCAACTGTTCGGCCAGTGTCACGCATTCAGGAGGAAGCCGATGCTCCTCCACTGCCTGGTGTAATATTTTTGCCCACTCAGTGGAGAGTCTGGTTGCGGTCTCTGGAATGTTTGGGGAAGAAACGCCAGCTTCTGACTCCATATTGCCTACTGACAGCCCTTAGGGACTCAGTCAAGACCTGACAAAAAAAGTCCACCCTCCTTGCTGCACGGACCAGGGAGTTTACCCAGGGAACTCACCACCCTGCAATAGACTGTTCAGCGCCGCTGCCCGCTCTCCATCCACACACAGCGTGTGTCTGAGGAACTCTGAGGTGAATAGCGCCGTTCGCGCTGTTCAGGAAGCCATCCAAGCACTAGAGGCCAAAACCCACTCCAAAATGTCCGCCTGATGCCTCAGAGAAAAGAGCGCGGACCACGAGAAAATGGTCGCCCCCGCATTGCAGACCTGAGTCACAGCGCGGCCATGGCAAAATGGCCACCAATGGGATTTTCAATGCAAATCACAGGCACCTGAAAAATATCGCCTGTGCTTCCAAAATGGCGCCCAAACATGAGGTGGACGAGAAGGCCGCAGCGGAGGCTTCCTAAGCAAACAGCTACCCCCCCCCCACAGAGAGTGGGCCTGGACACCCCCACAACCCCCAGCCGGGACCTGGAGACCCCCTACAGGTATACCCCAGTTGCAGCGACCCCCGCAAGGGAAGGAGAAAAAAAAAAAAAAGGGGGTGACAGAGGGAGAGAGGGGAGGGCAGGAGAACCCCCTAACAACCCCCTTAGGAATGCCCAGCTGTTCCATCCTACCGAGGCAGGAGGAACAGTACTTAGCCGTCCTTGCGAGGACCTGCTGGTGTGTTCCTGACAGACCTACAACCGAGCAGTACGGAGTAGCTGTCGGCCCGGTCCACTGTGACTGAGACAGCAAGCAGCCCTGTCATATGTGAACCCTAGAGCAAAGCTCACCGTCTAACCCCTGGAGCCATGGGGTATATCGTGGCCGACCCAGCACGTAGCTAAGGCCTGCTCACGCTCGATGACCGGACTGGGGGGACTACAAGGATCTATAATATCCAGCCTGTCACCCAGCTGGCAGTTGATAGATTTCTTAAAATAAAATCATTAAAAAAAAAAATATATAAAAATTCTTCCGGACCCTGGGTCCAAAAGGGAGCCAGGTCCTTCTCTACTAGGCAGAAAAAAACTGAGCTGCTGACTGCATGTCCGGAGGGACCGCCCCCCTGGGCGGGGCTGTTCAACTCTGTTAAAGTAACATGTATTTAAATATCTAAACATGTTCTGCCTAGTCCTCTCCTATAGAACAGGAACATAACCAAACTGTCAAGATTTAAGGAGCGGTGTCCGTCCATGGATGAAAAAAAAAATGAAAGTTTCCCATTTAGAATAAGCGGTCAGGTTAGTAAAACAGAGATATCAGAACCAATTCAAATCATACAGTTTGTAGTGTACATAGATTTGCAAAACAATGGGATAAAAGAATATTCCTGGACTTTATCTCATGGTTACTGTGAAAATATCAATGCAGTGCATGTTATATCGGCTTGCATTCATTGAATGAGTTTACCAAAAATTTAAATATTGCAGAATATACAGCCTCATGCTACATAACCAAGTTCCATTTCACGCCGAATAAACAAAAATTATTAATGTATCTTAAAAACAAAAATATATTTAGATAGATATTTACTCCATAATAATTTTATTAAAATAAAATTTGATAATAAATCAAAACAGATTTAATTAACCACTTCCCTACCCGCCCATAGTCAAATGACGTCCACAGATGGGATCTCCCATCCTGGGTGGACGTCATATGACGTCCTGGGCTTCCCAGCCATCTAGGGGGCGTGCACGCCCGTGGCATCGCTCGGGGCCCAGTGCGCGTGTCTGGCGGCCGCCAGGCACCCGCGATTGCCCGTGATCACGACAGGACCGTGGATCTGTGTGTAAACACACACATCCACCTGTCAGAGGTGAGGAGACCGATGTGTGTTCCCCATTACAGAGGAACACAGATCGGTCTCCTCCCCTTCTGAGTCCCCTCCCCCTACAGTTAGAATCACTCCCTAGGGAACATATTTAACCCCTTCAGCACCCCCTAGCGTTAACCCCTTCCCTGCCAGTCACATTTACACAGTAATCAGTGCAGTTTTATAGCACTAATCGCTGTATAAATGTGAATTGTCCCAAAAATGTGTCAAAAGTGTCCGATATGTCCGTCGCAATGTCACGGTCATAATAATAATAATAATAATAATAATAATAATAATAATAATAATAATAATAATAGCAGATCGCCACCATTACTAGTTAAAAAAACATGCAATAAATCTATTCCCTATTTTGTACACGCTATAACTTTTGCGCAAATCAATATACTCTTATTGCAATTTTTTTTTTACCAAAAATATGTAGAAGAATACATATCGGCCTAAACAGAGGAAAAAAAAATAGTAAAAAAAAAAAAAAAAAAGTGTGATATTTATTAAATCAAAAAAGTAACACATTATGGGTTTTTTTTTCAAAATTGTGGCTCTTGTTTGTAGGGCAAAAAATAAAAAAAACTGCAGAGGTGATCAAATACCACCAAACGAAAGCTCTATTTGTGGGGGGGAAAAAAAAAAAAAACACGTCAATTTTGTTTGGGAGCCATGTCGCACGACCGCGCTAATGTCTCAGTGCGACAGTGCTGAAAACCAAAAATTGGTCTGGCCAGGAAAGGGGTGAAAATGCCCTGTATTAAAGTGGTTAAAAAAAACAAATATTTTTATCCACCCTGTTAATTTTATAATACATTTTTTTGCAACTGAATATACAGTGCCTGATAATAAAAAAAAAAAAAAAAGAAAAAACTTCTTCCGTTGCAGCTTCTTCCATCGTCACATCTTATTGCACCTTTTGCCGACTTCTAGAAGTGGCAATATTGCATCGGTGCTGTGACCCGACATTGACGAGAGTTGATTACCTAATGACATGTTCTGAAATTATTTAACCCAGTAGCAGGGAACACGACATGAATGCAACGTAACAGTGTAAAACAGATTTTAACATAGATTTATACATGCTTAAAACAATGTCTCGGTGATCAGAGGTTGTAATCTCTGTGGTAGACAAAATTGAAAAATATTTGGTAGGCAGACAACATCGGTGTTCACTTCTATATAGAAAATAAATGTCAATGTGGAATGAAAGAAAACAGTTGACTCAGAATTAGAAGCAAAATGTGTTTATTAACATGTTATTGGGGGGGGGGGGGGGGGGGGGGAGTACAGACCCTCTGTGCCATTTACCAGCTAGGTTCAGCTGATTGGTTAGATTTGGTAGGTCAGGGGTGAAAGCCAGTCACTATAGGCAGGCAGTGGAAGCAGACTGGAAGAACCACAGGATATCTGAGAAACAGGAGCTGTGGTAGGACACTGCTTCTTCAGAAGAGGCATGAGAAAAATATAAAATCCCCCCTATGATGTCAGCACAGACTTCCTTCAGCCTCAACTGTCACCATGCCAATGAGGGATGGTGGGAAAATTTAAAAAGTGTGCAACTGAGGACGTTTCTATTACCTCCAGTGGCGTATCCAGAGTATGGCACATATGGCAAGTGCCATGGGCGCCATATGGCAAGTGCCATGGGCGCTCGTGAGTGGCTGAGGATGTTCCGAGGATGCCTGAGAGTTAGCTGATCCAATATGATCCTATCTGTGCCTCTGCAGAAATTGGCCGACTCAGCCAATCAGCATTCAGATGCCTGCTATAACCTGCCCACCTCCTTCCACAGTCCGCCAGATTTGATGAAGATATGGATAGCCGGAGGTGGGACTGTACTGTATGGGGGGGGGGGGGGGGGGGGGACTGTCGTCTGCGCTTTACCACAAGTAAGCAGTGGCATTTCTACCTTTGGCAGGTTTTTTTTCTTCAGCTGGAAACACACCTCCAGCGCCACCGTGGTCGTGCCTGAATGTGTCCTCCTCCTTTCTGTCTCTCACTCCCAAGCCTGTCACAATCTGCTCTACACCTGGGCGGCAAAGCTGCACACTGTCCTCTACTCTCCAGCTGCTGCCAGGGTTTTGTGTACATGAGCTGCTCGCTGGTGCAGTAACAATGTCCTCCGCTGCCTGGGGGGGGCTTGCTGATGATGTTTTTTGCTACTGGACAGAGCTATATCCTATATAGGAGGGTGTTTTGTTCAGGGAGGTCTGTACTATTGGAGGAGGGGGTGGTCTGCGCGGGGCAATGTGGAGCAGTCTCTCTGCGCGGGGCAATGTGGAGCAGTCTCTCTGCGCGGGGCAATGTGGAGCAGTCTCTCTGCGCGGGGCAATGTGGAGCAGTCTCTCTGCGCGGGGCAATGTGGAGCAGTCTCTCTGCGCGGGGCAATGTGGAGCAGTCTCTCTGCGCGGGGCAATGTGCACCAATATATTTTAATGAGTGTGCCAGTGTGTTGGCATCAGTGATTTTTTTGTTAAGGTTATGATGAAACAGCTGTGTCAATTACTAAGGCAGCGAAACTGATCAAATCAACTGTGCAAAATAATGGCAAGCCTGAAAACATGACCTGTTGGGGCACCTTGAGGACTGGAGTTGAGAAACACTGTCCTAGACCATAGAGGTGAGCGAAGACTATACGCAACCTCCCCCCCCCCCCCCCCCCCGGGCAGCTCACAGGCCCTTTGGTATAAAAGCTGATAAAACCAGGTCCAAAATAGTTTTAAATACCACTGTATATGTGTTAAAAGCATAACGCTACATAGCCCCTGAGGGAATGAAACGAGAAAACAGTGTTATTACCTGTTAACTACTTTTTCCAGGAATCTTCCAGGACGGCTTACGGAGAGATAGGCTCCTCTCACCTACAACAGGAAACACATGATCCACATCATAAAAGCATCACTCATGCATTAGCCCCTCAGTATTAACAAATAACCAACGGCTTCAGAATCAATTACCTTCCTCAGGGTAGCTTTATCTTTACATTGCTACTCATCTCAAAAAAAGGGGGGGGGGGGGGGACTGACACCGTCCCGGAAGATTCCTGGAAAAAGTAGTTAACAGGTAATAACACTGTTTTTCCAAGTCATCTTCCAGGACGGCTTACGGAGAGGACAATATAGTACTACCTGATCCGGGCAGGACCACAGCCTGCAGCACCTTCCTGCCGAAAGACTGGTCCTGGCTGGCAAGCAGGTCCAGTCTGTAATGCTTTACGAAAGTCTGGAAACTGGACCAGGTTGCGGCCTTGCAGATCTGGAGGGGAGACGCTCCTGCCCTTTCAGCCCAAGAAGTAGAAACCGCTCGTGGAATGAGCATTTATACCTAACGGAGGTGTGCGGGACACTGCCTTGTATGCCTCCGCATACTGCCTTGTAGGCCGACTTCATCCACCTGGCGATGGTACCTTTGGATGCCTCTTCCCCTTGTTAGGGCCTGCAAACAACAAGAACAATCTGGTAGAACGTTGCCACTCCTTGGGTGTGCTCTATGTAGGTGATCAAGCATCTCCTGACGTCTATGTTATTAAATCCTGCTTCCTTGTCATTTTTAGGATTTCCGCAAAATGATGGTATCACGGTCTCTTCTGACCTATGGAAGTTAGATGATACCTTGGGAAGAAAAGCTGGATCCAGCGAGAGGATAATTTTGTCTTGTAAAATGGTGCAGAAAGGCTCGATCACTGAAAGTGCCTGGATCTCACCAACTCTCCTAGCCGAGACTAGGGCCACCAAGACTACTGTCTTCAAGGTTAAGAGCTTTATGGGTAGTTTGTCTATAGGCTCAAATGGTGTCTTACCAAGACTCTGTAACACTATCGATAAGTCCCGGGGAGGGAACCTCCTTGATTTGGGGACTCGTTTACGGCTGATGGATACAAGGAATCTCTTGATCAGTGGCTCTTCTGACAGTCTTTGATTTAAAAAGTTGGACAGAGCTGTCACCTGTACCTTAAGAGTACCAACTGCAAGATTTAGATCTGCTCCGGCATGGAGGAAATCTAGGACCGCCGGGACCATGGCTCCAGACACTCTGTTGAGCATGTGCCAGGCCCCAACTTTTTTCCAGATCTTATTGTAGATTGTGTTAGTGGACAGCTTCCGGCTGCTAAGAATGGTATCGATTACTTTTGCCGATAACGCTCTCAGCTCTAACAGCTCCCTCTCAGAAGCCAGGCCGTCAGAGAAAGAGCTCACATCTGGATGATTCACCTCTCCCTGGTATAAGAGGTCTGTCCTGTAAGGCAGTCTCCAAGGTTCCGTAATGCTGAGTCTTAGTAGTCCTGAGAACCAAGACCTCTTCAGCCAAAATGGCGCGATCAGGATAACTTTTGTGTTGGACCCTCTTATCTTCCGGATAATCTTTGGAATGAGGGCAAACGGTGGAAATGCATACACCAGATTTGCCTCCCAAGTTTGGGATAGGGCATCTAGGCCCAGACTGAGAAGATCTCTCTGTAGGGAGTAAAATGGTCTCACCTGCCTGTTGTGCCTTGTAGCAAAAAGGTCTATTTGTGTGTTTCCCCACTTCTGCGCTATTTGTTCGAACACTGTTCGATTCAAGCACCATTCTGTCTGAGACAGAGTCTCTCTGCTTAGGGCATCTGCCAGAGAATTTAATTCCCCTTTTAATTGAATTGAAGACTAACTGGCTTACGGCACTACGGATTACATCTTTTTGTTCTACTCTTTTCTCCACTTCCCGAATTCATAGACCTCTCACGGAATTTGAAAAACTGTGCTCTCTTTCTCTACTCCCACAACATACACTCTCTATTATGTATAATATGTTACATACGCTGATACATAAACAACTCCCATGTTACACCAGGAAGTGGTCCATGGATCTGAGAAAGGAATTCAGTTTCGGACTGGCAGAAATCATATTATTTCACGCATTAAAACCTCAACTTCCTGTTATACACAGGAGAAAAACTTTAAGCTTCTTGCAAGATGGTACAGAGATCCTCCATCTCTGCACAAAATCTTTCCATCTGTGTCCCCCAACTGCTGGAGGTGTGGATCGGTGGATGGTAGCTACCTACATATATGGTGGGAGTGTCAAGCCGTTAGATCTCTTTGGACACAGGTTTTTTCAATTTACAGTAGCTTATATGATAAACCTTTACAGTCTCCTGAAATTGCCTTATTGTCTATGCTTCCAGGCTCGATTTCCTCACAGAAAGGTTCTTTGTTACGTTTTTTTTTATCTGCCGCAAGACAAATTATTCCCATATTTTGGAAAACGACTACTAGCCCTGCCTTAAACTTTATGGGTCTCTGCAGTTAATGACATAATGCGGATGGAGGAGATGTTGGCCTTAGAGAATGATAACTTTAAAAAACAACATAAGCTCCAATGGCGCATATGGATAGAATATTCCCCATCGGATACCCTGAAAAATTTACTATTATCTTAGAGAGTCGCTCAAATTATGATCTGCATCCATTGATTAGATGTGTTACGTGTTTATATAAGAAAAAGGGGGCGCTCAGATACTCTTAATATACTTAATTGATAAGTGATCTCTTATCTAATAAATTTTTATGTGAATAATTCTTAAATATAAACACCACCACAATCCTGTGATACCAAAATACAAAAAGGTGAATTGGTAGTCACCATATATAAATCAATTAGTCCCAATCGTGAAAATGTCGTGCTGTCAAGCCCACAACAATTCAAAAAATCTATAACACTCAATTATAAAAAAGTCCCATTAATTGAATTAATGAAAATTCAAATGTGTAACAATTCCAATACGTGAAAAAATATTTCAGCAAATAATGTTCATAATATATTGCGGTTAGTTTCTTCAGAATAGTGCAAAGAGTTAATCCTTCACCAAATCTTCATATGAAGCCAACACCCGAAGTGCACAAATAATAGATTGCGCTTACCAAAGGATGTGGACCTCTTTAGTTAAAAAGAAGGTCTTTAACAGCTTGAGCAGGATTGTGCCTGCACACATATGGACAATGCTGGTAGAGAAATGTTTGGGACTCCTCCCTCAGTTAATTAGGCGGAACATGTGAAATACAAGCAAAAGAACTCCATAGTGTAACCCGTATTTATTTGTAAAAAAACAATAAAAAATAATATCTAAAACATATATGGCCTAGGTGGCCTCTTACATTAAAAAGTGCTGCGCTCCATCCTGGGTCCCTGACGGCAGCTTCGGTGCACGTCACTTCCAGGAGTCCATGAGCTGTGAGCTCCCTACTGTCTGCCTGCAGCCCCAGTGCCGGGATGGGCACTTTTTAATGTAAGGAGGCCACCTAGCCATATGTTTTATATATTCTTTTTATTGTTTTTTACAAATAAATACGGGTTACACTATGGAGTTCTTTTGCTTGTATTTCACATGTTCCGCCTAATTAACCGAGGGGAGTCCCAAACATTTCTCTACCAGCATTGTCCATATGTGTGCAGGCACAATCCTGCTCAAGCTGTTAAAGACCTTCTTTTTAACTAAAGAGGTCCACATCCTTTGGTAAGCGCAATCTATTATTTGTGCACTTCGGGTGTTAGCTTCATATGAAGATTTGGTGAAGGATTAACTCTTTGCACTACTTTGAAGAAAATAATCACAATATATTATGAACAATATTTGTTGAAGATTTTTTCTAGCTTCACATGAAGATTTGGTGAAGGATTAACTCTTTGCACTATTCTGAAGAAACTAACCGCAATATATTATGAACATTATTTGCTGAAATATTTTTTCACGTATTGGAATTGTTACACATTTGAATTTTCATTAATTCAATTAATGGGACTTTTTTTTATAATTGAGTGTTATAGATTTTTTAAATTGTTGTAGGCTTGACAGCACGACATTTTCACGATTGGGACTAATTGATTTATATATGGTGACTACCAATTCACCTTTTTGTATTTTGGTATCACAGGATTGTGGTGGTGTTTATATTTAAGAATTATTCACATAAAAATTTATTACATAAGAGATCACTTATCAATTAAGTATATTAAGAGTATCTGAGCGCCCCCTTTTTCTTATATAAACACGTATTCAGATAGGAGCCAAAAGACTCCATCCGCAGGGGAGCAGCCGTTATAATTTGTATATTTATTTATATATAAATAATTAAAAAAAAAAAAAAAAAAAAAAAATCACATAATTTTGCATATATCAATTGGCGCTGAATCACAGCAATAGAAAAATTAGATGTGTTACGTTGGGGTCTGCCCGGACCTCTTTACCTTTTCCTACTTGTCTTTTCCTATCAGCTCTACCCCCTGCTCACCCCCCTTTTTTTTTCTTCTCTTTCTTTCTCCCCCTTTTCTGTCTAAAATTAGATGTTGTAATTTGTTTGGTTTGTTTGTTTTTTTTGTTGTTGTTTTGATGGATATAAATTACAATGGGTGTCAATATACTTACTATTCCATAAACTGATTGAAATTGTGAAATTAATATGCTTTATACAGATGATAATCTTATTTTTGTGAGATTATATCTTATGCTCGTTTACATCCTTTGCTGACACCTGAATATTATTTGTGTAATTTTAATTGTCTAAAATTGAAAATTTAATAAAATATATATTTGACTCTAATTGAATTGAAGACAGGGATAAAAGATTTGCTTCTGCCCATCGAAGGATCTCTTCTGCTATCCTCATCAGCCCCGGGACTCTCGTACCCCCTTGTTTGTTGATGTAACATACCGTGGTAATGTTGTCCGAAAAGACCTGCACATGTCTTCCTCTTAGGGACGGACAAAAGGCTACTAGGGCCTTTAGCACCGCCTTCATCTCCCTCGCATTGGAGGAGAGACTGGCTTCCTGCTGGTTCCAGAGCCCCTGGGCCATCAGTGTGCCTGAATGGGCTCCCCACCCCTGCCCGCTGGCGTCCGTGGTGACTGCCAGAGGACAGTGCTGGGACCAGAGTCGACCTGCAGAGAGGTTTGCAGGGATCAACCACCATTCTATCGAGAGTTTTGCTTCCTGCAGAATTTCCGTCTGCCTCTGAAGGGAATCCGTCTTTCCATCCCAGAGAGAAAGCATGAGCGCCTGAAGTGCTTGAGTATTGAATTGTGCCCACTGGACTCCTGGGATGGCCGCTGTCATCAATCCAAGGACCCTCATTATGCCCTGAATTGAGGTCCTTGAACATGTGCAGAGGTTGCTCACCTCTGTCAAAATTGTCTCTTTCTTTTGTCAGAAAAATCTTGGACGTCTTTGAGTCCATTAGGTATCCTAGGTATACAATACTTTGAGTAGGTACCAACTGTGACTTCTCCTGATTTACCAGCCACCCTAGCTACTGAAGGTGTTTGGTAGTTCTGCTCAGGTTCCATCTTACTTCGTCTGCTGAATCTGCAAAGATCAGTAGGTCGTCCAGATAGGGAATTATCTGAATTCCCTCCGATCTCAGTGTCCCCAAAGCTTCTGCTAGAATCTTCGTAAAAATGCGTGGAGCCGACGCTAGTCCGAAGGGCAGAGCATTGAACTGAAAATAGAGGGTTCTGAACCCCTTCCTTACTGCAAACCTGAGAAACTGCTTGGACTCCTTTCGAATGGGGACATGAAGGTAGGCGTCTCTTAGGTCTAATGAGACCATGAAGACCCCAGGGGTTAACAACTCTGGTGGTGTAGATTGATTCCATCTTGAAACGTCTGTACTTCACGTACATGTTTACTTGTTTCAGATTCAAAATCAGACAAAATTTTCCTGATGACTTTATCAGAAAAACTTGAGAATAAAACCCATCTTTTCTTAGAGAAGGGGGGATGAAGCTCATCACCTTCTCCTCCAACATACTCTGTAGGAAGGAAGACATAGCTGTGGCTTTCTCCGCGTCTTTTGGGAGACGTAAAATTTTTTTGAGGAGGGCAGCCTAAAAGTTCTATCCTGTACCCTGACTCGATCAGATCTAGGATAAAAACGGCTGTTGGAGATGGTCTGCCACTGTGAGAGGAATGACCCCAATTCCCCCCCACATGGCCGACTGAGTCACTGGGAAGTGTCCTTGGGCTGGGAGGGTTTAAAGAGGAAACCACCTCTGCCCCTTCCCCTCCTGTATTGCCAACCTCCTTTCTGGTCTTGGGCTGCAAAACCTCTGTTATGCCGTCTCCTATCCCCCCGGTGAGAGTTCCTTTCACTTGACACCTGAAAGGGGCGAAAATTCCTCCCTTGTTGTTTCCTGGGAAAAGGGAACCCTTTCTTTTTATCGGCCGACCTCTCTAGGATGGATTCCAGCTCCTTTCCAAAGAGCAAATCTCCGTTAAAGGGGAGGGAACAGAGTCTTGTCTTTGACCCAGAGTCTCCTCCCCAGGTCTTCAGCCAGATAGCCCTCCTGGCTTCATTAATCAATGCTGTGGACCTGGCCGAGAATATAACAGTCTCCGTGGATGCATCAGCTATATAGGCCACTGCCTTATTTAGCGTGGGTAAAGCATCCAAAATCTCTTCCCTAGAAGTATCTGACTCCAGAAGAGTGCGGAGCCGTTTAAGCCTCAAATCAAGCGTACGAGCCACGCATGTAGTGGCTAGTGCGGGTCTAAAGTTAGCGGAGCAAGCTTCCCACGCTTTATTTAAATACCCTTCCACCTTCCTGTCCATTGGGTCTTTTAGGGTGCCTGCATCCTCAAAAAGGAAAGTTCTGAACTCTTATGCCCCGTACACACGATCGTTTTTAATGTCATTTTTTAAACCGACGTTTTTCTCCTCGTTTTTTTTCATGTTTCCTCTCAAGCCTGCCTTGCGTACACACCATCATTAAAAAAAACGATCAAGCAAAGCGCAGTGACGTTCAACACGTACGACGGCACTATAAAGGGGAAGTTCCGTTCGAATGGCGCCACCCTTCATGTTAGTAAAGTTTGTTGAGCGACGATTCGCGCTTTTCAGTCCGTTACTGTGTAATGAATGTGCTATCTCCATTACAAACGCTAGTTTTACCAGAACGAGCGCTCCCGTCTCATACTTGATTCTGAGCATGCGCGTTTTTTTTCACGTTGTGAAAGCATACACACTATCGTTTTTCACGTCGTTAAAAAAAAACGACATGAAAAACTACGTGAAAAAAGAGAGCATGTCCGGAATTTTTAATGGCCGTTTTTCACGTCGTTAAAAATGCTCTGGAGCCTACACACGATCATTTTTAATGGCCATTTTTTACGGCATGAAAAACGATCGTGTGTATGGGGCATTAGAGACTTTAGCTAGGGAAGCGTCCAGTCTGGGGCACTTCTCCCACAGTTTTGTATCCTCTTCTCTAAAAAGGAAACCTCCTTTTTAAATTCTTAGGAAAGAAGACTCCCCTCTCCGGCTTCCTCCATTGCTGAAGTATTGTCTCCTTTAGGGACGCGTGCACCGTAAAGGTTCTATCCTGTCTAAGCTGAAGGCTCTCATATAGGAGGTCATGTACCATCAACTCTTGGTTTTCTGGAGACTCCAGTTCCAGGGTGTCGTAGATCGCTTTTAAAAGCTTTTCTGTCTCCTCTGAAGGAAAAAAGGCATTTTTGCATCGTGCCTGGCCCTTCCTCACCATAGTCCACCTCCTCAGACTCTGAGGCTGACACAGAGGTGTCCTCCTGTTCCTCCAGGACTCTATGTTGGTGGACTGCCTGTACCTGGGCCATGACTCCTGGCCTCACAGTAGTACTGGTGCCTGAAGTACCTGGGCTAGCGTCAACAGGCATCTCTTGCTGAGTGGGTTTAAAGGACTGAAACGTCCGTTTCATCCCTGATTTTAACGAGTCCATAAACCCTTTGAGGACCGGGCCTGTTTCTCCTTTGATAAGCTTGTCTATACAGTCCTGATAAGCATTTTTTTTCCACCCATACTGCATCTTCTTGGTACATATTGGGCATTTTTTTCTAGGCATTTCTGTCTTATCTCTAGCTCGTGGGCCTTGTCCTGTAATACAGCAAATGACAAGTGCCTGTATATTACTTACACTGAAGTAAATACCAGAAACACCACGTGGACAACTCTATTCTAGTCTAAATATTGAGAAGTACCCACCACCGGAGCCTATGCTAGAATATGTGACATCTGTCCACCATCAGCATAAACAAACAGGCTCTGGAATAAACAAACGCCCCCTGTGCCGCCACCACAGGGGGGTAAGAAAAGGAAAGAAGCAGACTGCCCCCTATTTTCTTACCTTAGGGCCCGATTCGACCGATGGCGCCTTCAGACCCGCTTCTCTGGATCCTGGTAGCTCCATGTTGCACCTGGAAGCCTCTGCGCCATCTTCTAGTCTGGGTCCCTTTTAAACATAGGAGGAGTGGAGGTCCGGGGCGGTGCTGTGGATCCGATGCCGCCCTACAGCACAGCGCGCCTGTTATCCTATGCAAGGCTTCTTCTGGGTGTACCAAGATGGCCGCCGCTGGACTTCCTGCCGTGTCACTTCCTGCCTTCCGCGCCGGAAGTGACACTCTTACTGTGAGCCCCAGCACTACACGTGTATCGGGATAGAAACTCCCCTGGAGATCTATATGGCCAGGAAGGATACCGCTCTACAGCAGCCTGAGCCTCCGCCAGGAGGACACCCTGCTGTGCCGCGGATGGACCCACTGGATCACCCCCTCCACCCTCACAGGTAACCTCACTGAGGATACACTAAAATTGGGAGGTGGGGTCCCTTACATCTCCCATGACCCCTGCATCAGGTCTCCTGGGTGGCCCAAACTGACTCATACCCCAGGGGAACTACCCATGTTGCCTGGGTATGGACGTCGGGAGGCCCCTGCCGCCTAGCACGAAGGCCAAAATAACAAACATCCACTGGATAGTTCCTGTCTGGCCTGAGGAAACAAAAAATACTGAGGGGCCAATGCATGAGTGATGCTTTTATGATGTGGACCATGTGTTTCCTGTTCTAGGTGGGAGGAGCCCATCTCTCTCTAAGCCGTCCTGGAAGATGACTTGGAAAAATCTAGATACCAACATAGGATAAGTTTATAATTTTCCTTGTATGCTAGCCCCTCCCTAGTATATCAGCCAAGCTTTTAGGTGTAGAAACTCACATCTGGTTCCAGTCTCCTGCTGCAAGGGGCTTCTGGAAATCCGATTCCAACCTCGCCATGTAGGAGGAGATATATTGTGCAGTAGCAGTAAAGTGTATATGAAACTGGTAAGCCCTGAATCTTGTAGGTTTTCATTAAGGTGGTTTATAAGCAGCATTAGAGAGGATAGGTTCTAGGGAGACGAGAATATCGCTGCAGATGAAGCCATACAGAAATAATGCTCTGAAATAGGAGTGCTAGCTCAGCTCACAGCTGACAAGAGGAGGAAAAATCTGGATAGCCACACATCCTAGAAATCACCTTTATTTTCCGACATCAAACAGCACAACAGGCAAAGTGAAGAGGGAGCTGGACTGGGGGCCAACGTGTTTCATGCGTTACAAGCAATTATTCATAGCCAAAATTCACCAGATTGGAAGAGAAATGGCATAAGATTTGGAATGGAAATTTATGGGGTCGGACAGAAGGGCACCATCTGTGAAAAGGGAGAATTTTCCGCTGGAGGGATCCATTTTATTATTAGGTAAGCCTGACAATGTGCTACCATGTGACACTAGCACAATATGGCTAAAACCCAAAAAGGAGGACCACTTTTTTTATTTTTATTTTTTTATTGACAGTTTACTACCGCTTTAATCGTCGCATCCAAAAAGGACGAGAAAAGCCCCTACCTCAAGAAAGAAGAGTTAGGGTAAAGATTTTTTTTGGAGCATGATTAACCGACCAATCAGTTCATAGAGGCTAGGCGCCTAAACAAACTTATCAGTTTAACATTTTCAGGGAATTTTTATTTATTTTTTTAAACAAGAAATTCAGGGAATTTCTAATTAAACATCCATGATCAATCTGTCACTTTCAAAGGAAAAACGTGGCATTGCTGTGAGTCTGCCACAAAGAAGTGCCATCTCAAACTTTAAAAGAGAAGTTTGTTTTGTTTTTTTCCTAATCCTACTTACCTCGGTAGATGAAGCATCAGACCGATGCTGCACCTGTCCCCGGCGTCTCTGCACTGAGAACCGAGCCCACTGAACACCGCCAATAGCTTGGTTCTCACTCCTCCCCAAGCAGAGCGATGCTGACTCTCAATTAGCATCTCTACTTCTCCACGCTCATTGTAGCGCTGAGCCATGAAGGGGCAGGGAGCGGCAGTCTCAGCGGCTCGCTGAGACTGCCATCAATCAAGGCAGCTGGCGGATCCAGACTTGAAAGTCGGGATGTCGCGCGGCCTCGCTTGATGGCAGTGACGTCAGCGGAGAGCAGACTTCAGACCACTCTCCGCTGAAAACGGGTCACAGTAGTGCAAACAAACTGCACTTCTGTGACCCAGAGGAGAAGCCCAGCCTAAAAAGCTCAGGCTGGACTTTTTTTTTTTTTTTAACAGAATGGACTTCTCCTTTAAAGAAGGAGCATCCTTGGCAAAAAAAATAAATAAAAATATCTTAAAATTTCAGAAAGAAAAAAAAAAAAAAAAAAAAAGGTACATTATAAACATTAGTAGGGTCAGAAACCTTGTGTCTCTTTCATCTGGATCAGTGGTCTCCAAACTGCAGCCCAGGGGCTGGATGCGGCCCTTTGCTTGCTTTTATCCGGCCCTTGGGGCATTACCGCCCAATGTTGCTTACATTGTTTCTGCCACTGACACCAACAATTAGGCACTACTAACACCAATGATGGTGCACCATTTCTTCTACCAACACCAGTGATGGTGCACTATTCCTCCCATTGACACGAATGATGGGGAAACTGTCCTTCCATCAACATCGGGGCACTATTCCTCCCACTGACAGCAACAATGGGACACTATTATTCCCCCAATACCAATCATGGAGCATTGTTAACTCCCACTGACGCCAGGACATTTTCTTCTCCCAATGGCCACAGTATGGCCCCCCTAATGTTTGAAAGACCGTAAACTGGCCCATTGTTTATAAAGTTTGGAGACCCCTGACCTAGATTATACACTGCTCAAAAAAATTAAAAAAGGAACACTTTTGAATCAGAACTCCTGGGATATTTATCTGGTCAGTTAAGTAGCAGAGGGGGAGGGGTGTATACAAAGGGGGTTGTTAATTTCAATTAACTGCAAAGCAACTGAAACTGATTAACAACAGGTGCACTAGATGGGCAACAATGAGACGACCTCCAAAACAGGAATGGTTTTTCAGGTGGAGGTGTCTGACATTTGTTTTCCCTACTCATCTTTTCGGACTATTTTCACTAATTTTGCATTTGGCTAGGGTCAGTGTCACTACTGGTAGCACAAGGCGATACTTGGACCCTATAAAGGTTGCACAGGCAGTCCAACTCCTCCAGGATGGCACATCAATACGTGTCATTGCCAGAAGGTTTGCCATGTCTCCCAGCACAGTCTCAAGAGCATGAAGGAGATTCTAGGAGACAGGCAGTTACTCTAGGAGAGCTGGACAGAGCCGTAGAAGGTCCTTAACCCATCAGCAGGACCGGTATCTGCTTCTTTGTGCAAGGAGAAACAGGATGAGCACTGCCAGAGCCCTACAAAATGACCTCCAGCAGGCCACCGGTGTGAATGTCTGACTAAACAGACTTCATGAGGGTGACCTGAGGGCCCGACGTCCTCTAGTGGGCTCTGTGCTGACTGCCGGACACTGTGAAGCTCGATTGGCATTTTCCATTGAAGACCAGAATTTGCAGGTCCGCCACTGGTGCCCCATGCTTTTCACAGATGAGAGCAGGTTCACCCTGAGCATATGGTGACAGACGTGAAAGGGTCTGGAGAAGCCACAGAGAACTTTATGCTGCCTGTAACATCGTTCAGCATGACCGATTTGGTGGTGGGAAAGTGATGGCCTGGGGAGGCATATCCATGGAGGGACGCACAGACCTCTACAGGCTACACAATGGCACCCTGACTGCTATTAGGTATCGGGATGAAATCCTTGGACCCATTGTCAGACCCTACGCTGGTGCAGTGGGTCCTGGGTTCCTCCTGGTGCACGACAATGCCCGGCCTTATGTGGCGAGAGCATGGAGCCAGTTCCAGGAGGATGAAGAAATTGACACTATTGAAGAGCCCCCACGCTCACCTGACCTAAATCCAAAAGAACCCCTCTGGGACATTATGTTTCGGTCTATCCAGTGCCGCCAGGTTGCACCTCAGTCTGTTCAGAAGCTCAGTGATGCTCTGGTCCAGATCTGGGAGGAAAAACCCCAAGACACCATCCATCATCTCATTAGGAACATGCCCTGATGTTTTTTCTCCTCAGGCATGCATACAGGCACTTGGGGGCCATACAAACTACCGAGGACCATTGTGAGTTGTTGCAATGAAATTTCAGCAAAATGGACTAGCTTGCTGCAAAAAAAATTCATTTTGATTTTCGGGGTGTCTTTGAATTCAGCCCTCTGTAGGTGGATAATTTTCATTAAATGATGTGCCATTCTTTCATTCCTAACACATTACCCAGTCCATATCAGTATAGAGATCCAGCATGAGATTTTGCCCCGTTTGAGATCTGATGATGTGTTTTCAATGTGTTCCTTAAATTTTTTTGAGCAGTGTACTTGTACCACAATCTGTCCTTAAATCTTTTGATTCTGCACAGTGTGGTTCTAGCAAGCATGCCAAAGACACCAGAGCTCACTGGAATGCCTACTACTATTATTGCAATTTGGGTAGTGCTTTGCAGAATTTTGAGGATTTTGGGAGGGAAGCTGTATGGCACCAGGCATGCCACACAATGAGAACCCTAATACAATTGAAGTAACAGGCAAGTATGAACTGTAATTAAAAAAAGTGCTCGTGAAGCCAAAAATACACTACTGGTTAAAGTTTATGAGCAGAGCAATAAAAAACCAATTGCAAAAACTCTTACCATCTCCCAGAGCATCAATAGCCTCTACTTTCTTTTCATTTGCCTTATCCATCATTTCTTCTGTGACCTGAATTATAAGAAGATAATAAAAACAAACAAAATTTAACATCCAACATTTACAGAGCACATAAGGCTCCGTTCACATCCAAGCAGGCAGAATCGCGATTCAAAAGGAGCGGCAAATTGCGGGACGCCTGTCGTCCAAAAGTACAATAACTTATTTTGGGCGACAGGCGTCCTGCGATTCTGTTTGCGCGATTGTAATACAATTTGCCAGGCGACAATTGCAGCAAAATCATGCCGCGATCAGGGTGCCATTGAAAGCGACGGGGATTGCACGGGCGTCCTGCGATTTGCCGTCATTTCGAATTGCGCCAATGCCGCCCACGATTCCGATCGCTCAGGTATGAACGGAGCCTGAAAGTCCCGTACATCTACTTATTGTAGCAAGTTTTCTCACCTGTCTGATTGGCACATCTGCTACATTATCTCCCCTTGGTTAAAGTGGAGTTTCCACCAAAAATACAAAATAGCATTACTGTGCATACAATAGCCTGAAAAAAAACATTTTTTTTTATACTCACCTGGAAGTACCTGTTGCTATGCGGTCCCACGAAATCTGCCTTCTGAATCACCTCGGATTCTGGTATCTCCCTCAGCTCCCTACTGCTCCTGGGAAATGTGTGCAATTTCCCAGAATGCAGTGAGCTTTCCCTATGGCTAGAATCACTCGTCAATACAATCCAGGAAGTAAATGCTTGTGGGCTTCAAGCAAAATGAAAACTTCAAAAGATTTTTTTAAAGTCTCTTTATGCAGTAACTCGGCAGATTATATGTACCACTGTATTGAATGCTGAAATAAAATGCGTTTAAAAAATGTGATTGGAACCCCACTTTAAGACTCTACATTAATTACTGAAAGGCTAAGTTCACACTATCTCCCCCCCCACACAGAGAACCCGTCACCAGTGGATGTCACACAGCCCATCAGTGGATCTGTCAGCGCAGCCCATTAGTGCAGCCTAATCAGTGTATCCGTCAGCGCAGTCTAAATCGGTGTCTCCCGTATCCATCGCAGCTTCACATCAGCCACCATCTCCAAAAAATATTTTACATCTGAGGATGCATATATAATCCTTACAATGTGGGATGATGAGAGCAGCGGGGAGGTCTCACCATCCGATTCTGATTCAAATTACCAGCCAGTAGACAGTAGTGGATCGAGGACCGAATCAGGGAAGGAAAGTCTCACCCAAAAGCTCAGAAGACCTGCCTACCACCAGCAGCGCCATACACCCCAACACCAAAAAGCAGCTAGACCCCAGGAAGAAGAGCCCAGTACCAGCACTGGAATAATGCACTAGACCCAAAGAATCAAGGCCCAAACTTGCAGCTGCCATGGCAAACCCATTATGGCTGCCTTCCAGCTCAGGGTCAGCTACAATCCCCCCTTTCACTGCACAGCCAGGTGTGCAGCCCAAGATTTTTCTAAATTAGATTATTTTTATTTGTCTTTCCTTCAAGATTTTCTGCAGTACTATGTGGACCAAACAAATTTTTGCAGAGCAACATATTGCCACTAACCAATTCTTCCTGTGCCCGTATGTTTCATTGGCAAAGTCTCACAGTGGATGAGTTAAAGTTGTTTTTGGGCCTTGCGTTTAATATGGGGCTTAAAGAAAAACAAAATGCATGCCTACTGGTCCACCCATCACGTCGATTTATTCTGCTGTCATGTCTAGGACACGCTATGACATGATCATGATCCTGCATTTTAATAATTCACAATGCCCTCCCCGAGATTATCCCAATCATGATAAATTATATAAAATACACCCCCTAAAAATTTCCATGCAATTTGCTGAAAGGAAACATTTTCTGGGACCTGGCATACCCCCTGCTCAAAAAAGGCTACCATATCTACGTAGACTTTTATACAAGTTTGCCCCTTTTCCACCACCTGTACCATAAAAAAAAAAAAAAAAAAAAAACATTGGCCTGCGGTACCACCAAAAAAACAGGAAGGACTTCCCACAAAATTTAGTGACAACAATGCTACAAATGGGGGAATCCGCAAGTCTGAGGAATGGAGGAAGTGTTGGCCGTAAAGTGGAGGGACAAGAGATGTATCATGTTACAAAACAAATAAAAAAATAGGATTTTTGTACTCACCGTAAAATCCATTTCTCTGACGTCCATGGACTGACACAGCTGGATACTGTAAACGTGTGGGTATATGTCCCTGCTCGCAGGAGAAGATCTAGGCAGAATGTTAGATACATTCTAGAACAAACCAGAGCTGAACAGCCCCGCCCAGTGGGCGGTCCCTCCGGACGTTACCCTCCTACCTGCAGTCAGCAGACCTCAGTTCGTAACAAAGCAGTACAAACCTTAAAAAAGAAGGGTGGGTGCTGTGTCAGTCCATGGACATCAGAGAAATGGATTTTACGGTGAGTACAAAAATCCTATTTTCTCTTATCGTCTATGGACTGACACAGCTGGATACTGCAAACGTGTGGGACGTCCCAAAGCAGTATTAGAAGGGTGGGAGCAGTAGTAAAGGAACAACCAAAACTTCACTCCAAACAAGCAGAGCTCCTCAATGGAGGAGTTGCAACATTAAACAGCGGCCTGCAATGCTTTGCGGCTGAAGGGAGCATCCGAAAATGCAGCCACATCAACCTTATAAAATCTTGAAAACGTATGAAGGGACGACCAGGTCGTCGCCTTGCACACTTGTGCAACTGACGCTTGATGTCGGAAGGCCCAGGAAGCACCAATTGCCTTAGTGGAATGCGCCGCAACCGGAAAAGGAGGCGCCCGCCCCTTAAGGGCATAGGCCTGTATGACGGTCTGCCTGATCCACCTAGAGACGGTGGCAGGCGACACCACTCGGCCCCGTTTTGGACCAGACACAGACTTCCGAATGATAACAGTAGCAGACAGGTACACTTGTAAGGCTTGTACCCATCTTAATGTATGAAGCGCAAACTCTCAGGGATGCGATGGGTGAGGTCACAAGGACGGAAGAACAATGTCCTTCTTAAGAGGTGAAAGGCGGAGGCCATCCTTAGAAAAGAAGAAAGACGGTCGTGGGTGCAACACCGCCATATCCTTATGGAGGACCAAGTAAGGCGACTTGCAGGACAAGGCCGCCAACTCAGACACCCGTCTAACCGAAGCAATGGCCACTAAGACGGCCAACTTCCGGGACAAGGTCAAGAGCGGAATCTCTGATATTCTCAAAGGGATGTTCTTGGAGAACGGAGATGCATCAAATTCAGATCCCAAGTAGGGAGAGGAGGCTTGACAGGGGGGAATCACATGGGAAGAAGAAAGAAGAAAGAAGAAGAAGAGCTAATCAAGGAATTAGCGGTCGTTGAAAAAGACAGCCCGGGCCAAAATCCGACCCTCAAAAAAAGGTATGCAAGGCCAGCTTTTGGGTCACATCACGCTGTAAGAACAGCAAAATCCTGGGAACGGAATACATCCGAGGACGCCACTCAAGTTCCTCGCACATAGCAATGTAAGCCTTCCAGGTACAGTGAGATCTTTCTGGAGGAAGATTCCCGTGTCAACATAGAAGAGATGACCGAATACGAGAGAACTCGGTCCTTCAGCACCTGGCTTTAAAACAGCCATGCCATTAGAAGCCAAGGACTGTAAAGCAGGATGAAGTATGGGATCATGAGACAGAAGGTCCACCCCAATAGGCAGTCGCCAGGAACGTCTGCGACTAGCCGAAGTAGATCAGTGTACCAATGTCGCCGTTCCGGAGCAATGAGGATCACTGGAATGGCCTCAGCCCCTACTCAGCGAAGCAACAACAGTAGCGGAGGGTAAGCATATAATCAGGCGATACTGCCCCCACGGGCTTCCAACGCGTCTGAAGTGTCCGCCCAGGGGTCCCTGGACCTGACCACGATCTTGCCATCTTGCGAGTGAGTCGAGAGGCCATAAGGTCCACTTCTGGTGCCCCACCTCTGGTAAACACCTCCGGATGCAAGGACCCTTCCCCTGCAATGCACACGGCCGACAGGACCGTCTTGCAGTGAGATGTATGAAAATCCCAAAGAGACTCCGCAATGTATCGGAGAAGGGAGGCCCCGGTGTACAGGGTGCCTCAACTGTTGGCCAATAAAGGCAACTTGACGGAACTTCCCTAGAAACTCGTTCAGAGGACTAGTACCTCAGCCTCCACAGGTGGCGCAAACCCACCCCGGGCACAGAGACCCTAAAGGCTTAAGCAGTTGCAGTGCACCTGCTAGATGACAGATGGATGAAGCAGAGGCTTTTGCCCAGTCATTGAGCTACAAAAAACGCCAGAGACGCAGCCACTAACTGGCGTAACGCTAACCTCAGCCTGACGAACACCGTCCAAGCAAGCGCTTATGATCACCACTGAAAGCAGGTGGAAAGTGATACCCCTGAAACCAGGGATCCTTGTGACAATGCTCCATCCAGCAGCTACCCATGGATAAGTGCGTATTGTGCAAACACAGTTTATACATTCATCAAACGCTCAAATAGAGTGTGGGAGGAAACCCACCCAGCCACAAAGAGCATAATACAACCACATACGGCGCATGTAGTTTAGTATGTGTGGATAAACCTATTAAACATGTTTATACTGTGCCAGCGACAATGGCGCGCACATCATCGGGGCTTGGACGTAAACCAGCCACGCAGATTGCGTACACAACTGTGTAGGTATGTTAGCCTGCGAATAAACAAATTGCACATACTGTGCATAGCACTGAGAATGCGCACACCATTGGAACGCAGGGGAGAAACCTGAGCACCCGGATGAAACCCATGCAGACTGCATACGCATACCGTGTAGGTATTATAGTGTGTGTGCTAAACATTTTGCACAAGCTCGTGTGCATAGCACCGAAGGCGCGCACACCGTTGGCGCGTGGGAGGAACCAAAGTACCCCACGCATACTCAGAAAATGCAATACCTACAACTACTGTGAATGTATTTAGTGTAGTGTATAAACATAATGTGTATGTTTACACCGTGTATTGCACCAAAGGCATGCATGGGCGGAAACCCACGCAGACTGCACAGACATACCGGGTAGGTATGTTAGTATGTGGATATCCAATCGCACAAATTTAGACTGCATAGCGCCGAAGCGCCCATACCAATGGAGTGTGGGAGGGAACCGGAGTAAAACCACACAGACTGCCTAGACATACCGTGTAGGTATTATAGCATGCGTGATAAACGTTGAACATGTTTAACTGTGCAGAAGGCCAGAGGCGCACATACCGACAGCGCGTGGGAGGAAACTGGAACACCCGGAAGAACTCCACGCAGACAGCACACAGATACCGTGTAGGAATGATAGCGTGTGAATAAACATATTGCACATGTTTATGCTGTGAATTTCCATTGGAGCGTGGGGGGAAACCGGAGTACCCGGAGGAAACCCACGCAAACAGTATACCCATACTGTAAACATGTATAGTATGTGCAATAAACATATTGAACATGTCTATACTGTGCAGAGAGCCGAAGCCCACATACCATGAGAGCGCGGGAGGATACCATGAGAGCGCGGGAGGACACCGGAACCCCCGCCGACCCAGAGATTATAATACATACATACACACACTGTGAATGTATCTTGAGTCGTGCATAAACATATCTTGTACGTTTATATCATGTATGGCACTGAAACACAGCATTGGAACGTGGGGGAGGGACACACCCACGCAGACACAGAGACCAATAACACATACATACACTGTGAATGTATGCAGTGTAGAAGTATAGGACGAGTTTAAATTATGGCGCAGAGGCGCATAATCTTCTCTGTATCATTCCAACCTGCTTGACTGTGCTGCCGAAGCAGCATGCAGGTAACAGGTAACCTCTGATCCTCAGACCGTGTGTCTGTCAGAGCTCAAAGCGTTCCCCAGGAAATGGTGGGAAATGTTGCCTCAGGATATCACACAGAAGGCTCACAGGGACTAGAGACATAAATGAATAAAGTCCTCCCCCCCACCATGCTGCACCGACCAGGGGGAGGAAAACACTGTGTACCACTGTATCATCCATGCTGCTCTTGAGGCAGCGTGTGAGGAAAACAGTGAGGAAGCTGTGTAAAAGAAAGGCTTGTCACAGCAATTCCAGCTTGAGAGTGTTCCTCACCTCAATGAGATCACTTACAAGCGCCCTGTCATTCACTGACATAGAACTGGAGTCTTCCTCACAAGGGAATGTCCTGTTCATAAACATTAAATATTCAGAGCTAGGGTCCTGAGCACAGTAGCTAGGCCCATATCTGACTCAGAGCACTCCTTCACTAAAGAAGTTTGTGTGTGGGGGGGCTTATAGCTCCTTTTGCTCGCACACCGCTTCCATTTTGACAAGGAATGATTCCAGGACTGCTGACAACTGGTCCATAAGGACCGCAGGTGCAGGAAACATATGAACATGTTTAAACTGTGCAGCACTGCCAGTTGCCCCAGGCAAGTGTCGAGAGCAGGTGTATCAGACTCCATAACGCCACCCTCTGAGACCTTATACACTATATAGTGAATATACGGTCCACCCACTGGCTATTCTGAGGAGGGGATACCCGGAGGACCCACCAACCTTTAAGGACCGCTCAGTCTGTGAGGAGATTGTGAGGGGATTCGTGCCGCCGCTAGAACCGAAAATAAATGCGCGGCGGCCACAGCTATAACTGCGCCACTGAATGCCAAGTGCAAAATTCAAAGCTCTAATACGCGCCAATGGCGCACGCAACAACCACCTCAAACAGCGCTTATGCGCGCGCTAACGGCGCACGCAATAATCACCTCACATACCAGAAAAAACTGCAGACATGAGCGCCCAGCCAGGCCAGAATGACCCCCAAGCACCCCACAGCACAGCACCAGTGCAGAGAGCAGCATAACAGGGGGGAGACAGGGAGAAACCCCCCATATATAAAGAAACACAGCTAGCATGTACTCACCTGTAGTAGGAGAGACTACTTACCTGTCTTTCAGGGACCCACTGGCTTGTTTCAGACAGACCTATCACAGAGCAGTACTGCGTAGCTGTCGGCCCGGTCCACCGCGAGAGATACAGTCAGTCAGGTACTGTTCAATCTTGAGGACCGCGGGAGCATGAAAGCAACCCGGCCTCCCCTGGAGTCATGGGGCATGTCGTGAACTGAGTCTCACGCACACAAGGCGAGGATCAGCACGCTCAATGGTCGGACAGGGAAGACTACGAGGATACCAGTGTACCCAACCTGTTGCCCAGCCGACAGTTGATTGAAGGTCCCAAAAACAAAATTTAAAAGTAAAATTTTCCAGGAGACTGGCTCCTGAGAGAGCCACGTCTTCTCCTTCTGCTAGGCAGAAAAAAAACTGAGGTCTGCTGACTGCAGGTGGGAGGGTGATGTACGGAGGGACCGCCCCCTGGGCGGGGCTGTTCAGCTCTGGTTTGTTCTAGAATGTATCTAACATTCTGCCTAGATCTTCTCCTGTGAGCAGGGACATATACCCACACGTTTACAGTATCCAGCTGTATCAGTCCATGGACGATAAGAGAAAAAAGACATAAGTCCCCATCAAGTCCAACCTATGTGTGTGATTATATGTCAGTATTACATTGTATATCCCTGTATGTTGTGGTCGTTCAGGTGCTTATCTAATAGTTTTCTGATGCTCCCCGCTGAAACCACCACCTGTGGAAGGGAATTCCACATCCTTGCCACTCTTACAGTAAAGAGCAAACACAGTTTAAGGTTAAACCTCTTTTCTTCCAATAAAAATTTTCACCAGTACAGTATTTGTAAATTTAAATCATATTCTCTCTGGAGAAGAGACGCTTGAGAGGGGATATCGACCAGTCCTGTCCCGTCCACCATCCACAATGACACCTTTGTGGAGATTCACAGAAGACGCTGTCCCATTGTAAAAAGCCCAAGTGCATCCACAATTATCTTCATAAAAAGAACAGATGCTACAGCCCTATTTATATCAACACGAAAGTCCTGCTTCTGGTTTAAAAAAAGTTGTATTTTTATCTCCTCCATATGGCCATGTATAAAAATCGTACATCATTTATCAAAAGTCAAACAGAAAGACCCAGCACCTTCCTCAAATATATTGAAGAAATTGTCACTGCCCTGATCTACCAGCAAGGATCCCCCTCCCAGGAAGCATTAGCTCCGATTGTGGACGACTTCATGAGCAACATTTTCCCGAAAACATTCTCACCACAGAATCAGGAAGAAGACGCCAAAAGAAATGGTGTATGCAGCAGAGATGGTGTTAGAAGAGGTACCAGTTATTGTCCCCAATGTCCCTCCCAACCTGGCCTATGCATCAAAGATAGCTTCAGACATCACACATCCCTAAGATATTAGTTTACCTTATTTTTAACAGCCTGCCATTTCCCCGTTTCAAAAACCTGTGCGGATCACCCCGATTGATCACATTTCTGCCTTCCGCGTTAACTGACCCTGGCCTGTTTACCGACGATGCCTCTCCCTATCGCATGGATTGTTTATAAATAAGGTTTCTGCCTTCCATGTGCACTGACCTCAGCCTGTTAATCGACCATGTTTTTTGCCTGCCGCTTGAATGGATCTTTGGCCCTGCTACTGTAGTACACAGGGGTCTCACATATGCGAGGGGCTTCAGAATAGCATTCCGAGTAGAGAACCCAGAGCCAAAATTGGGTTTTCTCTGGGTTCTGCAATTCCCACAACAGGGTCTGGAGACCGAAGGCTTCAAAGAGATTTGGGTGGGAGAAGCCTTTACCCGTCCCCATTCTCTCTCGACCGAGGCCCTTTATGGACCATGTTCCTTCCTGCTGCCTGGACCAATACTTTGGCTGTACTGACCATATCTCTGCCTGCTGCCTGTACTGACAAAGGACAGTATTGCTGCCTGGACGATTCCTTTTGCTGCTGCTGACCACGTCCCTGCCTGTTACCTGGACCAATGCTTTGGCTGTGCTGCCAGTATCTCTGCCTGTACGATTCCCGTTGCTGACCACATTCCTGCCTGGACTAGTGCTCCCTCCTCTGTGGACCACTGCACGACTAAAACCACAGGTAATATTTAGTTTACCCTTTACTCCGCAGAATGCATTTTGGGGGTGTAATTGGTATGTACAGGCTATGTTAGAAATATGAAGGGCCTTCAAAAATGTCATAGGTTGTCAGGAAATTAGATGCGTAATTTAAGTCCCTAGAACAGCTGATGGTGCTTCTTGGATGTTGGGCCTCTGCATAGCTAGGCTATCTAAAAGTCTCACATGTGGTATCGCCATACTCAGGAGTAGCAGAATGTATTTTGGGGTGTAATTTTTGCTATGTACATGCTATGTGTTAGAAATATCGTATAAAATTGACAGCTTTGTGTGTAAAAAAAAAAAAAAACACACCCACACGATTTGATTTTCACATTTTCCAAAAACTTGTGAAAAAAAAAAAATAGGATTTTTATAACAACTTACCTGTAAAATCCTTTTCTTGGAGTACATCACGGGACACAGAGCTCCCACCCCTCTTTTGGGGACACTTATTGCTTTGCTACAAAACTGAGGTGCTCCCGGATGGGAGGGGCTTATATAGGGGAGGGTACTTCCGGTTTGGAAGTTGCCAGTGCCAGCACCTGAAGGTAAACTATATAACCCATTAGTAATGACTATGCCGCTCTGTGTCCCGTGATGTACTCCAAGAAAAGGATTTTACAGGTAAGCTGTTATAAAAATCCTATTTTTATTTTTTATTTTCACAACAGCTTACCTGTAAAATCCTTTTCTTGGAGTACATCACGGGACACAGAGCGGCATAGTCATTACTATGTGGGTTATATAGTTTACCTTCAGGTGCTGGCACTGGCAACTTCCAAACCGGAAGTACCCTCCCCTATATAAGCCCCTCCCATCCGGGAGCACCTCAGTTTTGTAGCAAAGCAATAAGTGTCCCCAAAAGAGGGGTGGGAGCTCTGTGTCCCGTGATGTACTCCAAGAAAAGGATTTTACAGGTAAGCTGTTATAAAAATCCTATTTTCTTTCTCGTACATCACGGGACACAGAGCGGCATAGTCATTACTATGTGGGATGTCCTAAAGCAATGCCCAATGAGGGGGGGGATACACCATACATAAGCTGAGCGCTATCAGACATGAGGATCTTTTGCGGCCTGCAACACACTGCGCCCAAAGGCGACATCCTCCTGACTTCTAACGTCCACCTGGTAGAACCTAGTAAACGTGTGTACCGAAAACCATGTTGCGGCCTTACAGATATGAGCCAGGGAGGCCTGGTGATGCACTGCCCATGAAGTTATAACTGCTCTCGTGGAGTGCGCCCTAACTTTGAACGGAGGCGGTCTCCTTCTCAAGCCATAGGCTTGCATAATGACCTGTCGAATCCACTTGGCTAAAGTAGATTTTGACGCTGCCTGACCCTTTCTGGGGCCTTCCGGCAGAATAAACAAAGTATCCGTTCTGCGAATCTGAGCAGTGGCTTTTAGATAAGCTTTAACTGCTCTTACTACATCCAAAGAATGCAATAACTTTTCCTCTACTGAACTAGGTTTGGGGAAAAAAGAAGGAAGAACCACAGCTTGGTTCAAATGAAACCTCGATACCACCTTAGGAAGAAAGGCTGGATGAGGACGTAACACTACCCTGTCCTTATGGATAACCAGATATGGCTCCCTACAGGACATAGCGGCTAATTCCGACACTCTTTTAGCCGAACAAATGGCTACTAGAAAAATCAATTTCCTGGTGAGAAGAACCAGGGAAATATGCTGTAATGGTTCAAATGGTTGTTTCTGTAGAACCGACAGAACCAGGTTTAAGTCCCATGGACATATGGGAATATTAACCGGAGGGCTAATACGCATCACTCCTTGTATAAATAAAATCCGTCAAAACCCAGATATACGGGGAATACAGGTAGGAGAAAGGTCACACAAGGTCTCTGCGTATGCGGATGACTTGTTGTTTTCTTTGTCATATCCACATATCTCTCTCCCTAACTTAGTAGGGGAGATTGAGAAATATGGTAGTCTATCCAACTTGAAAATAAATCACAGTAAATCAGAAGCCATGAGCGTAGCGATAACACCTTCACTCCGAAATATTATACACTCAAATTTTGGCTTTAAAATGAAGTCTCTAAAGTATCTGGGTACAAATATACCTGTAAAAATAAAAGATACTATTAAGATAAATTTTCCGCCACTATATAACTCAATTAGATCTCTTTTTGATAAATTACAACATGGCCTACGCTCGTGGTTTGGTCGTACTAATATAATTAAAATGACTATCCTCCCGAAAATCCTATATTTACTTCAAGCACTGCCAATTAGGATCCCCAATGTCTTTCTGCAGCAAGTACCCACACTCTTTCTGAAATTTATTTGGGCAGGAAAGCGACCAAGGATTAGATGAGATCTGTTGACATTACCAAAAGATTCTGGGGGGATTGCAGTACCGGACATAAAAAAAGTATTATGCAGTACATTTACTGAGAGTAGTAGACTGGTGTAGACATACGGACTTAAAGTGGTTGTATACCCACATTTTGTACAAGCACCCACAGGTAAGCCTACATTAAGGCTTACCTGTAGGTAAGCCTACATTAAGGCTTACCTGTAGGTGCTTGTAATATCTCCGAGACCTACACAGTCTCGGAGATATTTGCAAAAAAAACTGTACCGCTATCTACGGCGCATGCGCGCCGTAGATAACGGCGCAGGCGCACTGAGCGCGGCGGCTCTTGAATGGGAGCCTGCCGTACAATGCCGGTAGTTCGCGCATTCGCGGGGATCGTGCCGTTCCCCGCGCATGTGACGTCATCGCCGCTCCGGCCAATCACAGCGCCGGAGCGGCGATACCCGGAAGTCACTCCGGGTATCATGGATTCGACAGAGGACGCGTCCGAGGACCGCTGCGGGGGCTTCGATCTAAGGTAAGTGATTGATAATGAGCTAGTATGCTAGTCATACTACCTCATTATACCTTTGCCTTGCAGGTTAACCAAAAAAAAAAAAAAAGTTTTGCAGTATACAACCGCTTTAAAGAGATGGGTTAATATGGAACAACAGAAGTGTCCCGTCCCTTTATGTAGAGCACCTTGGTGTTCTACAGTATTGCCAAGTCTTATTAAGAAACACCCCTTAATTGGAACAACGCTACGAATTACAGCAAGGATTTGTAAAAATATAAATTTCTCATCAAGACAATCACCTTTGTTTCCTATCCTGGGGAACCCAGGTTTTCTCCCAGGTATGGAAACTGGCGCATTTAGAAATCTTAAAGATAAGGGGCTATATCAAGCATCACATTTCCTCAAATCAGAGACGTGGCCAACTGTCAAAATATTGACCCAAGTAGGGGGCCCTTTTGAAATTAATCTGTGGCAAGCTTATCAAATTAATCATTTCTTGAGATCTCTAGGACCACCTACAAATTTTCAATGGCAACTAACGACCTTTGAATCATATTGCAATGAGAAAGAACCATTCTTACAAGGAATTTCGAAGATGTATAGACTATTAAATAAACCACCGGTTGATTATGTGATGCCTGGCATTAGTAAGTGGGAAAGAGACCTAAACAGGACTTTTTCCCCACAACGTAAACAAATCATTTATTTGACTTTTAATTCTTCAGTCTACACTCGAACCCAGGAAGCCAATTATAAACTTTTGACGCAGTGGTATTATACTCCGGTACAACTTCATAAATTTTCAAGGGAGAATTCGGATAGGTGCTGGAGATGTGGGGAAGAGAGTGGGTCAATACTACATATATTTTGGTCCGGTAAGAAAATACGGCAATATTGGTTGGAGATCCCAAAAATTATTCAGGAAATTACGGAATTACAAATACCAGACGACCCCGCACTATTCCTCCTTCATTGCTCACAGATTCCGGTTCAGTCCTATAAAAGATCAGTAATATGCCACATGATCAATGCAGCCAAAGTTGGGATTCCCTTACATTGGAGGGATATAAGACCCCCATCAATTTTAGAATGGCTAAACCGGATTAGAGAAATAGAAGCCATGGAGGACCTAGTACTCTCCGCCAAAAATAAGAAAGAACAATATGATTTAACATGGTCATGTTGGAATATATTCAGAAACTCAGAAAAGGGAAAGAAACTATTTGAAAGAAATATTCAATGAGAAATATAGAGCTTAGCGGTAAGAGAAGTGGGTCTCATGTGGAATGGCGGAAGGATATGTTAGTGCACCCCCCCCCCTTTTTTTTTTTTTTTTTACCGGTGGGGGTGTAGATTATGGAGGGTTGGGAATGGGTAAAGGTTTTTTTTTTTAAATAATAATTTGTCAATATATATACTTATTGGATATGGAAATTGTTGTAAATTTATTCGTTTTTTTTTTTTTGTTGTTGTTGACAAATATGGAAGAAAAATAAAGAATTATGAAAAAAAAAAAAGAATATACGTTGGGGTGTTTGCTCTCCAAAATTGGGTCATTTTGTGGCCATTTCTATTGTCATGGTGCTCCAGGACCTTCAAAAGTGTCATGGGTAGTCAGGAAATTAGCTATTTTTGTTTGGGTACAGTGTAGCATGAGTAATTGTCATTCAAAGTGTGAGCACCGAAAGCTGAAAAATCGGTCTGGGCAGGAAGGGGGTAAAAATGCCCTGTATTGAAGTGGTTAATACCCAGAGCTTAGCTGTACTGTACACATTAGGATACTTTCCGAAAACACACAGCAGACATTGTGTAATATTTGAAATCTGTTTGCAAAGGCCTCTTGCACACTGCAGCTTGAAAAAGCTCAGTACAGTTTTGTTTTTTTTGACTGAGCTAAAATACAGCCCATCAATTGTAATGTGTCTATGCACACAGGCGCGTAAACGAGTTCAGTGCATTCTTCATAAAAAAATAAGTGAATTGAAAAATCAGCATTTTTGGTCAGTAATTTAAGCCTCATGAGCACAAATTAACACTTACATATTGTGCAGAACAAAAACGCGAGAATACGTTTACGCGCGTGTGCAAAAACATGCGCAAATACATACAAAAAAAACTCTGAAAAAGTAGTGCAAGAGGCCCTAAAACTATCAGCAGTCCCTAATGCCAAGTGCACTACACCAGACTTGCCTTTGATATGTAGCAAGCACAACTCCTCCAAATGAAATTACTGCAACTGTAACCCTCAGCGTCTATTACGCAAAAGTAATGCCAAGTAAACACAGCAACATTACCTCTAAATCATCGTTTCCCATCTCCTGAGGGGGCTCATCATCTGGTGCAATAACTCCTTCATTATCCATATCTGGTTCAAAAACAAAATAGATTACAAACGCAATTGACTCAATTATGGATCCGCATAACTGTTTGTCATTTAGCTTACCCAAGTCACTTTCTTCACTTGCTGGTTGAGGAGTTGGAGATGGGACGCCTTCTTCTTTTATCTCATCTGTCTAAAAGCAAAAATGCACACAATGTTGAAAATAGATAAACGTAAAAACATAAAGCTATTGTATATAGGTGTGCACAACAAGCCGATGATGTGATTTAGAATGAAAGCTTTACAGTATGTAATGTTAGTTTTTGATATTCATTCACACCTTCGTTTTTTTTTATAGAGCTCTCTGTCTGCTTGGGGTCACAAAACCAGTGTAGAGCTTTGCACATTTCTCAAGTATACGTTGTGCTTCATAAAGGTTTTTTTTTTTTTTTTTTTTTAAATCAGCTGTTGCTTGAATAATCAATCTCATAGTGTAAAAGCTTGCTAAACCAAACAATTTTATTTTAGGCTGGATATACGTGTGCGCATGCAGTGTGTGTGTGGTAATTAACATGCATAGGTGTGAAATGCCCCATATAGTTTCTTAATCAGATGTGAACAAGCCACATAGGAAAGAACAGGATTCTACTAGAAATGCAAGTGTGAATAGGGCCCTAAAAGGATAGAAAATAAGGGAAAGGAAACACTCATGATTGCCAAGTTAAAGTGCAAGTCCACCTTTACTGAAAACCTGTAAGGTGAACTTACATTGGACCCCCTTCCAATTGCACCTGGTCCCGCTAACCTCGAGTCCGGCGTTCCCCCGCACTGACAGATCGTATCGCCGCTGTACTGGTCCTTGAATTTGAAATAGAAGAACAAAAAAATGCAGCGCTAACAATCAGAGAAATGCCAGACGAAACTATGTGAATAAATACAAAAAATACCATCCAGACATAGCTCCACTCAACAGTCAAGTATGAGGTGAAGAAATAGGCTAACATTACTGTGCCTAAACCATATATGGGGAAAAATTGATAACACCCAAATAAGTAAAAAACCAAAGTCTTAGTTGATCCGTGATGGATGTGTAGAATCTGATGTACAGTGTGGATTATTCACGTGGCAGATGTATTGCATCTAGACACCTCGAGCGTACTTGAAGTATCATCCAACGACAGACTGGTGGTAAATAGATACTCTTACCGTGAGTCAGATGTGACTAGACAGATGAAATCCCAGGACCAGGTACTCCAATGGGGATGTCTCCAATCCAGCTTCCAGATAGTAAAGGAAATGTGGTATGGAAGGACCTCTCGGTGATATTTATACAAAAGGCCTACGCCTCAGTATACCTTCCGTAATAGATACCCCCTTGGGCCAGATGTCATAAAAAGAAAACAAAATAGCTCCACATAGTGAAAGTAGGTCCAAGTTATGGTAAAAAATTAACAGCCTTTATTGGCATTACATCCCAAAAAAGTAACAATACATGTAGCCTTGATAGATACAGGTAAAAGACAAGTCCTCGAGGTAAAAAAAAAAAAAAGAAAAGTGTAAAAGCGTGATGGCAAGGGTAACAACCCTGGGATTTTAGCTTGCTGTTACCCTTGCCATCACGCTTTTACACTTTTTTTTATCTCGAGGACTTGTCTTTTACCTGTATCTATCAAGGCTACATGTATTGTTACTTTTTTTGGATGTAATGCCAATAAAGGCTGTTCATTTTTTACCATAACTTGGACCTACTTTCACTATGTGGAGCCATTTTGTTTTCTTTTTATGACATCTGGCCCAAGGGGATATCTATTATGGAAGGTATACTGAGGCGTAGGCCTTTTGCATAAATATCACCGAGAGAGGTCCTTCGTTGATGTTGGATGATACTTCAAGTACGCTCCAGGTGTCTAGATGCAATACATCTGCCACGTGAATAATCCACACTGTACATCAGATTCTACACATCCATCACGGATCTACTAAGACTTTGGTTTTTATCAATTTTTCCCCATATATGGTTTAGGCACAGTAATGTTAGCCTATTTCTTCACCTCATACTTCACTGTTGAGTGGAGCTATGTCTGGATGGTATTTTTTGTATTTATTCACATAGAGTTTCACCTGGCATTTCTCTGATCGTTAGCGCTGCATTTTTTTGTTCTTCTATTTCTATAGCAATACCATCTTATTGTTTATGCCAGCTGCTTCACCTTTTGCACATTTTCTTTTATTGGTAGCGCAATTTTTTTTCCCTTGGATTTGAAATCCCTGTGGCTTACTCTCCACTTCGCCTGCGGTGACAGGACGGGCTATGCGGGTAAACCTCGGACATAAAATATAAACAAAGCATATCCCTCTGTAGCCGAGGTCTGCAAACTGTCGATCGCGGTGACCAGTAGATCGCAAATGGATCCCTGCCTTGTGGACCAAAATGGTTTCCCCCCGGAGGTGCAGAGTGGCACAGGCACACGGTCAATCCTAGGCTGCAGAGGAAGCCCCTACCCTATCTGATTAATGGCCACTTCTACCTACCAATCACAGCAAGATAGGCTCTCATTACATTGCACCCTTTCGACTGCCATGCACTGTACCTGAATGCCCCATCTCCGCCACGTCTTTCAGACCCCCCCCCCCTCAAAACACACCATGCTGACCTTCCAGCACTGCACCCTCCTGACCCCGCTACACCGCACTCTCCCGACAGCCCTGGACCAAGTCTTTCTAACCCCCCCTGCACCATACCCACCTGACCTCCCTGAACCACGTCTTCCTGACCCTCCACCCTCTTGGCAGCCCTGCACAGTACCCTCCTGCACCATGTATTCCTGTACCCTCTTCACTATGTCTTCCAGCCCCCCCCCCCCTCCTGAGCACCGTGCACCACATCTTCCTGACCCCCCCCCCCCCTCAAGCTACCACCAGGCTCTTATCCGAACATGCCTGAGCTCTTAAACTAGGTGAAGTTCGGCCCTCTGATCGCCTCCCCGTTAACCACTTTCCTGCAGAGTGCGGAAAGCGATGTGAAAATAATCACTCCATTCTCCCTCTGCACTCAACAGCCCTCTCTTATTGATCCCTGGATTAACGGACACTTCCACCTACCAGTCACAGGAAGGTAGGCTCTCATCACACCGCACCCTCCTGACTGCCATGCACTGTACCTGAATGGCCCCCCTGCGCCCCGGCCACATCAGGTCTTCATGACACTCCTGCATCGCACCCACCTGATCCCCCTGCACTGCATCCTCCTGGCCCCACACACACTATGTATTCCTGACCCCCCGCACAGCACCATTCTGACCCAGCTACACCATGTCTTCCTGACCCCCTTGCACCACACCTTCCTGACCCAGCTACACCATGTCTTCCCGAACCCCCCTTCACTGCACCCTCCATGTCCTCCTGACCCCCCCCCCCACACCACATCTTCCCGACTCCCCTGCACAATGCCCTCCTGCACTGCACCCTCCTGACCCCCGCACCATAGATTCCAATCTCCCTGAACCATACCCTTCAGACCCTCTCTTCCAGACCCCTGCACCATGTCTTCATGACCCCCCTGCACAGTACCCTCCTGCACCACATCTTCCTGACCCCCCCACCCCATTTCTTCCTAATGCCTCTGCACCATACCCTCCTGACACCTCCCCACCATGTATTCGTGACCCCCCCACATCCTCTTGACCCCCCCTGCACCACCTCTTCCTGACCCCCCTGCACCGCACTCTCTCAACACCCCCCCCTGCACCATGTCTTCCTAATGCCTCTACACCATATCCTCCCGACCCCACACCATGTATTCCTTGTGACAGAAGCAATTGGCACCCCGATTAGGTGCTTCCTTCTGCCAAACAGTGCCGGACTACCCGGGTCTTAACTATAAGGCCATCAGCAAGGAAGGGAGCTTTCAACAAAATTACAAACCTACAAAGCCTGCTAATGTACAGAAAACACAAGACTAAAGCTGGCCATGCATGAATTTAAAATTATTTGGTCCAACAGGGACCAGCCAACTTTCGATCCATGTATGGGCTGGCTGGTTGTACACAAGTCAATCGATTGACTTGTGTACAACCAGCCTGTCAAGTTTTTGCCCAAACGATCAGTTGATGATGGGGAAGTTTACCTGCTGTCAGAATGCAATAGCTCAGTGGGAAGGATTCTTGGCTCCGTTTTTCCATTCAACCCGCTGGGCTGGTTGAACAAAAAAAAAAAAAAAAAAAGAAAGAAAATGTAATCTATGGCCAGCTTTAGCTATACACTAGTAGAATTTTGTTAGAAAGGTTTCCATTTTCAGAATGTTCATCCAATTTTATAATCATTCAATCAGTCAAATCGAACTTTTCAACTGCAGTGATGTGAAAAATCAAAAGAGCAGGAAGGAAATTTTTTTAACCAGTGTTTGTGGTTTCCATTCAGCAAAGTCCATTCATTCCAAAACACAAAATGTTAAAAGCAAATACATTTTGAAGTACTTTTAACCGCTTAAGGACCGCCTCCTGTATATATACACACGTCGGCAGAATGGCACAAGCACGTACAGGTACGTCCTCTTTAACCACTTCAATATATAAGCCATAGTAATATGACGCCCATCTGGGTGGGCGTCAAAGGAGGTCCTTTCAGATATCCTTTTGTTGTGCCGGCGATTCTGTGCAACATAAGAATGATCATAGCGGCGCCGCTTGATCGTTCTTATAGGTGGCGGGTGGGGACATCCCCCCCCCCCCCCTCCATCCGGTGCTTCTCCGGGCTCTCCCATGCCATCGGGGACCCGGAGAGAATCATCCGGCGCCGGTGGTGGGTCACGTGACGAGCATAGAGATGACTGGTGACCAGATGGTCACCAGTCATCTCTATGACCGTCAGAGGCCTGGGCGCGATGTGATGACGTCACGCCCGGGTCCTCAGATGTAAACAAAGCCGCCATTGCAGCTAGTAAACATGAGATCAGTGAAAAATTTTTCACGATCTCATGCTTTCCAGCCTGGAGTCTTATTGATCCCGCATCTCTCAATAAAGAGGACCTGTCACACACATTCCTATTACAAGGGATGTTTACATTCCTTGTAATAGGAATAAAAGTGATAAAAAAATAAAAAAAACGCCCGTCCCCGGTAGCTCGCGATCAGAAGCGAACGCACACGCAGGACCCGCCCACATATGTAAACGCCGTTCAAACCACATATGTGAGGTATCGCCGCGTGTGTTAGAGCGCGTGCAACAATTCTAGCACTAGACCTCCTCTAACTCTAACCTGGTAACCTGTAAAAAAAATGTAACCACTTAACGACCGCCCACTGTAAATATAAGTCGGCAGAATGGCACCGACAGGCACAATCACGTACATATACGTGAGTGCCTTTGTATAGTTGGGGGGTCCTATCGGACCCCCCTTCTATACAGTGAGCGGTCGTTAATTGTTCGGGAGCGATCCAGGATGAGGGGACGGCCGTTCGATTCCGGCCACCCCCTCGCGATCGCTCCCGGCGAATGAGAAAGCTTCCTCTGCTGTGTAATGTTTACACAGGCAGAGGAAGTGATGTCATCTCTCATGCAGCGCTCACATATACCGAGTGCCGTACAAGAGAAGACACACAGGTTAGTGCACAAACAGCACACTGACACCAGGACACATAGGAACATAAATCGCCCCCCCAGATCACCCCCCAGCCACAGTGTCACTGATTGCAGTGACCATTTATTTACTGATCACTGCAATCAGTGACATTTGTGACTGTAAAAGTGTCACAACAGTTTAGTTTTAGGTCCAGTGTAGCCCCCTAACCCCCCCTAATAAAGGTTTAACCCCCTGAAAGCCCCCCAGGTAACCCTTTCACCCCCTATCACCACTGTCGCTAAGCGATCGTTTTTCTGATCGCTGTCTTATTGTCAGTGATGCCGATAGGTAGTTAGTTATTTTTTTTTAGGTTCGCCGCAGGTTTTAATAGCGTTGGGTACCCCCATATATTACCCAATAAAGGTTTAACCCCTTGATCGCCCCCCCAGGTAACCCTTTCACCCCCTTTTGCCAGTGTCACTAAGCGATCGTTTTTCTAAACGCTGTATTAGTTATGCTGGTGCCGATAGATAGCCAGTTATTTTTTTTAGGTTCGCCGCAGGTTTTTATAGCGTCAGGTACCCCCATATATTATCTAATAAAGGTTTTAACCCCCTAATTGCCCCTAGTTAACACTGCGTCACACCCCAGGCAGCGTCGTCAGGTTATGAAGCATACACCTCCCTTAGTGGTATAGTATCTGAACAGATCAATATCTGATCTGATCAGATCTATACTAGCGTCCCCAGCAGTTTAGGGTTCCCGAAAATGCAGTGTTAGCGGGATCAGCCCAGATACCCGCTAGCACCTGCGTTTTGCCCCTTCGTCCAGCCCAGGCCACCCAACTGCAGTATCGATCGATCGCTGTCACTTACAAAAACACAACACACATAACTGCTGCGTTCGCAGAGACAGGCCTGATCCCTGCGACTCCAGTGCTGTAGGAGGTGATTTCACCACCACAGTTAAAAAAAAAAAAATAAGCATATATGCCGAAGCATTGGGGCAGAGGAGCGATTTTGCTCCTAATGCCGCGTACATACGGTCGAAATTCCGACGGAGGCTTGCCCGTGGAAAAGTCTGACCATGTGTACGCGGCATAACTTTTGCGGGAGGATGCCACCATGCTTCGGCATATATAAATGGTGCATGTATGCCCATCATTAGAAGTGGGTGGATGAAGGGCGGTATTCTAATGGTGGGCATACCCACCGATCAATCTCTTTTTTTCGTTCAGCCAACAGGCTGCATGAAAAAAAAGATTACAATACATGTCCAACAAGGCCAGCAACGTACAGGTATGTTGCTGGACTTTGAATGGTTGATTGATGCCTGTGGGTTTAGGTATCATCTTGGTATCATTCTTTTCAGCCAGCGGCCGGCTTTCATGTAAAAGCAATCCTAGTGGCCAATTAGCCTCTGGACTGCTTTTACAAGCAGTGGGAGGGAATGTCCCCCCCCCCCCGGATATAAAAAGCGCCATTGGGAAATTGGGAAAGCATTTTATCACACCGATCTTGGTGTGGTCAGATGCTTTGAGGGCAGAGGAAAGATCTAGGGTCTAATAGACCCCAGTTAAAAAAAAAAAAAGAAGAAGTAGTACCTGTCACTACCTATTGCTATCATAGGGGATATTTACATTCCCTGAGATAACAATAAAAAAATGATAAAAATAAAAAAAATAAAAAAAAAGCACCCCTGTCCTGCCCTGCTCTTGTGCAATGGCGAACGCAAGCGTGGGTCTGGCGTCATATGTAAACAGCAATTGCACCATGCATGTGAGGCATCACCGCGAAGGTCAGATCGAGGGCAGTCATTTTAGCAGTAGACCTCCTCTGTAAATCTAACGTGGTAACCTGTAAAGGCTTTTAAAAATGTATGTAGTTTGTCGCCAATGCGCGTTTGTGCGAAATTTTAAAGCATGTCGTGTGTGGTATCTATGTACTCAGCCTAAGATTCTCTTTTTTATTTCATCAAACATTTAGGCAATATAGTGTGTTTTAGTGCATTAAAAAAAAAAAAAAAAAAAAGTGTATTTTTTCCCAAAAAAAATGCGTTTGAAAAATCGCTGTGCAAATACTGTGTGAAAAAAAAAAAATGCAACACCCACCATTTTAATCTGTAGGGCCTTTGCTTTAAAAAAATATATAATGTTTGGGGGTTCAACATAATTTTCTTGCAAAAAAAAAAAAAAAAAATGTTTTCATGTAAACAAAAAGTGTCAGAAAGGGCTTTGTCTTCAAGTGGTTAGAAGAGTGGATGTAAGCTTCCTAATGTTGTGTATAAAATGCCATAACAGTTCAAAACCCCCCCAAATGACCCCATTTTGGAAAGTAGACACCCCAAGCTATATACTGAGAGGCATGTCGAGTCCATGGAATATTTTATATGTTGACACAAGTTGCGGAAAAAAGACAATTTTTTTTTTTTTTTTTGCACAAAGTTGTTACTAAATGATATATTGCTCAAACATGCCATGGGCATATGTGGAATTACACCCCAAAATACATTCTGTTGCTTCTCCTGAGTACGGGGATACCACGTGTGAGACTTTTTGGGAGCCTAGCCGCGTACGGGACCCCAAAAACCAAGCACCGCCTTCAGGCTTTCTAAGGGTGTAAATTTTTGATTTCACTCCTCACTGCCTATCACAGTTTCGGAGGCCATGGAATGCCCAGATGGCACAACCCCCCCCCCCCCCCAAATGACCCCATTTTGGAAAGTAGACACCCCAGGCTATTTGCTGAGAGGTATGGTGAGTATTTTGCAGATCTCGCTTTTTGTCACAAAGTTTTGAAAATTGAAAAAAAAAGAAAAAATATTTTTTCTTTCTTCATTTTCAAAAACAAATGAGCTGTAAAATACTCACCATGCCTCTCAAATAGCTTGGGGTGTCTACTTTCCAAAATGGGGTAATTTGGGGGGGTTTTGTGCTATTTTGGCATTTTATGGCCTTCTAAACTGTGATAGGTAGTGAGGAGCGAAATCAAAAATTTGCGCCCTTAGAAATCTTGAAGGCGGTGCTTGGTTTTCGGGGGCCCGTACGCGGCTAGGCTCCTAAAAAGTCCCACACATGTGGTATCCCCATACTCCGGAGAAGCAGCAAAATGTATTTTGGGGTGCAATTTCACATATAACCATGGCTTGTGTGAGCAATATATCATTTAGTGACAACTTTTTGTAATTTTTTTTGTCATTATTCAATCACTTGAGACAAAAAATAAAAAAATTCAATGGGCTCAACAAGGCTGCCTCTCAGCAATTTCCTTGGGATGTCTACTTTCCAAAATGGGGTCATTTGGGGGGGGGGGGGGTGTACTGCCCTGCCATTTTAGCACCTTAAGAAATGAGATAGGCAGTCATAAATTAAAAGCTGTGTAAATTCCAGAAAATGTACCCTAGTTTGTAGATGCTATAACTTTTGCGCAAACCGATAAATATACGCTTATTGACATTTTTTTTTACTAAAGACATGTGGCTGAATACATTTTGGCCTAAATGTATGACTAAAATTGAGTTTATTCGATTTTTCTTATAATAAAAAGTAGAAAATATATATATTTTTTTTTTTAAATTCCAGTCTTTTTCCGTTTATATTGCAAAAATAAAAAAAATAAAAATCGCAGAGGCAATCAAATACCATTAAAAGAAAGCTCTATTTGTGGGAAGAAAAGGACAAAAATTTCGTTTGGGTACAACATTGCATGTCCGCACAATTTCCAGTTAAAGCAGCGCAGTGCCAAATTCTGAAAACACCTCTGGTCCTTTAGCTACAAAATGGTCCGGGGCTTAAGTGGTTAAGCAGCAATAATGGGTACAAGTCTTACCTGGCTTTCTTTAAAAGATTCTTCAGGTGGCGGGGCCTGGATAGAAGCACCTAAGCTGTTGGGGGGGGGGGGGGGGGAAAGAAGGAATATATAACATGACTCTACAAGAATAAGTTACACAGGGTATTTATGTTATGAATACTCTTGCCTTCAAAAACATTTCACAAGTCAAACATTACCTAAATTTCTGATTTTAACCACAAATACTCTCCAAATCTTCCTGCTCTGGCCTAATTTCTTCCCCATATACTGTATACACCATTTGCATAGTATAGGATTTCTTACACCATATAATAAATTCACACTGCACTAAGAGCCCAAAATAGATATCTAAAGTATAAAGTAAAACCTGCATAGGAAAACAAAAATAAAACCGTCGGCAGTGCCTAATCCTCCCAGCTCAAAAATCACAACACATGCAGAACAAAAGTGATCAGCCACCAATGTTACACAATGAGCCTGAATAGCCAATCTCCAGGTCTAAAGGCTGCCGTAAACAGCTCAAATCTTCTGACTGAACAGCTTTTGAAGGAGCCGCATGGAAGATTGTTGGCCGAACAGAACTTGTATCCAATCAGATGCGGACATTGTTTGAGCATTTTGATAGCTGCTGCAGTCAGCGGTCAGAAAATAGCTGACAGAGAAGATTTGTCTATCCATACTGTTTAGGGTGCTGGATTTCTTTCCTTTGTCATGCAGACTGAAGAGCGTTAAAAAAAAAAAAAAAAAAAAAAATCTATAATTGTTAAATGGTGGGTGACAGAATATCAAGAGTTTGCTAAGAAAGAGACCAATAGACAAAGATGGTCAGTACTTGCTTAGACTACTTGGATTGGAGACTGCAGTGTTAGCCCATGTTCACACTGGGCCGATTTGGCATGTCAAATAATCAGCTATTGGCACGACGCCGACTTTACGGCGCCGCACCGTATACTAGGGTTGTCCCGATACCGATACTAGCATCGGTATCGTCACCGGAAGTTACAAGCACTGATCTGCCTGTATACATTTCAATAAAGCCTGACAGCTTCTCCCCGGACCCCCCCCCCTCCTTTCAGCTGCTTTAGTGAAATTTATACAGCGGTGATCGGTGCTTGTAACTCCCCCCAAAGCCGCACCGATCACCGCTGACTGTCCCCTGTATCTTTCTCCGTGCTGCTGCTATACTCCTCCACGCTCTGTGTCCCCCTCGGTGCTGCTCTCCCCCTCCGTGCTCCGTATCCCCCTCTGTGCTGCGCTCCCTCTTTGGTTCGTTGTCCCCCTCAGTGCTGCTCTCCTTCTCCGGGTGTCCTTGTATCCCCCTCCGTGCTCCGTGTCCCCCTCGGTGCTGCTCTCCTTCTCCGGGTGTCCTTGTATCCCCCTCCGTGCTGCTGCTGTCCGTGCTCCGTGTCACCCTCCTGCTGCTCTCCCCCTCCGTCCTCGATCTGTCAGGATGGAGAGAGGAGGTAGGAGCCGCTAAACCCGGCTCCTTCCTTTTCGAATGAACAGAGTCAGTGATCACTGACTGTTCATTCATATAACTGAAACATCTTAACCGGTGTTTACGATGCTTCAGTTTATGAATGGAGAGGAGCCTCATGTCCATTAATTTTAGCTGCAGAGAAAGGGACTGGGGAATCTGTGTCCCCCAGTCCCTTTCTCTGTCTCATAGGGGAGATGTCAGAGGTCTGTTAAGACCCCTGAAATCTCACTAAAGCCCCCCAACAGCGCAAAAAAAAAAAACTTTCACATGACATTAAAAAAAAAAAGTATCGGTAATCGTTATCGGCGAGTTCTTGAAAAAAAGTACCGGTACTTGTACTCGGTCTTAAAAAAGTGGTATCGGGACAACCCTACCGAATACCAATAGTAGTTCCTGTACTACTTTTGGCGACTTCGGGTGGGTTTTGAATAGACATCTGTGCATGAACCCGCACAGATGTCTGTCAAATCGCCCCTGATGTCGGACTGAAATACCGGTTGGAAATTGTGAGAGTTCAGCCGAACTCGCACGATTTCTAACCTGCATTCAGTGTGAACCTATGCTTAATTGGAGAAGTGGAGAGGATCTGGAAAGGTAAGAGACTGGAGAGGCTTATGCTGTTCTTATATAGGTAATCTACATGCTGTGCACTGCAACAGTGTTGGCAAACATTTTTAGAGTCATACCTTTCTCTGTTCTGAAGCAATTCACATTTACCCGGTCATGTTTCTCACATAAATTTTCAAATGGTAAACTCAGCCTTCATCTTCACCAACTTAATTTTAACATTGTAATAAAAGAAAATGCAGGGTTTGCATCCTTTAAAAAAGTATCTTCCCAAAATGAAACCCTTATTGCGGGCATCACTAAAAGGCGGACCGCGGGCCACATGCGGCCCTCTGCCATTCGGACCGCCACGGTACCGCCATGTAGGAGCCTTTTCTTCCTCCTGCCGTTGCTCTGTAATCCTCACAGAGCCGACAGTGGGAGGCGGAACAATTCTGGGTGGAGGGCGGAGCTGCCCGAGATTATCAAACAGGCGATTGGCTGCTAGGACTGTCCTTCATCCTAGCAGCCAATCACCTGTTTGTTACCTCGGCTCTCCATCCAGAACTGTCCCGCCTCCCTCCAGACACGCTGTGCCTCCCTCCGATCTGCCTGTGTAAGGTAGGACAGTGAGGGGGGTGAAGTTTAGAGCTAACAATTGAATGTGTGGGGAGGATGCCGAGCCTCAGGATTGCAGTGATGTGGGGGCGGGGGGGGGAGGGGCTGAGGACATCAAAGAGGGGGAGCTGAGGACTGTAATGTGGGGGGTACTGAGGACTGGAGTGTGTGTGTGTGTGTGTGTGTGTGTGTGTGTGTGTGTGGGGGGGGGGGGGGGACGGGACTGAGCACTGTACTGTGGGGGGAGCTGAGGACTGGAGTGTGGGGGAGCTGAGGACTGGAATGTGAGGGGAGCTGAGGACTGGAATGTGAGGGGAGCTGAGGACTGTAATGTGAGGGGAGCTGAGGACTGTAATGTGAGGGGAGCTGAGGACTGTAATGTGAGGGGAGCTGAGGACTGTAATGTGAGGGGAGCTGAGGACTGTAATGTGAGGGGAGCTGAGGACTGTAATGTGAGGGGAGCTGAGGACTGTAATGTGAGGGGAGCTGAGGACTGTAATGTGAGGGGAGCTGAGGACTGTAATGTGAGGGGACTGAGGAGAGTAATGTGGGGTTATGATGTTAATAGGGGCAGAGGACAGTACTGGGGGTTGATGTTAAGGAAGTGTGAGGACACTACTGTGGAAGGAGTGGAGGGGGATGATGTAAAGGGGGAGCTGAGGACACTCATCAAGAGGGGATCTTGATGTGAAGGGGGAGGGGACTGTGATGTGCACTGGGGACTAAGGAAGCTGATATAAGAATGGATTAAGATCTGTGCATGTGCATTAGGTGCACACGTCGTGGGTGGATCAGCTTATTTTAATGGGCTGCACTACCCACATGAAAACCGAGATAAAGAAGTCCTTGACCTTTTTTTTTTTTAAAAGAAAATTGCGCCGCACCAAGCCACATTGTGCTGCAGCAACATGTCGTTTGGCGCATGCGAAGATGCATGACAGGGAACCAAAATGATATTCGGACCTCTGCTATAAGAAAATTTTACTGACCGGACCTCGGCGAATTGTAATTCAATACCCCTGCCCTATTGTAATCTGGTTTATGTCCAGCGTAAGATCCTGGGAAAAGCACTAAGCCGTTTACACAAGAAAATGAATTTTTTGCTGCGTTCTGTACACCATACATTGCACAGAACTTCTACATGTTGCCATACTGCAAATAAGCGACATTTGATTTCATTATTTTTAGATGTCGGGCTCGCTGCATGCTTATTTTGGGTCATTCACTTAGAAAACACTGATACAAAAGTCAGGCAACTAGCATTTTTTTAGGACACAAATAGGGCTGCAAAGTGAATTGTCTGGCTTGCTGTAGTGATCTTGGCAGTTGCGCAGATGTGTGCAAGGCAATTTATCCGTATCACCATTCTGTCCCGGAAGGCAAAAGACCCCCCCCCCAATAAAGCGTGATGCAATTCCTTCCTGATCCCCAGGAAGCAATCAGATATTCCCTGGATCAACTACCCCTGGTGTTACCTAAATATGTGGCTTGATGGACTTTCAACCTCACCTACTATGTAACTATGTTAGCATCCACTTATATTTTGTGCATTAAGGTTCGATACATCTATGCATGTTGCTTTTGAGTGTTTCTGCAGTGCTTTCTGTGTTTTTTACAGTGTTATTACAGCAATTTGCATTTAATGAAAATTTGTTGTTGGGCAGATTTTAAAAACGCAATTTGCGGCAATCTTCAGCTTCTCCATTGAAATCCACTGAACTAAAGAAAAAAATCACCGTTTTGCGTTTAAAAAAAAGTCCCTGACCATTTCCAAAAATGCATGGATGTGAACATGTTCCATAGGAACCTCTTTTTTTTTCTTCCTGACAATTGTTCTGAAAACAAACGGCTCCCTGATTGACAAGGCATGAAGCTCACCAATTCTTCGAGCTGTCATTATAGCCACTAGAAAAAGAAAAAAAAAAAAAAAAAAAAACCAACTTTAATTGAAATCAGTGTTAGGGAGGCTAAATCAATAGGCTCAAAGAGTTCCCTGGTCAGAGCCTGTAGAACAGATAAGTCCCACTTTGGGCAGCCTCTAATCACTACCGGTCTGGACCGGGTGAGGGCCTTGAAGAATCTAATCACAAAGGGTTGTGCTGAAATTTTTCCAAAAACACCCCCAGTGCGGCAACCTGGACTTTAAGGGTACTGACTGCCAAACCTTTATCGGCTCCCTCTTGCAGGAACTCCAGGACAGAAGAAAGATCCTCTCAGGACCCGGCTGGACGTAGTGCACCAGAAGTTGAAAACTTTCCAGACCTTGGAATAAATTGCTCTGGTAACACTTGCTACCCTCCTATCCAGTAGAAAACTAACCTATCCATAAATCCCTTCCTCAAAAGCTGCTCTTCAGAAGCCAGGTTGTGAGCTTTACCTTTGCTACCTCCTGGTGGAATAGAGGGCCCTGTATCAGCAGGTTCTGTCTCAACAGAAGGTGCCAATACAGTTTGAGCTGCATCTGGACAAGGAATGAAAAACCAAGCTCTCTTCAGAAGGTTTTTGGCTGTGAAAGTGGAATCCATCCAAAATCTTCTGTAACCGACTGTTGCGATTTAGGACGATATGGTACTTTCGAGTGTTTTCTGAATAAGGGATACCTGCGAGTAGAAACCCTGGAACTCTTGTAGGGACCAGGACAATGACTCAGATCTCAGTTCCTGAATTAGGAACTTCATTGCGAGAGCCCCCGATTGGATCCCGTGGAGCGTTCGGCACCAAAAACCTTTTTGGTGGTTGTTTTGTCAATTCGATCATATAACCCTGGGAGAGTATGTTTAAAATGAACTGGTTTTGAGTAATACGTCTCTGCTGCATTAGACTCCTGGAGCCTTCCCGGAACTGGAAGGAAGAAGCCAGTGATTTTTTGGAAGTCGTAGGAGGATTGAGGAGCACTCCACTCCTACCTTTGGGTTTTTGGAAGGACCATGGCTTTCTTTTTCCCTGCGTTTTATCTTCCTGCTGCCCTTTCTGGGGAAGAAAAATAGGATTTTTGTACTCACCGTAAAATCCGTTTCTCTGACACAGCTGGATACTGTAAACGTGTGGGTATATGTCCCTGCTCGCAGGAGAAGATCTAGGCAGAATGTTAGATACATTCTAGAACAAACCAGAGCTGAACAGCCCCGCCCAGGGGGACGGTCCCTCCGGACATTACCCTCCCCACCTGCAGCTAGCAGCCTCAGCTCGTAACAAAGCACTACAAACCTTAAAAAGGAAGGGTGGGTGCTGTGTCAGTCAATGGACGTCAGAGAAACGGATTTTACGGGGAGTACAAAAATCCTATTTTCTCTTATCGTCCATGGACTGACACAGCTGGATACTGTAAACATGTGGGATGTCCCAAAGCAGCATCAGAAGGGTGGGAGCAGTAGTAAAGGAACAACCACAATTTCACTCCAAACAAGCAGAGCTCCTCAACGGAGGAGTTGCAACATTAAACAGCGGCCTGCAATGCTTTGCGGCTGAAGGAAGGATCCGAAGATGCAGCCACATCAACCTTATAAAATTTTGAAAAGGTATGAACGGACGACCAGGTCGCCGCCTTGCGCAACCGACGCTTGATGTCGGAAAGCCCAGGAATCACCAATTGCCTTGGTGGAATGCGCCGCAACCAGAAAGGGAGGCGCCTGCCCCTTAAGGGCATAGGCCTGTAGGACGGTCTGCCTGATCCACCTAAAGACGGTGGCAGACGACACCGCTTGGCCGTGTTTTGGACCAGAGACATACACAAACAGTGAGTCAGACTTCCGAATGGAAACAGTAGCAGACAGGTACACCCGTAAGGCTTGTACCCATCTTAATGTATGAAGCGCAAACTCTCAGGGATGCAATGGGTGAGGACACAAGGACGCAAGAACAATGTCCTACTTAAGGTGAAAGGTGAAAGGCCAAATGCCATCTTTTGAAAAGGAAGGTCGTGGGCGCAACACCGCCATATCCTTATGGAGGACCAAGTAAGGCGACTTGCAGGACAAGGCCGCCAACTCAGACACCCGTCTAACCAAAGTAATGGCCACTAAGAAGGCCACCTTCTGGGACAAGGTCAAGAGAGGAATCTCCGATATTCTCAAAGGAATGTTCTTGGAGAACCAAGATGCATCAAATTCAGATCCCAAGTAGGGAGAGGAGGCTTGACAGGAGGGGATCACATGGTGAACCCCCTGCACAAAAAGGTGCTAATCAAGGAATGGCTCGGTAATGGTCATTGAAAAAGACAGCCTGGGCCGAAATCCGACCCTCAATGGTATGCAAGGCCAGCTTTTGGGTCACACCACACTGTAAGAACAGTAAAATCCTGGGAACGGAATACGTCCGAGGACGCCAATCAAGTTCCTCGCACATAGCCATGCAAGCCTTCCAGGTATGGTGAAATATATATTGGATATCTATCTATCCATCTCTTTCTGGTGGAAGATTCCCGTGTCAACAACTTAGAAGAGATGACCGAATCCGAGAGACCTCGGTCCTTCAGCACCTGGCTTTAAACAGCCATGCTATTAAAGCCAAGGACTGTAAAGCAGGATGAAGTATAAGATGAGACAGAAGGTCCACCCCAATAGGCAGTCGCCAAGGAATGTCTGCGACTAGCCGAAGTAGATCGGCGTACCAATGTCGCCGTTCTGGAGCAATGAGGATCACCGGAATGGCCTCAGCCCCTACTCTGCGAGGCAGCAACAGTAGCGGAGGGTAAGCATATATCAGGCGATACTGCCCCCACAGGCTACCAACGCGTCTGACGCTTCTGCCCAGGGGTCCCTGGATCTGGCCCCGATGTTGACACCTTGCGAGTGAGTCAAGAGGCCATAAGGTCCACATCCGGTGCCCCACCTCTGGTAAAGGAGGTGGAAACACCTCCGGATGCAAGGACCCTTCCCCTGCAATGCACAAGGCCGACAGGACCTTCTTGCAGCGAGATGTATGAAAATCCCCAAGAGACTCTGCAATGTATCGGAGAAGAGAGGCCCCGGTGTACAGGGTGCCTCAACTGTTGGCCAATAAAGGCAACTTGACAGAGCTTCCCTAGAAACTCGGTCAGAGGACCAGTACCTCAGCCTCCACAGGAGGCGCAAACCCACCCCGGGCACAGAGACCCTAAAGGCTAAAAGCAGTTGCAGTGCACCTGCTAGTCGACTGATAGATGAAACAGAGGCTTTTGCCCAGTCATTGAGCTACAGAAACACCAGAGACGCAGCCACTAACGGGCGTAACGCTAACCTCAGCCTGGCGAACACAGTCCAAGCCAGCGCTTCTGATCACCACTGAAAGCAGGTGGAAAGTGGTACCCCTGAAACCAGGGATCCTTGTGACAATGCTCCATCCAGCAGCTACCCATGGATAAGTGCGGATTGTGCAAACACAGTTTATACTGCGTATTTCATCAAACGCGCAAATAGAGTGTGGGAGGAAACCCACCCAGCCACAAAGAGCATAATACAACCACATACGGCGTATGTAGTTTAGTATGTGTGGATAAACCTATTAAACATGTTTATACTGTGCCAGCGACAAAGACGCGCACATCATCGGGGCTTGGACGTAAACCAGCCACGCAGATTGTGTACACAACCGTGTAGGTATGTTAGCCTGCGAATAAACAAATTGCACATGTTTATACTGTGCATAGCGCTGAAAATGCGCACACCATTGGAGCGTGGGGGAGAAACCGGATGAAACCCAAGCAGACTGCATACGCATACCGTGTAGGTATTATAGTATGTGTGCTAAACATTTTGCACAAGCCTATGTGTGCATACCACCGACGGCGCGCACTCCGTTGGCGCATGGGAGGAACCGAAGTACCCCACGCATACCCAGAGAATGCAATACCTACAACTACTGTGAATGTATTTAGTGTGGTGTATAAACATAATGTGTAAGTTTACACCGTGTATTGCACACATGTCATGTAGCGTGGGCGGAAACCCGGAGGAAACCCACATAGACTGCACAGACATACCGGGTAGGTATGTTAGTATGTGGATATCAAATCGCACTAAGGCTGTGCATAGAGCCAAAGCGCCCATACCAATGGAGTGTGGGAGGGAACCGGAGTACCCGGAGGAAACCCACACAGACTGCATACACATACCGTGTAGGTATTATAGCATGCGTGATGAACATTAAACATGTTTAACTGTGCAGAGGGCCAAAGGCGCACATACCGTCAGCGCGTGGGAGGAAACCGGAACACCCGGAAGAAACCCACGCAGACAGCGCACAGATACCGTGTAGGGATGATAGCATGTGAATAAACATACAGTATTGCACATGTTTATGCTGTGCATTTCCATTGGAGCGTGGGGGAAACCGGAGTACCCGGAGGAACCCCACGCAAACAGTATACCCATACTGTAAACATGTATAGTATGTGCAATAAAAAGAAAGAAAACAGGAGGGCGCACCGACCTAGTGTATTACAACTTACAGGTTTATTAAAATGTAAATAAAAAGCAATATTCCTACTCACAGACAAAGCTTAAATATCTAAGGGAGGAGAGAGGGTGAGGTGGGAGAAGATAGAAAAAGAGAAGGAAAAGGGGGAGAAAAAGGGGAGGAGAAAGGAGAGAAAAAGAGGGAAGGGACAGGGGAGGGGGAAAGGAGTAGGAAGGCACCATCAAACTACCCTCTAGTGTTGCTGCCTATTGCTGGTGGACACTCTGCGCATGCCGGCCACAGCCAACAATGGCAATCACCTCTAGTGGGCACAGCTGACCAGGACTCCACAAAGCAAGGGGTTCACGCTGGGGGGACATCCATCTGGGCAAACACAATAGGGCTGAGATGACACATCTAAATACATGCATGTGAATGCGTGCATAGTGCATGCATAATGCACACTCACCTCAAGGGGGGGCGTCCAACGAGGGATCTGCTCATCTGGACACGCTGCCAATGTGTTACCTTTCCACCCATCACTTCCGGTGAACCTAGAAACCTCCCCTGCTAGTCTGCAGACCGGTTCAGCGTGTCACATATAGTTTTGGAACTGGCCTAGTTTCCCTGCTTACTAGTGCTGCTATAGGTTCAACCAAAGGGGGCGCCAGCTCAGCAATTCTTGGTATTTTGGCAATATGTGCATGTATTTAGATGTGTCATCTCGGCCCTATTGTGTTTGCTCAGATGGATGTCCCCCCAGCGTGAACCCCTTGCTTTGTGGAGTCCTGGTCAGCTGTGCCCACTAGAGGCGATTGCCATTGTTAGCTGTGGCCGGCATGCGCAGAGTGTCCACCAGCAATAGTAGGCAGCAACACTAGAGGGTCGTTTGACGGTGCCTTCCTCCTCCTTTCCCCTCCCCAGTCCCTTCCCTCTTTCTCTCCTTTTCCTTTCTATCTTCTCCCCTCTCTCTTCCTCCCACCTCACCCTCTCTCCTCCCTTAGGCACCATGACCTGCTAATCAGCAGCCGCCTATGGGGCGGGCTGGTCTAAGCCCCGTCCATATGGGTGGAGCGAGCTAATTGCTCTCCACCTGAGCTGGGGCCTTCTACACATGGGCACACACATATATAACGGAGCACATGTTGAGAGCTTTCTACGGACCATTTAGGCTCTGATGAAAGGGGTGCGCCCCTGAAATGTAAGGCATCTGGATGTTTTTGGGGCATTATCCGACCCTCCCTGTTGTCAAGTCCTGTCAGTGAATGCCAAGATTTCCAGCCATCTTGTCCGATAAGCTTGTATTTAAGCTTTGTCTGTGAGTAGGACTATTGCTTTTTATTTACATTTTAATAAACCTGTAAGTGGTAATACACTAGGTCGGTGCGCCCTCCTGTTTTTTCTAGCCATATGAACACCCATTGTTCTGAGGAGGACTGCAAGACTTTAGACTTTGCCTCTAGACAGAACCACACCACCTATGTTTTGAGGATACACCGAGAGCGCAGGAGATTTTTGTTTTGTTAGTATGTGCAATAAACATATTGAACATGTCTATACTGTGCAGAGAGCCGAAGCGCACATACCATGAGAGCACAGGACACCGGAGCCCCCGGCGGAAACCCGCGCCGACCCAGAGAGTATAATACATACATATACTTTGAATGTGTCTAGAGTCGTGCATAAACATATTTTGGACGTTTATATCATGTATGGCACTGAAACACAGCATTGGAACGTAGGGGGGGGACACCCACGCAGACACAGAGACCAATAAACACATACATGCACTGTGAATGTATGCAGTGTAGGAGGTATAGGACGAGTTTAAATTATGGCGCAGAGGCGCATAATCTTCTCTGTATCATTCCAACCTGCTTGACTGTGCTGCCGAACAGCACGCAGGTAACCTCTGATCCTTAGACTGTGTATCTCTCAGAGCTCAGAGCATCCCCCAGGAAACGGCAGGTTTACCACAGGTGCAGAGACCCTGTTGTTGCCTCAGGACATCACACAGAAGGCTCACAGGGACTAGAGACATAAATGAATAAAGTCCCCCCCCACCATGCTGCGCCGACCAGGGGGAGGGAAACACTGTACCATCCATGCTGCTCTCGACGCAACGTGTGAGGAAGCTGTGTAAAAGAAAGGCTTGAAGGAACCAAGGGAAACAGCGTCCACCTGAGGTACCACAGCCACAGCACCCAGCTTGAGAGTGTTCCTCACATCATCAATGAGTTCAATTACAAGCGCCCTGTCATTCACTGACACAGAACTGGAGTCTTCCTCACAAGGGAATGTCCTGTTCACAAACATTAAAATATTCAGAGCTAGGGTCCTGAGCACAGTAGCTAGGCCCATATCTGAATCAGAGCACTCCATCACCAAAGATTTGTGGGGAGAGGGGACTTATAGCTTGGCTCCCTCCGCTCGCCCGCGCTTCCATTCTGACAAGGAAGGATTCCAGGACTGCCGACAACTGGTCCATAAGGACCGCAGGTGCAGGAGCACTGCCAGTTGCCTCAGGCAAGTGTGGAGAAGCAGGTGTATCAGACTCCATATCGCCACCCTCTGAGACCTTATACACTACTACAGTGAATATACAGTCCACCCACTGGCTACGCTGAGGAGGGGATACCCGGAGGACTCACCAACCCTTAAGGGCTGCTCAGTTCTGCTAAAGAAACTGCACTGTGAGCCTGAGGAGAGTGAAGAATCTGTGAGGAGATTCGCGCCGCAACGCCGCCGCTAGAGGCCGAAACTAAATGTGCGGCGGCTACAAGAAAATGGACGCAGCTATAACTGCGCCATTGAACCACGGCAAGATGGCCGACGAGCGCAAAATTCAAAGGCAAACAGCGCTAAAGCGCGCACTAATGGCGCACGCAATAACCACCTCACACAGCAGGAAAACTGCCCCTCACCCCAGAGCCCACTACAGACATGAGCGCCCAGCCAGGCCAGAGTGACCCCCAAGCACCCTCACATCACCAATACAGGGTGCAGAGAGCAGCATAACAGGGGGGAGACAGGGAGAAACCCCCCATATAAAGAAACACAGCCAGCATGTACTCACCTGCAGTAGGAGAGACTACTTACCCGTCCCTTTCAGGGACCCACTGGCTTGTTTCAGACAGACCTATCACAGAGCAGTACTGCGTAGCTGTCGGCCTGGTCCACCGCGAGAGATACAGTCAGTCAGGTACTGTTCAATCTTGAGGACCGCGGGAGCATGAAAGCAACCCGGCCTCCCCTGGAGTCATGGGGCATGTCGTGAACTGAGTCTCACGCACACAAGGCGAGGATCAGCACGCTCAATGGTCGGACAGGGAAGACTACGAGGATACCAGTGTACCCAACCTGTTGCCCAGCCGACAGTTGATTGAAGGTCCCAAAAACAAAATTTAAAAGTAAAATCTTCCAGGAGACTGGCTCCTGAGAGAGCCACGTCTTCTCCTTCTGCTAGGCAGAAAAAAAAAAACTGAGGTTGCTAGCTGCAGGTGGGAGAGTAATGTCCGGAGGGACTGCCCCCCTGGGCGGGGCTGTTCAGCTCTGGTTTGTTCTAGAATGTATGTTTCTAACATCTAACATTCTGCCTAGATCTTCTCCTGCGAGCAGGGACATATACCCACACGTTTACAGTATCCAGCTGTATCAGTCCATGGACGATAAGAGAAAAAACACCTGCACCTAATTTTCTTGACCGGAAATCATTACTTTTTATCGGCTGTGCTGTCAAGAATGGATTCTAGCTCCGCTCCCAATAGCAAATCCCCTGCAAAGGGAATGCCACACAACCTGTTCTTTGATGCTGCGTCGCTGGGCCAAGTTTTTAGCCATAAGGCCCTCCTAGCAGAGTTTGCCAATGCTGCAGACCTAGCCGACATACATATGGACCCTGCTGAAGCATCTGCAGTGTATGCCACTGCTGCAGATAAGGTTATACGAGTCCAGAATCTCTTGTTTAGGGGAATCCGCTGTAATATTGGATTTCATCTGATTAACCCAGTGCTCTAGATTCCTAGCTATGCATGTTGTTGCCATTGCTGGTTTCAGAATGTTCATGATTGCATACACCAGATTGTGAAACTGCGCTGTACAGGTGATACTCGAAAAATTTGAATATCGTGCAAAAGTTTATTTATTTCACTAATGCAACTTAAAAAAGGTGAAACTAATAAATCAGATAGTTCAAGCCATGATTTGTCATAATTGTGATGATTATGGCTTACAGCTCATGAAAACCCCAAATCCACAATCTCAGAAAATTAGAATATTACAAGCAATCAATAAAACAAGGATTGTACATAGAACATCGGACCTCTTAAAAGTAGAAGCATGATGCATATGTACTCAGTACTTGGTTTGGACCCCTTTTGCATCAATTACTGCCTCAATGCGGCGTGGCATGGAAGCGATCAGCCTGTGGCGCTGCTGAGGTGTTCTGGAAGACCAGGATGCTTCAATAGCGGCCTTCAGCTCTTCTGCATTGCTCGGTCTCATGTCTCTCATCTTTCGCTTGGCAATGCCCCAAAGATTCTCTATGGGGGTCAGGCGACTTTGCTGGCCAATCAAGCACAGTAATCCCACGGTCATTGAACCAGGTTTGTGGCGATTTTGGCAGTGTGGGCAGGTGCCATGTCCTGCTGGAAAAATAGGATTTTTGTACTCACCGTAAAATCCTTTTCTCTGACATCCATGGACTGACACTGCGTCTCTTTACACGTGGGTTATGTCCCTGCTTGCAGGAGAAGACCTAGGCAGAATGTGAGATGTTATACATACATTCTAAAAAGCCAGAAGCTGAACAGCCCCGCCCAGGGGGGCGGTCCCTCCGGACATAACCCTCCCACTGCAGTCAGCAGACCTCAGTTCGTAACAAAGCAGTACAAACCTTAACAGGAAGGGTGGGTGCCGTGTCAGAGAAAAGGATTTTACGGTGAGTACAAAAATCCTATTTTCTCTTATCATCCATGGACTGATATGGCGTCTCTTTACACGTGGGATGTCCCAAAGCAGTGTCAAGAGGGATGGGAGCAGTATAAATGGAAAAACCAAAAACTTCACTCCAAAACAAGGCAGAGCTGCAACTTTAAACAGCGGCCTGCAGCACCTTGCGGCCGAAGGAAGCAACCGAAAATGCAGCCACATCAACCTTATTTAAAAAAAAAAAAAAAAAAAAAAAAAAGCTTAGAAAAAGGTATGAACGGACGACCAGGTCGCCGCCTTGCACACTTGTGCAACCGACGCTTGATGTCGGAAAGCCCAGGAAGCACCAATTGCCCTGGTGGAATGCGCCGTAACCGGAAAGGGAGGCGCTCGCCCCTTGAGAGCATAGGCTTGAATGACGGTTTGCCTGATCCACCTAGAAATGGTGGCAGACGAAGCCGCTTGGCCCTGTTTTGGACCAGAGACAGTCACAAACAGTGAGTCAGACTTCCGAATAGAAGCAGTAGCAGACAGGTACACCCGCAAGGCTCGTACCACATCCAATGTGTGAAGCGCAAACTCTCTGGGATGCGATGGGTGAGGACACAAGGACGGGAGGACAATGTCCTCATTTAGGTGAAAGGCCGAGACCACCTTTGGCAAAAAAGAAGGTCGCGGACGCAACACCGCCTTATCCTTATGGATGACCAAATAGGGCGACTTGCAGGACAAGGCTGCCAACTCAGACACTCGTCTAACAGAAGTAATGGCCACTAAGAAGGCCACCTTCTGAGACAAAGTCAAGAGGGGAATATCTGATATTTTCAAAGGGAGGTTCCTGGAGAACCGAGAGCATCAAATTCAGATCCCACGGGGGGGGGGGAGGCTTGACAGGAGGAAGCACATGGCGAACCCCCTGTACAAAAGGTGCTAACCAAAGAATGACCCGCCAGCGGTCGCTGAAAGAAGACGGCCAAGGCCGAAATCTGACCCTTAATGGTACTCAAAGCAAGCTTTTGGGTCACGCCACGCTGCAGAAAACACAGGATTCTGGGGACAGAATACGTCCACGGACGCCAGTCCAGCTCTTCGCACGTGGCGATGTAAGCTTTCCAAGTACGGTGATAGATCCTTCTGGAGGAAGACTTCCGTGCCCTTAACATGGTCGAAATGACCGAATCCGAGAGCCCTTGGTCTCTCAGCACCTGGCTTTCAATAGCCATGCCGTTAAAGCCAGAGACTGTAAAAGCAGGATGAAAAATAGGACCTTGAGAAAGAAGGTCCTCCCTCATTGGCAACCGCCAGGGAACGTCCGCGGCGAGACGTATCAGATCGGCATACCAGTGACGCCGAGGCCAACCCGGAGCAATGAGGATCACCGTAATTCCGTAGGTCGCCACCCTGCGCAGCAGGCGAGGGAGCAACTGCAGGGGAGGATAAAACGTATATCAGGTGATAATGACCCCATGGGGCCACCAACGCATCCGATGCATCCGCCCAAGGATCCCTGGATCTGGCCACAAACCTCAACACCTTGCGATTGAGTCGAGAGGCCATCAGGTCCACATCCGGCGTGCCCCACCGTCGGCAAAGGAGTTGAAAGACCTCCGGGTGCAAGAACCACTCTCCCTGGTCCAGCGTCTGGCGACTCAGATTAGTCCGCCTGCCAATTGTCCACGCCCGGAATGTAGACGGCCGACACGCTTCTTTCGGCCCACCTTAGGATGCGGGCGACCTCGGAAGCCGCAGCTGAGCTCCGAGTCCCCCCCTTGATGGTTGACATACGCCACCGCCGTGGCGTTGTCCGACTGGATCCTGACTGAGCGACCCTGTAATCTCTCCGACCATGAGGAGAGGCACTGTCTGATTGCCCGTATTTCCAGAACATTGATCAGTAAATGGGCTTCGTCCGGAGTCCAAAGCCCTTGGGCCGACAGGACTCCCCAGACTCCCCCCCCCCCCCCCCCCCCCAGGCTGGCGTCCGTCGTGATCGCCGTCCATTGGATGGGGAGGAACGACTTCCCGGACCGAAGAGCCGGGGACCTCAACCACCACGTCAGGGACGCCCTGACCAGGTGACTCACCTGGATCTGAAGATCCAAGGACAACGGGGATTTGTCCCAAGTGGACAAGATCTCCTTCTGTAATGCCCTGGTGTGCGATTGGGCATACGGAATGGCCTCGAAAGAGGCCACCATGAGTCCCAGGACTCTCAAGCAAAAAACGGATTGACGACCATTTTAGGGACGTCAGCATCCGCACTGCAGACTGAAGTGTCAGCAGCTTATCCGGAGGTAGGAATACCTTCGCCTCCAAGGAGTCCAGAATCAGACCCAGATACTCTAGACGCTAAGTCGGGACCAGGACCGACTTCTGAATGTTCAGGAGCCACCCGAAGTCCCTGAGGGTCTGATTGACGATAGTCACACTTTCTTCTAATTCTGAGCCACTGTCTGCTCTTAGAAGAAGATCGTCCAGATAGCCCACGATAGCAATGCCATGCTGCCTCAGCAAAGCTAGAACCGGAGCAAGCACCTTGGTAAAACACCCTCGGTGCCGAGGGGAAAAGCCACAAATTGATAGTGGACTTGGCCGATCGCAAAGCGCAGAAACTTCTGGTGACTCGCGCAGATCGGAACATGCAAGTAGGCGTCCTTGATGTCCAAGGACTCCAGAAAATCCCCTTGATGGTGTGTAGCGATCACTGTGTGAATGGATTCCATGCAGAATTTTTGCACCTTCACGAAGGCATTCAGGGCCTTGAGGTCCAGGATTGGCCGAACCCCGTCCTTTTTTGGAACAAACAGATTTCAGTAAAACCCCTGAAACCTCTCCTGGGACGGAACCAGCACAATCACTCTGGACCTGATCAAATCCTGTACGGGCCCCAAGAGGGCTGCCCGATGGGCAGGAAGGAGAGGGAGATTTGAGGGAAAGAATTTGTCTGGGGGTCAGGAACGGAGCTATATTCTGTATCCTGAGGTGACCACCTCGCACACCCACCGGTCGAAGATCCGGGAGGTCCACCGATCCATGAACCTGCAAAGTCATCCCCCCACCCCAGAGTCGGGCAGGGGCAAGACTTCACGTGGAGGTGGGCTTGGGAGCCTGCTTGTTCGGCTTACGCACCCAGGGGCGCTTGTGTCCACCAGCCGCACTGTTGTCAGTCACGGAGGGCTTACCCGTGGACTCCGACTGATGAAAAAAAAAAAACTTTTTTTGCTGGAAAGGAAGGACCCGGTTTACGGCGGGCCTCCTTACCCTCGATAGTCTGAGGAAGGAGAGTGCTTTTACCTCCCGTGACATCCTTGATGATGTCATCCAGAGCAGCACCGAAAAGTCTACCACCCTTAAAAAGGTAGATCCGTCAGGAGCTTCTTAGAGGCTAGGTCAGCAGACCAGCAATTCAACCAGATAAGACGACGCAATACCACCGCAGAGACAGAGGCCCTGGATATTAAAGGGGCCACGTCCAACGTGGCGTCGCACACATAAATCAGGCCCTGCACCATCTGGTGGGCCAGAGCAATAGTGTCTGGAGGAAGATTATACTCCTGTACAGTTTGGTGCAAAATTTTTGCCCATTCCGTGAGTGTCTGAGACACAAGGGTTGCCGCTACAACAGGCCGTAAGGCGGATCCCAACAAGGCAAACATGGCTCTGCTCACCTCTTCTGACCTCCTGTCAGTGGAATCATTAAAATGCAGGAGTCCCCTCCATCGGGAGAGTGATGGCCTTGTTCAAATGGGCGACTGGAGGGTCGACCACTGGGGAGAAGCCCACTTCTTAAGTAGGGCGTCTTCAAAAGGGGTATCTGACAGACAAACGCCGCGGGACCATAAAAGTCTTCTGCGGCTTTTCCCAGACCTGATCAATGAGCTAGTCAAAGAAAGGAACATATGGAAAAACCTTTTTAGAAGGCTTGGCCTTAAAAGAACCAAAAGGAGACTGCCTCCGCCTGAGGTTCCGCAGCCTTCAGCTTTGAGAGTGTCCCTCACAGCATCAATGAGTTCACTAACAAGCGCCCTAGTAGGGGGAATGCCCGGGGGACCCACCAACCTGACCAGGACTGCTCGGTTCCGCTGCCTTGTCTCTCTGCGCCGCGCTGTTCAGCGTGAGCGAGCTGAGAGGAGAGAGTGTGAGGAGATTTGTGCCGTTCCCAGCCGCGATAGAGGCCAATCAAGTGCTTGAAAAGCGCGCGGCTACAAGAAAATGGCCGCCGCAATGTGCTCAGGCAATCCACGGCAAAATGGCTGCCAATGTAAAGTAATGCACAAACACAAAACATGGCGCTGAACGGCGCCCAGGCCCCCAAAACACAGCCCCAGCGATATGCAGACCAGCATGAGCCCCCCCCCCAGGACAGTAGTACCCTCAGGCACCCCACATAGCACAGCGCCAGGAATGGTGACAGAGTGACAATAAAACACAGGGGGAGACAGGGAAAATCCCCCACACAGAGAAACACACAGCATGTACTCACCTGCAGACAGGAGAGACTACTTACCCGTCCCCTGAGGGACCCACTGGTGTGTTTCTGACAGAACTATCACAGTGCGGTACTGAGTAGCTGTCGTCCCGGTCCACCGCAAAAGATACAGCAGGACTGTTCAATCTTGAGAGGACCGCGGAGCATGAAAGCCCACCGGCCACCCCTGGAGTCGTGGGGCATGTCGTGAACTGAGTCTCACGCACACAAGGCGAGGATCAGCACGCTCGATGGTCGGACAGGGAAGACTACGAGGATATCTTGTACCCAACCTGTTGCCCAGCCGACAGTTGATAGAAGATCTCAAAAATAAAATAAGAAAAACTCCAAAAGCCACGTCTTCTCCTTCTGCTAGGCAGAAAAAGACTGAGGTCTGCTGACTGCAGTGGGAGGGTTATGTCCGGAGGGACTGCCCCCCTGGGCGGGGCTGTTCAGCTCTGGCTTTTTAGAATGTATGTATAACATCTCACATTCTGCCTAGGTCTTCTCCTGCAAGCAGGGACATAACCCACGTGTAAAGTGACGCTGTGTCAGTCCATGGATGATAAGAGAAATGAAGTCAGCATCCCCATAGAACTAGTCTGCGGAAGGAAGCACAAAGTGCTCCAAAATCTCCTGGTAGACGGCTGCATTGACCCTGGACCTAATGAAGCACAGTGGACCAACACCAGCAGATAACATGGCTCCCCAAATCAACACAGACTGTGGAAACTTCACACTGCACTTCAAGCATCTTGCAGTGTGTGCCTCTCCATTCTTCCTCCATACTCTGGGTCTTTGGTTTCCAAATGGGATGCAAAATTTGCTCTCATCAGAAAAGAGGACTTTTGACCACTGAGCAACAGACCAGGTGTGTTTTTCTTTAGCCCAGGTAAAACGGTTCTGACGTTGTTTGTTGTTCAGGAGTGGCTTGACAAGAGGAATACGACATTTGAAGCCCATGTCCAGGATCCGTCTGTGTGTGGTGGCTCTTGATGCACTGACTCCAGCCTCAGTCCACTCCTTGTGAAAGTCCAACACTTTTGAATGGCCTTTTCCTGACAATCCTCTCCAGGCTGCGGTCATCCCTGCTGCTTGTGCACCTTTTCCCTTCCACATAACTTTCTATTAATGTGCTTTGATACAGCACTTTGGGAACATCCAACTTCTTTTGCAATTACCTTTTGAGGCTTTCCCTCCTTATGGAGGGTGTCAATGATGGTTTTCTGCACAATTGTCAGGTCAGCAGTCTTTCCCATGATTGTGATTCCTACTGAACCAGACAGAGACCATTTAAATGCTCAGGATCCCTTTGCAGGTGTTATGGCTTAATTAGCTGATTAGAGTGGGACACTGAGCCTAGAATATTGCACCTTTTCACAATATTCAAATTTTCTGAGATTGTGGATTTGGGGTTTTCATGAGCTGTAAGCCATAATCATCACAAATATGACAAATCATGGCTTGAACTATCTTGCTTTGCATGTAATGAGTCCATCTCATATATTAGTTTCACCTTTTAAGTTGAGTTAGTGAAATAAATGAACTTTTGCACGATATTCAAATTTTTCGAGTATCACCTGTACACTACATTCTCCACGCCTCTGAACTCTGTTGAATTATTTTTCTGCTTGCTTGGCTGTTCTATCTGATCTGGCTTAGCGGTGGGGGGAGAGGCATAGGATGTCAGAGCGGGCTCACACAGTGTCACCCAGTGTGAGCCCACTCTTTGTCATCCAGTGCGAGTTACACTGGATGACAGGGACAATGCCAGGGGGGTGCTTGTGTTCACCCCCATCTCTGCAACCATCTGTGTCACGGTGCTGGCAAAGTCTGCGTTTTAGTTTCTCCCCCAGCTGCAGTGTCCCTCTAGTGCCCCGAACACAGCATCCTGAGGTTTGCAGCCGGCAGGGACTCTGTCAGCTGTACAGTATCTTCCTGCACAGCGGCCCGAGGAGGTGGTGGGCGGGGGTGTGGCTGAACTCTCCTACACACTCACAGGTGGCTGCTCAAGCAGCTAAAAAAAAAAATGGAAAGAAGACGGAGCTGAGATGGCAGCCCGGGAGTCTTCCGATTCCAACCATGGGGTAAGTGGCTGATTGGGAGAAGTCTACCTTCATCACTACAGTTCCTCCATGCTCCTCCGGCACACATGGCTCACTGGCCGGCCTCGCCGCACACTGGATTTAGGGAGTACTAAAAAGGTCCATGGGTTGGGGGTACAAATTACTTGCCTTGCCTCCGGAGCTGACACCCCCCCTACAATGGGGACACTAGTTCTGATGACAATCAGGCATTAAGGATGTTCTCTGGCGTGTTCGCAAAGCCCACATGCAGAGCCCGCCAGGAAGTCGGCACTGCACTAATCACAGGCAGTGAGACATTGTCCCCATGCACGGCTGCAGCGATCGGGAAATGTCTCACTGCCTGTGATTAGCGCAGCGCCGACGTGGGCTTAGCTAACACTCCGGAGCTCATCCTTATCTCACTTTGGAGGGATTTCCTCCGACTTCCTGTTTTGGCTATGAGACAGGAAGTGAACGGGAATCTCCACAAAAGGACACAGATGGTACTAAAGAAAAAACTGTCAGTGCTTAGAACCCCCTTATTCTATTCAAAATGAAATTAAAGTTTTGCCTTTAGTTCTATTTTAATCCAACTTCCTAAAACTGTCTGCAAATGCGAGAAAACGTGCGATTAGCTGAGAAGCGTCGCTATTGAGGAAAATGCAGAGAAATGTCAAGTCACCTTAGTAGCCATTCTGTGAAGAACTTCAGCTGCGGCCGATGCAGGATAGCCGGGTTGCTCTTACACAGGTTGACAAACTCTCGCAAGTCGTGCACTTTCCGCGGGTCCATGGCTTCCACACACGAGCACAACAACGCCGACTCCCTAGAAGGAACTAGAAATGGCAGCGTTGGGGGCAAGACGGGCGTGGCTAGCAAACCAACCAATCACCAAGTGCTCCTGACACCCGTGGAACAGGAAGTGCGGCCGCTCTGGTTCTCTAGGAGAAGGCGCGTGACTCGTCAGGAAGTATTGTGTGCGGAAGTGTCTGCTTTCCTTCACATTCGTTCTGACGACAGCGCAGTAAATAGATTCCCATCATTTCTCTTCAAAGCCTATGGGCGATAAGAAACATTTCACTAAATCTCCACCCATCACCCTGTCTAGAGGCTCCTATTGGGCGCCTGAGGTGAACGCACCACAACTGAGGCTGTCACCTTGAACAGCCACTCCACTCATGGCAACCAGATACCAATATGGTGTCTCTGTAGCTTCCTGTCATAGGAAATTCATCAGAGGGCCGCGACAGGAGATGGTGGTTTCCTGTGCGACAAGAGCGGCGGAGTCCTTAGAGTTCAGTTATGTGGCGTGTTGTCGGTCAGAGCTGTGTCTGCAGGCGTGTTCCAGGTCAGGGATTTCTTCCTCTGTCATGTCAATGGCATACATTACATCCGGTCTGATGATAGCTGGGCACCTCACTTCTGTGCAATTATAAAAGTGTATTTTTGTCAGTGATCCTCCCCCTCTCCTCCTGCCTTCCTATATGTGACACTGTACAGCTTGCTAAATAGTGATGGGCCAGTTCACACTGTGATGCGTTGTGGGGAAGGCGCGTTCCCTACACCACGCGTGATCACGCTGCCCTTGAGAGACACATGCGGTACCATTCATTTATAATGGCTCCCGAAACGCGTCAGTTGCAGCCACCAAGGTTGCATGGCAACCGCTGTAGCATGCAGTTTGGTGCGCGATTTGAAAAAGTTGTGCTTGCGCTACTTTTTGCGTTCTCCCATGCGTTTGGCAGCCTGTTTAAATGAAAGGGCTGCCACAATGGGAATGGGATTGTATGTATGCCATTGTGAACCAGTGTGCTTTTGAAACATTTTTCATGCTAACACCTTTTTTTTTTTGTAGGAGGCTGGATTTAGGTCCCCGTCGACACCACAAAAACTTCCTCCAGATCCGTTCTGGATGTGTTTCTGCATGTTTTTTTTTTTTTTTTTTTTTTTTTTAAAGCGGAGGTTCCGCGGCATTTTTTATTTTTTTTCCTCCGCTTGCATGCAAAGTATTTTTAGATCACCAATTTGTACTCGCGTGTTTGGTGACTTTAAACCTCCCCTGTCTTTTTTCTGGCAAAAGATGCACTTTTAAAATCAGCCGTCTGAATTTTCCATTTTGCTTGTGGGCATTTTGAAGCCCACAAGCACTGACTTCCTGGTGGTGGACGGTGTAATGCAGAAAAAGTTCCCCGGCGGATAAGGTTCCCCCCCCCCTGTACTGCGCATGCGCGGCACGAACCTCAACGGAGTTTCCGAAAGTAGCCGAACATGTAGAGCTGCGAGTTAGCTCTACACGGCGCCTGCGCAATGACTAGGAGTCATGTAGAGCTGACTGCGCAGGCGCTGTGTAGAGCCGACTCGCAGCTCTTCATGTTCGGCTACTTTCGGAAACTCCGTTGAGGTTCGTGCCGCGCATGCGCAGTACAGGGGGGGGAACCTTATCCGCCGGGGAACTTTTTCTGCAGGACATGTCACATCTGGGCGAACTCCCAGATTACATTGCGGGTGAATAGAAACGCCTACTCCCGCGGGAGTGAGTACCCGGAAGACGAAATTGGAAATGACATTAGTACGGTATGTACTACATAAAAAAAAAAAATGGCTAATGTACATGTTCGTTCTTTAAGGAGTGTGCTTGTATATGGATGTTATTTTGCCTGAACCTCCGCTTTAATGCGTTTCCGGATGCATTCCAGATGTTTTTTTTCCTCGCTGTACTGAGGTCCGGTGCATTTTTGATGCATTTTAACACGTTCCGGTACTGTTCTGTTTGTTTTTTAATTTAATTTTTTTACTGGAACGCGCTGCACTGGTGTGATGTATGCCACTGGAACCCATATACCCTACTTTCCATGCGTTTTTTTTTTTTTTGTTTTTTTTTAAACTTGTTTTTATTATTTTCAAATACACAGATACACAAAAAACAAAGAAAAGAAAAAACAAAAACACAGACTTCCATGCGTTTTTAATGCAGAAAAAAAGCACTGCATGTGGTGTGAACGGGCCCTTATACACAAAACTCTGCCAAAAATGCAATAAAAACATGTAAATGCGGTTTACTTACATTCCCATTGAAGTCTATAGGGCCAACTGCACTAAAGAAGCACCTTTTTCTAATACATGCTGCCTTTATGTGAATGGGCAACATAGAGAATAATGTGATTTCCATTGTCATGCAGTTCAGCGTGACAGCAAATGCAGGAGAAAATGTAGTGTGAACAGGGGCTTAGGCTAGGTTCACTCCTCCTGTGTTTTGTGCGTTTGCACAGGCACAGCAGCCCATTCAATAGAATGGGCTGTGCGGAAAGGGTCCCCAACCCTTTTTCAAAAACGCACCCGCATGACAGCCACACGGAACCGCATATGCTGTGTTTTTAGATGCGTGTGAGTGCCAATAATAATTAATGGCACCCCTGCGTGTTTGCTAAAGAGCAACGCAGTTTGTCTGCGGTTAGGGAACTGGTGTGTTTATGTATCGGTTCTCGGCCCGCATATGTGTGAACATAGCCTAATGGCCCATACACGCGATCTGCATATCAGTAGGGCTGCAACTAACGATTATTTTCATAATCGATTAGTTGGCTGATTATTGTTTAGATTAATCGGTTAATAACCTTCAAAAAGGTAATTTTGCTGCGATTTGCATTTTTACATTTTTTTTTTGACCAATTTGTTGTTGGGCAGATTAAAAAACACGAATTGTCGCAAAAACGCATTGCGTGCTTTTCTGCAGGTACTCCATTGAAATATATTGAACCAAAAAAACAAAATAGCACAGTTTTGCGTTAAAAAAAAGTCCTTGCCTTTTCCAAATACGCAGCAGCTGAAAAAAATCATGGATGTGAACGTGTCCCATAGGAATCCATGTAAATGAACTGTAGTGTGTTTCTGCAAAAAACACAGAGGTGTGACCCAGTCCTGAGATGTTTAGTAACATATTGGGGTTAAAAAAACTAAAATTAGTACAAAAAGAGCAAATAATCGCTACTGTAAGGGGTTAATTTTTTTACTTTGGGACAGTGAAAGTAATATTTACAGTAGCGATTTGCTCTTTTTGTACTATAAAGGGCTAATTTCAGTTTTTTTAACCCCATTATGTTACTGGCCGATTAATCGATTATGAAAATGGTAATCGATTAATTTCATAATCGATTAGTTGTCGATTAATCGATTAGTTGTTTCGGCCCTGCATATCAGCATATCGTACGGCGCCGTTCGGAAGTTTCCCAAGGTTTTCCGAGTTCAGTCGAGGTGTCCTCTGGCCTTTTCGAGTGTCTCCGATGCTCTCCGGCCCCCCCACCTCTGGCCACATGCAGTATTGCATGCCATAGAAGTCAATGTGGAACAAATTTATTTTCGTTTCCATTGACTTCAATGGGCAAACTCGATTTTGATATGCGAGTACTTTGGATTACGAGCATTCTCCTGGAACGGATTATGCTCGTAATCCAAGGTTCCACGGTATAGTTGACGTCTGAAAATACAACCCAAATACACCACAACACATGACATCGCTTCCGATTTTTTTTTTTTTTTTCTGTCCGAGAATTTTCAAGACTTTAGTAACCTATTCAATTTCTACTTGCGACTATTAAGCGAAAAAAGTCGGACGATCTGTCGTCCGATTTTTGGATCGTGTGTACGGGCCATTAGGCTGTGTATTTGATGAATACATGCAAAATCTCGGCACATGCATAGGGCAGCCATTTATTTCAATGGGCTGCCATACGCCTGGCAAGTAGCTCATACATCTTGTTAAGCTTTGTGCGTTTTATAACTATGCTACAAACGTGTGTTTACTCTTGCCGCATTAGGGGTGCCAATATCAATGAAAGGTGATACAAGTGCGACAGGTGTTTTTCATAAATGTGCATTCATGATATTTTAAAGTGTGAATGCAGCCTTGGGACCTATTGTCACCTAAGCACGCTTCCAAAATTCGTTTTGTGCTATAACTTGGTTTTCAGTGTTCTTTTATTGTTCCTATCCACATTTGAGTGATGTGCTCAGTATGTAGTGCGTTGTCATACTTTGCACATAGTACAGCCTATTCAATTTAAGGGGCTGTCTTATACACAGCAAAAGAGTTTGTTGCAATTTTCTTTGCATGAGAAACAATGCGACTTACTTACCATGAATAGTGCCGTAAGTGCGCTTTACTCTGTGGGCTACAATCGCACAAAAAAAAATGTGCAAATATTTCAAATGGGGGGACTTAGGTTATTGTTATGCCTATTTGCCCCAATAGCCTTCACTGTGCTTTTGGGACAAATGTGTGGCTAACAACCATCTCTGAGCTCTCCATTTGCTAAAACAAAAACGCTCTCGTCTGAAACGACTAAAATGTTTGGGAGAGCCATTTTGCAGAATTCCGCTGACCTCTCTCAATAATATATATTTTTTTTCTGGCAGCTATACTGACCAGCTCAGTAGATTCTTTAAAAAAAAGAGATGAATGCATTCCTAAATGCACAAATATTATCTGTACATGTTAGTATCCAGTTATAACACCAGGGGTAGTTGATACAGACAATATCAGATTGCCTTCTGGGGGATAATCGCTTCACCTCCTTTACTGGAGCAAATTGGATCATGCTATATTGGATTTTTTTTTGCCTCAACTGTGTACATGGAGGTTTTCCTTTTTTTTTTTTTTTTTTTTTTTTCTTCTCTCGTTCAATATTTTTATTTAATTTAAGTAGTTTTAACAGCAGAGTCGCCCACACAGGGGGATGGAATTGTCTGAATAAGAAGTAAATATTAACCGCAAAAATAATCAGAAATTAATATAACACATAAGCAAAAGTCAACAATCCAGTTTCCCGAGATTTAGACAGCCAGGCAACAGCAGAAGCCGGCCATGACACAGAGTCTCAAGAGAGGGTATATGGCTACTCTAAAGAGAGAAGCGAAAAAGGCAGAGGAGGAGAAGGGAGGGCATGAGCCCTAGAGGGGGGAAGGGGGGGTAGACCCCACTGGGTCTGGACTGATTAAGCAGGCTAGTTAAAAGTAGGATATGATGAAGATGTGCACTGAGGGCAGGGAATACTGGAGCCATGGCTCATAAATTTTAAGAAATCTGGCCTAGGAGTCGTTGATGATACTGGACATTTTCTCGTTAATCATCATCGTGATTCGGTTTCTGAAAAGGAACTGATGGCTTCTATGCCATGGGGATTGTCTGCTTAGCTGCAAAGAAGAGATGCATAGCTAACTTCTGCTGGTGGAAAGATAGTTCTGCGGTGGGATAGGTGGAGTAAGGCCAATTTGGCTTCCTTACGACAATAAGATAAAAAAGGGCCGGTAGTAGGTTCTAAACCAAAATGCAAACAACTTTGGAAAGGACCACCATGTGTGTTGTCCGAAGCCCCTAAAACATCTATTACTATAGACAATTTGAATGGTATATACCAGCTGGAACATTCTAGGCAGATTCCAGACTAAAGAGCATTTAGCTATTAATTACCAGGCTTTGCTCCAATCCTCCAACTCCAAGGGTGTCCCACGGCCCTGCTCCCAATGGTTAACATAGGAAAGCGTTTATAGGGGCCATGTTCATTTCATGGTGGTATATTCGTTTAGGAGACCACATAGAGAATGTAAGCAGATATGTTCAAAGCTGGTTTTCCAAAAGGAAAAGTCGGTGGTACGCTGCAAGGACATATTCCAGTGTCGGATTCATACGTTGGGTGCATCATGGTGCTCTGTAAAGTGGTCCAGGGGGGAAATCATGGGAATACAAGAAGTGGTGTACATGTGTGAAGCCATGGGATGAACACCATGTGAGGGTAATGCGTTGTGGACCAGGGGGGAATAAAGGATTGTTCTGGAGTGGCAAAAGAGACAGACAGGGAGACCTAGCGTTATTTTCCAGGAGGGCTGCGATATAAGCCCTACCACGAAAATAAGCCCTAGTTTAAAATGCTTGTAAAATCCTATAACCCACTCTATTACAGTAGTATATAATGTACAATGTGTGTGTTTCTGTAATATAATCCTGGGGAAGAGAGCTCCGGCGGGTCACAGAAGCGCAGAGCGGCGCTATAACGGAGGTATTAGGCACAATTTTATATTACAGAAACACACACATTGTACATTATATACAACTGTAATAAAGTGGATTATAGGATTTTAACACAGTTCACACTGGGAATTCCTGTCAGGCAGGGCGAGAGAGGGGTAGAGAAGACAGCACAATACATGGTAAGAAATACTGTGTCTTTTGTTGCAAAAATTAATATAAGACCCAGGCTTATTTTTGGCGGAAACATGGGTCTAGTTAAAAAAAATAAACAAGTTCATCTACTTCAACCAATAAAAAGGGAATCCGATGTTTACTGGATCATCTCTACCTATAAATGTTAGTATCCAGTTATATTATAGTATTAAAGTGGTTTGTATACAACCAATGCGGAAGTTGTACCTAAAGATAAGGCAAATATCTCCTAAATGTGCACAGTTTATGAGATATGTACCTTGTAGTGCGCCGATGAGGTCATTGGCGCATGCGCTGTGAAGAAACAGCCCTCCGTGCCGTTTCTTCACTAGAAAGTGCCGTGACTGACGGCTCCCGCGCGCATGCACGAAGTCAAGCGACTCCGGACAGTTACAGAGCCAGAGTTGGCGGCCCCGGATGCATTAAGATAAAAAACCTTCGGACTTTACAACCACTTTAAGTAGCAGAATGAGTCCCAAAGCTTTAGACTATGTAACATTAGAGGACTGAGAGAAGAAGGGCAAAGTTTGTGTGGTAGCCATAGTATGACAGTGATTGGGATCGGGTTACTGTTTGGAATTTCAAGAAATACCCCAAAAAAGGACATCAGGGGTAACAGTTAACTGCAAGATTCGGGCTGCTTGCAAACACCTACCTGAGTTAGAATCTTTCTCAGACTCGACAGTATGGGCTACACATGGCATAATATACCTCCATCAGGTGTTATCTAACTCCAGACTCAAGCAGTTTCAAGTAATTAAGGAAGAATATACACTCCCTAACCAGATCGCTTTTAAGTATCTACAACTGCGCCATGCATTAAAAACACAATTACCAAATATGGAAGTAGTGTCAGATTCTCCCCCAGTTCTGGATATTATAATGGGAGAGGAACCCTCTAAACTCATATCGACCCTGTATCTAAAGATCAGAAACCGTAGTTCTAATGCCATTGCACAAAAGGTAAAAATGGAATGGGAAAAAGACATAGGCCCCATAGAGAGGGAAGACTGGGATGAAATAATGGAAGGGACCAGACTGACGTCTCCCAAGTTATCTGACAGACTGACACAGATATACATTGTACACAAAGCCTACCTGACTCCCCTAAAAAAAGGCAAAATTCCTCCATACATATGCCACGCAGCACCAGGTACGTTCTTCCATCTCATATGGAGCTGCCCAAACATTCAGACATATTGCATGCAGATTGTTCAGTTTTTACATGTCAATATGGGATCCCCAGTGGTATTGGACCCCAAACTATGTCTTCTGGGACTTCTGCCAGACGTAGAAATTGACAAATACCAAGCTATATTTCTAAATGAAACTCTGTTTATGGCGCGTAAGGGCATAGCCAAGGTATGGATGCAGGCTCAGCCTCCCTCCATACGCCAATGGAAGAGGGACATTAATGATGCACTACCATTTAAAAAATTAGTCTATGCCCATAGAAAGTTTGCGCATAAGTACTCAAAGGTGTGGGATAGATGATTAGAGGATGGAGAAACGTGTGCCTAAAATACTCCAAGCCCTTCAGACAAGCCTACTTAGATGAAAGTAGAAAGTGACTGTCCTATGGAGGTGTAAACCATGAAAATCTTAATCAGAACTGTATCGGTAGCAGAATGACATGAAGTCTCTTATATACCCTCGTAAACTTGTGCCCTAACCTGTATGTACAAAGAATCTCACACAAAATGACTGTTATAATGTACTGTTTATTATTCCACATAAGCAACTGCTTTGTAAAATGACTTTTATCCAAATAAAGTTGGCTTTTTCCAATAAAAAAAAAAAAGATTTGGGCTGCTTGATAATATTTAGTTAGATTGGGCACTCCCATCCCCCTTGTAACGTGTGAGTGAAAAGCCTGGATTGGGGGACCCTGGGGTTTTTATAGGCACAAAATGAAGGAGAGGATCCTGTGCTGGAGGTAAGAGGAGACTGGAATTGGTAAGGTTCAGAAAAAGTATAATACTTTTGACAGAATCGTCATTTTGACAGCATTGGTGTGGTTGTCACAGGAGAGGGAAGGAAACTGCCAAGATTGCAGAAGGGAGGACAGGGAACAAAGAAGAGTATAGTAGTTTGCTACAAGCAAAGATTTATAGTCAAGGGATGGAATTGCCCAGCCGTATGGAAAATAGTATTGGAGGTGGGGACGGAGTCTGGGGGAAGGGAGAGATTTATGGCTGTGGAAAAGATGGGCTAAATGAGGGACCAAAAGCAAGGCAAATTTCCTTTTGTAGAGTTCCAAAAAACCATCTGGGTCTGGGGTCTTGGAGGGGAGCAATGATTTAATGGCCTGTTGAATGTTAATTGGGTGGAGAAAGGTATTAGATTGTCATAGAGGGATGATAAGAAGTCAGTGAAGAGTGATATATTCCTGGAAGTTTCCATTTCCTAATTGAATGGGACCTGTATGTTTGTGTTTTTTTTTTTTCTATTGGTTAAACTAGATGGAAACAAAATCCCACAAAGAGACAGACCATGTGTTTTTTTAGGAGTTGTTACTGAGTATAGGGATATAGATAAAGCCTCTATCCACCCTTTCCCAGTATCTGCCATTTTTTTGATACATCTTTTCTTTAAGACTCCATTGAGTCTCTCAACCTTTCCACTGCTTCAAGGGTGATGAGTATGTGAAGCTTTCTGTATATTGAAGGTTCCATTATGTCTTTCATTAACTCTGTCACTTTCTATCACTTCCTGTATCACAAAGCTACAAAGAATTTTTCCTAAAATCTGTTTTGCAGTAGTTTTTGCATTAGCTTTAACTACCGGACAGACTTCTGGCCATTCAGAAATTATATCAACACAGACTAGTGTCTATTCATAGGAGACTACATTCCTGCCAAATATATAATACACCATTTGTTTAGTGAATCGTAGGTCCTGCAATCGATTCGGTCTCTTCCTTAGGCCAGGGCTCGACAAACCCCGGGCGCCAGGTCGCCATTGCGACTAGAATTAGCGACCTGGGGCAGCACAGCTGGGGTATCCTGTGTCTCCGTGCCCAAAACCCCCCCTCCGCGCCGCGGGATTGGGGGGGGCCACGCCGGCCGGTAATTGAGGCCGTGGCTTTGCGGCCTTCTGCAGGCCTATGCTTCCTTCTGTGAACTAGCGCCATCTTGTGGTGGCAGTTGGTATGACAACCAGCAATGCTAATGGAGTTTCCCTGTCTGTTTTCCCTGCCATCTCCTTCCCTCTAATTAGAACCCCCAAACATTATATATATTTTTTATTCAAACACCCTAGAGAATAAAATGGTGGTCGCTGCAATACTTTGTCACACCGTATTTGCGCAGCGGTCTTACAAGCGCACTTTTTTGGGAAAAAATACACTTTTTTTAAAAAAATAAAAAAATAAGACAACATTAAAGTTAGCCCAATTTTTTTTATATTGTGAAAGATAATGTTACGCCGAGTAAATTGATACCCAACATGTCACGCTTCAAAATTGCGTCCGCTCGTGGAATGGCGACAAACTTTTACCCTTTAAAATCTCCATAGGCGACGTTTAAAAAATTCTACAGGTTGCATGTTTTGAGTTACAGAGGAGGTCTAGGGCTAGAATTATTGCTCTCGCTCTACCAATCGCGGCGATACCTCACGTGTGGTTTGAACACCGCTTTCATATGCGGGCGCTACTCACGTATGCGTTCGCTTCTGCGCGCAAGCTCGGTGGGACAGGGTGCGTTCCTGGCTCCTAACTTTTTTTAGCTGGCTCCTAGATTCCAAGCAAATTTGTCAAGCCCTGCCTTAGGCATCTAGTCCTGCAATCGAATCAGTGTCTGTATGTCCCATTGCTCTTCCTGAAGGGAATTAGCCCCTGCCACCTGGGCAACCCCTATAGTGGTGACTCTCTACTACCCATAAGGGCTTCTTCTTTTTTTTTTTTTCAGCAAGATCAGATAGATTTTTGCCTATGGCTGCTATTCCACCACCTCTCGTATGTGCCTTTACCTTTTTAGAATGACTACTTTTGTTGGTTTTTGAAAAGCTTCAAACAAGTCTTCTATAAGTTTTGCATGCTTCCCAGGTTTCCTTGCACCAGTAAGGAAAGTTTGTGCTTTACATATGAGTCCAAAATCATGAGCCACACAAAAGGCGTATCTGCTGTCTGTAAAGATATTTTCTCATTTTCCTTCTAGTAATTGGCAGGCTTTAATAACTGCACGTAATCTGGCTTCTTATGCAGATATACTGGGTTTAAGAGTCTGTTTCCATAAAACTTCCATCTATGGAGGTTACTGCAAACCCCATGCGAGTTTGGCCATCATCCCTGTAATATCTAGTTCCTCTACAAAAAGGAGCATTTCACATTCAAAAGAGGCTTTTCTTTAACTGGTATTAAAGCGGAGGTCCACCCTAAAATAAAAAATTACATTAACATTCTCCATAAAATCTATATAAAAAAAATAAAATAATTTTTACTTACCAGAAATGCCTTTTGCTAGGCAGTCTTCCTAATCTGCCACTTCCTATACTGCGGAGCTCCTCGTTTTCTTCCTCCCTTGCGTGTTTTGGGTAATGGGGGCGCACTGTCTTCTGGGATCTGTGTGTGTCCCAGAAGACAGCCGGCCATTCACAAAGCCTCGAGTGGCTCGTGTATGCGCAGTAGGAAACGGGTAGTGAAGCTGCAAGGCTCCACTGCCTGTTTCCCTTAGTTAGGATGGTGGCGCCGGCACCCGATCCGATGTATGGATCGGCCTAGGGGGGCAGACATTGCGGGCTCCCTGGACAGGTAAGTGTCCTTATTAAAAGTCAGAAGCTACAGTGTTTTTTTTTTTTTGGGCTGGAACACCGCTTTAATGTTGTCGTAAACCTCAGACATGAAACATGAACAATGCATATCCCTTTATTGTGTGTACTGGCCTGAATCCCAAGCACTGAATGTGGTTCCTCTCCAGGGGTGGGTTCAGACCTATGCAAATTGGATTTCTTTAAAAAGTAAAATATTATTTACACACACGTGTGTGTGTGTGTGTGTGTGTGTGTGTGTGTATATATATATATATATATATATATAAATTTTTTATTTTTACGTCAATTTCAGTTTCGGCCATGTGCATCCTGAATTTTCGGTTATGGCATCGGAATTTTTATTTTGGTGCACCACTAGCTTTTATTTATGTAAAACCTTTATCCCTAATGGGGGGGAAAAAAACTGTTCCTGTGACTGCTTATAAAGTATTAGAGTTTGGCTTCAATTTTTTACTGTACTTAAATCTGCTAGTACATCTAAAGCCTCGTACACACGGTCGGACTTCTATCTGACTTTTCCGTTGTTCCGAACGGAGTTAGTCGGGAACACCCATAGCATACACACCACAGGACTTTTTCCAACATCACGTGGCTTTTCTGCTCTTTACCGCCACCCTTTGGTCAACTTCTGCTATTGTTGGTTGATTTTAACATTATTTGTTTTGTCCATCGGACAAAAGTCCGATGGTTTTCTGTACACGGTCGGACTTTGCTCCATCAGACTTTTGTTGGCCAAAAGTTTGTCCGTTTGCAGACCGAACTTTTGTCCGATGAAAACAAAAAAAAAACCCAAAAAGTTTGTCCGATGGAGCGTACACACGGTCGGATTGTTGGTCCAACTTGCTCAAAATGAAGTTTGTTGGCCAAAAGTCCGACTGTGTGTACGGGGCTTTACACTCCCCTCTCCCCTAGACTGACAATACTGCTGTCCAAAGGTGCCCCCTGTGCTCTTTCATCCAAATTGGGGGTTCTCTAATACAGGAGGTGTGTCACTGGCCAGATCACCAGGTGAAAACCAGAGGCAAAAAAGCCTAATAAAAGAAAACTAGTGCAGTCACCACATCTAATGATTGGTAAGCTGTAATAAGTTGTGTCTTAGCCAATCAGGAGGGAGAGTCCCAGACGGCCGAGGTACTCATGCACATCATTGAATCGAGAGGAGAATCAGGTAAGTATAAGGCCCTTTTCACACTGAGGCGCTTTGCAGGTGCTATGGCGCTAAAAATAGTGCCTGCAATGCGCCCTGAAAAAGCCACTCCTTTGTATCCAGTGTAAAAGCCTGAGGGCTTTCACACTGGAGCAGTGCACTTGCAGGAGGGTAAAAAAACTCCTGCAAGCCGCATCCTGAGGCCACGGTAGGAGCGGTAAAAATACTGCTCCTATAGCGCCCCTGCCCATTGAAATCAGGTAGCGCCTCCAAAACGCCCGCAATACGCCGCAAAGAGGCGTTTTTGCAGGCGTTTAACCCTTTTTCGGGTGCTAGCGGGGGTTAAAATCACCCCGCTAGCACCCACAAATCATGGCAAAAACTACGGTATAGCGCTGCTAAAAAATATCGCCGCTATACCGACAGCGCATCCAACGCTTTAGTGTGAAAGTAGCCTTAGGGTGGCTGAAGATAAAAAAAAAAAAGTCTGCCTTTACAACCACTTTAATACCGCTGTTACTCAGAACCATAATTTTGAATAAAAACTTGCCATGTGTTTAAACTATCCACTTGACGACTGTAAGGCTGCTTTCACACTGGGGCGGGCGTTGACGGTTAAACGGCGCTAGTTTTAGCGACGCTTTACCGTCGTTTTAGCGGCGCTATTCGGCTGCTAGCGGGGCATTTTTAACCCCTGCTAGCAGCCAAATAAAGGGTTAAATGCGTCTGCGTAGCAACCCCCCCTATTGTTGTTTCTTGGACTTACAGTTCTCACCGACGCGCCCAAGAAACGATCCAACGGTACGGCCGGCTGGTCACAGAGGAGAACAAAGACACAGATCGTCTTTGATTGCCTCTATGGCCTTGGAGGACTGGAGTGACGTCATGACTTCGGGTCAAGGGTAAACAAATGTTTTTTTGTTTTTAGCTGAAGATCAAAAAAAGTGTGTGGTGTTTATTTTTTATTTTTTTTGTTTTATATTTTGCCTTTAACCACTTCCTGCCCAGCCTATAGCAGAATGACGGCGGGAAGAGGTTTAGTTATCCTGACTGGGCGTCATATGACGTCCAGCAGGATAACTGCCACCGCGCGCCGTGGGGGGTGCGCATTGCGGCAATCGGTGGTGTGTCAGTCTGATACACCACTACACCGATCTCGGTAAAGAGCCTCTGACAGAGGCTCTTTACCACATGATCAACCGTGTCTGATCACGATGTAAACAGGAAGAGCCGTTGATCGGCTTTTCCTCACTTGCGTCTGACAGACGCGAGTAGAAGAGAACCGATCGGCGGCTCTCCTGACGGGGGGGGGTCTGTGCTGATTGTTTATCAGCCCAGCCCCCCCCCCCCTGCGGATGCCCACACTGGACCACCAGGGATGCCACCCAGGACCACCAGGGAAGCCCCCAACATGTGGATGGCCAGGTACGTTCCCCCCCATGGCCACCAGGGATGCCATGAACCTGCCCAATATATGCCAATCGGTGCCCACAAATGGGCACTGACTGGCACCATTCATACATAATGCCAGATCAGGGCAATCCATCAGTGCCCATCCATTCCGCATACCAGTGCTACCTCATCAGTGCTTATCAGTGCCCGTCAGTGCAGCAATATCCGTGCCCATCATTGAGGGAGAAAACTTGCTTATTTACAAAATTTGATAACAGAAACAAAGAAATACTTAAAAAAAAAAAAAAAGTTTTTTGGTCTTTTTGTATTTGTTGCGCAAAAAATAACCCCAGCAGTGATCAAATACCACCAAAAGAGAGCTCTATTTGTGGGAACAAAATGATAAAAAATTTGTTTGGGTACAGTGTATCATGACCGCGCAATTGTCATTCAAAGTGCGACAGAGCTGAAAGCTGAAAATTGACTTGGGCAGGAAGGGGGTGTAAGTGCCTGGTATTGAAGTGGTTAAAGGTAAAGAAGAGATTTTTTTTTTTTTTTTACCCCGGGCTCCTCCATAAAGAGAACCTGTCATCCTTATTTATGTAAAAGGAATAAAAGAAACCAGGTAAAAATGAAAAAAGAAATAAACATTTAAATTGCTCCTATCCCTCTGTGCTCACGCGCCGAAGCAAACGCATACGTAGGTCGTGCACGCATCTGTAAATGGTATTCACATGTGAGGTATCGCTGCGAACGTTGGAGCAAGAGCAATAATTGTAGTGCTAGTCCTCCTCTGTAACTCTAAACCGGTAACCTGTAAAAAAAAAAATTAAGCGTCGCCCATGGAGATTTTTTTTTTTTTTTGTAAAATCTTTTTATTGAAGTTTTTATAGACACACACATTTTGCCCACACATAGGCACAACATCTGCCCACGTAGGGGCCGTTACCCCGTGTCGGCAACATACCGACACAGGGCCACAAATAACACATACACTTAAACTTAACTTACACTATAACCCCAGACTGGGGGGGAGGGTCCATTCAAGATAAGTCATGCTCAAAGTGATATCAATAGAGGATGGTAGCCTGAAAAAATTGTTTGGGTTAAGAAAATGATAACCTAGTGATACGTTACAAGTTTAGGCATTGGTCACTATTCACTTGCCGTGTTTCTGTCCTCTAGCCAACAACTCCACACCTTGTCAAATTTGTGCGGACAACCTCTGGACGAGTAAGTGGCTTTATATAGGGGCAAACTGGCATTAACTAATCTTTTCCAGAATTTAACAGAGGGGGGAGACGGTTGTTTCCAGTTCATCGTAATGGCTTTGCGCGCATAGTATAGTAGCAGGGATATGAGTGTTTTCCTGGCTCTGATCATTGGCAGTTGATCAACTAGTCCTAGCAAACAGTATATAGGTTCATATGGGACGCAAGTCCCAGTGGCCTTAGTGATCACCCGTAGCACTTCATTCCAATAGTGTACGATTGCTGGGCAAGCCCAGAAAATGTGGAAGAAACCCCCTGGTTGGTAGGAGCAACGCCAGCACTCCGGAGAATGCTCCGGCGACATCTGGTGAAGCCTGTGAGGTGTGTAGTGAGCTCTGTGTACAATTTTATATTGGACTAATTTATCCCTCGCTGAGACCAGCGGGGAGAAGGGAAAATCACAAACCTCCCGCCAGTCGTCGTCGTCCAGCCCCGGTATGTCCTCCACCCATTTCCTGCGAAGGGAAGACAGCTCGGGGATAGCAGCAACCAGCAGGGATCCATAGATCTGAGACGTAGGCTTCTCCAGGTCTTTCACCCGGATGGTAGATTCTAGCTCGGAGTATGCCAGTTCAACTGGCCTGCTCAAAAATTGGCACCTGTAGGCATGTGCAATTTGGAGATATCTAAAGTGGGCTCGTTCAGGCACGTTAAATTTGGCGCATAATGTGCGAAAAGGGGTGAGATCTCCGTTGGTGATGATATGTTTGAGGGTCAGTATTTTGTATTTGGCCCAGGCCTGCGGATCTGGGATAGTGTGGAATTGCGATAGGTTAGGATTCAGCCACAAGGGGGTGTGAGGAGACCAAGAGTTCGGCCGGGGTGTCCTCAGCGCCTCACCCGCCTTCCATGCCCGCATAGTGGTACGCATCGAAGGGGTGAGATTGTGAGGCGCTTTAGGCCCCCTGAACAGCAGCCCCTCCAGTGCCTCCAAGGACCCCACTATGGCTGCCTCCAGCACCGTTGCAGAGTTGGTCAGGTCCGGTCGTAACCACCAATGGGCAGTCACAAGCTGAGTGGCTAAATAATACTTGTAACAATCAGGGAGGGCCAGGCCTCCACTGTCCACAGGCCTGGTCAAGGTGGAATATTTGAATCTAGGCGGCCTGGACCCCCAAATAAAGGAGAGGAAGAGTTGCCTGAGGGAATTAAAGAAAACTTTAGTCAGCCAGTGAGGGGAGTTCCGAAAAAAGTATGTGAGTTTAGGGAGGACTTTCATCTTGAGCAAGTTAATACGCCCAATGAGCGAAAGGGGGAGATTACTCCACGCCTTAAGTTTGGCTTTAATGGCTACCAAGACAGGGTCGAGATTGAGCCGTTAACTCGGTAGCGGGTGTGTGTGACCCCCTGGTTGGGCTCCCCACACAAAAACAGGGCCAGCAGACGGAGGTTGTGGTTTTCAAAATCAAAAGGTGCGGTTTATTTCTCTATGTACAGTGACAAAAACACAGCAAAGCCAAAAAGAAACATAAACAAAATAAATCCTGGTCAGTTTGACCTCTGACTAAACATGCAGGTTTCCTAAACTAACAACTGGGATCAGCCTGGTGCTGTCCTAGTCCCTAAGTCCCTGGTTTAGTAAAAGTCCAAACAAATAGCCACACAGGCTTTGCCTCACCGCACAGGGGTTCACTCTCCCTAGACAGTCCACACAGGTCTGGTTCCAGGCATGAGCTAACATCTAATGAAGCTGGGAGTTCTTATAGAGGCCTAAATGAGCTGACAAGCTTCAGCTGGTCTCATCAACTCCCTGTCTGCACGACGCCCCACACTCTCCCTAGAGGTATGAGTCATCCATGAGCCCACTAGCCTTAGCTGGGCTTATACAACTCTCCACCTAGTTGTATAAGTCGGCGTAAAGCCTGAATCTGGGCGAAATATATCTACCCCCCTGGATGCAACCAGGTGACTTTACCTTCCTGCTGTCACATACCCCCCCCTCTTGTTTTAACCTCGGGGTTGGAACACCAGCAATCAGGCATTCATGTACTCGAGACAAAGCATCCACATTCCCCATTTGAACGCCAGGGCGATGCTTTACTGTGAAGTTGAATTCCTGGAGGGCCAGGAACCACCTATTCACTCTTCTATTTGTTTCCTTGTTTTGAGCCATCCACTTTAACGGAGCGTGATCCGTAACCATGTCAAAGTGCCTACCTAGCAGATAGTACCGAAGGGAATCTAGAGCCCACTTCACCGCTAAACACTCCTTTTCAACCGTGGCGTAATTTACCTCATGGGACTTCAACTTCCTGCTGAGGTAAATGACTGGGTGCTCTTCCCCGTTCCAGACCTGGGACAATACTGCTCCTAACCCCACATCTGACGCATCACTTTGTACGACAAAGTCTTTAGAGAAGTCGGGTGAGTACAACACTGGCTGGCTACATAAGGCTTGTTTCAAGAATTGGAATGCTGCCTCAGCCTCGGGGGTCCATTTAATCATGACCGACCCTTTCCCTTTCGTCAGGTTGGTTAGGGGCACAGCCTTAGAAGCAAAGTGGGGAATGAAGCGCCGATAATAACCCGCGATTCCCAGAAAGGCCCGTACCTGCTTCTTGCTGTTGGGACGTGGCCAACTCTGGATGGCCTCGACTTTGTTGAGTTGGGGTTTTATCACTCCCCTGCCAATGGTGTACCCAAGATATTTGGCCTCCTCCTGCCCAATGGTACACTTCTTGGGGTTAGCCGTAAACCCCGCTTCCCGGATAGAGTCTAGGACTGCTTGCACTTTTGGCAGATGTGAGGCCCAATCTGTGCTATGGACAATTACGTCATCCAGGTAAGCCGCAGCATACTTCCGATGGGGCCTCAGTATCTGGTCCATTTTCCGCTGGAATGTGGCCGGCGCATTCTGTAACCCGAACGGCATTCTCTTATATTGGAACGCCCCGTCTGGGGTTACAAATGCGGTTTTCTCTTTGGCCGACTTGGCCAGGGGAATTTGCCAATACCCTTTTGTGAGGTCAAGAGTCGTCATGTATCGGGCTGTTCCCAGCCGGTCGATCAACTCATCTATACGTGGCATGGGGTAGGTGTCAAATTTTGTAACTTTGTTCAACTGACGAAAATCGTTACAAAATCGCCAGCTCCCATCCGGTTTAGGCACCAACACAATGGGACTAGACCAATCACTTTGGGACTCCTCTATCACCCCTAAGTTCAGCATTTTCTGTACTTCCTCCCGTATTGCCTCCCGTCGGGCCTCTGGGATCCGATAGGGTTTTAACTTCACCCTTTCACCGGGCGGGGTAATAATATCATGCTCTACCCCAGATGTTTGTCCCGGCAGCTCAGAGAACACCTCCTTGTTGCGAAGCACAAACTCCTTAACCTCCTGTTGTTGGGGTTGTGACAAGGTGGCTGCTATTCCAACCTCCGGAATCACGCAACCAGTTTGAGCTGGTGACCAAGTTTCTGCGACTAGGGACTCTCTATCCCTCCAGGCTTTCAACAGATTAACGTGATATATCTGTTCGGGCTTTCGCCTTCCTGGTTGTCTGACCTTGTAATTCACTTCGCTCACTTTTTCCATTATCTCGTAGGGGCCTTGCCATTTGGCAAGGAATTTACTTTCAACCGTAGGGACAAGTACCAATATCCTATCCCCCGGGGAAAAGGTACGGGTCTTTGCTCCACGGTTGTACACTCTCTGCTGTGCCAACTGCGCTTGGGCCAAATGTTCCTTCACGATGGGCATTACCTGTGCAATTCGATCTTGCATCAGGGCGACATGCTCAGTTCTCCCCACAGGAGTGTGATTCTCACTTTCCCAAGTTTCCTTGGCAATATCCAACAGCCCTCTTGGGTGTCTCCCATACAGTAACTCAAAGGGGGAGAATCCCGTAGAGGATTGGGGCACCTCCCTAATAGCAAACATCAAATAAGGAAGTAGACAGTCCCAATCCTTTCCATCTCTATCCACCACTTTCTTCAACATTTGTTTTAGGGTTTTGTTGAATCTTTCAACCAGCCCATCGGTTTGGGGGTGATACACAGATGTACGCAATTGCGTCACTTTGAGCAATTTACACAGCTCTTTCATAACCCGGGACATAAAGGGTGTACCTTGGTCCGTAAGCAGTTCTTTACAAATACCCACCCGGCTAAAAACAAGAGATAGCTCTTTGGCTATGGTTTTGGCCGAGGTATTTCTGAGAGGGATCGCTTCTGGATAACGGGTGGCATAGTCCATTATAACCAATATGTACTGGTGCCCCCTAGCGGACTTGATTATAGGACCTACCAAATCCATTGCGATTCTCTCAAACGGGACCTCAATGATGGGTAGAGGGACCAGCGGGCTACGGAAATGTGGCATCGGGGCCGACCTCTGACACACAGGGCAGGAGGAACAATAATTTTCTATGTCCTTCATCACCCCAGGCCAATAGAATCTCTGTAATACCCTCTCTCGGGTTTTCTCTGTCCCCAGATGACCTCCAAGAATGTGCCCATGGGCCAACTCCAACACCAACTTCCTGTAAGGTTTGGGCACCACAAGCTGCTCAACGGTTTCTTCTGCCCTTTTTGCCACCCGATACAGTAGGTCCTTCTCTACGCTGAAGTATGGGTAAGTGCAGGTATTATCTGGGTTCACTAACTCGCCATCTATTTCCACTACGTTTTCCCGTGCCTTTATTAGGGCGGGGTCTTTTAACTGTTCTGTGGCAAAATTTTCCCTGTGAACCTCCAGATCAGAAAACTCCACAGACGGTAGGTTTTCGTCTGAGGAGGTGGGCTCCTCTCCAGTTTCTTGAGTCTCCCCTGCCAATACTGACAAGGGAAATTCTGGAGAGTCCTCACCACTCTCAGAGGAGTTCTGGCTATCACATTCCTGGTACATAGGGGCACCAGTGGGGGGCTCAGGATCATCCCACAGTTCCCAGAACTTCGGAAAATCCCTTCCCACAATGGCATCATGCGGTAATTGAGATACTAACCCCACTGGATGAGAGAGGGTACCTTTGGGGGTCTCGAAACACACTGTAGTCACTGGATACTCTCGGGTGTCCCCATGCACACAAATAACAGCTACCTTGCTATTCCCAGAGACCTCTGTTTTAACTAATTCAGCCTTTATCAGGGTCACAAGGCTACCTGAATCCAGTAATACCACAACATTTCTACCATTAATACACATTTTGCATAAATGTTTCTCAGTTCCCCGAATGGCAGTGCATGCGACTGTCGCACACAGCGACTGACGTCTGTCCATCAGAAAGTCACATTGCATGGGTTCCTCCACAACCGGGCAATTTGCTGCAATATGTCCCGCTTGCCGGCAGCGGTAGCAAACGATCCTTCTTGCCGCCTCTTGAGCCGCTGATTTCCCAGGCTGTTCTCGCCAAACTTGGGGTAGAGCTCCCACCCTCTCACTCTCTCCACCCTTACCCCTTGGAATCCTCTTATCCGCCCCTGGGGATGGTCTGGTCTTAGGGTGGAAAGTCCGAGAGTCTCTGGAAGAGGCCGTCAGGTTCTCTGTAGCCAAGTATTTCTCTACACGATCCACAAGACCACCGGCCGTCTCTGGGTCTCCATGGCTTACCCACTTTTGGATGGCAGTAGGAAGAGCTCTCAAAAACCGATCCATTACAACACGTTCCACAATCTCTGGTGCGGACAAAGTCTCTGGCTGTAGCCACTTCCTGCTCAGGTGAATGAGATCATACATTTGAGACCTGGGGGGTTTTCCAAGCTGGAAAGTCCAGTTATGCACACGCTGAGCCCGGACAGCCAGGGTGACACCCAGCCTTGCCAATATTTCAGCTTTTAGCATCACATAGTCTTTTGCTTGGTCAGGCTCTAGGTCATAGTAAGCCTTCTGCGATTCACCAGTTAACAGAGGAGCCACCAGTCCAGCCCACTGCTCCTCAGGCCACTTTTCTCTTTCAGCAGTCCTTTCAAATGTGGTCAAAAATACCTCTGGATCATCCTCTCCAGTCATTTTTGTCAATAAACGACTCACCCCAAAGGACGCGGTATTAGTGGGACGGCTTTCCTCACTGGTCTGCGGACGTTGCTGCATTACTGCTTCCATTTGTTGTAGTCTCTGCTCTTGCTTCTGTAACAGGTCTATGAAGCGGGCCTCAGATTGCTGCTGGGCTTGTTGATGAGCTTGCTGCTGGGCTGCAAGGCTCCTTTGCAAACCTGCATTTGTCTGCTGTTGATTGGCATTTGCTAGAGCCAGCTGTTTCAGTATCTCCTCCATGCTGGCTTAAAAAAAACTGCCCGCATTCTCCACCAACTGTGAGGGGGTTAACTCGGTAGCGGGTGTGTGTGACCCCCTGGTTGGGCTCCCCACACAAAAACAGGGCCAGCAGACGGAGGTTGTGGTTTTCAAAATCAAAAGGTGCGGTTTATTTCTCTATGTACAGTGACAAAAACACAGCAAAGCCAAAAAGAAACATAAACAAAATAAATCCTGGTCAGTTTGACCTCTGACTAAACATGCAGGTTTCCTAAACTAACAACTGGGATCAGCCTGGTGCTGTCCTAGTCCCTAAGTCCCTGGTTTAGTAAAAGTCCAAACAAATAGCCACACAGGCTTTGCCTCACCGCACAGGGGTTCACTCTCCCTAGACAGTCCACACAGGTCTGGTTCCAGGCATGAGCTAACATCTAATGAAGCTGGGAGTTCTTATAGAGGCCTAAATGAGCTGACAAGCTTCAGCTGGTCTCATCAACTCCCTGTCTGCACGACGCCCCACACTCTCCCTAGAGGTATGAGTCATCCATGAGCCCACTAGCCTTAGCTGGGCTTATACAACTCTCCACCTAGTTGTATAAGTCGGCGTAAAGCCTGAATCTGGGCGAAATATATCTACCCCCCTGGATGCAACCAGGTGACTTTACCTTCCTGCTGTCACAATATATATATATATATATATATATATATATATATATATATATATATAATATACTTTTTAAATTAATTAAAGTGTATTTTTCCCTTATCGTCCATGGACTGACACAGCTCTAATACTGTAAACGTGTGGGTATATGTCCCTGCTTGCAGGAGAAGATCTAGGCAGAATGTTAGATGTTAGAAACATTCTAGAACAAAACCAGAGCTGAACAGCCCTGCCCAGGGGGCGGTCCCTCCGGACATAACCCTCTTACCTGCAGCCAGCAGCCTCAGTTTTTTTTCTGCCTAGCAGAAGGAGAAGACGTGGCTCTCAGGAGCCAGTCTCCTGAAAGATTTTATTTTAAAATTTTATTCCTTTGGGAATTTTATTATTTTATTTTTGAGACCTTCAATCAACTGTCGGCCTGGCAACAGGTTGGGTACACTGGTATCCTCGTAGTCTTCCCTGTCCGGCCATCGAGCGTGCTGATCCTCGCCTTGTGTGCGTGAGACTCAGTTCACCATATGCCCCATGACTCCAGGGGTGACTGGGTTGCTTTTATGCTCCTGCGGTCCTCTCAAGATCGAACAGTACCTGTCTGTATCTTTTGCGGTGGACCGGGCCGACAGCTACTCAGTACTACTCTGTGATAGGTCTGTCTGAAACAAGCCAGTGGGTCCCTCTGGGACGGGTAAGTAGTCTCTCCTGCTGCAGGTGAGTACATGCTGGCTGTGTTTCTTTATATGGGGGGGTTCTCCCTGTCTCCCCCCTGTTATGCTGCTCTCTGCACCGTGTACTGGCGCTGTGCTGTGTGGGGGTACCTGGGGGTCATTCTGGCCTGGCGGAGGGGGGGGCGCTCATGTTTGTGTGCTGGGAGAGGATTAGTGTTCTGGTATGTGTGGGTGTTTGGAGACTTCATTGCGTGCGCCATTAGCGCTGTGTGGTGATTTTGTACTGCGCTCGGCGGCCATCTTGCCATGAATCTCTGGCACAGTATTAATGCGGCTGGCGGCCATTTTCTTGAAGCCGCGTTCACTTTCGGTTTTCACCTCTATCACCGCTGCTGCGGTGCGAATCTCCTCACACTCTCCTCAGGCTTCACTCGCGCTGGCAGCGCGGTGACATACAGCAGAGCTGAGCGGTCCTTACAAGGGTTGGTGGGTCCTCTGGGTATCCCCTCCTCAGCCCAGCCAGTGGGTGGACTGTATTATTCACTTTATAGTGTATAAGGTCTCAGAGGGTGGCAAATATGGAGTCTGGCTCACCTGCTTCCCCACTCTTGTCAGAGGCAACTGGCAGTGCTCCAGTTGTCGGCAGTCCTGGGGAAAAAATTTTTTGTCAGGATGGAAGCGGTGTGCGAGCAAGGGAGCTATAAAGCGCCCTCTCCCCACACAATCTCACACATAAGGAGTGCTCTGATTCAGATATGGGCCTAGTTGCTGCTGCTCAGGACCCTAGCTCTGAATATTTAAATGTTTTTGAACAGGACATTCCTTGTGAGGAAGACTCCTGTTCTGAGTCAGTAAATGACAGGGCGCTTGTAAGTGAACTCATTGATGCTGTGAGGGACACTCTCAAGCTGGATGCTGTGGCACCTCACAAGCTTTTCTATTACACAGCTTCCTCACTGTTTTTTCCTCACACGCTGCGTCGAGAGCAGCATGGATGATACAGTGGTACACAGTGCCTCTCCCCCCCCCCCCCCCCCGGTCGGTGCAGCATGGGGGGGGGGCACTTTATTTATTTATTTCTATAGTCCCTGTTAGCTTTCTGTGTGATGTCTCTCAGGCAACAGGGTCTCTGCACCTGTGGTTTCCCGCCATTTCCTGGGGAACGCTCTGAGCTCTGACAGGACCTCGGTCTGCTGTGTCATAGGTTACCTTTTACCTGCATACTGCTTCGGCAGCACATTTAAGCAGGTTGGAATGATAACAGAGAAGATTATGCGCCTCGGCGCCATAATTAAAACTTATCTTATATCTCTACACTGGATACATTCACAGTGTATATATGGGTTATTGATCTCTGTGTCTGCGTGGGTTTCCTCCCACGTTTCAATGCTGTGTCTTCAGTGCCATACACGATATAAACATACACAATATGTTTATACACGACTCTAAATACATTCACAGTATATGTATGTATTATACTCTCTGGGTCGGCGTGGGTGTCCTCTGGGTGCTCCGGTGTCCTCTCACGCTCTCACGGTATGTGCGCTTCGGCTCTCTGCACAGTATAAACATGTTCAATATGTTTATTGCACATGCTATAAATATTTACAGTATGTGTATGCTGTCTGCGTGGGATTCCTCTGGGTACTCCGGTTTCCTCCCACACTCCAAGGGTAATGCACAGCATAACCATGTGCAATATGTTTATTCACATGCTATCATTCCTTCACGGTATCTGTGTGCTGTCTGCGTGGGTTTCTTCCGGGTGTTCCGGTTTCCTCCCTCGCTCTGCCGGTATGGGCGCCTTTGACTCTCTGCGCAGTTTAAACATGTTCCATATGTTTATCACGCATACTATAACAGGGCTTGACAAATTTGCTTGGAATCTAGGAGCCAGCTAAAAAAGTTAGGAGCCAGGAACGCGCCCTGTCCCGCCGAGCTTGCGCGCAGAAGCGAACGCATACGTGAGTAGCGCCCGCATATGAAAGCGGTGTTCAAATCACACGTGAGGTATCGCCGCGATCGGTAGAGCGAGAGCAATAATTCTAGCCCTAGACCTCCTCTGTAACTCAAAACATGCAACCTGTAGAATTTTTGAAACGTCGCCTATGGAGATTTTAAAGGGTAAAAGTTAGTCGCTATTCCACGAGCGGACGCAATTTTTAAGCGTGACATATTGGGTATCAATTTACTCAGCGTAACATTATCTTTCACAGTATAAAAAAAAACTTGGCTAACTTTACTGTTGTCTTATTTTTTTATTTAAAAAAAAGTGTATTTTTTCCCAAAAAAGTGCGCTTGTAAGACGGCTGCGCAAATACGGTGTGACAGAAAGTATTGCAACAACCGCCATTTTATTCTCTAGGGTGTTAGAATAAAAAATATATATAATGTTTGGGGGTTCTAATTAGAGGGAAGGAGATGGCAGGGAAAACAGACAGGGAAACTCCATTAGCATTGCTAGTTGCAATACCAACGGCCACCACAAGATGGCGCTAGACCACAGAAGGAAGCATAGGCCTGCAGAAGGCCGCAAAGCCGCGGCCTCAATTACTGGCCGGCGCGGCCCGACGCGATCCCGCGGCGCGGAGGGGGGGGCACGGAGACACAGGATACCCCAGCTGTGCCCCCAGGCGCCAGGTCGCTAATTCTAGTCGCAATGGCGACCTGGCGCCCGGGGTTTGTCGAGGCCTGTACTATAATACCTATGCGGTATGTGTATGCAGTCTGAAACTTGTGCGATTTGATTATCCACATGCTAACATACCTACACGGTATGTGTGTGCAGTCTGCGTGGGTTTCCTCTGGGTCCTCCGGTTTCCTCCCACGCGCCAACGGTGTGCGCGCCTTCGGCGTTATGCACATATAGACATGTTCAAAATGTTTATCACACATACTATAGTACCTACACCATGGATATGCAATTAGCGGACCTCCAGCTGTTGCAAAACTACAAGTCCCATCATGCCTCTGCCTCTGGGTGTCATGCTTGCTGCTGTCAGAGTTTCGCTATGCCTCATGGGACTGGTAGTTTGGCAACAGCTGGAGGTCCGCTAATTGCATATCCCTGACCTACACGGTATGCGTATGCGGTCTGCGTGGGTTTCATCTGGGTGCTCCCGGTTTTTCCCCCGCGCTCCAATGGTGTGTGCATTTTCAGCGCTATGCACGGCATAAACATGTGCAATTTGTTTATTCGCATGCTAACATGTCTACACGGTTGCCCCAATGATGTGCGCGCCTTCGTCGCTGGCACAGTATAAACGTGTTTAATATGTTTATCCACACATACTACACTACATACGCCATATGTGGTTGTACTATGCTCTTTGGGGCTGAGGGGGTTTCTTCCCATGCTCTAATTGCACGTTTTGACGCAGTACACAGTATAAACTATGTGTTTGTACAATCAGCACTTATCAATGGAGCAGAGGCGCTAGCTTGGACTGTGTTCGCCATGCTGATGTTAGCATTATGCCCGGTAGTGGCTGTGTCTCTGGCGTTCCTGAAGCTCAAGGACTGGGCAAAAGCCTCTGCTTCATCTCTCAGTCAACCAGCAGGTGCACTGCAACTGCTTTAGCCTCTAGGATCTCTGTGTCCGGGGTGGGTCTGCGCCACCTGTAGAAGCTGAGTTACTGGTCCTCTGACCGAGTTTCTAGGGAAGCTCTGTCAGGTTGCCTTTCTTGGCCAACAATTGAGGCACCCCGTAAGCCGGGGCCTTCCTTCTCCGATACATTGCGGGATCTCCTTGGGTTTATCATGCCCATCCCGCTGCAGAACGGTCCTGTCAGCCGTGTGCATTCCAGGGGAAGGGTCCTTCCGTCCGGAGGTGTTTTCACCTCCTTTACCAGAGGTGGGGCACCGGATGTGGACCTTTTGGCCTCTCGACTCACTCGCAAGATGTAGAGATTCATGGCCAGGTCCAGGGTTCCCGGGGCAGTATCGCCTGATGTATGCTTACCCTCCGCTACTGTTGTTGCCTCGCCTGCTTCGCAGAGTAGTGGTCGAGGCCATTCCGGTGATCCTCATTGCTCCGGGACGGCGACATTGGTACGCCGATCTAGTTCGGCTAGTCGCAGACGTTCCTTGGTGACTGCCTATTTGGATGGACCTTCTGTCTCATGGTCCCATACCTCATCCTGCTTTGCAGTCCTTGGCACGGCTGTTAAAGCCAGGTGCTGAGGGACCGAGGTCTCTCGGATTCGGTCATCTCATCTATGTTGTGGCACGGACATCTTCCTCCAGAAAGATCTATCACCTTACCTGGAAGGCTTATGTGACAGTGGGGTCACTTTGGACACAGGGTGAATAAAAGAAACCCCCGATATGGTCTGTGATAGCCATATTCAAGGCTGTATATACATTGTATATAGATTGGATGTATACTGTATGTGGGGGTTAAGTATCATTGCTGTGAGGAATTAAGTTGTTTTGCATTTCTATTGTTCATTTAAGTCTGTCCTTGTGTGTATTGTAAAGTGCCAGACAGACTGGCTGCCAACCGTTTGTGAAAAGAGGTGTATTGGAGATCGTATATTCTATTGTGTTGGGATCTTTTGAAGCCTAGCAGACGTCAGGATGAGGTGTTGAGTCTTGGGATGTGTGGGTGGAGCTGGGCCCTTGTTCATGTTAAATCATGTGCCTTGAATTGTGTATAAAGTTACAATGTTTCTCAATAATAAAGTCATTCCTACTACAGAAGAGACAGAGTGCGTCTCGTCTTCTTCGAGAGGGGTCGGCTCCTATAGGAAAGGGTCGTTTAGCTGTGGATATTGGTAGCGAGTGGATGTGTGTCTAGGAGAGGGAACATCGTAAACGGCGTTAATCCCCTGGATATTGGGGTGCCGTTACAGCTTGCATCGCTATGTGCGAGGAGTTTGATGGCGTCCACGGACGTATTCCGTTCCCAAGATTTTGCTGTTCTTACAGCGTGGTGTGACCCAAAAGCTGGCCTTGCGTACCATCGAGGGTCGGATTTCGGCCCGGGCTGTCTTTTTCAACGACCGCTAGCAGGCCGTTCCTGGATTATCACCTTTGTGCAGGGGGTTCGCCATGTGATCCCCCCTGTCAAGCCTCCTCCCTCTCCTTGGGATCTGAATTTGGTGCTCTCGGTTCTCCAAGGACATCCCTTTGAAAATATCAGGGAGACTCTCCTCTTGACCTTGTCCCAGAAGGTGGCTTTCTTAATGGCCATTACTTCTGTTCGACGGGTGTCTGAGTTGGCGGCCTTGTCCCGCAAGTTGCCTTACTTTGGTCCTTCATAAGGATAAGGCGGTGTTGCGCCCACGACCGTCTTTCCTTTCAAAGGTGGTCTCGGCCTTTCACCTTAATGAGGACATTGTTCTTCCGTCCTTGTGTCCTCACCCATCGCATCCCTGAGAGTTTGCGCTTCATACATTGGATGTGGTACGAGCCTTTACGGGTGTACCTGTCTGCTACTGTGTCCATTCGGAAGTCTGACTTACTATTTGTGTCTGTCTCTGGTCCAAAACAGGGCCAAGCGGTGTCGCCTGCCACCTTTTCTAGGTGGTTCAGACAGACCGTTATACGGGCCTATGCCCTTAAGGGGCGGGCACCTCCCTTTCCGGTTACGGCACATTCCACTGGGGCAATTGGTGCTTCCTGGGCTTTCTGACATCAAGCGTCAGTTGCACATATGTGCAAGGCGGCGACCTGGTCGTCCGTTCATACCTTTTCTAAGTTCTATAAGGTTTATGTGGCTGCATCTTCGGATGCTTCCTTCAGCCGCAAAGTGTTGCAGGCCGCTGTTTAATGTTGCAACTTCTCCGTTGAGGAGCTCTGCTTGTTTGGAGTGAAGTTTTGTTTTTTCCTTTACTACTGCTCCCACCCCTTTCTGATACTGCTTTGGGACGTCCCACACGTTTACAGTATGCTTTGTCAGTCCATGGACGATGAGAGAAAATAGGCACTATGAATAAAATGCCTTTTTTTTATTTGTAAAATCCAAAAAAACAATGATAGCTATGATTAAACACTAGTACAGTGTGAAACGCGTCAGCTTGACCAGTGTGCTGTGACATGCAGTGTGTTTTTTTTGGATTTTACAAATAAAAAGGCATTTTATTCGGAGTGCTGCAGTCCAGAAGAATTTGTTCTTTTGCTTTGCCTGATTGTGCATTGCTTGCACGCGTGGTGTTTGGGAAGAAGTGATTACTTGGAAGATATTCACACCTGAGCGTCTCTCTCTCTCTCTCTCTCTCTCTCTCTCTCTCTCTCTCTCTCTCTCTCTCTCTCTCTCTCTCCATCCTTATACTGCGGCAGGTCGGCTCTCCTGCGCAAACAGCTATAGGTATACGATGGTGTTTGCACAGGAGATAGCAGACGGGTCCGGCGAACTCCATGTCTGTCGGCGACCAGCGATCGCGGTGTACAGAGGCAGATCGGGAAACTGCCTATGTAAACAAGGTGTTCTGTCAGATGACATGTCAGATCTTCTGTTCCCAATGATCGGGAAGAGCGATCTCTGTCATGTCCCTGGTAGCCCATCCCCCTTACAGTTAGAACACACTCAACCCCTTGATCGTTCCCTAGTGTTTACCCCTTCCCTGCCAGTGTCATGTTTACATTGATCAGTGCATTTTTATAGCACTGATCAATGTAATAATGTCACTGGTCTCCAAAAAGTGTAATTTGTCCGCCGCAATGTCGCAGTCCCACTAAAAAATCGTAGATCGCCGCCATAACCAGTAAAAACAATAAAAAAATAAATAAAAGTCCCTAAATCTATCCCATAGTTTGTAGACACGATAACTTTTGCACAAATCAATCAATATACGCCTATTACGATTTATTTATTTTTACCAAATATATGTAGAAGAATATATATCGGCCTAGACTGATGAATAAATGAATTTTTTCTGTTGTTTTTTTTTTTTTGGATATGTGTTATAGCAGAAAGTAAAAAAAAATTATATTTTTCTTCAAAATTGTCAGTCTTTTTTCGTTTATAATGCAAAAAATAAAAACCGCAGAGGTGATCAAATAAAAAAAAGACAAAAGCTCTATTTGTGGAAAAAAATCACGTAAATTTTGTTTGGGTACTGCGTCGCATGACCGCGCAACTGTCAGTTAAAGTGACACAGTGGTGTATCGCAAAAAATGGCCTGGTCATTAAGGGGGCAAATCCTTCCGGGGCTAAAGTGGTTAAAGGGGTTGCTCCGCCGGAAAAAAAAAATTAAAAGCCAGCAGCTACAGCAGCTGCTGGCTTTTAATATTTGGACACTTACCTGTCCTGGAGTCCAGCGACGTCCGCAGCAGAGGACGAGCGACCGCTCGTCGCTCTGCTGCTCCCTCCGCCATCCTCGCTGAGGGAACCAGGAAGTGAAGCCCTGCGGCTTCATGCCCGGTTCCCTACGGCGCATGCGCGAGTCGCGCTGCGCCGTTCTGATTGGTGCTCCTGTGTTCTGGGAGCCGAGTGTCTCCCAGAACACCAAGGGAAGTCTGCGGGAAGTGACGTAACTCCCGCAGATTCCCGGAGACAGGACTCCCGGATGTGGGTGAAAATACCTGTCTTAGACAGGTATCTTCACCCCCCTCCCCCCTGAAAGGTGTCAATTGTGACACCGGAGGGGGGGAGGGTTCCAAATAGCAAAAGTTGCTATTTAGGGTGGAGCTCCGCTTTAAGGACTTACAGAATCTAGCAGCATGTTGAAGGTTAAGACAACACTGTAAAAATGCAGAAATAACATAAACTTATACTGGCATCCATTTTGTATTCTGACATATTTGAACTATTAAAATTTTTCTCATAAACTTTTTACCGTTTTCATATAATGTTTCATTGAGCCCTGGTCTGTTTTTTGAATTAAAAGCAACTTGATGATATGACCTGTGCCGTTTTGTTGTCTCTCTTGGATTTAGGGTTTACTGTTGTGTGGTCACTATTCTATTTTTAAATTTATTTTAAGATACACATTTATTTATTTTATTTTATTTTTTTAAATCAACCCTTTACACTACAGAATGACTATCAAACAGAAAATACACATAAAATTACTGAATTAATGATCACTGAAATTTGTTATCGGGCACAAATTTGCTAGTCATAGCGAATATTGCTAGTAACACATAATACTTACTGTACAATATAAGTGCCGGTTCACACTGATGCAAATTTGATGCGTTACAAAAAGCCTAGATTTTCATGTCATCCAAAAACGCACTGTGTTCAATGACGGTCGTTCACATTTATGTGTTGCGATTGCTATACAAATGAAATGCAGCAACAAAAAGAGTCCTGAGTGAGTTTACTACTTACAGTGTGCTTTTCTTCTCCATAGTCGGAGCGTACGGGGGCTAAATGTTGGATGATTTAACCCTACACGAATACCATCCAAAGAAAGAATATACAGAAATTGGAGCAAAGTTGGGTTGGACTTTACACGTATCATGTAGGGTTTAAAAAATAAAAATAAAAAAAAAATCAAGAGAATTTTAAAAGGAAAATATACACAATTTTATTTAACATATATATACATGAAAGATTTAAAACATTGAAAAACTAACAGATTTAAAAACACCGTTGCAGTATAACTTTTATCCAGGGTGTTATCCTGGTTGAGGAATCCGAAAGGTCGACCTTTATATATATATATATATATATATATATATATACATACATACATACACACACACACACACACACACACACACACACACACACACACACACACACACACACACACACACACACACACACACACACACACACACACACACTCACACACACTGCAAAGTATTAGTGTCCAACTTGATGGAGGTTTAGCATGGGGATTAGCTTAGCGGCTCACTGGCTAGAGAGGTATTCCCAGATGTTTGTAGTAATTTGTATGATCAGAGTGAAACTAACAACTGTATATTTAAGAAGGTATAAATAACGATGCAAAAACACTCCCAATCTCCAACTGGGGGGGGGGGGGGAGAGGAATGAAGCCCCTGAGGGAGGTATTAGCAGATGATTTGAACAGAGCCTTTGATGAATCACACTGGGGCTGCAGAAGAGACAGTTTACAGGTGCTTTTCAGGCGCTGTATTTAGCGCAAAAGCGCCTGTAATACGCCTCAGTGTGAAAGTAGCCTTACAGGACAGGAAAGAGAGTCCTGCATGTAGCATCTTTCGGGCGGTGCAGGAGCGATTTATTTAGCGCTCCTAAACCGCCCCTGCCATTGAAATCAATGACCAGCACTGCCGATACGCCTGCAAAGCGCTTCGGTAGCGATGCTTTTCGGGCGCTTTTAACCCTTTTTTGGCTGCTAGTGGGGGTTAAATGTGCCCCGCTAGTGATGGTAAAGTGGCGCTTTACCGCTAACACGGCCTCAGTGTGAAAGTGCCCTATAGAAATAAAGAAATGACCATTTTTAAGTTTTATATTAGGGTCTTTTTTTTTCCCGCTTTTTTTAATGTGACACGTGTAAATATATGTTAAAGGTGTAAAAATACTAATAAACAAACCAATCAAAAAAAAAAAAAGTTTTAATTACTAATAGTTTATAAAATAGAAGTAAATAAAATAAAAAGTCAGCAGGAAAATTAAAAGGAGAATAAGGAGTTAATAAGGCTAATTAGTGTAAAATAAGGGTTATGAAGGGGTTAAACAGAGGAACAATTAAAATCAAAAAAAATATATATATATTTATTTATTTATATATTTATTTATTTTACTTGACAAGGTTGCTTTAAACGGTCTTCGTTTGCAGACCAAAGTTCATCTCTTTGACCTGTAAATGAATAAAAAGGACATATAAGAAGATATGTTTCTTTTTATCTGTCTCTTTCAGAGCTGAGCAATTGAGGCTGAGTTGTTGATAAACATTGCCGGCTGCTTTTTTTTTTTTTTTTGACAGCTGTGAGCAGGGAAACTTTTTACATAGAATCATGGAAATGCTGGATTTAGATCATGTGGGGGGGCAAATTGAGATCGCGACCGTTAACGATTAATGGTGCAGCTTTAGTATAGTCTATACAACCCCAATTCCCAAAAAGTTGGAATGCTGTGTAAACTCTATGTAAAAACAAAACAATGATTGGCAAATCTTATCAACCCATATTTTCTTCACAATAGAAAATATATTAAATGTTTAAACTGAGAAAATGTACCATTTTAAGAAAAAATAAGGTCACTGTGAAATGATGGCAGCAACATGTTTCAAAAAAGTTGAGACAGGACCATGTTTACCACACTGTAGCATCCCCTCTTTTAACAAGAGTTTGTAAGGCCCCTTTCACACGGGCGGCTTTACTGCCGCAGTTAAAAGCATGTTTCTTTCTTTTGAAATTCAAGACCCCAGGCACAGCGATCAGCTGCATTTGTACACTGCTTTTAGCTGCGTTTACGTGCGTTTACGTGCGGCTGCGTTTAGCTGCGTTTGGCCATTATTGTCATCCCCATAGCAACCATTTTTATTTTGATGTGCTTCCTGTTTTTTATTTTTTTTGTTCACGCTGCTATCCGCAGCTGACACAGTGCACTGCGATTACCTGCCGTTATGTGCAGATAGCTGCGCTACATCGCACCTGGACGCGTTCAATTCTATTTTTTCTATTCGCACCGAACCGCATGTAACGAAATCGCAGCTAAACGCTGTGTGTGAATGGGGCCATAGGAAAGCATTGTGTGCTTTTAGCTGCGGTAGAAAACTAGAAAATCCGCAGCTAAAAGCACCATTCTATCCGTCCAAGTGAAAGGGGCCTAAACGTCTGAGAACTGAGAACAGTTGCTGGAGTTTTGAGAGAGGAATGTTGTCCCCATTCTTGCCTGAGCATATGCTGCTCTGAGGCCTGGTTCACACCTATGCATTTTTTTTGTGCTTTTTGCAGATTTGCACTACAGAACGTGTTCCATAGGAAACCATTTTAAATGGACTGTAGTGCAAATATGCAAAAAGCACAAAAAATGCATAGGTGTGAATCGGGTCTAAAACCTGGATATATCTTTCAGCATTGATGGTGCCTTTCCAGATGTGCAGGCTTTCCATTCCATATGCATTAATGCACTACCATCGGAGATGCAGGCTTTTGAGCTGAGTACAGATAACAAGCCGGAAGGTCTCTGACCTCCGGAAGATGCGGAGCCCAGGGTTGCCAAAAAAGAATGGCTAATTTTGATTTGTCTGATCACAGAACAGTTTTCCACTTTGCAACAGACCATTTTAAATAAGCTTTGGCCCAGAGAAGATGGTGGCAGTTCTGGATCATGTTCAAATATGACTTCTTCCTTGTATAAGAAAGCATTAACTTGCTTTTTTTGGCTGGCATGGTGAGTTGTGTTCACAGACAGTGATTTTTGGAAGTATTCCTGAGTCCATGTAGTAACGTTCACCCCAGAACTGTAGCTGATGATATATTGAAGGTTTTTGCAATTTTACATTGAGGAACATTATTCTGAAATTGACAATTTTTAGACGCAGTTTTTTAAAGATTGGTAACTTTCTGACAATTTTTACTTCTTAGATACTCTGATTCTCTAAGATGCCCTTTTTATGACCAATCATGTTATTGACCTGTTGCCAATTATCCTAATTAGTTGCAAAATGTACTTCCAGCTCCTCCTTTTTAGTACCGTTTACTTTGCCAACTTTTTGTTATCCTGTCCCAACTTATTTGAGATGTGGTGCTGCCAACAATTTCAAAATTACCTTATTTTCTTAAAATGGTACATTTTGTCAGTTTAAACATTTGATATGTTTTCTATTGCGAATAAACAATGGATTCTTGAGACTTTCAAATCATTGTATAATGTTTTTATGTAGATTTATGTTATGTGCATTTTATACAGCACAAACTCTTTTGGAATTGTAGTATTAGGCTGGGTTCACATTGGTGCGATGTCAGACATCGCATGTGATTCGCATTTGATGTCTGTGCGATGAAAAATCAGCCATACAAATTGTATGGCTGAATTTGCATCGAATTCGGACCAAACTCGTTCAGGACCCTTATTTTCGTCCACACCAGAATGCTGCCAGAAATGACAGTTTGCACTGCGATATGCAAACCGATTTGGGGGTGTCATTAACTTTGTATTGACACTCCCAGTGGTTCGCATATGGCAGTGTGAACTGCCCGCGACTCAGGTGCGACGTGGGAATCTGCAGTGGATTCGCAGGGTTTCCCGCATCGCACCAATGTGAACCGAGCCTTAGCCCGGGTTCACACTGGGCTGTGAGAGTGAAGCCGTGCGAGTTCAATTGAACTCGCACGATTTCACTCCCGCTGGCCAGTCCCGATTTCAGCCGCGATTACAGAGACATCTGTGCAGGTTTCTGCACAGATGTCAATGTAAATCGCGAGCGAAAATCGCAAAAAGTAGTACAGAAACTACTTTTTGAAATCGGTGCAGCGCCGCAGATGCAGCGTCGCACCGATTAGGACAGTGCCATTGCTGGCAATTTGCTGCAAATACCGCAGTTTTGACATGCGATTTGACATGCCAAATCACATGTCAAAACGCACCAGTGTGAACCAGGGCTTGGAGTCTAAAATAAATAGAAATAAAGTGTTCCGCGCCAGGAAAATTAAAAACTAGTTGCAGACCACCCCAGCTGTACCCACAGGTGTGGAATCAGTGAAGGAGTAAGATAAAAATATATGGGTGAATTGGCGCTGCTAAGTGTAAACAATGTAACAAATTTCAATAAAAATGTATAAAAAAAAATATAAAGTGTACTGTCTCTTTAAGACATCATTATATACAAGTGCAAAATGTGTTATCTGTGTAAACAAAATTTATAAAGTGTGCTAGTGTCGATCAATGAATATGTGTCCAAAGTGTATCCGTTTCTTCAAAGATTTCAAAGTGCATAAATCAGCAAAAAATCAACACTAATGTATCAAACAAAAAGTCCATAAAAAATCAACTCAATATTTAAGTTCATAAAAAGTGCTGGTGAAGTTAAAGAATGTTTAATCAGTGAAAATGGTGACTCTTTACACGTACCCCCCCCCCCCCTCAGGTCCACACTCACCAAAGGGATGTACCCCTACAGGGGTAAAAGGTCTTACAATGGAGTCGGCTCTTTTATCCTGCGTTCCCTCCTTTTGGTATTTATCTCCTCCACAGACCACCCCTCCTCCAGATGGCGGATACCAAGGAGGGAATGCAGGATAAAGAGCTGACTCCATTGTGAGACGTTTTACCCCTGTACATCCCTTTGGTGAGTGTGGACCTGGGGGGGGGGGGGGGCACGTGTGAAGAGTCACCATTTTCACTGATTAAAGATTAAAAATTATTTTACTTCACCAGCACTTTTTATGAACTTAAATATTGAGTTGATTTTTTGTTTGATACATTGGTGTTTATTTTTTGCTGATTTATGCACTTTGGACACATATTCATTGATCAACACTAGCACACTTTATAAATTGTGTTTACACTTGTATATGATGATGTCTTAAAGAGAATTTATAGATTTTTTATTGATTTTTTATTGAAATTTGTTACTTTGTTAACACTTGGCAATGCCAATTCACCCATATATTTTTATCTTAGAGTCTAAAATAAATGCTTTGGGGCATATACTAGGAGGATTGCAATCTGATACTGTAAAGATAGACATTTGAGTGTAGAAAAGATGAGGTGGAGATGGAGTTTGGGTGCAGCTGTATTTAATAATCATATATAAGGAGGATACTTTCTTATTGTTGCTAAGGGAGTGATAACATACAGGCAAACACATTTACCAAGTTGAGTGAAGATGTGAGCGTCATAAACCAGGAGTGGCAGCTCTAGATGATTCTGCCTTTCCCCAACAGCTATGGCAGTATGAGGGTTTGCTGGTTAGGCCCCTTTCACACTGATGAGTTTTTCAGGTGTTTTGCGCTAAAAATAGCGCATAAATAACGCCTGAAAAACTCCTGCCCCAGTATGCTCAATGTGAAAGCCTGAGGGCTTTCACACTGAGGCGATGCGCTGGCGGGAGGAGAAAAAAAATCTCCTGCAAGCCGCATCTTTGGAGCGGGGTGTATACCGCTCCTTCCCATTTAAATGAATGGGACACCGCGGTAATACCGCCCGCAAACCGCGGCTGTAGCCGCGGTTTGCGGGTGGTATTAACCCTTTTTCGTCCGCTAGCGGGGGTTAAAACCGCACCGCTAGCGGCCGAATACCTCCGCAATTCCGACGGTATAGCGCCGCTAAAAATAGCGGCGCTATACCGCCACCGCACCTGCCCGCCCCAGTGTGAAAGAGGCCTTAGCGTGATTAGTTTAAAGAGTTGGCCGTCTGTCCTTGTTCATGTTGGGACCAATACATTCATCTGAAGGTTGTAAAGTGCTCTATGAATAATAATTTGTAGTTACTCACGTAAGTAATGCAATCCTTTTAAATATCTTATTTACTTCTGTATATACAAAGGAAAAGTGTGGTGCTCATGTTCAAGATTAACATGATAATAAAGCAATTTAATTTGCACTATGGCTTAATATTGATATGGGCCAGGCACAATTAGACAAAATATATGTAAGTGAAGTGAGTAAATAAAGGAACTGCGCTAAGAGTGAATAAATAATTCCATAATACATAGAATTGCAAATGTTGCTAATGAAAGCTGGTGTCAAGCTGCGACTTTCTGTGAAACATCAAACAGTGAACAAGTGAAAAATATATATAAAGTCGCGCTAATGAATTAAAGTACTGAGCATAAACAAAATTCCCAGTGAATAGGAATTTTAAATGAATAAAAAAAAGCAGTGTAGTGACAAACACAATCTGTAAACAGTCACAAAAATGAATACAGGGATGGAATGCTGTTCATAAGTCCAAACATTGACGATTGTGACAGAATTTCGTCCAGACGAGAGGCCTTTTTGTTTCCTATATCCATTCATACCATTGGTATCCACCATTTTGGAGTGCAAGGTGTAGCGGTGCGGAGGAATCTTTGAGCTACCTAGCCCAGCAGTACCCATACTCTCAAGGCTTCCCTGGGTCCTCCGTAATAGGGGACCATGGGGCTCTGGTAAGCAGATCCCTTATACACACTGGTGGTGGATATCACATATTGGTTTTTATTCCATTGCTGAAGAGAGTGGTTGTCATCACTCTAGGATCATTTGCACGGGTGGATTCACATCAACTGTAATCTATCATTTTTGTGGATGGTTCAAGGACTAATCATCAATGGTTGGACTTATGAACAGCATTCCATCCCTGTATTCTTTCTTGTGATTGTTTATAGATTGTGTTTGTCACTACACTGCTTTTTTTTATTCATTGAACATTCCTATTCACTGGGAATTTTGTTTATGCTCCGTACTTTTATTCATTAGCGCGACTTTATATATATTTTTCATATGTAAGTGAAGCACTTGGACTATAGGGCTTATGCCCACAAATCCTTGCAGCGTTGAGCTAAGGTGAAAAAACGGGAAGCTTTACAACCCCTTAAGTTATTCCTAACTCTTTAGAGCTTGTAGTGACTGTTTAATCACTGGCTTGGTGCTAACAGTTTAATGCAATGTAAATAGTTGCATATATAGTTAGTCAGGTTCAAAAAAGACACTAGTCCATCCAGTTAAAAAAAAAAACACCACCACAAATAGAAAACCACTGTATACACAATCCTATACCCACAGTTGATAACGAAGAAGGCAAAAAACCCAATAAAGCATGATCCATCTCGCCCCAGTGGGGGAAAAAAATCTTCGTGATCCCCCATGATGCAAACATTATTACTGCTAAACAATAGTATCAAGTTATATTTTGTGCATTTAAGAATACATTCAGCTCCTTAACCACTTGCCGACCAGCCCCGCCATTAAACTGCGGCAGGCTGGCTCTATTAGGCGAATCGCCGTAGCTGTACGTCGATTTGTGTAATAGATGCAGTGGGTGCGCGCACGCACGGAGCTGATGCGACTTACCGGCGGCCACGATGTCCGCCGGCCAACCGCGATCGCTCTACAGAGAGCCAGAACGGGGATCTGTCAATGTAAACAAACCGATCTCCATTCTGTCAGGGGAGTAGAGAGAGGGGTAAATCCTTCCGGTCCTTAAGTGGTTAAAAACAATCTACTGAGCTGACCAAAACCAGTTGAGTGAGTCTATTCCACATTTTGACAGCTCTTACTGTGAAGAAGCCCTTTTGTATGTGAAGGTTATATCTCTGTTCCTCCAGATCCCAAAAGTGACTCCTTGTCCTCTGTAATGACCTGAAAGTCAATAGCATACAAGCCAACAGTCACGGATTTCCCGGGACAATCCCAAAAATCCGACTGTTGTCCCAGGAATAGCTTGTCCCGTCCAGAATCTGGATTTTTTCCCTCTGTCATGTACAATCTGGGAGATCCCTACCTCCTCCACCCCTGTGAAGTCAAGTGCTGCCTGGCTGGTTGCAGATTGGTCAGTCCTAAGTGAGCAGGTGTGGCCACCAGAGGGTGACTTTGTCCGGCTGTGCTAAGGGGCGGGTCCACCCTCTCCTGTCACTGTTTCTGTCTGGAGCTGAATCAGTGCTCAACTCACTGGAAGAAGCAGAGCCTGAAGCAGGGAAATTCAAAGTCTAAGAAGAGGAGAGCTACCAGCATGGTGAGTACACTGACCTGTCTACCAACCCCCCACTCACCGTTCCTCCGCTTAGTGTCCCCAGCCCAACCACCTGTACAGGTCTGGTGCCAGCAGGGGGGAAAGAGAGAGATCCAGGAGGGAGAGGGGGAGAGACATCTAACCCCTGGAGCTGTAAAACAGGGGGGCACCTTCTGATGTAAGATCTTTGAGGATAAAAGCAGTAGAAGCTGCACGGTGCTCATGTTCTTATGCCCAAACAGATGGATAGTAATTGAAAGTCTCTATCTATTTTACCAGATTCTCCACTATGTAAGGTATCACAGACTCTATATAGCCACGCCCAATATTGAGCATACTTGAAACCATGCCCATTTTTTGCCAGCTCCGCACGCCACATTTTTCAATCTTCAGCTGGGCCACGCCTGCAAATGGATGTCACGCCCCTAATTCTAATCATACTCCATCTACATCGAATAAAGTGTCCCTATAATTTTTTTCAGAATGTTGGCAACTATACAATAGCTCAACACCAAGTTCACTATATGGACCACTTGTATCTATACATGTTGATTATGTCCCCCCACTTTTCCCCCTGGCCTCTTCTCAAGAGAGAATAAATTCAGTTCAGCTAATCTGTTCTCATAGCCGAGCTCCTCCATGCCCCTTATCAGTTTGGTTGCCCTTCTGATAAGAGGCAAGGAAGAACCATGTCTTTTAAATGGGAGATTTAAAGGATTGATAAAGGCCCACATACAAGAGAATCATAAATGTGATCATATTCATTAACCACTTTAGCCCCCGGCCTATTCTGACACCTCTCACATAAGTGTAAAAATCAGCTTACTCTTTCGTCCATGGACCGACACAGCTTATCTATTGACAAAGTGGGTATTATCCATTAATTAGGAGTGACTAGGCAGAAAACTTGTAAAAAGTGTTGCATCACACCTTCTACAGTACCGCCCAGGGGGCGGACCCTCTGGGTATATCCCCTCAGTCTGCATCTCGCAGATCAGTTTTTTTCTGTCTAGCAAGGAGTAGGACATGGCTCCCTTCGGGCCCATTGGTCCGGGGGAAAAATATATTTTTTTTGCTAAATTTTTTTTCGTTTCCTGCGATCTTCGAGCAATTGCCGACTGGGTGACAGGCTGGATCCTCGATCCTTGTAGTCTCCCCAGTTTCGGCCATCGAGCGTGTGCCGACCCTAGCTACGAGCTGGGTTTTCCACGACATACCCGTCGCTCCACGGGTGGCCGGTGAGCCTACGCTCCAGGGCCTGCATCGGACCGCTCAGCTTCGGCTGACCTTACGGCCGAGTCGCAGCAGCCTGGCCGGTGAGCTTACGCTCCAGGGCATTCATATGATCGTCCCCTTGGGTCCAATCACAGCATGCCTGGCCAACAGTCACCTTCCGTGCGCGGACGATGATCTGTTTGGAATGTCTTTCAGCATAATACATGCAGGATAGGTAAGTAAACTCCCCTGCCTCGGCTGGGTGATTTGGCTGGAAATTCCTGGAGAGACCAAGTAAGTGGTTGTGGCCCCTTTCTTCCCTCTCTCCCTGCCTTTCCCTCCTCCCTGGGCTTCTAGCTAAAGGTTGCTGGGTGCTGGGGGTCACCTAAGGGGTTCCACTGGAGCGGGGCTGGCTGTAACTAACATTTAAAAGAAATGTCATTTCTGCTTACCTGTATGTGCTTCCTCCTCCATGCTGTCGGCGGCCATTTTGTGGTGGTCCATGCTGGGTTCGGCCTCTAGTGACTGTCCGGCGGCCATCTTTCTGTGGTTTCGGCACCATTTTCTTGTAGTTCCACACCCACTGGCCTCTATCGACTGATCGGCGGCCATGTTTGTAATGATCCACGCTGTATGTATATATTGCCGTTCGGCGGCCATCTTTTTGTGGTCTATGGCTGCTTTGGCCTCTATCTTCGGCTCGGCAGCCATTTTCTTAGAGCCCACATTATTTTCCATACAGACGTTTTGGCGACCATTTTGCGAGAGTCTCCGGCCTCTAGGGTGCATTACACTGGCGCGAAAATTCACACAGGAAGCGCTGATAAAAGAAGCAGACTGACACAGCAGCGGTGGGACAGCATTACAGGCGCAGCACGGCAGCATAGCAGTACCGGTCAAGGGTGGTGAGTCCTCTGGGTGACCCAGCATCTCTGCAGCGCAGGAGGGTGGCCTATTGATATTTTGCCTGGAGCCCTGTGGGTGGTCAGCATGGCATCTGAGCCAGATGTCTTCTCCCCGGAAACACCAGATTTAGCAGCTGGTGCCCCTGAGGTGTCTATGGACGCTATGTCGGCAATCCTAGAGGCGTTTGCTGCCAGGGTGGAAGCAGCACACGGGAATACAGGGGGTAGTAAATGCCCCCGTCCCCTGCAATCTTCTGGGGATATTTCTGAGACAGAATCAGGTCCAGCTACGGCTCATGGCCCAGATTCTGACGCATCAGAGACTGCAGACCGTGACAGATCGGACAGTGAGGATGACTCCAAGTCCAGGTCAGTACGCGAGACGGCTTTGGTATCTGACCTTATTACTGCAGTGCGGGATATGCTAAAGTTGGAAAATACTGCAGAAGCAGCAGAGACTCCAGTCCCCTTTGGGTTTCGTAAACCTGCCCGCACTGCTAAGGTGTTCCCTTGTGTGTCTTATTTTGATAAACTCTTATACAAGGAATGGGAGAACCCACTGAGGGTCTTTACAGCCCCAAAGAGGTTTGCGGTACGGTACCCCTTTGAGGAGAGTTTTCTGAAGAAATGGACCTCTCCCCCTATAGTGGACTCTCCGGTGTCCAGACTTAATAGAGCTACCACTATTCCAGTAGAAGGGGCTCCTGTTTTCAAGGACCCTATGGATAAGAAGGCTGAAGCACTCGCTCGCTACCTATACTCAGTGGTAGGCTCGGCAGTATGCCTGGCATTGGCGGGGGCCCTAGTGTCTCAGACACTTGCTGAATGGGCAAAATTGCTACTCCAGGGGTTAAAGGAGCGAGATGCTCCTCCTGATGAGATAACTTTGGCCGACCAGTTGGTCCAGGGCCTTAAGTTTGTCTGCGAGTCAGACATGGATACTATTCCCCTGCTGTCAAAAGCTTCGGTTTATGCAGTAGCAATACACCGCCTGATCTGGCTAAAGGGCTGGTCTGCGGACCAGACTTCCAAGAAAGCCCTGTTGGATCTGCCTTTTAAGGGTGACAGACTTTTTGGGGCTTCTCTGGATGACATCATCAAGGATGCCACAGGAGGTAAAAGCACTTTGCTTCCCCAAACTAGCAAGGGTAAGGGGCCACGCCAAGGGCAAGGGCCCTCCTTTACTGCACGCAAGCGTTTTTTTCGTCCCCCTAGGGCGACAGGGAAAAGACCCCAGGCCGACAAGGCGCCTGCCCAAGGACAAAAGCGTCCTTGGTCCCGCAGACCCAACAAGCCTGCGGACAAATCTGCGTCCGCATGATGGTCCGCCCCCACCCAGCTCTCGGGTGGGGTGACGTCTTCGCAAATTCGCGACTCAGTGGACAGCTCTAGTCTCCAACAGGTGGGTTTGCGAAGTAATCTCCTCAGGCTACAAGATAGAATTTCTACCTTGTCCACCAGACAGATTCGTCACCTCCAATCTCCAGCTACTACCGACCCGTCCAGGGTCTACTGGAACGCGGGGTAGTTATTCCAGTTCCAGAACAGGAACGGGGTCAGGGTTTTTACTCAAATCTGTTCATTGTGCCGAAGAAGGAGGGGGTTCGTCCAATCTTGGATCTCAGAGCCCTCAATTGCTTTGTGAAGGTACAAAGATTTCGGATGGAGTCGGTTCGATCTGTAGTCACGGCTCTCCATCCGGGGGACTTTCTGGTCTCCTTGGACATCAAGGACGCATACCTGCATGTCCCCATATACTCCAGACACCAGAGGTTTCTGCGATTTGCTATCGGGAAGAACCACTACCAGTTTGTGGCCCTCCAGTTTGGCCTTGCCTCAGCACCCAGGACGTTCACCAAGGTGCTCGCTCCGATTCTGGCACTTCTAAGACAGCGGGGTATCGCTATCATTGGCTACTTGGACGACCTTCTACTGAAGTCCCCTTCAAGCTCAGAATTAGAGGTACGCGTGTCCATTACCTGTCAGACTCTTCGAGACTGTGGTTGGATACTAAACACGCAAAAGTCAGTATTAGTGCCCACTCGACGCCTAGTGTACCTGGGGTTGATTCCGGATTCCTCAGAGGCAAAGGTATTCCTCCCTGTGGAGAAGTTGCAGACCCTCCGGGCTGCAGTACGGCAGCTGACTTCCAGGAATTGGTCGTCACTCCGTTTTTGCATGCGAGTGTTAGGCCTCATGGTAGCCTCCTTCGAGGCGGTCCCATATGCTCAATTCCACACTTGAGTGTTACAGAAGGAAGTTCTGTCCAGATGGAACAGATGTCCATCATCTCTGGATTACCCAACCTGAGTGAGCCACCTAGTCAGGAGATCCCTTGTATGGTGGCTGACAGCACCGGCTCTAATGGCCGGGAAGTCATTTCTTCCGGTTTACTGGATAGTGATCACGACGGACGCCAGCCTTACAGGTTGGGGGGGAGTCTGGGGTGTTCAGTCGGCACAAGGTCGCTGGACCCCAGAGGAAGCCCTCCTGCCGATCAATGTCCTGGAAATCCGGGCCATCAGGCTGTGCCTCTTCAAATGGTCTCAGAGGCTGCAAGGGCGTCCAGTCAGGATCCAGTCAGACAACGCCACAGCAGTGGCATATGTCAATCATCAAGGAGGAACAAGAAGCTCAGCTGCAGCATCGGAGGTCGCTCGCATCCTGAAGTGGGCAGAGAGGAGCGTACCGGCACTGTCGGCCGTATACATTCCGGGTGTGGAAAACTGGCAGGCGGACTACCTGAGCCGCCAGATGCTGGACCAGGGAGAATGGTCCTTACACCCGGAGGTGTTCCAACTCCTCTGCAAAAGATGGGGCACACCAGACGTAGATCTTCTGGCTTCCCGACTCAATCGGAAGATATTGAGGTTTGTGGCCCGGTCAAGAGACCCATGGGCAGACGCAACGGACGCGTTGGTGGCATCGTGGGGTCAGTATCGGCTAATCTATGCCTTCCCTCCCTTAAGGCTTCTTCCTCTTCTGCTCCGCAGAGTAGAGGCAGAGGGAATTCCAATGATCCTAATCGCTCCAGATTGGCCTCAGCGTCCTTGGTACGCCGATCTAGTACGTCTGGTAGCAGACGTCCCCTGGCGCCTACCACTACGGAAGGACCTGCTATCGCAAGGTCCCATACTCCATCCTGCTTTACGGTCACTGGGTTTAACGGCATGGCTGTTGAGAACCAGGTACTGAGAGACCGGGGCCTGTCAGATTCAGTAATCTCTACTATGAGAAGTGCTCGGAAACCATCCTCTAGGAAGGTTTATCACCGCACTTGGAAGGCCTACATCTCCAGGTGTGAGGAGATGAAATGGCATCCGGGTACTTATTTGGTTTCCAGAATCCTGCTGTTTTTACAGCATGGGGTGGACCTAAGGCTTGCCCTAAGTACGATTAAGGGACAGATATCTGCCCTGGCTGTCTTTTTTTCAGCGATCCCTGGCGACTCACTCTCTCTCGAGTACATTTGTGCAGGGGGTTCGACATGTGGCCCCTCCGGTCCGTCCCCCGCTACCTCCGTGGGACTTGAACCTGGTCCTCTCGGTGCTTCAGAAGGCAAAAGAGAAAGGCTATTCAGAGTCCAATTTGATGTCCACTCTTGAAACGGTCAAACAACTGGATCGTGATGATCTTCTGGTTGAAAGACGCCAACAAGAGAACGCTTTTTCAAAAGGTGTCCCATTTGTTACTACTTATTCTTTGCAGCAGAAAAAAATTAAACAATTGCTATTTAGACATTGGCATATTGTTAACAATGATCGGATATTGAGGGATATTCTACCTGAAAGGCCGCAGGTGGTCTTTAAGGGGGCTTCCTCTCTAAGGAATAGAGTGGCACCTAATATTATAGATCCCCCATCTAGATTAAGCTTTTTTGGGCATTTTACAGGTTATTATAAATGTAGAGTCTGTTCCCTAAATAGCTGTACCAACAGAAGGTCAACTAGTTTTATGTCTACTAGTACACAAACCACACATGACATCAAACCCTTCATAACTTGTTCCACAGTGGGCCTGGTATATTTATTGCAATGCCCCTGTGGTTTGCAATATATAGGGAGGACCAAACGCCCCCTACAGGTTCGATTAAACAAGCATATTACAAACATCAAGTCGGGGTTCAAAAACCATTCGGTGTCCAAACATTAGAGATTAGTGCATAAAAGGGATCCTTCAAATACGCTATTTTTAGGGATAGACAAATTTAGCCCTAAATGGAGAGGGAGCTCTCTGGTAAGGGACATCTCCAAACTAGAGATGTCCTGGATTTTTAAGGCCAAAACTTATGTACCCTATGGGATGAATATTGATGTCGATGTCAATGCTTTTATCGATAATTCTTAACTGACTATTTTTATTTTTATTGTTTCAATGTGTACTCGATCTGAGTCATATGTGACTTATTGAGCTTCTGTGGGGTTTTTGGGGTGTCACTGCTTCTTAATTTGTATTTAATTGCCCACATTCCACATATTGCATATCAGTATATGTATAAATGTGGATTATAATTTTATATAAAAATAATTTTTTTGGTTTACACATAATATAGCAATATGGTCTGGCTCTTCCAGTGGATCATAATTGTTTGTTCACATATACATTTATTTCACTTTTGTGACACTAATAATTTTTCACATTTAATTCTCACGGTATCGATTCACGTCGGTATTTATATTCTCATATTTATATGGGATGTTTATAATTTTTTTGATCATCTAACATGATTATCATACACGTCACATCTTATATACTTGAGCTCACATGTGTATTCACATATGTGTCACATACACATCTGGTTTGATATTTAGAATATTTTGATATTTATATGTTTAATATACACATTAAAATATCCCATTTAACGATTAAAACATCTTTTTACACTGTCTATGTAGATTTGTGACTACGAGAGATGTTAACTATTGGTTCGTATCTATGACTCAGATCTAGGTTAATAGTATTAGTTTTTTGTTTTGTTTTTAGAAGTTTTAGAAGCGGCATTGCATAATGTTGCATTCAGTTTGGTATGTTTATGCAATGTTTGCCATCAATCAAGATGGCCTACCGCGCATACAGTAGAGGGGAACGCAATACATCCGGGATCCAAATGGAGGTTGATGGAGTTATTCCTCCCTTCGTTTTTGTTCTTCCGGTTTGTTTGCGAGGAGTGTGGGCAAGATTGTACCACATTCATAGGTATACGCGCGGTTTGCCATCATCCAAGATGGCCACCGCGCGTTCATGTCCTGTGGTCATAACGAGGCATGGTTCTATATTAAGTGGTGATTCAGCTTTGAGAGTATACCTATCTGCTACTTCCCTGTTCCGGAAGTCAGACTCACTGTTTGTTTCGGTGGCTGGTCCCAAGAAGGGCCAAGCAGTCTCGTCGGCCACCATCTCTAGGTGGATCCGACCGATAGTAATCCAGGCTTACGCCTTAAAGGGTCAAGCGCCCCCCTTTCCGGTCACAGCGCATTCGACCAGGGCAATAGGTGCCTCTTGGGCTTTCCGACATCAAGCGTCTGTTTCCCAATCATGTAAAGCGGCGACTTGGTCGTCCACTCACACTTTCACAAAATTCTACAAAGTTGATGTAGGTGCATCTTCGGATGCCTTTTTCGGCCCGCAAGGTTTTGCAAGCAGCTGTTTAGAGTTGCAACTCCTCCGTTGGAGGAGTGCTGTTTTGTGTTTGGGGTGAAGTTTATTTTTATGTTGTTACCACCCCTCGTTTTTTCTCTGACACTGCTTTGGGACGTCCCACTTTGTCAATAGAGAAGCTGTGTCGGTCCATGGACGAAAGAGTAAATAGGATTTTTTACTCACCGTAAAATCCTTTTCTCTGAGTCCATGGACCAACACAGCACCCACCCCTCCTTCCTTTTTTTAAGTTTGTACTGCTTTTTGACGAACTGATCTGCGAGATGCAGACTGAGGGGATATACCCAGAGCGTCCGCCCCCTGGGCGGTACTGTAGAAGGTGTGATGCAACACTTTTTACAAGTTTTCTGCCTAGTCACTCCTAATTAACGGATAATACCCACTTTGTCAATAGAGAAGCTGTGTCGGTCCATGGACTCAGAGAAAAGGATTTTACGGTGAGTAAAAAATCCTAGTTTTTGCCAGAAAATTACTTATACAGTAACCCCCAAAATAATGTATATATAGATATATATATATATATTTTTTTAAGCAGAGGCCCTAGAGAATAAAATAGAGGGTGTTGCAATTTTTTGTCACACAGTATTTGCGCAGCAGTTTTTTAAATGCAATAAAAAATAAATAAATTACAACTTGGTGAATGTTAATGCACAAAAACACAATATACTGTAATATCCGATTGTTTGGTGAAATAAAAAAGATGATGTTACACGAGTAAATAGATACCGAACATCTCATGCTTTAACCACTTAAGCCCCGGACCATTTTGTTGCTAAAGGATCAGGCCCCTTTTTGCGATTCGGCACTGCATCGCTTTAACTGACAATTGCGTGGTTGTGCGACGTGGCTCCCAAACAAAATTGACGTCCTTTTTTTCCCACAAATAGAGCTTTCTTTTGGTGGTATTTGATCACCTCTGCGGTTTTTATTTTTTGCGCAAAAAAAAAAAAGAGCGACAATTTTGAAAAAAATTCTATATTTTTTACTTTTTGCTATAATAAATATCCCCAAAAAATATATAAAAAAACATATTTTTTCCCTCAGTTTAGGCCAATACGTATTCTTCCACAGGGGGTCCCCGATTTACGAAAGCCCGACAACTCCTACTTACGAACAGGATGTTGCGTGGACCATCTGCCGTTCTGCGTATGCGCGGTCAGACGGAGCCTCGGAAAATGCCGGAAATGTCCGTAATTGCCGTTCTGCGCATGCGCGGCCCGACTTGCGAACATTTCCGGCTTACAAACAAGGGGAAAGTCCCTAACCCGTTCGTAAGTCGGGGACCCCCTGTACATATTTTTGATTAAAAAAAAATGGCAATAAGCGTTTATTGATTGGTCTGTGCAAAAGTTATAGCGTCTACAAAATAGGGGATAGTTTTATGGCATTTTTATTAATATTTTTATTTTTTTTACTAGTAATGGTGGCGATCAGCGATTTTTATCGTGACTGCGAAATCATGGCAGACACATGGGACACTTTTGACACCATTTTGTGACCATTGTCATTTTACAGCGATCAGTGCTATAAATATGCACTGTTACTGTGAAAATGACACTGACAGTGAAGGGCTTAACCTGTAGGGGGCGGTAACTGTTCCCAAGGACCCGGTAAAAAGAGCATTGTTGTTTCAGGCACTAGACCGGTTGCTGTCTCAAGGGGTGATCATAGAGACCCCCTTAGGAGAACAGGGAATGGGATTTTACTCAAGTCTCTTTACAGTGCCAAAACCAAACGGAGATGTCAGACCCATTTTAGATCTCAAGGGTCTGAACCAATTTCTAAACATCCGCTCCTTTCGCATGGAATCAATTCGGTCAGTGGTATCCTCCCTTCAGGGAGGAGAGTTCCTAGCGTCAATAGACATCAAGGACGCATATCTCCAATTTCCAATTTACCCTGCTCATCAGAAATTCCTGCAATTCACGGTAGAGCAGCAACACTTTTAGTTTGTGGCCATGCCCTTCAGGTTGGCCACCGCACCACGAGTATTTACAAAGGTCCTGGCTCCACTTTTAGCAAGACTAAGAGCCCAGGGTATAGCGGTAAGGGCATACCTAGACGACCTATTACTGATCGATCAGTCCATAAAAGGACTGGATCTGAGTGTAGCCTGCACGGTCAGGTATCTGGAGCATCTGGGTTGTATTATCAACCTAGAAAAATCATCCTTGCGGCCAGTAAAATGGCTGGAATACTTGGGTCTGGTAGTAGAGACAGCCCACAAGAAGGTGTTTTTACCTCAGCCAAAAGTTTGGGAAATAAGAGATCTGGTTCACATGATCAGGACAAGGGAAGTGTCTCCTGTCCATCTCTGTATGAGATTGTTAGGGAAGATGGTAGCTTAACTTGAAGCAGTTCCCTATGCTCAGTTCCATTCAAGACTGTTGCAAAACAGTATCTTGTTTGCATGGAGCAGGAGAAGCCAGGATTTGGATTGTCCAATGCGTTTGACTCCAAGCGTACGCCAAAGTCTCAATTGGTGGTTGCTAACCGAGAATTTGTAGAAGGGGAAAACCTTTGTACCTATCACTTGGAAGATAGTGACGACCGATGCCAGCCTTTTAGGCTGTGGAGCAATACTATAAGAGAATGCTGTTCAGGGGGAATGGTCAGAGTCCGAGAAGACCTTGCCCATCAACATTTTAGATATTCGGGCAGCACGCCTGGCCCTAAGGGCCTGGACAGGCAGACTGCGGGGATACCCTGTCAGGATCCAGTCCAACAATGCCACGGTGGTGGCCTATATCCATCACCAGGGCGGCACCAAGAGTCGGGCAGCCCAGAGGTAAACCATATTCTGGTTTGGGCAGAAGAGCATGTTCCTTGCCTATCTGTGGTGTTCATCCCAGGGGTAGAAAATTGGCAGGCAGACTTCTTAAGCCACCAGTCATTGCTCCCAGGGGAGTGGTCCCTACATCCAGACATCTTTCTGGCCATTTGCCAGAGGTGGGTTACCCCGGACGTAGATCTTTTTGCGTCCAGGTTCATCACGAAACTGGACAAGTTTGTGTCCAGAACAAGGGACCAGCTCGCTTGCGGGACAGATGCCTTGGTAACTCCTAGGGATCAGTTTTCTCTGATTTATGCGTTCCCTCCAGTTTGGTTGCTTCCGCGCCTGCTGCGCAGGATCAGAGGGGAACGGAAACTGGTGATCCTAGTTGCCCTGGCATAGCCCAGGAGGTCCTGGTATGCAGAAATCATAAAGATGGCAGTGACAGATCCTTGGTCTCTATCGTTCCTGCCGGGATCTGCTGTCACAAGATCCAGTATACCATCCTGCCTTACAAACGCTGAATTTGACAGTTTGGCTGTTGAGGCCCTCGTTCTAAAGGATCAGGGAATTTCAGGCTCAGTGGTAACTACCCTGATTAATGCAAGCAACCCGGCTTCTAGGGCTATCTACTGTAGGGTTTAGAAGGCCTATGTTTCCTGGTGTGAAAACAATGGTTGGCATCCTCGCAAATATAGCATAAGCAGGATTTTAGACTTCCTATAGTCGGGAGTAGAGATGAAGCTACCCTTAAGTACTATTCAGTCACCTCTGTGCCCATGGGATCTGAATCTGGTCTTGTCAGTCCTTCAGGGGCCTCCTTTTGAGCCAACGTGTAATGCCGCGTTGGCCATTGTCACAAGGAATCTAGTATTTTTGGTTGTGGTAACTTCCGCAAGAAGAGACTCGGAGTTGGCAGATTTATCTTGTAAAGAACCATTTCTGGTGGTTCATAGGGACAAAGTGGTGTTACGTCCATGGCCGTCCTTTCTGCCTAAAGTAGTATCCAGTTTTCATTTGAACCAGGATATTTAGCTACCTTCATTTTTTCCAGAGCCAAATTCGTCAGTAGAAGAGTCCTTACATTCTCTCGATGTAGTGAGAGCAGTTAGCTTCTATCTGGAAGCAACTGCTCAGATACGGAAAACTGACGCGTTGTTCATGTTGCCAGGGGGCCCCAAAAGGGGACAGGCAGCATCCAAATCGACCATCTCTAGATGGGTTCGTCAGATCATTACTCGTGATTTAAAAGGGAAAGTTCCGCCTTTCTGTCCTAGAGCGCACTCCACCAGGGCGGTTAGTGCTTCTTGGGCAGTGTGTCACCAAGCCTCCATAGCTCAGGTGTGCAAGGCCACAACTTGGTCATCTGTTCATACATTCACAAAATTTTACCAGGTGGATGTGGGTCAACAGGAGGATGCCACCTTTGGGGGCAGTGTTTTGCAGGCAGCAGTATATTTCCTCCTGTCTGACAGAGGTCTGCTTTGTTTGTTTGTGTCTCCCTCCCCTCAGATGGCATTGCTTTGGGACATCCCATGTAGTAATTACTGTTGCTCTGTGTCCCGTGATGTACTGTAAAGAAAATATGATTTTTATAACATCTTACCTGTAAAATCCTTTTCTTGAAAGTACATCACGGGACACAGAGGTCCTTCCCCTCTTTTGGGATAATTATATATTGCTGTGCTACAAAACTGAGGTACTCCCCATGTGGGAGGGATTATATAGAAAGGGACTTCCGGTCTTGATTATGCCAGTGTCCATCACCTGAAGGTGGCCCATAACCCATGTAGTAATTACTGGTGCTCTGTGTCCCGTGATGTATCTTCAAGAAAAGGATTTTACAGGTAAGCTGTTAGAAAAATCCTATTTTTGGAGTGGCCTAGTCAAAGCCCGGACTTAAATACAATTGAGATGCTGTATTATGACCTTACACCGGCCGTTCATGCTGGGAAAACCCTCCAAAGTGGCTGAATTTAAAACAATTCTGCAAAGAAGAGTGGGCCAAAATTGCTTCACAGCAATGTGAAAGACTCATTGCCGGTTATCGCAAACGCTTGATTGCAGTTGTTGCTACCAAGGGTGGCACAACCAGTTATTAGGTTTATGGGGCATTTACTTTTTCACATAAAGCCAGGCAGGTTTGGATAATAGGATTTTTATAACAGCTTACCTGTAAAATCCTTTTCTTGGAGTACATCACGGGACACAGAGCGACATAGTCATTACTAATGGGTTATATAGATACCGTCAGGTGCTGGCACTGGCAACTTCCAAAACCGGAAGTACCCTCCCCTATATAAGCCCCTCCCATCCGGGAGCACCTCAGTTTTGTAGCAAAGCAATAAGTGTCCCCAAAGAGGGGTGGGAGCTCTGTGTCCCGTGATGTACTCCAAGAAAAGGATTTTACAGGTAAGCTGTTATAAAAATCCTATTTTCTTTTTCGTACATCACGGGACACAGAGCGACATAGTCATTACTAATGGGATGTCCTAAAGCAATGCCAAATGAGGGGGGGGATACACCATATATAAGCTGAGCGCTATCAGACATGAGGATCTTTTGCGGCCTGCAACACACTGCGCCCAAAGGCGACATCCTCCTGACTTCTAACGTCCACCTGGTAGAACCTAGTAAACGTGTGTACTGAAGACCATGTTGCGGCCTTACAGATTTGAGCCAGGGAGGCCTGGTGATGCACTGCCCATGAAGTTCCAACTGCTCTCGTGGAGTGCGCCCTAACTTTGAACGGAGGCGGTCTATTTCTCAAGCCATAGGCTTGTATTATGACCTGTCGAATCCACTTGGCTAAAGTAGATTTTGACGCTGCCTGACCCCTTCTGGGGCCTTCCGGCAGAATAAACAAAGTATCCGTTCTGCGAATCTGAGCAGTGGCTTTTAGATAAGCTTTAACTGCTCTTACTACATCCAAAGAATGCAATAACTTTTCCTCTACCGAAGTAGGTTTGGGGAAAAAAGAAGGAAGAACCACATCTTGGTTCAAATGAAACCTCGATACCACCTTAGGAAGAAAGGCTGGATGAGGACGTAACACTACTCTGTCCTTATGGATAACCAGATATGGCTCCTTACAGGACATAGCTGCTAATTCCGATACTCTTTTAGCCGAACAAATGGCTACTAGAAAAATCTATTTCCTGGTGAGAAGCACCAAGGAAATATGCTGTAATGGTTCAAATGGTTGTTTCTGTAGAACCGACAGAACCAAGTTTAGATCCCATGGACATATGGGAATATTAACCGGAGGACTAATACGCATCACTCCTTGTATAAAGGCTTTGACTAGTGAATGCGAAGCCAAGGGCCTTTGAAAAAATATTGACAAGGCCGAAATCTGACCCTTGATAGTACTCAAGGCAAGCTTCCTATCTACAGCCCATTGTAGGGAGTCCAGACTCCTACCTATTACGTACTTACGTGGATGCCATTTCTTGGCTTCACACCAGGCGATGTACGCCTTCCAGATTCTATAGTAGATCTGCCTGGATACCGGCTTCCTGGCATTGATCATGGTAGATACCACAGAATTAGAGAGCCCTCTCTTTTTTAGAATGTGGGCTTCAATAGCCAGGCCGTCAAACCTAGGGCTGGTAAGGAAGGGTGGTATATCGGTCCTTGCGAAAGCAGGTCCGGACGATGTGGGAGAGTCCAAGGACTCCCCACTGACATTTTACAATCTCCACGTACCACGCTCTTCGGGGCCACGCTGGAGCCACCAGAATCATTGGTTTCTTTTCTACCCTGATTCTGCGGAGTAATCGAGGTAACCATTGTGGCGGTGTGAATGCATATATCAGCTTGAACTGATCCCAAGGGAACACTAGGGCATCCGAGCCGCAAGCTAGGGGATCCCTTGTCCGAGAGACAAACCAGTCCCCCTTTGCGTTGAATCTGGATGCTAGAAGATCTACATCCGATGTTCCCCACCGCTGACATATTGTCCAGAAAACCTCAGGGTGAAGGGACCCTTCCTCTGGGCCTAATTGCTGGCGACTTAGAAAGTCCGCCTTCCACTTCTCCACTCCTGGAATGAATACCGCAGATATGGCTGGGACATATTTTTTCTGCCCATTTCAGGATGTAATTTACTTCCCTCTGGGCTGCACGACTCCTGGTGCCCCCCTGATGATTGATATATGCCACTGCTGTGGCATTGTCTGATTGAATTTTGACAGGGGACCCTTGGAGTTTGGATGTCCATGCTACTAGGGCATACCGGGCTGCTCGTATCTCTAAGAGATTGATGGGCAGGGCCCTTTCTGCATCCGACCATCTGCCCTGGAGAGACTATTGCTCCAGTACCGCTCCCCAGCCTATAAGGCTGGCATCTGTAGTGACCACCTCCCAAGAAATCGGACTGAAGGATTTCCTTTTTTCCAGATTCTGGGAAACCAACCACCAACGGAGGCTCTTGCGAACGGAAGGGGACAAGGACATTGTAAGTCTAGGCCTGAATTTTTTTGTTCCAGGCTGACAGTATGGCCCCTTGCAAATTCCTTGAATGGAATTGACCGTAGGGTACTGCTTCGAATGATGCCACCATTTTTCCCAGCAGCCTCATATACAGGCGTATGGACGGCTGTCTTTTTTGTACCCACTAAGTGGATCAAATCTTTCAAAGACAACACCTTTCCTCGAGGCAAGAATATTTTTCTCTGGCCTGAATCCAACCTTAGCCCCAAGTATTCCAGACTTTTGAATTTTTAGGGCTGACTTGTCTCGGTTGATAATCCAACCGTGAGATTCCAGATACTTGATTGTCTTGTGAACGACCACGTCTAGTTTTTTCACTGAGTGGTCTATCAGCAGCAAGTCATCCAGATATGCCATTATCATTACACCTTGTGTTCTTAGATTGGCCAATAAAGGGCCAGAATTTTTGTAAACACTCGTGGTGCTGTGGCCAAACCGAAGGGTAAGGCTCTGAACTGAAAATGGCGCCCTTCTACTGCAAAGCGTAGAAATTTTTGGTGGACTGGAAAGATGGGAATGTGCAAATAAGCATCTTTGATGTCGATCATGGCTAACCAATCCTCCCCTTGTAGGGCAGTGGCCACCGATCGGATCGACTCCATCGGAAAGACCTGATATACAGGAATTTGTATGGCCCTTTTAGAATTAATATGGGCCTCCCGTCCGCGTTTGCTTCGGGACTGTAAAGAGGTTTGAGTAAAACCCGAACCCTCATTCTTCCAGGGGAACCTCCATAATTACTCCTTGGAGCAATAGTTGTTCTAGTGCCAACAGGAGGGACTCTCTCTTCCGGGGATCCCTTGGCACGTTTGACCTCAAAAATGGGAAGGAGGAGAGTCTTTTAACTCCAAACTGTATCCCAAACCTACTGCGGAGAGCACCTATCTGTCTTGATCGTGTCCCGCCAGGTCTCTTGCGAACAACTGGAGTCCTCCCCCCACCCGACTGAGTGGGGGCTTCAATGAATTTAACTTTGGGGGAGGTTTTGTACCTCCCCTGACCCAGGGTTTCTCATTACCCTGCTACTGTCCCTGTTTTTTACCCCCGGGATTTGACCGAGGAGGCCGTCGGAACTGTTACACAGCCGATGCCCCAGGGACTGGAGAAGCAGGCCTCTTAAAGAGGGACCTCTAACTCTGCTTTTAACCGGCAAGAGCGTATTTTTACCGCTGGAAATTTTCTGGATATATTTGTCCAGGTTTTCCCTGAATAAGCGTTCACCATGAAATGGGACGCTAACCAGCCATTCTTTACAGGGAGCTTCAGCAGACCAGTTTTTGAGCCATAGGAGCCTACGCGTATGTACTATAGACAGCGTAAGGCGGGAGGCCTGATGGACTGAATCCTCTATGGCGTCAACCGCAAAGCCTAAGGCTCTAGGTAGATCAGCTAGGGCAAAGCCTGCTGATCTGTCAAGTCCCTCAAGACCTGTTTCAACTGATCCTTCACTGCTTAGCAGACCCCAATAGCTGCTACTGCTGGTTGTATCACCAAGCAGATTTTCATAAGGACTCCAATCTTTTATTTATTGGGTTCTTGAACATTTGGACATTATCCACTGGACATGTCAGTGATTTATACATACAAGAGATGGCTGCGTCCACTGTAGGGACCTTCCATCTTTTTTTTTTTTTTTTTGATGAACTTATCCTCCATGGGATAGACCACCGGAAATCTCTTGGGGGAATAAATATTTTCTCAGGACATTCCCAATCCTGGTAAATGAGCCCTTTCAGTAAAGGGTGAAGTGGAAAAGAACAGACAGTCTGGGGGCTTCTAGCGACCCCAACGAGGATACAGTAGTGGTTGATGGTTCCGCAAGGTGCATTTTTAAATGCTGATCGGACCATGTTAGTCAGAGACTGAACCCATAATCTTTCAGCTTGAGATGCTGAGAAAAGGTTCCCCCACTGTTGATTCCTCTATAACAGAATCAACCTCATCCTGATCCCCTTCAGGCAGGTCGATCCCTGTATGGGACTGTTGCTCTGCTAACAGGCACTCTGAAGGAGGAGACGGAGATCGGGCGTGCTTTCCCTGACAGGGAGGCAGCGATAAATGTTGACAATCTCTCTCTAATCCTCCCAGAGCTGAGGAAAAAAACCTCCTCTGTTACATACACAGGAGCAGGTGACTGAGGACAGCCGCAGTACCAAGTACCCCTGCGGGGTCTCTACGGTCACTTACCTCTGAACTTCAGGGGAGACTGGTGCAGCAGAAGTATGCCCAAGATCCTCAGAGCCCGATGAGACCCCCTTCGCTTCCTGGAAGATTCAGTTCCGGAGCTTCTGGACGGCATATTCCTAAGCCTAAAGCTGAGGTATTCCAGCCGTAATACACCACTTTTACTGAGAATAGTCTAGCACAATTGCTGCTATATCACAGTTGGTGTCTACTAATGTGCCTTTCTAGGGGATGCCTGTATCAACCGCTTGCTGTATGCCTTTAAATGTTGCCAGCTCTGTCTCTGTACTTCATAGCCAGCTCACTACAATATTGTGGTTTTTTTAAAACTGCTGGGACGCCCGCACATGCGCAGAAGCGCTGCGGCGCGCACAGAGCGTCATCCCCCAGGCTCCGCCCCCTTTCCCGGCTCACCTCTATATATAGAGGCGCGTGCACGCGCGCGGGCACGTGCGCCTTCGGCGCTAATTTCAAATATGGTAACAAGGGACAGGAGCCAGGGCCCCTCTTTGCCGCAGGCCGGGGGATGGACAAACACTGCAACATGGCAGAGGAAGCAGTTTCCTATAAGAGAACTCACCATCTGCCTGGACTTTGCTCTGCTGAGAAGAAGCTAGTCCACATGACAAGAAAACATTCCACAGCGGCCTCTAGTGGACAAACACAGGTACCGCAGTCTAATATATTAAATATATATAAAAACATTTTTTTTTTTTTTTTCTTGACCACCATTAAAAATTATTACATTTTTTTAGTAGTTACAGGCATGCACAGAATTTTGCGGGAATACCATTAGGTAACAGACAGAAAGACAAATTAGGCTTGGGGGTCCCCCAATAGAACCAAGTTCCTGGGGGCCCCCACTTACCTGTTCCCCGCCGCAGGACTTTGTTTGGTCCACAAAAGCCCAAACTTCACCTATCACGGCAGGCATTGTAATCAAACCTTCAGGGACCGGGTTCCCAAGGATTCCACTCCCCTGGACCTGTATAGCACCCTGCACAGAAAACATCTTGGTCGTGGGTATGACCAGAGCTCTGGATCCCAGGGTCCAGCTCTCCTAAGAGAAGCATTACAGGCAAAACCTTGCTCTTCTCTGCAAGGCCCGGGTACCGACCGTTTAGCTATGAAGCTTTTTTGGTCGGATCCGGAATAGCTTACTGAGGCCCAAAAGAACCTGTACGCAAGCTCAGTGAAAAACACATGTTTCTTCTTGGCCAACACCTTAGACACTGGCAAAAAACTGAGGTGCTCCCGGATGGGAGGGGCTTATATAGGGGAGGGTACTTCCGGTTTTGGAAGTTGCCAGTGCCAGCACCTGACGGTATCTATATAACCCATTAGTAATGACTATGTCGCTCTGTGTCCCGTGATGTACGAAAAAGAAAGCTTTTTTGCCTTAATAAATGAAACCATCATTTAAAAACTGCATTTTGTATTTACTCGAGTTATCTTTGTGTAATAATAACATTTGTTTGATGATCTGAGTCATTTAAGTGTGACAAATATGCAAATAAAAAATCAGAAAGGGGCAAATACTTTTTCACACAACTGTATACATTATACACACCAGGGCTCAAAATTTCAAGTCCTGAGCTACTAGCCAGGCCTCAAGGGTTTCTCGACTCCAGTTGCCCCACCTAACCCCTACCCTACTCCACCCCTAATTCTGCCCCTAAACATGCCCTCATAAATTACCTCATGAAATGACACTAAAATGTTTTATGCAGAATTAAGTTATTAAAATAAATATTAAAAAACAACTTTATCTGTGCCCATCAGTGCAGCTTCACCTGTGCCCAACAATGCAGCCTACCTGTGTCCATCAATGCAGCCTACCTGTGTCCATCAATGCAGCCTGCCCGTGTCCATCAATGCATCCTGTCCATGAATGCAGCTTGCCCGTGTCCTTCAATGCAGCCTGCCCGTGTCCATCAATGCAGCCTGCCCGTGTCCATCAATGCAGCCTGCCCGTGTCCATCAATGCAGCCTGCCCGTGTCCATCAATGCAGCCTGTGCCTAACAATGCAGCCTACCTGTGGAGGGGAATTGCCAGCCGGATGATCAGAGCGCCGAGGAAACATCACAGCTTTCATTTCAATTGCTGTATCTTCCCGCCGCTCGCCGTCGCATACAGCCCCTCCTCTGGGCGAGAGAACTTTTTTTTTAAATCAGATATTCTTTATTTTCCTTTTTTTACAACATAGTACAATTATATAACCATTTTCCTTATGTGCATTTCATTTATCATGTATATAAAAATTATAAAAAGTACCGCTTACCCCTCCCCTACCCTACCACATATTCCCAGTCATTCTCCTTTCCCCCTCAGCCATGCTCCGTCCTCTCCCATCCTCCACCCACCCTCTCACGTGTCTCCACTTCTATCCATTGTTTCCACATATATTTTTACATTTATTTTTATTTCCCCTCTTGGTGTATATAAATTCCTCTTTTGTAACCATATCGTCTATCACCTTGCTCCATTCTTTCCCTGTTGGGGGTTCTTTCGCTTGCCATCTCTGTGCGATGAGTTTCCTTCCCTGCAACAGACACCTAATTACTGCCGTCTGTACGTCTCCTGACATTCCCTTTCCTTCCAAGAGACCCAGTACACACGTCTTAACCTCCGGCTGCAGAGATGCCCCAAACACAATATTTATCTTCTCTACTATTTCTTTCCAATACCGATATAGCTTGGGGCACCTCCAGACCATGTGTATTAAGTCTCCCCTTTCATTCTCACATCTCTGGCATTTCGCATCGGGTCTCCTACCGAACTGGAACATTCTTTGAGGCGTATAATATGCTCTGTGTATTAGGTGGGATACTATTTGGGAGGGTGATGCTGATACTCTAGCTTTTGCTTCTAATATACGATTTCACTGTTCCTGTGACAGTGGACCCATGTCCTTCTCCCATTTCTCCTTGTTTTTAATATTGAATCCTTCACCCTGTTCCGCCCCCCTCTATGCTCCTATACATGTCTGAAATCGACCCGCTGGATGTTTCTGCGTTTACTAGTTTGCGAGAAGGGGCATTTCATTCCGTTCTGGTGATTCCTTCCCGAACTGCGCATTTAGCGCGTGCCTGATTTGCAGGTATCTGTAGAAAGATCTGTTTGGTACTGCATAATCTTCCCTTATCTCTTGAAATTACTTTATTCTCCCTGTTCTAAAAAGTTGTGCCAGGAGGTGTATACCACATCTATCCCATTCCTCAATCTTCCCCATCACTTTGAGTTCCATTAGATTGTTATTGTCCCATATGGGAGAGATTCAGAGAATCCCTTATATCCCAGGGTGTTCTTAACGGCTTCCCAACATTTTACCATCAGTTGTGCTGTGGGGCATCTAGAACAGGAGTCCGCCTCCACTGCCTCTACTTCTGTATCGTGATTGGTATCATTCAATATTAAGCACTTTGCGGACTCCCTCCCTACCGACAAATTGTTCCCCTGCATATGTTGCATTTGTGCGGCTAGGAAATAACGCCTTGGGTTTGGAAGTGCCAATCCCCCCTTCTCTCTTGGTTGCTGTAGAGTTTGGAGGCGGACCCTTGCCACCCCCTCCTCCAAATTAGTTCCCTAAACACGCTCTCTAATTTTGTAAACCAATATCTTGGGATCCATACTGGGGAACTGTGCAGAACATATCGAATTTTGCGGCATCCAGACCATCTTAACAATGTTGCACCGGCCAGCCACCGACAGTGGAAGCCGGTTCCAGACTCGGCACTTCTGTCTCAGTTTTGTCATTAATGGGACTAAATTTCCGGCTATATACTGCCCAGGATCTTTTGTTACATTTATTCCCAAATATCTCATTTGGCTCACAACTTTCACTTGGGCTATCTGCTGTTGTAATGGGTCTAACGGCAAGAGTGCCGATTTGTCCCAATTAATTGTCAACCCGGAAAATTTACCAAAATCCCCAATTATACCCATTGCTGTCTCTAGTGAGGACTGGGTGTCCCCTAAAAATAGAAGTACATCATCTGTGTACAATTCGACCTTCTCTTCCCCCAGCCTCCTCTTGAAGCCCTGTACTTCCGGAGATGTTCTTATGGCAGTAGCCAGGGGCTCCATTGCGAGGGCGAAGAGCAGGCGCGACAACGGACATGCCTGCCTTGTCCCCCTCGCCAACTGGGACCAGTCCGAACACTCGCCATTTATTCTAACTTTCGCCCTGGGACCCTCATACAATATTTTGATCCATTGGATGAACTTAGGACCAAACTGGAATTCTTCCAGTGTTCTCCACAGATAATGCCATTCAAGGCTATCAAACGCCTTGGCTACGTCTAGGGACAGGATAGCTCGTTACCCCCCATTTTCTGTTGGCAACCGAATGTTTAGGTATGTTTTTCTTATATTAATACTTGTGGATCTACCTGGAATAAATCCAGTTTGGTCCGGATGTACCAGTTTCGACACTACTTTATTTAGCCTCGTTGCTAATATTTTAGCCAATATTTTTACATCTGAACACAAAAGAGAAATCGGCCTATATGAGGCTTTCTCAAGTTGATTTTTCCCCTCTTTTAAGAGTACAATAATTGTTGCCTCTGACATAGATATGGGTATCTTCCCCTCCTCCTCTGCCCTGTTAAATACCTCCAGAAGCTTTGGAAGCAGCACCTCGCTGAAGGTTTTATATATTTCTATCGGCAGGCCATCCGGCCCTGGGGCCTTTTGGCCCGCCATATCCGCGGTCGCCTTTTGTAGCTCCTCCAGCGTCAGTGGTGCCTCCAAACCCTCTATGTCTTCCCCTGACAACTGGGGGATCTGCAGTCCTGAAAAAAAAGGTCTCCATCTCTTCTTCTGCATTACTGTGTGGTGTGCTACTATACAGATTTTGGTAATAGTTTTTAAAAACCTCTATTATTTCCGGGGTGCCTCTTCTAATTTCCCCATCTTCATCGCAGATAGCCGGAATGACAGATAGGGGGGCATCGACCCTAGCTATTAGGGCCAAAATTCTCCCCACTTTCTCACCCTCCCCAGAAAAGCTCTGCTTCTGGAATAGCCTTTTTGTTTTCTGCCTTTTTTAATACTAGTTTTTTATACTCTTCCTGTCTTTCCTCCCACTCTTTATGTTTCCCTATAGTTGGGTTTTTCACATAACCTATCTATGCCCTTTTCACCTCTTCCTTTGCTACAACCTCCTTAGCACGTGTTTGTTTTTTAATAAATGAAATTTTTTGTATTAAAACTCCTCGTAAGAACGCCTTCAGAGTGTCCCATATGACTCTCCTCAAGACTGATCCTGAATTAAATGTTATAAATTCTTTCAGGTTGACAAGTATTCCCCCCCCCCCCCGGTCTTCTATTACTTCCAGCCAGAATGGGTTTATCTTCCAGTCCCCTTTACTATAGTTTCTACCTGTCTTAATTTCAAAGGTCACTGATGAGTGGTTTGAGATGCTTCTTTGTTCATATTCCACCTCGCCCAGGGCCTCTTCATTACATAGTACCAAATCTATCCTGGACAAGGTCACATGCGTCCTCGAGTGGCAGGAGAATTGTCTTTCCTCCGGGTGCCTCCCCCTCCAAATGTCCACCAGCCCCATCTCCCCACAAAATTGGAGGAGAGGGCTGCTGGACGCACGGCCAGCGGAGCCCCCGGCCAGAAATCTATCCAACTTTTTATTCATAATCATATTAAAATCTCCCGCCACTATAACAGGCACACCCGCCTTGTCCATGACAAACTCCTTTAATTCCCACAGAATTTCTGTGCTAAACGGGGGGGGGACATACACATTGGCTACCACATATTCTCTTGACTCCATCTGGCAAAACAGAAATACATACCGCCCTTTGGTGTCTACTTTGCTCTGTCTGCAGGAGAACACCATACCAGAGTCAACCAAAACGCTCACTCTCCTTGAATAGGATGTGTGAGTGGAATGGTATTGCACCCGATATTTCCTATGTTTTAATACACTAATTGTTTCCTTTTCCTAATGTGTATCCTGCAGACACAGCATCCTAATATTACCCGCTTCTGCTTCTGCCATAGAAATAATTGCCTGTCTTTTTTAACTGGGTCTCTTACTTACTGAACAATCCATGAACATACCTTTTATACTTTTAGCTTGGTTTGGGGTTCTCCTTATACCCTTATGGTTATCTATCATCGTCCCATTTTATATTCTTTTATTTTCCAGTGTACTTCCAGTGTACTTCCCATTTAGTGATCTCAAACCTACAACGTGCTTCCCTTCTCGTTTTCTTGTTTTGGTTTCCCTTTAAGAAATCGTGTTCTTGTGGATTCACCCATTCCTGTGCCCTACTCATACATACGTCTACCCCTTCCCATCCCCCCTCCGCCCCCCTCCTACCCTCCCCCTTCCTTGCCCTTCTTGGGGCCCAAATTGAGGGCTTCTAAAATGACCGTGTCTACCTTCTGAGGTGATGGTGAGCCATTTCTCCCTTGTTAACTTGTACGTTAACGTGTTTAGTGCATTGCTCCCTTTTTCTCATTCCATCCATGCATATTAGTATACATTCTTATTTTCCATTCCATATGTGAATTCAGTCAAAATATACATTTTCGTTAACCCCCTCGCAATTCCCGTCCACACACCCCCCCCCCCCGCTCCCCAATATCCCAGGACAAAAAAAAGGGGGATCCTAAAGTCCCTTCTCTTGATTCTTTAGTCTTTTATGTTGGTTGTTCCCTTTCTTCAGGATGTCAGTTCTGCAGGCATGTTTTCCCCTATTACTGTTATTCATAGACAGGCCGGATAAAACATTGCATATTTAATTCTATTTTGCTGTAGTCTACGTTTACATTTAGTAAATCTTGCCCTTTGTCTCTGTAATTCGGGAGAAAAGTCTGGGTAAACTGAAATTCTTGCACCATTATGTTGAATCTCTTTCATCTCTCTTGCTTTTTGGAGGATAGTAATTTTATCTTTAAAATGTAGGAGTTTAATGAGGATAGGTCTTAGTTGGCCTCCAGGGGCTGGAGTCCTAACGGGGACTCTGAGCACGCTCAATTGAAAAAAACTTTGATAAACAGTCTTTACCAAACACTCCTTTAAGCCAATCTTCCATGTACTCTGTGGGGTTGTTACCTTCACTTTTTTCGGGGAGACCTAGTACCCTTATATTCTTCCTGCGTAATCTGTTTTCCATATCTTCAATTTTATTGATGCACATATTTATCTGTTCTCTCATTATATTCATCTCATTTCTCATTGGGTTAACATCATCTTCAACCTGGCTAAGTCTCCCCTCTAAGGCAGAAGTCTGTTCACCAATATTTAGGTACATCATATTTAAGTACTGACATGTCCTCTTTTTAATACTCTTCAATTGATCAAATATTTCAGATAATTAAAACGTAGTTATTAATCGCTTGAAGGATCTCTTTCATGGATGGCTCACCCTCCTCTGCTGTTCCTATGGTTGTCTCCAAAGTTTCTTCCACGCCTTTTTCTTGGACCCCTGGTTTCTTGCCGCAAAAGCTGGTGTCTCTGTTGCCGATATCTGACCCTGGCTTTTTCTCTGAGGGTTCGGTTGAGGGTTCGGCTGCTGCACCCCTTGCCCTTTCTTAGGTGTATGACCCGCTGTGTGCACCGGGGTATGCACGTATTTCTCCAATTTGGCCACTGCTGCAGCCTGGCTTGCCTTTGTCCCCCGAACTGGCTGGGTCTGCGGTTGTGGCTGTATCTGACCTCCAGTGTCCATGCCAGCCCCCTCCTTCCTTGTCATAACTGATAATGTACCCGGCATTTCCAATGGTCTATTCAAATTGACCTTTACGCACCTGGCAACCCTGTTACCTCACTCACACATGTGCCCGGGCACTCAGTCTTCCCTGCTTATTCTACTGAGAAAGAGTTTTTTATTGCACTGCTTCAATTAGTTTTTATGCAGGTTAACATCATTTTTTTTTAGCTTTTTTTTATAAACAGATTCACACCAAATCCTGTATCATCATTTTCTCTTTTCATTTGTGCAGAGAGAAAAGGACATTTTGGACAGTTTATTGCTAATGTTATTGCCAAGTTGTTACCTCCTCCCCCAACCTCCTCCTTGCTTCCAGTGACCAGGCTCTAACATGCTTCGGCGGCGTCCCCCAGCAGACATTAGGTCCCCAGCAGCCAGGTCCCAGCAATCTCCTACAACGTTCCATCGGCGGGGATCAGCAGCGTCTACCCCTCTAGCGTTCCCTGACAAACGGGTGGCTATTACGACAAATAAAGGGCCAGAGGAGGTGCGTACCAGCATCGCGGCGGCTCCGGGTCAGCAGGATCAACAAGCTTCAGCACGCAATACACGGAGGTGGAGGTCACATGAGCCAGGGCGTCCACTTTAAGAAGCTAAATATAGTCTCTATGCCGTCTGGTGACAGTACAGCCCGGGGGGGTAAATCATCCAGTCAGAGGAGGGGAGCAGGAATTTCTGTGTGACTATTTCACAATACACATAAAATCAGGTTTAGTCATAGTATGACAACTGTAGGTGGACTGGTAGCTAGGTGTTTGCCACTTAGGGTTTTGTGCCTGCGTTGCGGTCCTTTTTGTTCCTTTTGTCATTCAACCACCTTAATAATAAAATTGCAACTCAAATCAGCTTTACCTTACAGTCTTCATCGATTTGCCGTCAGGGGTAGAGCTGTCACCCTGTTCTTCACACAGGATCTTACGGCGTCTGTGATGTTTGTTTTAGGCTGGTAGCTGTTGTCCGGGAAGCTGGACGAGGCTCCGTGGGCGGGGGGGTCGTGGGTACAGGGCTCAAGCTTCCAGCCTTCTCCTATGCTCCGAGGTCCTGTTTACTGTGTCCATGGACTGGCTTGTTGTCTCCAAAGTTGGGTAGCGGGGGCATCATCTATGGCTTCACAGCCTCTGACGCTGCGATTGTAGCCATGGCTCAGATTGGGATGCTCCTCTCACCTCCAACGGCTGCACGGTCAGGCCCCTCCCTCCGGCGTGAGCATCACCTTCTCACGTCCATCCCCCCAATCTGGCCAGAGAACTTTGATATACATCACACGTCCCGGGATTGGACAGTGATCTGTCTATCAAAGTCCCCGGAGGAGGGGCTGTATGTGACAGAGAGTGCGGGAAACACACGGCAATTGAAATAAAAGCTGTGATGTTCCTCTGCGCTCTGATCATCTGGCCGGCAATTCCCCTCCACTCCACGAATGGCTCTTATACAACCCCGCCTGCCGGCAGTGCTTGCCTCCCCCTGCTCCCAGACAGCCCACCCTAAAGCCCTCAAATTCGACTCGCAAAATGCGAGCAGGCGAGTGGAATCTTTGGGGGCTGATATACACTATATTACCAAAAGTATTGGGACACCTGCCTTTACACGCATATGAACTTTAATGGCATCCCAGTCTTAGTGTGTAGGGTTCAATATTCAGTTGGCCCACCATTTGCAGCTATAACAGCTTCAACTCTTCTGTGAAGGCTGTCCACAAGGTTTAGGAGTGTGTCTATGGGAATGTTTGACCATTCATCCAGAAGTGCATTTGTGAGGTCAGGCACTGATGTTGGAGAGAAGGCCTGGCTCGCAGTCTGCGCTCTAATTCATCCCACAAGTGTTCTATTGGGTTGAGGTCAGCACTGAGCTCAGGCCAATCAAGTTCCTCCACCCCAAACTCACTCATCCATGTCGCCATGGTCGACCAAAGAAGTTGAGTGCATGTGCTCAGCATCATATCCAGAGGTTGTCTTTGGGAAATAGACGTATGATTGCTGCCAGCATTTCTGCAGAGATTGAAGAGGTGGGGGGTCAGCCTGTCAGTGTTCAGACCATATGCTGCACACTGCACCAAATTGGTCTGCATGGCTGCCGTCCCAGAAGGAAACCTCTTCTAAAGATGATGCACAAGAAAGCCCGCAAACAGTTTGCTAAAAACAAGCAGACTAAGGACATAGATTACTGGTCTGATGAGACCAAGATAAACGTATTTGGTTCAGATGGTGTCAAGCGTGTGTGGCGGCAACCAGATGAGGAATACAAAGACAAGTGTGTTTTGCCTACAGTTAATGATGGTTGTGGGGGTGTCATGGTCTGGGGCTGCATGAGTGCTGCTGGCACTGGGGAGCTACAGTTCATGGAGGGAACCATGAATGCTCTAAAGCAGAGCATGATCCCCTCTCTTCGGAGACTGGGCCACAGCACAATATTCCAACATAACAACCCCAAACACACCTCCAAGACGACTACTGACTTGCTAAAAATGCTGAGGGTAAAGGTGATGAACTGGCCAAGCATGTAAGATGACTCCAGTGGCAACCTGTGAAGCTCTGATGAACTCCATGCCCAAGAGGGTTAAGGCAGTGCTGGAAAATAATGGTGGCCACATAAAATATTGACACGTTGGGCCCAATTTGGCAATTTTTACTTAGGGGTGCACTCACTTTTGTTGCCAGTGGTTTAGACATTAAAAGAGAAGTATGGGAATTTTTTTTCCCATAATCATACTTACCTAGGTGGATGCAGCATTGGTCCGATGCTGCTTCTGTCCCTTACTGCCTCTGCACTGAGAACCGAGCCACGAACATCGCTGATGGCTCGGTTCTCTCAGTTCCCCGAGCAGAGAGCTGCTGCCTGTCAGTTAGCAGCTCTCCTGCTCAGCTCCTCCACGCTTATTGGAGCGCTGAGCTGTGGAGCGGCGGGAAGCGGCCATCTCATCGGCTCGCTGAGAGACTGAGATGGCCATCAGTCCAGGCGCCTGGCAGATCCAGACTCCCAGAGTCAGGATGACGCGGTGCCTGGACTGATCTGTGTGACGTCAGCAGAGAGCAGATTTCAGACCACTTTCTGCTGAAAACGGGTCACAGTAGTGCAAAACAAATTGCACTCCTGTGACCTCTAGGAGAAGCCCAGCCAAATAAGCCCAGGCTGGACTTCTTCTTTAATGACTGTGTGTTGAGTTATTTTGAGGGGACAGCAAATTTACACTGTTATACAAGCTGTACACTCACTACTTTTACATTGTAGCAAAGTGTAATTTCTTCAGTGTTGTCACATGAAAAGATATAATAAAATATTTACAAAAATGTGAGGGGTGTTCTCACTTTTATGAGATACTGTGTGTATATATAATATACATATATATTGTAGGGGGATCAGACTCAATGCAGGGACAAACTCACAGTCTCTTTAGGAAAACACCATGTTTAATGCACAGGATATTTCCAAACAGAAAAAAAGGGCATCTTGCCATCAATCAACCAAAATAAACTTCTGCTCTACCGAGCCCTACTGTGTCCCTAGTCTGACCAGTCCTTTGGTTTGGTAGTAAGTGTCCTTACAATCGCACATACGTGTATCCAAAATCAGGGATAAGCAGCCATGCTCCAAAATGCCTCCTCACATGCACACCCACACTCTCTCTCTCTGAGAGCTAGGACCAGCTGCCTTAATCAAGACCTGAAAGGAAAACATTAAACTGCGGTCCATGGACTTGGGAGTCTGTCCCACCCAGATCTCTATCAGACTCCCAATAATACCATCCCCGGAACAAACTTTAGCAATACAGGGTAAAGAACTATCCTTCTTTACCCTGAAGTCTTTGCTGGAATTGTTTTAGATTGCAAATCTAAGAATCCGTGGAGGAACATATATCCCATTAATCACCTTTCCTGTAATTTTAACCCGTTTTACAGGCACCCTGCTGCATATCTCCCCCCCCCCCCCACTCAAACTTGTGGGATTGAGCACCTTGGGCAAACAAACTGTAAACTCTGGAGAGGGCACCCGCGTTAGCTTGTTGGCTACCTGGCCTATGTTCTACTAAAAATTTAAAATTCTGTAGAGCCAAGAACCATCTGGTAACTTGCATTTTTCTCCTTATTTTAGGCCATCCATTTGAGTGGGGCGTGGTCAGTTAGGAGCCTATACTGTCGCCCTAACAGATTATATTTCAAACTTTCAAGGGCCCACTTGATGGCTAGACATTCCCGTTCTACAATGGCGTACCTTTTTTCAGCAGGGGTCAACTTTCTGCTTAAGAATGCTATGGGGTGTTCTTCCCCATTCAGCACTTGGGATAACACTGCACCTAACCCCACTTCCGAAGCATCCGTCTGCACTATAAATTCCTGTGTGAAATCCGGGGTGATTAAGACAGGGCTAATACAGAGGGCGGTCTTTAAAGCGGTTGTATACCCTCATATACTATTTGCACCTACAGGAAAGCCTACATTAAGGCTTACCTGTAGGTGCTTGCAATATCTCCTTAACCTACATGGTTAAGGAGATATTTGCAGAAAATCGGGCACTGATGTCTACAGCGCATGCGCGGCGCAGGCGCACTGAGCATGCACGCATGCGCGGGAGTGACATCATCGCCACTCCGGCCAGTCACAGCGCCGGAGCGACGATACCCGGAAGTCACTCCGGGTATCATGACGGCGGCGGAGGAGAGGAACAAGGGTCGGTGCGGGTTCTTCGACCTAAGGTAAGTAATTGATAATGAGCTAGTATGCTAGTCATACTAGCTCATTATGCCTTTGCCTTGCAGTTTTTTTATTTTTGGGGTATAGCTTTCTCAGCTTCTGGGGACCAAGTTATCATTGAGGACTTCCCCCCTTGCTAAGATCAATAAGGGGAGCGGCTAATGTAGCAAAATTGGGAACAAATCTTCTGTAGTAGCCTACTAATCCCAAAAAAGCCCTAAACCTGTTTTTTATTCAGGGGTCTTGGTCAACTTTGGATTGCTTGGATCTTTGTGACTTAGGGTTTTACTATCCCCCGGCCAATAATGTACCCCAAATACCTCCTCTAGTCCCATAGCACACTTCTTAGGATTGGCTGTCAGACCCTCACGACGGAGGGTCTAACAGCCTGTATTTTAGGTAAGTGGCTCTCCCAGTCTGCGCTAAAAATTACCTTGTCATCTAAATACACAGATGCATAGGCTTGGTGGGGTTTAAGGATGCGATCCATCATCCTCTGAAAAGTGGCTGGGGCCCCATGTAGGCCGAATGGCATCCTCTTATACTGCCAGTGCCCCTCAGGCATGGAGAAGGCTGTCTTCTCTTTTGCACGTGCTGTAAGTGGTATTTGCCAATACCCCTTCGTAAGGTCCAGGGTGGTGATATACCGGGCCTGTTCTAGATGCTCAATTAATTCATCTACCCTGGGCATTGGATAAGTGTCAAATTTTGACACCTCATTTAACTTTCGAAAATCATTACAAAATCGGATGCTTCCATCCGGCTTGGGAATAAGGACGATTGGACTACACCACTCACTATGGGATTCTTCTATTACATCAAGCTCCAACATCCTCCTTATTTCCTCTGAGACTACTTGGCGTCAAGCCTCTGGGATGCGATAAGGATTTAAGTTAATTTTCACCCCTGGCTCGGTCACAATATCATGCTTTATTAGTGAAGTTACCCCTGGAAGATCAGAGAAGAACTCCCTATTTCTTAGCAGAAATTCATTGGTCTCTTGTTTTGTTTTTGGCTTATGGACAAGGCCTCAGCGATCTCCCCTGCCGGCATGGTAGAAGGACCTGCGGGAGTCATCGCCAAGGCTGCTTGGGCCATAAGAGATTCTCTGTCCTTCCAGGGCTTCAAGAGATTGATATGATAGATTTGGTAGGGTAAAAGCCAGTGGAGGCTTGGGGAACCTCCTGTATAGCAAACATGAGATAGGGCAAGAGGCAGTCCTAGTCCCTACCATCTGCCGCTACCACTCGCTTTAACATTCCTTTCAGCATTTTGTTGAACCTTTCCACTAGACCACCCGTTTGCGGGCGGTACACAGAAGTGCGTAAGTGGTTAATTTTAAACAATTTACATAACTCTTTAGTAACCTTCGACATGAAGGGCATGCCCTGGTCAGTTAGCAGCTCCAGAGGAATACCCACACGTGAAAATATAAGAGAAAGCTCTTTAGCAATACTCTTAGCTGAGGGGTTCCTTAGCGGGATTGCCTCTGGGTACCGGGTGGCATAGTCCAAGACAACCAGGATATACTGGTGCCCATGACAATCCTGTCAAAGGGCACCTCAATGATGGGTAAAGGCACCAACGGACTCCAGAAATGTGATACCGGAGCAGTAAGCTGGCAAACTGGGCAGGATTCACAGTACACTTTTACCTCTTTGTGTAAGCCTGGCCAATAAAACCGTTGCAATATTCTTTCCTTAGTTTGATCCACCCCCTGATGTCCCCCAAGAACGTGAGAATGTGCCAGGTCCACTACCATGCGTCTATGAGGTTGAGGTACTAGCAACTGTTCAAGCCTCTCTCCTCGTACTTCATCGACTCTGTATAACAGCTCATTTTCCATAGCAAAATGTGGGAATATGGCCTCCTCCCCTGGCTCTTGGGGTACCCCATTTACCACTTTTACCTGTTCCCTTGCCCTAGCTAGAGTGAGATTCCTAAGCTGGGCCATGCCAAACTTTTTGCGGGTCGTGGGTAGGTCCGGCAGCTCTAACTCTGGATGGGGGTTCTCTGCGTCCCCTGCAAGGACCTCCAAGGGAAAATTGGCAGACTCTTTCTCTTCGTTCTGCTCCTCCAGCGGTTCTGGGCAGTACCACTTGGGTAGCCGTTATCAACAAGCGGTTAGTTTCTTGTTGGTCCATGCATGCTTGCACCAGCTGTTTGAGTATTTCCTCCATTCTCTTAACAGTTTACTGGTACCAGTGAAAGGAAAGAAATACAAATATTTTCTTAGCGTACTGTCCCTTTTAAGAGCGCTGGCTCTTATTTATTTTTTCAACAAAAAAAATGCCACTGCAAGAGGTACAGTCTCTGGGTCTCTGCTTCAGAACACCAATTTGTAGGGGGATCAGACTCAATGCAGGGACAAACTCACAGTCTCTTTAGGAAAACACCATGTTTAATGCACAGGATATTTCCAAACAGAAAAAAAGCGCATCTTGTCATCAGTCAAACAAAATAAACTTCTGCTCTACCGAGCCTTACTATGTCCATAGTCTGACCAGTTCTTTGGTTTGGTAGTAAGTGTCCTTACAATCGCTCATACGTGTATCCAAAATCACGGATAAGCAGCCATGCTCCAATATGCCTCCTCACATGGAGACCCACACTCTCTCTCTGAGAGCTAGGACCAGCTGCCTTTTTTTTTAATCCAAAAAAAGGAACTTTATTTTGAAGGAAAAATACATACAGTTCAAGTGACCACATTCAAATGCATCATTTACAATGGAAAGCCCCTACTCCTCCATCTCACCCTCTCAGCATATAGTTATACAAACATTGTTACATTCTCCCGTCCCCGACCCGCCTCTTCCCTCCTAACCAACTGCCTTCTCCCCCCTCAATACCATGAGCACATTTCTGTAGTCTTATTCAGAATTTCAGTCAACTACGGAGTACATTTTCATCTCACAGGATGTAACACTTCTTTAGCAATATTCCCAATATCAGATTATACCTAATAGCCTGTCCATGACCATATCGTCCGGTGCCAAGCCCGGAGTATCTAACCACGGTCCCCAGAGCTTCTCAAATTTCTGCGAACAGCCTCTATGTTGATTATATAATTTTTTCCATTCGGAGAGTATCTCCTAATTTGGTAACCCATTCAGTGTGAGTAGGTGGCAACTCAGACTTCCAATGCAACATTATCAGTTTACGTGCCATAAACAGGGCCCTGGAGAGGGCCTCCCTTACGTGAGGTTCCCATTCCATTTCATCCAACAGGTTCAGAATGCAGTATCTGGGGTCACACGGGACCGACACCCGGAACACCGCGTTCAGGGTGTCAATCACCCCCCTCCAATACACGTGGAGTTTGGGACACCGCCATAGCATGTGTATCAAGTCTCCATGGTCTCTTTTGCATCTAGTGCAACTAGGGTCAGACAGTATACCCATTTTATGTAGCCTATGAGGTGTATAGTAAACTCTCAGTATGGTATATAATTGTGTAAGTCTTTGTGTCACATTCAGTGAGCAAATGGCCACTGACTGCAGCACCTCCTCCCATTGCTCACCGTCCAGAGGCCCTACATCTAGTTCCCACTTACTTCGAGCAGTCAGAGGATGCCCCGCTACGAATTTGTTCAGTAGTGTTGTGTAGCTCTGCGAGATGAAGCCCTTAGAGACTTCTGCTGCTTTGAGCTGGGAGAGGAGGGGCATGTCATCCATCCGCCACTCCGAGACCCTTGATTGGGTCCCGAATGCATGCTTAAGTTGCAAGTAGTAGAAGTACATGTGCGCTGGCAGCTGATATCTCTCTCTCAGGGTATCAAAGGGCAAAAGTTTACCATTGCTAATTATCTGCGTCAGGTAGAACACGCCACTCCTCTGCCACCTCCTCCCATGCTGTAACTTAGCCAGTTCAGGATAGGACTCATTTGCCCATATAGGGCTATATTCACTAAAACCTGTCGCCCCCTGAAGGTACTTGGTCTTATGCCACACTTTTTGTATGAGGCTGTACGTAGGAAATAGTTTCTGGGGCTTTGCAAAGGCCAATGCTTCCAGCGCGGTAGGAATGGAATTACCCCCCACGGCGTGGAGCATTATGCTCTCCGAGGCGCTTGGGACTCTGTCCCCCTGCTCACCCTCCGGGGCCATGGTACCTATTAGATGCTGCAGTTGTGATGCTAGATAATACAGCCAGGGATTCGGCAGAGCTAATCCGCCATCCTCCCTGGAGCGTTGTAAATGCTCTAGTTTTATTCTGGGGGAGCGAGATTTCCATATTAATTCTCTAAATATACAGGTCCTTCTCAAAAAATTAGCATATTGTGATAAAGTTCATTATTTTCTGTAATGTACTGATAAACATTAGACTTTCATATATTTTAGATTCATTACACACAACTGAAGTAGTTCAAGCCTTTTCTTGTTTTAATATTGATGATTTTGGCATACAGCTCATGAAAACCCAAAAATCCTATCTCAAAAAATTAGCATATTTCATCCGACCAATAAAAGAAAAGTGTTTTTAATACAAAAAAAGTCAACCTTCAAATAATTATGTTCAGTTATGCACTCAATACTTGGTCGGGAATCCTTTTGCAGAAATGACTGCTTCAATGCGGCGTGGCATGGAGGCAACCAGCCTGTGGCACTGCTGAGGTGTTATGGAGGCCCAGGATGCTTCGATAGCGGCCTTAAGCTCATCCAGAGTGTTGGGTCTTGCGTCTCTCAACTTTCTCTTCCCAATATCCCACAGATTCTCTATGGGGTTCAGGTCAGGAGAGTTGGCAGGCCAATTGAGCACAGTAATACCATGGTCAGTAAACCATTTACCAGTGGTTTTGGCACTGTGAGCAGGTGCCAGGTCGTGCTGAAAAATGAAATCTTCATCTCCATAAAGCTTTTCAGCAGATGGAAGCATGAAGTGCTCCAAAATCTCCTGATAGCTAGCTGCATTGACCCTGCCCTTGATAAAACACAGTGGACCAACACCAGCAGCTGACATGGCACCCCAGACCATCACTGACTGTGGGTACTTGACACTGGACTTCAGGCATTTTGGCATTTCCCTCTCCCCAGTCTTCCTCCAGACTCTGGCACCTTGATTTCCGAATGTACTTTGGACCACTGAGCAACAGTCCAGTGCTGCTTCTCTGTAGCCCAGGTCAGGCGCTTCTGCTGCTGTTTCTGGTTCAAAAGTGGCTTGACCTGGGGAATGCGGCACCTGTAGCCCATTTCCTGCACACGCCTGTTCACGGTGGCTCTGGATGTTTCTACTCCAGACTCAGTCCACTGCTTCCGCAGGTCCTCCAAGGTCTGGAATCAGTCCTTCTCCACAATCTTCTTCAGGGTCCGGTCACCTTTTCTCGTTGTGCAGCGTTTTCTGCCACACTTTTTCCTTCCCACAGACTACCCACTGAGGTGCCTTGATACAGCACTCTGGGAACAGCCTATTCATTCAGAAATTTCTTTCTGTGTCTTACCCTCTTGCTTGAGGGTGTCAATGATGGCCTTCTGGACAGCAGTCAGGTCGGCAGTCTTACCCATGATTGCGGTTTTGAGTAATGAACCAGGCTGGGAGTTTTTAAAAGCCTCAGGAATCTTTTGCAGGTGTTTAGAGTTAATTAGTTGATTCAGATGATTAGGTTAATAGCTCGTTTAGAGAACCTTTTCATGATATGCTAATTTTTTGAGATAGGATTTTTGGGTTTTCATGAGCTGTATGCCAAAATCATCAATATTAAAACAAGAAAAGGCTTGAACTACTTCAGTTGTGTGTAATGAATCTAAAATATATGAAAGTCTAATGTTTATCAGTACATTACAGAAAATAATGAACTTTATCACAATATGCTAATTTTTTGAGAAGGACCTGTAGTATTGATAATTCTAAAGGTCTTGAGTGGGATCATCACCGGGGAATTGTGTAGCATGTATAGCAGTTAGGGCATGAGAATAATTTTTATGAGATTTACTTTGCCAGCAGCTGACATACATAGGGAGTTCCATGTCTTAACCCTTTGGCGGAATCTAGTTAGCAGTGGAGCTATGTTAAGTATGCCATAGTCTCTAATCTGTGGGGTCACCTGGATCCCCAGATACTTAAAGGAAAGAGCAAGAGGTATCCCTCCCACCCGTGTGTCCTGCTGAGGTAGAGGTTCATCTAAGGGCATAAGTGCAGACTTGGACCAGTTAATCCTAAGTCCCGAGAACTCACCAAATCGGACCACTGCCTCCATCGTATTGCGCAGAGACTGCTCCGTATCCCCCAACAGGACCATAGTATCATCCGCATAGAGCATCACCTTCTCCTGTCTGTTGCCATAGCAGAAGCCGGTGATGCCCCGGTGGTCTCTAATTCTAATAGCCAGTGGCTCTATAGCCAGGGCTAACAGCAGGGGGGACAAAGGGCACCCCTGCCGCGTGCCCCGGCCCAGTTCAAAAGGCAAGGAGAGCCTGCCAGCCTCCCGAATGGATGCCTTTGGGCAGTGATGCATCAACCTCACCCAGAAGATATAGCCGTCTCCGAAGCCAAATCGTCTTAGCGTCTCCCAGAGGTATCCCCACTCCACACTATCAAACGCCTTCATAGCATCTAGTGACAAGAGAGCCCTCTTGCCTACATTGTCAGCCTGTGATTGCATGTTAAGGAAGAGCCTCCTAATGTTTATTGCCGTCAACTTGTTTGGCATAAAGCCCGCCTGATCCGCATGGACAATTGATGTAACCACGGCATTCAGTCTGAGAGCCAACACCTTTGCAAGTATCTTTATGTCAGACTGAAGCAGGGAGATCGGCCTATACGAGGCCGGATCTACTGGATCCTTGTCAGGTTTTAAAATTAAAACAATGTGGGCCTCCGACATGGACGTGGGCAGTGTACCCATTTCTCTGGCTGCATTAAATACTGCTAGTAGTTTTGGAAGTAGCACCTCAGAATAATGCTTATAGATTTCCATAGGAATCCCGTCCCCTCCCGGGGCCTTACAGTTAGGGAATTCAGCCACTGCAATCTGTAGCTCCTCCAATGTAAGAGGGGCATCTAACGCTGCTCTCTGCGCTTCCGTAAGTGTAGGAAATAGTATTTCATCTAAGTAGTTCGCCATTTCCTCTACCCCATGGGTCGAGGAAGGGCGATATAGGTTCTGATAGTACTCTGCCAAAGTCTGAATCGCCAAATCTGAGGCATGTACCAGTTGGCCTCCTGTTGTCCTTATAGATCCTATCACCGGAGCTCTCTGCTCAGAGTTAGCTATTCTAGCCAGGAGACGCCCCGTCACCTCTCCTTCCTCAAAGAAAGCAGTCTTAGAAAAGAACCGCTTCTTTTCCGCCGATGAGGCCAGCAAATGGTCGTAGGCAGACTGAGCAGCCTGCCAAGCCCCCCTTGCGGCCTCAGTGGGGTCCTGCACATAGTTTGTCTCCAGAGAGTGTACCTGCCGCTCCAGAGCTTCCCTGAGCGACTCGGACCGTCTCTTAACCTTTGTAACCTCTTCACTGAGCATTTTCCTCAGAGAGGATTTAAATACTTCCCATTCAAGGAGCACGGATGCCGAATCCGGCTGCGGGGTGAAGAAGCGAGATATGCTCCCTTCCACCTCCTCTGGAGCAGTGAGCAGATGGAGCCAAAAGGCATTGAACTTCCATGGAGCTCTGGGGAGCGAGGACAGATGTGCAACAGTTAGTTCTACCACCATACAAGAGTGATCAGATACACATCTAGGCTTATACGACACATCCGCCACCGAGGGGAGCATGGCACCGTTCCCCACCGCCAAGTCTATCCTAGATAGTGACCCGTGAGACTTTGAAAAACATGAAAACTGTTTACTATACGGATTCCGCCGCCGCCAGACATCCACCCAGCCCACCTCCTGCAGCAATCTCGCCAGAGGGGTCACTGTAAGGGGATTGCACGATCCCGGTACTGGGTGTTTGTCCAGGGCAGCACTCAGCCAGCTATTGAAGTCCCCCACTATCAGCAGCGGGAGCTCCGGCCTCCCCCCCATAAATTCCAGGAGAAGCCGAAGCACCCGAACATCAAACGGCGGGGGAATGTATACACAAGCCAATATACATTGCAATATAACAATACAACAGTGTAGAAAAACAAAACGTCCCTCAGTGTCTATTTTTGAAGCATATTCCTGGAAGTCAAGGGATCTGTGCACCACTACACTCACTCCCCGAGAAAAGGAGGTGTGGGTGGAGTGGTACGCCCAGCCTATCCATGGATACTTCAGGCACCCTCTTGTGGCGCTCGTAAAGTGCGTCTCCTGTAAACATAACACGGCAGGGAAAAACATTTTTAAACATGTAAATATCATTGTGCGTTTGAGGGGGGAGTTCATGCCCCTAATATTCCACGAAATTACAGCTGCAGTAGCCATCATGGGGGGGAAGGTGGTATCTTCTCCGGGCCCTTGGGCCCCTCATCTTGTGGCCAAACGCCAAAGGCAATTAAAATGGGACAGTGAGAGTCTGCTGCGTCAACAGGGCAAGGGAGGGTCATCTCAGAACATGCACTTGAACTGCAAACAGGAGTATGCTGTAACCTGCATACCAGCCCAACTGGGCCTAGAATCAAAACTTTTAACTGTGCTCGGTGTACCCGAGACCCGTGGGTGTTTCCCAAGCTATAAACGGATCTCGCGGTCTCAAGCCTGGTACGTTTCATTTTAATCTTCGCCAACATGGCCAACCAGATGGTTGAGCAACATTCCGTTTCTGCTGTATCCCGGCCAGGATACACTCTCCCTCTGGCGACATACGAGAGGGTGTTTGCATTTCAAAAAGTCACAGTTCTCTTCCTCGCTTTATAACATGATAACATTGTTCCCCGGCAACTAGGAGAAAAGTGGGAGAGCACTTGGGTGCTCATTTTAGCTATCATAACAAGATTCATCCAGCTAGTCCTGCAAATTTTCAATTTTTTTTTTTTTTTTTTATATAATGTTGTTGTAGCATTTCAGTGCAGCCATGCAGTGTTCCTGCCTTGCGGATCCTGACACCCGTGCCTGTTCAGTCGCCGTCAGCTTCAGCTCGACGATGACGACGCAGGGCCTGTTCGTTATGGTCAAGCCAGGCTGTCGCTTCCCTGGCCGATTCAAAAAATTGTGCTTGACCGTCGGCAGTCACCCTCAGTTTTGCTGGGTACAGCATGGCATATGGTAGTTGCAGAGCCCTCAAACGTTTCTTCACCTCTCCGAATTTTACTCTGGCCTTCTGGACTTCAACCGAGAAGTCTGGGTAGAAAGATACACGTACACCATTGAATTCGACGTTCGCCTTTTCTCGTGCACATCTCAGGATTGCCTCTCTATCTCTGTAGTGTAGCAGCTTGGCCAGCATGGATCTGGGGGAAGCCCCCTGCGGGGGGGGCCTGCCTGGTACTCTGTGGGCCCTTTCCACTGTGTAGAATGGGGAGAAAGAATCTCTGCCAAAGAGTTCAACAAGCCAGGCTTCCACAAAGGTAGTGGGGTCTCTGCCCTCCGACTTTTCAGGCAGACCAACAATGCGTACATTGTTCCTGCGTAATCGATTTTCGGTGTCCTCAGCTCTGTTATATGTATCTTGCGCCAACCCATGAGCGGCCCTGGCCTCCCGCGCTAAGGGGGGTAATTTATCTTCAATGTCGCTTACTCTGCACTCCACTGCAGCCGCCCTGTCTCTTAACTTCTGCAGATCTTGCCTGATAAACGAGGCCTCTTCTCTCATGCCCCCAAGTTGCATTTTCATGTCATTCACAGATGCTGTGCACAGCTGAACGGCTTTTAAAATAGTTGCTAGTGTAGGCTGCTCTAAGGGCTCCTCATCGTCTACAGTAGGGGGGGAGGGTGGATGTGCTGCATCCTCATGGCTGAGGCCTGTGCTGCTGTCTGTGTCCTGGCCCCCCGTCCCCCTGTGCAAACAGCTCCATCTCCCCTGCCCTCTGTATCTCCTCCACATCTAGCGCGGCCCCCTGGCCCTGCAACTTTTGCGTGTAGTATAACATGTCCCGGAGCTGTTCCCTACCCTGAGACTTTAGGGTCTTCTTGCTGCTCTCTCCTTTTGAGCTTATCTGCTGTCCGCGAAGTGCGCTGTGACCAGGCCGACGCTGCGGCGCCATCTTGGGCATGCGGTCCCGTCATCTCCAGCGGGCCTCGGCGGGTCTTCCCCCGGGTACAGAGGGCCGGTGGTTGGTCCGGAAGGTGCTGCAGGTCGGTAGCCAGCTGGGTAGCCGAAAAAAGCAAATTTGTAGCTGCCGGGGAAGGATCAATATGCGGATCGAGCAGGAGCTGTGAGAAGTGCGTCCTCTCACATGCCGGTCTTGGCCACGCCCCCTAGGACCAGCTGCCTTAATCAAGACCTGAAAAGGAAAACATTAAACCGCGGTCCACGGACTTGGGAGTCTGTCTCAACCGGATCTCTATCAGACTCCCAATAAAACCAGCCCCGGTACGGACTTTACCAATACATGGTAAAGAAATATCCTTCTTTACCCTGAAGTCTTTGCTGGAATTATCTTAGATTGCAAATCTAAGAATCTGTGGAGGAATATATATCCCATCAATAACCTTTCCTGTAATTTTAACCCGTTTTACAGGCACCCTGCTACAATATATATATATATATATATATATATATATATATATATATATATATATATATATATATATATATAGTGCCTTGAAAAAGTATTCATACCCTTAGAGATTTTCCACATTTTGTCATGTTACAACCAAAAATATAACTATTAGTCGTGCACGCCACAAATCTGGCTTTTATGGAAGAGTGGCAAGAAGAAAAACATTGTTGAAAGAAAGCCATAAGAAGTCCAGTTTGCAGTTTGCGAGAGACTATGTGGGGGATACAGCAAACCTGTGGAAGAAGGTGCTCAGGTCAGATGAGACCAAAGTTTTACTTTTTGGGCTAAAAACAAAACGCTATGTGAGGCGGAAAACTAACACTGCACATCACCCTGAACACACCATGAAACGTGGTGGTGACAGCATCATGTGGGGATGCTTTTTTTCAGCTGGGACAGGGATGCTGGTCAGAGTTGATGGGAAGATGGATGGAGCCAAATACAGGGCAATCTTAGAATCTTACCTATTTGAGTCTGCAAAAGACTTGAGCCTGGGGCGGAGGTTCACCTTTCAGCAGGACAACAACCCTAAACATACAGTCAGAGCTAGAATGGCCCAGTCATAGTCCAGACTCAAATCTAATTTAGAATCTGTGGCAAGACTTGAAAATTGCTATTAACAGACGCTCTCCATCCAATCTGACAGAGCTTGAGCTATTTTGCAAAGAATGGGCAAAAATGTCACTCTCTAGATGTGCAAAGCTGGTAGAGACATCCCCAATGTGACTTGCAGCTGTAATTGCAGCAAAATATGGTTCAACAAGGTATTGACTCAGGGGGCTGATCAGTGTGACTGAAGAGTAGGAGAGTGTAGAGGTGGGTGGGGAGTCTTGTGACATCACGACTCTGCCCACGAGCTTCGGCAAAGACACCCGCCCACTGATTCCAGAGTTTTGTGAGGCTTCTACTGCTGAAGGGGGTGACATTTGCAAGGCAGGGATACATGCAGGAGGCTTGCATGTAGACAGTATAAACATTTGTACTGTGCCATTAGTATATTATTATACTGGGTGAGTGGTGGTTTTACATCCACTTTAACATAGGGTTATCATGTATAACTTTCTCACATAAATTCTGTTAATACAGACATATGTGAATTATGGACAATTCTGAATGGTGAAGCAATTAAGTAACATTATCAGCAAAATATCATTATAGCATTTTATTTTGTATTAAATAAAGTCAGTTGATTATATTATCAAAACTGTGTTGGGTACCTTAAAAGTCTGCATTTGGGGGGGCGTGGCCGGAACCTGACCTGAATGGCAGCATAGCTTTGCAGCTCTCTCTCAGCCCGCAGCTAAAGATCAAAAAAAGGGTGCCATACCTCTCCAAAATGGGTGGATCCAGAACGACCCGCTCTACGAAGCCTCGGGGGTCCTCGCAACCCCCCCCCAGGTTCGTCATCCGACCTCCGGGACTACTTCAGTCACCCTGACCTCCCACCGTGCAGGATGATCAAGATGGCGCCGGCCGGCGCCATGGAGCAGGCCGCAGCCCTCCATCCGAACTCCATCCCGGCCTCCCAGCAACAACGGGATCCCCCGGGCCCAGGCACCTCACAGCAGATGACCGGGGAGCCACCCCGGGTCCAAGGAGCGGTGAGTCCCCCCCTCGGGCCAACGCTACATTCCGCAGCCAGCCGCCCCTCATCCCCGGCGGCCATCTTGGGACTCCCCACGAGGCCTCAGCCATACACCCAGTGCTCTGGGGCCTTCCCGCAGCTGCTCCGTACCGCCTCAGATCCGGGCCTAACGGACACAGCAGCCAGCTCGCAGCCCTATGCTGGAGGGGGAGAGGACCATCCATCCCTGCCAAGCCTCCCTCACACACCCCCGGCCTGCGAGTCACCGGGAACAGGTAACCCCACTGAGACCACCGTACCGGACCCCCTATCACCCAGGACACAGAGGCAATCCAGGTCGAGGGCCCCTCTTTTACAGGGCCCACACGCAGCACCAGCCCTCTCCTATGCCCAGGCAGCAAGCCCCCCTCTCCCTCCTCACTCCCCGAAGTCCCCTGCCAGGAATCTCCCACCCTCGCAAAGCCCGGACTGGAGTGACCCGTGGGAATACCAGGGGGCCCATCATACCTCACCAAATCCCCTCTGGGGAGCTAGCCTATACCCCCACTATCCCCATGATCAGCCGGACAACTGCCCCAGGGCACTGGGACAGGAGTACCCCCCCCAGATACCCCCGCCGTGGCAGGCATATCTCCAAGCAATGCCGACTAAGGATGATTTCAGACAACTTGTCGAGGAAGTGAAGTCCACTTGCAGATCGGAGATTCAAGCCCTCCAATCGGGACTCAAACACTTGGCAGACAGGGTGGAGATGGCTGAGGAGGAAATCCAGGAAACCAAAATTGCAATACATAGAACCCAAGTTCAGGGGTCTGAACACCGCACCCTCCTCCGAGACATGCAGCGCCACGTAGAGGACCTGGACAACAGGGGGCGCAGGAACAATATCCGTGTCCGGGGGGTCCCAGAAGCAGAGGGCCCGGAAGATGTCCAGAATACGCTACAAACTCTCTTTAATGACCTTATTGGGCCGGCCCCAAACCACACTATCGAAATGGATAGAGCACACCGAGCATTACGGCCCAAGGGCACCGCGGCCAGACCCCGAGATATTATTTGCAGGCTATCATCGTACCCTCTGAAAGAAGATATCATGAGGCAAGCCCGCCTAGCACGCAAAGTAACCCTAGGAGACCACCACATCCAACTATTCCCGGACTTGTCCTGGATCACTTTGCAAAAAAGACGGCTTCTCCAACCACTGCTGCGAATGCTCCAGGAAGAGAACATTCCTTACCGATGGGGATTCCCCTTCAGCCTCACAGCCAAACGTCAGGGCAAGACGGCGACCCTGAGATACCCGGAGGACCTCGACCCTTTTTGCAACACCCTGGAACTTAGAGTACCCCAGCTTCCCGAGTGGGATCTCATAGCCACCCCGCCCCCACCGCCCACAGTCTGGCAGACGGTCCCTCCACCTAAGCGCTCCAGAGGACCGGAGAGATCCCCGAGGGGCCGGGGATCACACCAGCGAAGATCATGAGCAAGTCACCCCACTACCTCATAGCATGCGTGAAGGACCGTTCCTTCACCCCCTTTTCTTTCTCCTCGTTTTTTCATTTTTGCCCATCCAGGTGGAGCATCCCTGGCATCAGGCTGTTCACTGACCCACCTTTGGCACCCTAGCTATACCCAGATAAACACTATGGGCGAGTCTCGGAAGAGACTTTGGAGAGAGACTGTCCGAGTTACCCCTGCCCCCCCCCTTTTTTATTTCCTTTTTTGGAATACTGGACTACCAGAGCAAGCGGGTTTACAATGTCTTGCATGTTGGACTTTGGGTTCCCCTGGGGCCCCCTGGCTCACCCTCATGAGGTGGGGGCGGGGGGGCCCACGGGAAGCCTTTTGGACCTGGGCCGGCTGGTCCCCTTAGGTCTGATAATGTTGTTTTTTGTGTTCATACATAGATTTGTTGCACTAACTACTCATCTCTCTTTCTTAGCTATTCTTAACCCCCTCCCTTCCTTTGTCGTCACCTGGCTCCACCACCGGGACCCCCGGATCTCCTCCAGCGCAAAACCGGCTCCCAGCCATGACGGTCCGGACCATCTCCGCCACCACCAGATGAGTATATACACTCCCCACCCGAACACTCATGGCTAAAATATTATCTTTAAATGTCCACGGCCTGAACTCTAATCGTAAGAGACATCTGGCATTGAGGGAGTTTAGGCAGTCGGGGGCGAGTGTTGTCATGGTACAGGAAACCCACTTTGACAAGGAGGGCACCTTCGCGTTCGCCTCCAGGTATTACCCACAGGTCTATTTATCCTCAGGGCCCCACAAGAGAGCGGGTGTGGCCCTCCTGATTAAACAGGGGTCCCCCTTCAAGTACTCGTCCCACTATAGTGATCCTCAGGGCCATTTCCTTATCCTCCGGGGCCTGTGGCTGGACAGGGAAATCACGTTCTGTGTAGTTTATGTCCCAAATGTCAGGCAGACGGGATTCCTTAATAGAGCACTAGCTCGCCTTTTCCGCTCAGACCATGGACTATTAGTGGTGGGGGGGGACTTTAACCTAACCCATTCGGAGCTGGCGGATCGCCAGGGACTGGGCCCCAGGGCGCCTACTGCTCGAGCACTTAGAGACTCGAGGCTCTTCCGCCAAATAACCAGAAGGTACGCCCTCTTTGACGCCTGGCGGGCCCTCCACCCTGGTGACCGACAGTACACTTTCTATTCTGCCCCACACCGAACGCACTCCCGCATAGACTACGTCTTTGTTAATAATGCCACCCTACGCGTGGCCCGAACCGCACAGATTCTGCCAATCTCGTGGTCGGATCACGCCCCGGTGGTGCTGACCCTAGACATAGGCACCCCGACGCGAGGACCATGCACCTGGCGACTAAACACATTCCTGCTGCAACACCTCCCCTCGAAAATGGAACTGTCCTCCACACTACAACATTATCTGGCAGAAAACAATACGGGGGATGTAACCGCATCCACTCTATGGGAAGCCCACAAGGCGGTGATGAGGGGCAGATGTATGGCCCTCTCCTCTGCCATGAAGCGGGACGCGCAGGCCTTGCAGACCCAGACAGAAAAAGAGCTTAGAACCCTTGAAAAACAACTCCAATCCAACCCCACTCTGACTCTCCTAAAAAAAATGACTTCCCTTAGAGCAACCTTAGGTGACCTGGCCCTGGGCCGAGTTGAGAAAGCCCTAATCAAACTAAAACAGAAGTTTTACGACAAGGGTAACAAAGCCCATACACTGCTAGCTCGGAAGCTCCGTGACAGCACCCAGGCTTCGACCCCACATCAGATCCAAAACGATTCGGGCACCCTGGTTTCCCACCCCACGGACATAGCACAATCCTTTGCGGAATTCTACGAGGCCCTGTACAACAATCCTGATATTCCCGCAAACCCCCCCAAGGCCGAAACGGCCAAACGTATCCAGCAATACCTGGACTGTAGTGGAATATCGCAACTCCGTTCTACAGATCTGGACTCCCTGAACGCCCCGATAACACATGAGGAAATAGAACAGACAGTCAAATCCCTACCCAATTGTAAAGCCCCAGGCCCAGATGGCTTTCCTTATGAGTACTACAAGGAATTCCTCCCACTCCTGCTCCCCTCCATGGGCAGACTCTTTAATGCTTTCCTACATGACACCCCGATCCCGAGGGATATGCAGAGCTCCTTTATCACAGTGATCCCCAAGCCCGGGAAGGACCCCTCCATCTGCGCTAACTATAGGCCAATTGCCCTGCTTAACTCGGACTTAAAAATATTCACTAAACTCCTGTCTATACGCCTGAACACGGTCTTACCCTCCCTGATCCATAAGGATCAGGTGGGCTTCGTCCCCCTTCGCCAGGCAGGAGACAACACCAGGAAGATCATAGACTTGGTGGAGGTGGCGAACAGGGAACGCACACAAGCCCTGTTGCTGAGTCTAGACGCAGAAAAGGCGTTCGACCGCCTGGGGTGGCCCTTCCTGTTCGCCACACTCCGCCACGTGGGATTTAGGGGACCCTTCTATAGAGCCATACAGCACCTATACTTAGACCCTTCCTCCCAGGTCAGGACCCCCTTCGCCCTGTCAGCTCCGCTACCGGTGCGAAATGGCACCAGACAGGGGTTTCCGCTTTCACCCCTGCTATTTGCACTGTGTGTGGAACCCCTAGCAGCCACAATCCGTAATAACCCGGACATTAAGGGCATAAAGGTACGAGACAGGGAGTTTAAAATCTCCCTGTTCGCAGACGACATTATTCTCTCATTAACCCAACCTAGAACCTCCCTCCCAAATCTCCACGCAGAACTAGATCGATACGGGGCTCTATCGGGTTATAAAATTAATACATCTAAGTCAGAGGCCCTCCCAATCAACACACCGGGGGAGGAGGTAGCACACCTGAAAGCCAACTTCCCCTATAGCTGGAAAACCACCGCCCTAAAGTACCTGGGAATTAATATCACCCCACAATTCGCTACCCTCTACCGGGAGAATTTCCCTCCTCTTTTCCACAATATCAGAACCCTTCTCCAACAATGGAAAAAACATCACATCTCCTTGCTTGGAAGGATCGCGTCTGTGAAAATGACGATCCTCCCAAAATTACTGTACCTCTTCCAGACCCTACCTATCCCTGTTCCCTACGGCCAACTGAAACACTTACAAGCGGACCTACTGCAATTTACATGGAACTACGGGAGGCACAGAATCCCACGTTCAGTATTACAAGCAGCTAGGTCTGACGGGGGCCTGGCCTTCCCTAACCTGGTAAAATACTACCAGGCGGCACAACTGAGAGCGATAACTTCCTGGTTCACACTCCGCTCTTATAATAAATGGACAGAGATAGAGAAATTATGGTTAGCCCCGATACACCCAAACAGCCTGTTATGGAACGCGGAGGTGGACCCTGCCCGATTGCTAGGCCCGATGGCACAGCTCCGGAGGCTATGGCGTAAACTAACACGACAACACAAACTGTCGTCGGACAGCTCGCTCCTGACCTCCTTTGCCTGTAACCCCGACATGCCAGATAGCTTAACCCACCAAATGTCCTCCCCCTGGACAACGAGAGACCTCTTTCACTTTGGAAACTTGATAGACCCATGCACCCGTAAACTATGCTCTTTTGAGGACTTGCAATCACACTATGACCTCCCTAAACAAGCTTTCTACGGGTATCTCCAAATCCGCCACTATGCCCTAACGTTTGCTCCAAACCTGCATTTCTCCCCACCTACCCCTTTTGAGCGCCTAATTCTGGCAGGCTCAGCTCAGAGAGGCCTGATCTCAGATATATACAAAATACTGAATGAGAGGCCCCTTGATTCAATGGGCAAACACAGATATATGATTAAATGGGAAAAGGCTTTGGGTGAGGAGATACCCGTGGACCAATGGCGGGCCATTTGGACCCAGGCGTCCAAGACATCGCTATGTACACTCTATAAAGAAAATATTTACAAAATAATGTACTTCTGGTACATGACCCCTGATGTTCTCCATGCCATTCACCCGGCCAGCTCAGATCGCTGCTGGCGATGCATGGGGGCGAAGGGGACTCTATATCATATCTACTGGGAGTGCCCACTGATAGCCCCCTTCTGGGCTTCTGTACACCAACTACTAATTCGACTCCTTGAAACGGAGGTCCCCATGACCCCTAAATTTTTCATACTAGGACTGATGTCTCTGAAGGCCCCACGCCCACATAAGAAGCTAGCTAGTCATGTCCTTACGGCAGCCCGCTGCTTAGTGGCACTGAACTGGAAACGCAGCTCCCCTCCTCCGGAGGGAGCGCTGTATGCCAGGATTAGAGATGTAGAAGTAATGGAGAGGATGACCGCAAGAATTCAGGATCGCCTGGACGCGCATAACATGGTTTGGGAGCTCTGGCACCGAAGGGAGGAACGCGGTGACTTGGAGCCAGGTATAACTTGACGACACCCCCCCCCACACCCCCTCTACCCCCCACCCTTCTATTGTCTTTTCGCCCCCTCCCCCCCCCCCCTTTTTTTTCATTCTTCTACTTCTTTTCTTTCTTCTCTTGTTATATTATCCTCTTCATGGGAGCCCCTTTGGGATCCTCGCACTAATGTACATAATAACTACATTGGCTCGAAAACTTGGTTGACGACATACCATGTCCCTGTTGTGATAACTAGATAGGATTGGATAATACAGCACATAGCAGAGATACAGTGATTACATGCTCAGGAACTGTTACGACCCTATACCCAGACGTGTTAACGATTATCCTGTTGGTTGTAAAACTATTGCATTTGATTTGTGTCCGATGTGGCTTTCAATAAAAAGAGTTATTGATAAAAAAAAAAGTCTGCATTTGGTACTTGTTTCGAATTACTTTACACTCGGGAAGTGGTAACTCTACTATATTATCCCACCTCCCTCTATGCCTGAAGAGATGATTTATAATATTATCATTTATTACACAAATGATCCATATGGCTAAACTGGAAAGCAAATGAGTAGCATCTGCTGTCAAGCTGTTACTCCATGTGGAGTGTTCAATACTGGCTCTAATACAGATCTTTGAAGTCACTGTTTCTAAGTCTATTCAAGTTATATCCTGTATATTCCAAAAAAGGGGGAGTGGGGTTGCCTCCAAATTGAGTTAGATGTTGTTTAATGACTATTTTTTATTTATTTTTTACAAAGAAATAAAATGATCTTGGACTGTTATTTGATTTTGGTCTGGTGCTTCTTTTTGTCTTTCTATGGTTTAATCTGGAAAGTTGTTTACTTTAAAATCACCAGAATAAATATCCTCTTTGCAACGTGTACTGTGTGTGTGTGTGTGAGTTTTCCTTGATGCTTTATAGGGTTTTATTTGCCTTTATCAAAGATGATGTGAAATATATATATATATATTTTTTTTATTATTATGCTTTTTACTTGATGAACATATCTATTTTTTCTAACTGTAAATAAAAAAACTTACATTATCATTTCTTTCTTTACAGCTGGTGCTTTTTGCTTGACACGATGGTTATCTACAAGTTTTCATCCACTTTTCAGCTTTCCAAAAAGAAATTTGGGACAGCCCAGTCCTTTTACCCACCCACACCTCTTGAAAATCGGTACTCTCTCCATTCATTTAAGATGATTACCATCAGGCAGTTTGTTTCTTTGTTTTGCATTTAACTACAAAAGAGCTTACAGCATGTATTGTGGTTCATAAAGGTAGAAAAGTCCAAATAAAGTATGATAAAAAGTGACGTAATTTTGCCCATTCAGTGTTTTGTGTAAAGCCATTCCCCTAATGCACTGATAGTGATCTTTGTGGTCCTTGTCAACTTTGCCATGTTGTTGGGAAAAGAGCAACCAGACTTTAGTGAAACCGTTGTGAAGTGGAGATCAGATTGAAATAGATGCAGGGGTAGGAAAGGTGATCAACAGATTGAGAAAAAATATTGTGTGTGTGGTGTACGGTGACAAAAGTGGGTAATTAAAGTATATGTGTGTGTGTGTGTGTGTGTGTGTATATATCTATATATCTATCTATATATATATATCTATATATATATATATATATGTATATATATATATAGTGTGTATATATAATATATACACAGTATCTCAAAAAAGTGAGTACACCCCTCACATTTTTGTAAATATTTTATTATATTTTTTTATGTGACAACACTGAATAAATTACACTTTGCTACAATGTAAAGTAGTGAGTGTACAGCGTGTATATTTGCTGTCCCCTCAAAATAACTCAACACACAGCCATTAATGTCTAAACCACTGGCAACAAAAGTGAGTACACCCTTAAGTGAAAATGTCCAAATTGGGCCCAATAAGCTATTTTACCTCCCCGGTGTCATGTGACTCGTTAGTGTTACAAGGTCTCGTGTGAATGGGGAGCAGGTGTGTTTAAATTTAGTGTTATCGCTCTCACTCTCTCTCATACTGGTCACTGGAAGTTCAACATGGCACCTCATGGCAAAGAACTCGCTGAGGATATGAAAAAAATAATTGTTGCTCTACATAAAGATGGCCGAGGCTATAAGAATATTGCCAAGACTTTGAAACTGAGCTGCAGCACAGTGGCCAAGACCATACAGCGGTTTAACAGGACAGGTTCCACTCAGAACAGGCCTCACCATGGTCGACCAAAGAAGGTGAGTGCACATGCTCAGCATCATATCCAGAGGTTGTCTTTGGGAAATAGACGTATGAGTGCTGCCAGCATTGCTGCAGAGGTTGAAGGGGTGGGGGGTCAGCCTGTCAGTGCTCAGACCATACGCCGCACACTGCATCAAACTGGTCTGCATGACTGTCATCCCAGAAGGAAGCCTCTACTAAAGATGATGAACAAGAAAGCCCGTAAACAGTTTGCTGAAGACAAGCAGACTAAGGACCTGGATTACTGGAACCATGTCCTGTGGTCTGATGAGACCAAGATAAACTTATTTGGTTCAGATGGTGTCAAGCGTGTGTGGCAACAACCAGGTGAGTTGTACAAAGACAAGTGTGTCTTGCCTACAGTCAAGCATGGTGGTGGGAGTGTCATGGTCTAGGGCTGCATGAGTGCTGCTGGCACTGGGGGGCTACAGTTCATGGAGTGAACCATAAATGCCAACATGTACTGTCACATAAAACAAGAAATTAGTCGCACACTGGAACTCCAACTTATGTTGATGTCATCTTTATTGTCAAAAGGATCAGACAGATACAGGCAATAGTAGACGCGTTTCACATACTAAAGCAGAGCATGATCCCCTCTCTTTGAAGACTGGGCCGCAGGGCAGTATTCCAACATAACGACCCAAAACACACCTCCAAGAAGACTGCCTTGCTAAAGAAGCTGAGGGTAAAGGTGATGGACTGGCCAAGCATGTCTCCAGACCTAAACCCTATTGAGCATGTGTGGGGCATCCTCAAACAGAAGGTGGAGGAGCGCAAGGTCTCTAACATCCACCAGCTCCATGATGTCGTCATGGAGGAGTGAAAGAGGACTCCAGTGGCAACCTGTGAAGCTCTGGTGGCCCAAAAGGTAGTGCTGGAAAATAATGGTGGCCACACAAAATATTGACACTTTGGGCCCAATTTGGACATTTTCACTTAGGGGTGTACTCACTCATGTTGTCAGCGGTTTAGACATTAATGGCTGTGTGTTGAATTATTTTGAGGGGACAGCAAATTTGCACTGCTATACAAGCTGTACACGCACTACTTTACATTGTAGCAAAGTGAAATTTCTTCAGTGTTGTCACATGAAAAGATATAATAAAATATTTGTGCATGTATGTGTGTATCTACAGTTGTGCTCATAAGTTTACATACCCTGGCAGAATTTGATTCCTTGGCCATTTTTCAGAGAATATGAATGATAACACAAAAACATTTCACTTATGGTTATTGTTTGGCTTAATCTTTTATTATCAATCAACTGTGTTTACCTTTTTTAACCACTTCCTTACTGGGCACTTAAACCCCCCTCCTGCCCAGACCAATTTTCAGCCTTCAGCGCTGAATGACAATTGTGCGGTCATACAACACTGTACCCAAATGACATTTTTTTCCCCACAAACAGAGCTTTCTTTTGGTGGTATTTGATCACCTCTGCGGTTTTTATTTTTTGCGCTATAAACAAAAAAGTAGGATTTTTAAAACAGCTTACCTGTAAAATCCTTTTCTTGGAGTACATCACGGGACACAGAGCGGCATAGTCATTACTATGTGGGTTATATAGAATTACCTTCAGGTGCTGGCACTGGCAACTTCCAAAACAGGAAGTACCCTCCCCTATATAAGCCCCTCCCATCCGGGAGCACCTCAGTTTTGTAGCAAAGCAATACGTGTCCCCAAAAGAGGGGTGGGAGCTCTGTGTCCCGTGATGTACTCCAAGAAAAGGATTTTACAGGTAAGCTGTTTTAAAAATCCTACTTTCTTGTTCATACATCACGGGACACAGAGCGGCATAGTCATTACTATGTGGGACGTCCCAAAGCAATGCCAAATGAGGGGGGGGATATACCATACATAAGCTGGGCGCCATCAGGCATGAGGATCTTTTGCAGCCTGCAACACACTGCGCCCAAAGGCGACATCCTCCTGACTTCTAACGTCCACCTGGTAGAACCTAGTAAACGTGTGTACTGAAGACCATGTTGCGGCCTTACAAATTTGAGCCAGGGAGGCCTGGTGATGCACTGCCCATGAAGTTCCAACTGCTCTCGTGGAGTGCGCCCTAACTTTGAACGGAGGCGGTCTACTTCTCAAGCCATAGGCTTGTATTATGACCTGTCGAATCCACTTGGCTAAAGTAGATTTTGATGCTGCCTGACCCTTTCTGGGGCCTTCCGGCAGAACAAACAAAGAATCCGTTCTACGAATCTGAGCAGTGGCTTTTAGATAAGCTTTAACTGCTCTTACTACATTCTCTACCGAGCTCGGTTTGGGGAAAAGAAGGAAGAACCACATCCTGGTTCAAGTGAAACCTCGATACCACCTTAGGAAGAAAGGCTGGGTGAGGACGTAATACTACTCTGTCCTCATGAATAACCAGACATGGCTCTTTACAGGACATGGCGGCTACTTCCGACACTCTTCTAGCCGAGCATATGGCTACTAAAAATATCAATTTTCTGGTGAGTAGAACCAAGGAAATGTGCCGCAAAGGTTCAAATGGCTGCTTCTGCAGAACCGACAGAACCAAATTTAGATCCCATGGACATATGGGAGCTTTAATCGGTGGAATAATACGAGTCACCCCTTGCATAAAGGATTTGACAAGTGAATGCATAGCCAGGGGCCTTTGAAATAGTATTGATAAGGCCGAAACCTGACCCCTGATAGTACTTAAGGCAAACTTCCTGTCTACAGCCCACTGTAGGAAGTACAGAATTCTGCCTATAACGTACTTACGTTGATGCCACTTTCTGGCCTCGCACCAAGTGATGTACGCCTTCCAAACTCTATAGTAGATCTGCCTGGATACAGGCTTCCTGGCATTGATTATAGTTGATATCACAGAGTTAGAGAGACCTCTCTTCTTTAGGATGTGGGATTCAATAGCCAGGCCGTTAAACTTAGAGTTAGTAAGTAAGGGTGGTATATCGGCCCTTGCGAAAGCAGGTCTGGACGACGTGGAAGGGTCCAAGGACTCCCCACAGACATTTTGATGATCTCCGCGTACCAGGCCCTTCGGGGCCACGCTGGAGCCACCAAGATCACCGGCTTCTTTTCCAACCTGACTCTGCGAAGGAGTCGAGGCAACAATTGTAGCGGAGGGAATGCATATATCAGTCTGAACTGATTCCAAGGGAACACCAGAGCATCCGAGCCGCAAGCGAGGGGATCCCTTGTCCGGGAGACAAATCTGTCCACCTTTGCGTTGAATCTGGATGCTAGCAGATCTACATCCGGTGTTCCCCACCGCTGACATATTGCTCGGAAGACCTCGGGATGAAGGGACCATTCCCCTGGGCATAACTGTTGGCGACTTAGAAAGTCCGCCTTCCAATTCTCCACCCCTGGAATGAAGACAGCTGACATACATGGGACATGCTTTTCTGCCCATTCCAGGATGTGACTTACTTCCCTCTGGACTGCACGACTCCTGGTGCCTCCCTGATGATTGATATATGCCACTGCTGTGGCATTGTCTGATTGAATTCTGACAGGGGACCCTTGGAGTCTGGATGCCCAGGCTACTAGGGCATACCGGGCTGCTCGTATCTCTAAGAGATTGATGGGCAGGGTTTTTACTACATTTGACCATCTGCCCTGGAGAGACCATTGCTCCAGTACTACCCCCAGCCTATAAGGCTGGCATCTGTAGTGACCACCTTCCAGGATATCGGACTGAAGGGTTTTCCCTTCTGGAGATTCTGGGGGATCAACCACCAGCAGAGACTCTTCCGAACGGAAGGGGACAAAGCCATCGGGAAGTCTAGAGCCTGAATTTTTCCGTTCCAGGCTGACAATATGGCCCTCTGTAAATTCCTTGAGTGGAATTGGGCGTATGGCACAGCTTCGAATGATGCTACCATCTTTCCTAGCAGCCTCATGCACAGGCGTATGGACGGCTGTCTTTTTGCACAAAGCAGACGGACCAAGCCCCTCAAAGAGGATACCTTGTCTAGAGGTAAGAAAATCTTCCTCTGGTCTGAATCCAGCCGTAGCCCTAGATATACCAGGTTTTTCACTGGCTGTAGGGCTGACTTGTCCAGGTTGATGACCCAACCGTGAGATTCTAGATACTTGATTGTATCGACAATTACCACTTCTAGCTTGGCAACTGAGTGGTCCATCAACAACAGGTCGTGTAGGTATGCCATTATCGTTACATCTCGTGTTCTTAGATCGGCCAACAGTGGGGCCAGAATTTTTGTGAACACTCGTGGTGCTGTGGCCAGACCGAATGGTAAGGCTCTGAACTGAAAATGGCGCCCTTCTACTGCAAAGCGTAGAAATTTTTGATGACCTGGAAAGATGGGAACATGCAAGTAAGCATCTTTGATGTTGATCGAGGCTAACCATTCCTCCCCCTGTAGGGCAGCGGTGACCGATCGGATCGACTCCATCCGGAAGGACCGGACGTTTAGAAATTTGTTTAGACTCTTTAGGTCCAATATGGGTCTTTTGTCCCCGTTTGGTTTCGGGACTGTGAAAAGGTTTGAGTAGAAACTCAACCCCCACTCTTCCATAGGAACCTCCATAATTACTCCTTGGAGCAATAGTTGTTCTAACGCCACTAGGAGACACCTTCTTTTCAGAGGGTCTTTTGGCATGCCTGACCACATAAAATGGGAAGGAGGAGACTCTTTTAACTCCAACTTGTATCCCCGAGTTACTGCGGAGAGCACCCATCTGTCTTTGATCGTCTCCCGCCAGGTCTCTGTGAACAACTGAAGTCTTCCCCCCACCCGTTTGAGTGGGGGCAGCCCTTCATAGGCTTGACTTGGAGGCTGGTTTAGTACCTCTTCGGATCCAGGGCTTTTTATTACCCTGTGACTGTCCCTGATTTTTACCTCCTGAGTTTGACCGAGGAGGCCGTCTGAACTGCTTAGTAGCAGACGTCCCAGGGATAGGAGAGGTAGTCCTCTTAAAAGACGGACCCCTAGACCTCTTTTTAATTGGTAAGAAAGTACTTTTACCACTGGAAATCTTCTGGATATATTTATCCAGGTCTTCGCCAAAAAGGCGTTCTCCATGAAATGGGAAGCTAACTAAGAGCTTCTTACAGGGAGCCTCAGCAGACCAGTTCTTGAGCCACAGAAGCCTACGCATATGTACCAAAGACAGCGTGAGGCGGGAGGCCTGATGGATAGAATCCTTGATGGCGTCAACCGCAAAGCATAATGCTCTAGGCAGATCAGCCAGAGCCTGGGCCTGCTGGTCTGGCAAATCCCTCAGGACCATTTTCATTTGATCCTTTAAAGCTTGGCAGACCCCAATAGCTGCCACTGCTGGCTGTGTAACAGCCCCTGCTGTGGAAAAAGCAGATTTTAATAAAGATTCCAATTTTTTATCTACTGGATCTTTGAACATTTGAACATTATCTACTGGACATGTCAGTGATTTGTTCACAGAAGAAATGGCTGCGTCCACCGTAGGAACATTCCATCTCTGGGTGAATTTTTCCTCCATGGGATAGATCACCTGAAATTTCTTAGGTGGAACAAATAGTTTATCAGGATGTTCCCAGTCCTGGTATATAAGTCCTTCCAATAATGGATGAATTGGAAAGGAGCAATTAATCTGGGGAGCTTTTAGCGACCCCAACGAGGAGACAGCAGTAGTTGATGGTTCAACAAGAGGCATTTTAAATGCAGATCGAACCATGTCAGTTAGGGTCTGGACCCACAATCTTTCAGTCTGTGATGCTGAAAATGGTTCATCTACTGTCGATTCCTCAAAAACAGAGTTAACCTCCTCCTGATCCCCTTCAGGTAGGTCGGTCCCTTCCTGGGACTGTTGCTCTGCCAACAGGCACTCTAATGGAGGGGATGGAGATCTGGCGCGCTTTCTTTCCTGTAGAGAAGAAGCGATCAATGCTGCCAATCTCTGCTCCAATCCCTCCAGAGTTGAGGCAAAAACCTCCTCTGTTATATATGCAGGAGCAGGTGGACTGAGGACAGCCGCAGTACCTGGCACTCCCGGGGGTTCCTTATGGGTATTAACCTCTGATTTCTCAGGGGAGGAAGGTGCAGATGACTGCTCCAGATCCTCAGAGCCCGATGGAGACCCCCTACACTTCCTGAGAGGTATATCTCGGAGTTTTTTAGGCGGCATATTCCTTAGTTCAAAGCTGAGGTATTCCAGCCGCAATACACCCCTTTACTGAAATAGTCTAATGCAATTTGCTGCTATGTACATCAGTGGGTGTCTACTAATGCGTCTTTCTGGGGATGCCTGTATCAACCGCCCGCTGTAAGCCCCTATACCATGCTACTAGCTCCTTTTCATGCTCTGTGTCCATAGCAAGCAGCATGGACTGAGTCCTTTTATCTTGCTGGGACGCCCGCACATGCGCAGAAGCGCTGGGCGCACAGAGCGCGTCATCCGCCAGGCTCCGCCCCCTTTTTTGAAGCTAAATCTTATAAAAAGAAAGCGTGTGTGCGCGCGCACGTGTGCGCTCTTGGCGCCATGTAGGGAGAGGAGCCAGGGTCCCTGTTTCACCAGGACTCGGGGATGGAAGGAAACTACTTGGCAGCATGACAGAGGAATGCAGCTTCCCTGATAGAGAGCTCACTCATCTGCCTGGACTTTCACCATGGAAGGAATAGTCCCAAGAAAAAAAGACGTTCCACAGCGGCCTCTAGTGGACAAACACAGGTACCGCACTTTTGTCTTTTTTTTTTTTTTTTTTTTAAAACCTCCTTTATGAAAAACATTTCTAGGTTTACAGTTTTTAAAACTTCCTTTATGAAAAGACATTTCTAGAATTTCTTAGACATATACAGCTATTAGCGGGAATACCTTTTAGGTAACAGGCAGAAAGACATATTAGGCTTGGGGGTCCCCTCAATAGAACCAAGTTCCTGAGGGGCCCCCACTTACCTTTTCCCCGCCGCAGGACTTTGTTTGGTCCACAGAAGCCCAAACTTCACCTCTCACGGCAGGCATTGTACTAGACCTTCAGGGACCGGGTTCCCAAGGATTCCACTCCCCTGGACCTGTATAGCACCCTGCACAGATAGCCTCTTGGTTTTGGGTATGACCAGAGCTCTGGATCCCAGGGTCCAGCCCTCCTAAGAGAGGCATTACAGGCAAAACCCTGCTCTTCTCTGCAAGGCCCGGGTACCGACCGTTTAGCTATGAAGCTTTTTTGGTCGGATCCGGAATAGCTTGCTAAGGCCCAGAGAACCTGTACACAAGCCCAGATGAATACATGTTAACCTTGGCCAACACCTTAGACACTGGCAAAAAACTGAGGTGCTCCCGGATGGGAGGGGCTTATATAGGGGAGGGTACTTCCTGTTTTGGAAGTTGCCAGTGCCAGCACCTGAAGGTAATTCTATATAACCCACATAGTAATGACTATGCCGCTCTGTGTCCCGTGATGTATGAACAAGAAAAGAGCGACAATTTTGAAAAAAAACACTATTTTTAACTTTTTGCTATAATAAATATCCCATTTTTTTTTTCCTTTTAGTTTAGTCCGATACGTATTCTTATACATATTTTTGGTAAAAAAAAAACACAATAAGCGTATATTGATTGGTTTGCGCAAAAGTTATAGCGCCTACAAAATAGGGGATAGATTTATGATTTTTTTTTTTTTTTTTCAACTAGTAATATCAGTGATCCGCGATTTTTGTCAGGACTGCGATATTGCGGCGGACACTTTTGACACTATTTTGGGACCATTCACATTTATACAGCGAACAGTGCTAAAAAAATACACTGATTACTGTATAAATGTGACTGGCAATGAAGGGGTTAACCACTAGGGGGCGGGAAGGGGTTAAATGTGTTCCCTCATGAGTGATTCTTACTGTGGTGGGAGGGGACTGACTGGGCGAGGTGACCGATGGTTGTCCCTATGTACAAGGGACACACCATCGGTTTCCTCTCCCTAGCAGGACGTGGATCTCTGTGTTTACACACAGAGATCCCTGTCCCTGGCTCTGTGACAGCCGATCGCGGATACCTGGTGGACATCGCGGCCGCCAGGCACGCGCATCGGCACCCGCGTGACACAGTGGGCACAGCTCTTCCGCGATGCGCACCGCTGTGGGCGTGCATTGCGGAAGTAAACAAGAGGACATCCAGGATGCCCTCCCGGCAGTTCAGGTCCGCGCTGCATTCGTCTTTCGGCTATAGCGCGAATCTGAAGTGGTTAAATCATAATGGCAACAGAAACTACCCAAATGACCCTGATCAAAAGTTTACATACCCTGGTGATTTTGGCCTGATAACATGCACACAAGTTGACACAAAGGGGCTATTAAAGGTAACCATCCTCACCTGTGATCTGTTTGCTTGTAATTAGTGTGTGTGTATAAAAGGTCAATGCGTTTTTGGACTCCTGACAGACCCTTTCATCTTTCATCCAGTGCTGCACTGATGTTTCTGGATTCTGAGTCAAAGGGAAAGCAAAAAAATTGTCAAAGGATCTGCAGGAAAAGGTATTTGAACTGTATAAAACCGTAAAGGGATATAAAAAAATATCCAAGGAATTGAGAATGTCAATCAGCAGTGTTCAAACTCTAATCAAGAAGTGGAAAATGAGGGGTTCTGTTGAAACCAAACAACGGTCAGGTAGACCAACTAAAATGTCAGCCACAACTGCCAGGAAAATTGTTTGGGATGCAAAGAAAAACCCACAAATAACTTCAGGTGAAATACAGGACTCTGAAAAACTGAAAACATGTGGTGTGGCTGTTTTCGAGATGCACAATAAGGAGGCACTTGAAGAAAGATGGGCTGCATGGTCGAGTCACCAGAAGACAGCCATTACTACGCAAATGCCACAAAGTATCCCACTTACAATACGCCAAACAGCACAAGCATCAAACCTTCCAAAATGTAGTCCAAAAATGTGCTTTTTGGCAACAACCATGAACGCAAAATTTGGAGAGGAGTCAACAAGGCATACGATGAAAGGTACAGAGGTGGTTCGCTGATGTTTTGGGGATGTGTGAGCTACAAAGGCGCAGGAAATTTGGTCAAAATTTATGGCAAGATGAATGCAGTATGTTATCAAAAAATACTGGAGGAACATTTGCATTCATCAGCCAGGAAGCTGCGCATGGGACGTACTTGGACATTCCAACATGACAATGATCCAAAACAGAAGGCCAAGTCGACCTGTCATTGGCTACAGCAGAATAAAGTGAAGGTTCTGGAGTAGCCATCTCAGTCTCCTGACCTAAATATCATTGAGCCACTCTGGGGAGATCTCAAACATGCAGTTCATGCAAGACAGCCCAAGAATTTACAGGGACTGGAGGCTTTTTGCCAAGAGGAATGGACAGCTTTGCCATCTGAGAAGATAAAGAGCCTCATCCACAAATACCACAAAAGACTTCAAGCTGTCATTGATGTTAAAGGGGGCAATACACGGTATTAAGAACTTTTCATCAGGGACATTTGGGTAGTTTCTGTTGTGATTATGATTTAAAAAGAGTAAACACAGTTGATTGATAATAAATGGCTTCAGCCAAACAACCATGAGTGAAAGAAAAGTTTTTGTGTTATCATTCATATTCTCTGAAAAATGGCCAAGAAATCATAAATTCTGCCAGGGTATGTAAACTTAGGAGCACAATATATATACACACACACTATATTACCAAAAGTATTGTGGCACCTGCCTTTACATGCACTTGAACTTTAATGGCATCCCAGTCTTAGTCCGTAGGGTTCAATATTGAGTTGGCCCACCCTTTGCAGCTATAACAGCTTCAACGGGTGGCATGAGAGTGGAGGAGGGATGAGCCATAGGAGGTCAGAGATAAATGGAGACTGCAGAGATTCATGTGTATTCATCGAGAGAGGAGAAATGTGCAGGCAAGCATTGGTGTGAGTGTCTGTGTGCCTTTGTGTAAATCCATGAAGTAAACAGGCAGCAGCTCCAGCTGCCCACAGTTAAAATGGCTCCAGCCAGACTTGATGGAGGGAGATTTCAACAGCATATTTGGCAAGTACAGAATCACAGTATGTATAAAATATTATGCAAAGTGGTTGTAGGAAAGCTTCAGAATGGAAAAGATGTTTTTATTACAAATAATGTGAGCAGACTGCAGTTCCTCTTTAAGTGCTGATTTTATGTCTAAACAAAAAGGCTTTAGAACTATTTCTTTTATGGGATTTTGAAGTTTTAATTTTATGCATATATTTGCATATAGTAAAAAGTATTGATATATTTTTTATGTGTGCCTACATTCTCTTTGATTTAATTTACTGATTGTAATGCAGTTATATTGGATAAGTCACCAAAAAATACTTGTTATCCATAAGCAGGTAGTCTAACAATTTCTTTCATAGTTTCCTATATCCATACATAGTAGTACAGCAGTTTATCTATATATATACGAATAGTTTTCTGTTTTTTGTTGCAATCTTGTTGTTTTTATTGATAATATCTAAACAGTCCAGTGATTGGTGTTGTAGAGATATGTTATATTGTTCTGCCACTAGATGTCTCACTACTGTGATACCAAGGATATACAGTGGAACCTTAGATTGCAAATAACACGGTTTACGAGCGTTTCGCAATACGAGCTATTTTTTTATAAAATCCGAATTCGCTTTGCGAGCGTTGTCTCGCAAGACGAGCAGGATTCAAGGCACTAGGGTGTGCAGTACCGCATTTGGCCAGAGGTGCGGGGGCGCCAATGACGCTCAGAGATGCTCGGAAACACTCAGTTCCCGAGTGTCTCCGAGCGTCTCAGAGTGTTTCCTAGTGTCTCCGGCGCCCCTGCACCTCTGTCCACATGCGGTACTGCATAGGCAAGCAGTGGCTGGGGAACAGATTATCTGAGTTTCCATTATTTCCTATGAGGAAACTCGCTTTAAAATATGAGTGCTTTGGATTACAAGCATTCTTCTGGAACAAATTATGCTTGTAATCCAAGGTACTACTGTATAAAAAAAAAATTTGGTTCTCGGTTCATTTAAGGTGGTCAGATGAGACTAAAATTTAATTATTTGGCCTCAACACTAAACGGGGTCTTGCGGAAATCCAATACAGCTCACCATCCAAATAACACCAAAGCAAAACAAAATGTTTTCGGTTTGACATACAGTTTTACCCTTTTACTACCACCAACGCATGTCTTACATGAGCAGCAGCAGAGGGTTTTATATACCCTTTTGCACACATTCCGAGCAACTACATCAGCTGAGATTGCATTTAAACATCACAAACTGACTGTTGACTTTCATAAGGACCCCCAGAACGTCACTTCTGTGTGTATGACCTCACTTCCAGTTTCAGCTTTCACTTTGTTCGGCTGTCATGAATTGTGCTCCATGTGCGTCAGTGGAGTGCAAAGGAGACATCAGGTGTCTATTAGACTTCTGATGTCTCATTAAAGCGGAGTTCCACCTGGGTAAAAAAAAAAAAATGTCAGCTACAAAATACTGCAGCTGCTGATTTTTTATATATGGACACTTGCCTGTCCAGGGAGCCCGTAATGTCGGCACCTGAAGCTGACACTTCCCTCAGCTCTGGATGCAGGCGCCGGCATCCTTACTAAGTAAGACAGGAAGTGAAGCCTTACTGCTTTACAGCCTGTTTCCAACTGCGCATGCAGTAGGGCAAGCCGTCCCCGCCAGGAGAAGACAGTGATTATCGCTAGTGGCAATAGCAGCGGCTAGCGATGATCGCAAGAGAATACGGCAGGCTCGTTGTACCCAAGTTGATTGATCGATCACCTTGGTACAGTCAGCCTGTCCATTATCTTGTGTATGGCCGGCCTAAGTGCCTTTAAATCTTTTCTATATATTAAGACCAGCTCTTACAGCGGTACACCAGTACTCAGAGCAGGCCTCACTTGTGCTGAGAAGCTGTCTTGTATGTGACAGCTTCCCACACAGAGATGTTTTCCCAGGCCCTGTTCAGCTGTCAGATGGAGATTCCCAGGCAGAAAGCTAAATTTAAACAGGGATACGGTGATGTCATTAACCAAGTATGGGCAATGACTTGTCACTTGGTGGGCAGAGGCTGATGGGGAACTGAGAGGCTAGTTTCCCATCAGGTCTGCTTTACATTTGATTAACAGTGCTTCAGGAGGGGTAGCAGCTATGAATCCACCCACCACTGTACATCGTCAATCAAAAGTAAGGTAGATCTGAGGGGGTACTAAACTCTCAGTTCCCCATCAGGCTCTGCCCACCCCAGTACAAAACGAATCGCCCATGCACCTGCCTGTGACAGGTGCAGTGGCCAGGGCATGAGGGCGGGCACTGAGGAAGGAGCGTCCAGTTTGTGCATGAATTGGGCTCAAGCAACAATACTTTGGGTGCTGCGCCCCAACTGAATTTTTTAACGGGATCTACAACACCCTTTATGAGTTCCCCCGACGATGTCCACCAATCATTCAACAGTGATAACCGTCTAGCATTGAATAAGCTTACAGCCCAGAGATGACCATATTAATGTACTTTCTCTTTATTGTTCATACACCAAGCTGGAAACAGGGAGGTAACATACCTGTATTCCTTAACTGTAGTAGAGGAAGTAGTGTATTCTAGTTTTTTGGAATGGCAGGGGTGGGTGAGTGACAAAAAGTATTGGAATTAAAAATATTTTGGCAGCTAAAACAATTAATGTATTTCATTTGTGCATTTACAGTAGCTATCTATCAGGAGTTTAGCTACACCTTGATAATTTATTGTTCATAAAGTCAGGTGGCATTTTTAGCATCAGATTTCTAACATTGATTTTGTCATCTGTTTAAAGATTGTTATTATGCCTACAGTACATACAGTAGGTTGCATCTGCAGTATGCTTAAGGTTCCTAAAACTCATGCAATGCACCGCACTGCCGTACAGTGATATGAATGAGGTGTCACCAAAAAAAAAAAAGGAAGCTGTTATGCGCTGAAAAGTGCATCACACTGCTCTCTAGCACTGACCTGCTGCATCCAGAACTGACAGGTAACGCACACTAAACCGCTGCGGTTTAGTGTGCAGTTGTCCAGGACAGTGTGAACAAGCCCTTAAATTAATATAGCTAGAACAGATTAACCCTTTTGTTGGCAGATATTGGATTATATTTTACACTTTCTATGGAAAAAATCTTTTTTGAGATATTCTTTTTCTAGCAACAAAGAGTGCCTAGACTCATTATACTGTGTGGCCTCCAAACACCCCATAAGACCGTACTGGAAATCAATTTACCTATAAATAAACACATATTCTACGGGAATTTTTAGGTGTCAGAATTAATCTCGTCACCTAATAATACGGTCATTAAAAATTCTCATATATACATATAGATGTATAAAAGAATCACTATTTAAAAAGATTTGCAGGCTCTCCAGGCTAATACAGAAACTAAAACACATACACCCTAATATAATTTCCCTTTTCCAGCTCTTGCTAAACTATAGATACAGTATCTCACAAAAGTGAGTACACCCCTCACATTTTTGTAAATATTTTTTTATAACTTTTCTGTGACAACACTGAAGAAATGACACTTTGCTACAATGTAAAGTAGTGAGTGTACAGCTTGTATAACAGTGTCAATTTGCTGTCCCCTCAAAATAACTCAACACACAGCCATTAATGTCTAAACCGCTGGCAACAAAAGTGAGTACACCCCTAAGTGAAAATGTCCAAATTGGGCTCAAGGTGTCAATATTTTGTGTGGCCACCATTATTTTCCAGCACTGCCTTAACCCTTTTGGGCATGGAGTTCACCAGAGCTTCACAAGTTGCCACTGAAGTCCTCTTCCACTCCTCCACGACGAGATCACGGAGCTGGTGGATGTTAGAGACCTTGCCCTCTTCCACCTTCCGTTTGAGGATGCCCCACACATGCTTAATAGGATTTAGGTCTGGAGACATGCTTGGCCAGTCCATCACCTTTACCACCAGCTTCTTTAGCAAGGCAGTGGTCATCTTGGAGGTGTGTTTGGGGTCGTTATCATGTTGGAATACAGCCCAGTCTCCGAAGGGAGGGGATCATGCTCTGCTTCAGTATGTCACGGTACATGTTAGCATTCATGGTTCCCTCAATGAACTGTAGCTCCCCAGTGCCGGCACTCATGCAGCCCCAGACCATGACACTCCCACCACCATGCTTGACTGTAGGCAAGACACACTTGTCTTTGTACTCCTCACCTGGTTGCTGCCATACACGCTTGACACCATCTGAACCAAATACATTTTTCTTGGTCTCATCAGACCACAGGACATGGTTCCAGTAATCCATGTCCTCAGTCTGCTTGTCTTCAGCAAACTGTTTGCGAGCTTTCTTGTGCATCATCTTTAGAAGAGGCTTCCTTCTGGGACGACAGCCACGCAGACCAATTTGATGCAGTGTGCGGTGTACGGTCTGAGCACTGACAGGCTGACCCCCCACCCCCACCCCTTCCACCTCTGCAGCAATGCTGGCAGCAATCGTACGTCGATTTCCCAAAGGCAACCTCTGGATATGACGCTGATCACGTGCACTCAACTTCTTTGGTCGACCATGGTGAGGCCTGTTCTGAGTTTGCCACCATGCTGCAGCTCATTTTAAGGGTCTTGGCAATCTTCTGATAGCCTAGGCCATCTTTATGTAAAGCAGCAATTCTTTTTTTCACATCCTCAGAGAGTTCTTTGCCATGAGGTACCATGTTGAACTTTCAGTGACCAGTATGTGAGAGTGAGAGAAATAACACCAAATTTAACACACCTGCTCCCCATTCACACCTGAGTCCTTGTAACACTAACGAGTCACATGACACAGGGGAGGGAAAATGGCTAATTAGGCCCAATTTCGACATTTTCACTTAGGGGTGTACTCATTTTTGTTGCCAGCAGTTTAGACATTAATGGCTGTGTAAGTTATTTTGAGGGGACAGCAAATTTACACTGTTATACAAGCAGTACACTCACTACTTTACATTGTAGCAAAGTGTAATTTTTTCAGTGTTGTCACATGAAAAGATATAATAAAATATTTACAAAAATGTGAGGGGTGTATTCATTAAACTGTATGTTCAATAGGAAATTGTTACAGTGCTTTTAAGTGGACGGTGGTAAACTCTTGACATGTTTCTCAGGTAAACTGCAATCTGCTTCTACAAAAGTCCTATGAATAGAATATCTAGGGATAACATCAAAAATACACAACTAAAGCATAGATGAGCCTAAATCATTTCATTCTATATGCGCCATAAGTACTTGCATATGATATGCCGACAGACGTGTTATCGCCTGGACACTACAGGGGACATAAAATGGCTGCAAATCATTCCTGCCTCACAAGGGCTATAATCCTATAACATCCATGGAATAATTAAAACCAGCACTTAAAGTTAATCAAAAAACTACACCATTCCTAGCACCAATTTAAACTGTGTCCATAGGGAATTCTATTTCAAGTTGTAAGCATAATATTTCAAGCACCACTCTTGGGGAATTCTCATTCTTCGGAGCAGTCCCAAAAATTGTAAGAAATAGATCGCCCTGACACCCAAATAGTGTCAGGAAAGGGTTCACCCGCTGGTGGCGCTGTTGGTCCTATGGATTGCAGTATTAGTGTCCACCAGCAGGTGTCTTTTTGCAGCCAGTATCTATGGTGGAGGATCTCACCTGCTGGTGGTACTGTCTGATCCATGGACCGTAGTTCCGGCATCCACCAGCGGGTGTATTCCGGCAGTGTGGGGCAGGCAGCACTTCCTCGGCTCAGCTGTTACATGAGGACAATCACTGCAGTCCTATAAATACCCGGCGAGCCCTCACATGCCCGCCTTGGTATCTCTCTCCCTGACCTTAAGCCTGTGATCTTGACTTTGAGCCTGTATCTTACCTGACCTGATCCGATCTGATCCCTATCCCGAGTCCTTCCTGGACCTGTCCCTCCTGTTTCCTGATTACCTTGGATCCCTGCCCTACATCTTATCCATCCGTCCTCTCCCTGTCCCTGTTGATCTCCTGTCCTTACCTATCTGTTGATCTCCCTGTGAATGACCTCGGCCTGGCTTGTTTACGATTACACTATCTCCCATCATTGTACATACTGTATTTGTCTATTGTTATCTGTGGGTCTCTGTTTGTGGGTTGGTTATTGCACTGTGTCTTATTAGAGGTGGTTGTGTTTATATTCACTTACTTTAATAAATTATTATTTCTTTATCGTACACCACGGGACACAGAGCTAGTCATTACATAATGGGTTAAGGGTCACCAGCGGTGATTGGACACTGGCACAACCAATGGAAGACAGTTCCCCTCCATATAACCCCTCCCATCAGGGAAGTACCTCAGTTTTTTCGCCAGTGTCGAAAGGTGTTGGACGCGTTAGGAGGTGCTAAAGGAAAGCTCTACCAAAGAGACCCTCTGGGGGTAAAAGAGCTATGCTTTCGGATCCATCCAAGACGCCTACAAATGAGCTGAATCTGGATGGGATTCGGGCCTCATCCATGAGGCGTCGCCTGTAATGTCTCTCTTCGGAGGACTGGGCTCTAAGATCCAGCACTTTCGCTATTTCGCTATAAAGTCCTGGTAAGAGTCTTGTACAAGGCCCAGGGGAGAGGTATCCTTTAAATAGGAACCCATATCCCTGAAGGTTGGCACACATAGCCCACCGTGAAGGGTGAAGTTTGGTATCTGTCTGAAATCTTTCAGCAGAAAAACCTGCGGCGTGGATAAGGTGAGATTAGAAGGTCCATAACTAGGTTGGGACCTTTTTCAAAAAGTGGATGTCTTCTTTTTTTCCACCACTGGGGGGAGTAAAGAGCTGAATATACTCACCTCACTCTGTTCAGTGTCGGCTTCGGCGAAGTACACTGCTCGTCACCTCCGCTGCTGAGCTTGCTGGGGCACCCCGATCCTCCTTTCGGTGGCCGACCAGACACCTGCAGATGCAGGTAAGTGGGAACAAGGGCTGATGAGAGTCCTCTCTCACTATGGCCACCGCCATAGCGCTAAGGGCCGCGCGGGAGCGCGCTTTATCGGAGGGGGGGGGCGAAGGCGTGCGCGGGCACGTGGCGCGCGCAGGCACAGAAACGGCGCCAAATTTAAAAGACTGTCAGTGTGAGAAGCACTGCAGCAGCAAGCAAGCTCGTTAGTTCTCTTGTTCCTGGCAGAGAAACACAGCAGCTATACAGGGACGTAAGACTCCATGTGGTTGGATTGGGTACTTCCTAGAAGACATCCATGTTATGCATAGTTATGTGTTAAAAGTTGCATACTTAATGTATTTGCTAAACTGAACACGGTAGTATATGCATTTAGGTACCTTGTATTTTGTCTAAACAGTAAGCCTTCCAGGGGAAGTAATGCGGACAAAAAGAGATAAAAGAGCACCGCCGCCTGAGACAGGGGGCTCTAGCTGTGCTGACTCGGTACCTTCCTCTCCTGTGTTGCCAAAAGCACCTGTACAGGATGAGCCATTACCTCTGTCAGGTATGGCGGCTTCCCCAGTGAAGCCTGGGCCTGCATATGTCACTGAGGACACTTTATCAGCTGCCCTAAATAATCTGGAGGAGAAAATTGCTACTTTAATCGCTAAATCCTCTAAAAAGGACAATAAGCGAAGCAGATCTCCTCCAGTATTGGACCTCCCTTCAGAAGTACCTGAGGAGGAGGAGGATGAGGAGCAAGGTGCATGCTCCTTCCCGGTTCATCCGTTACTAGAGGATCTATTGTACGCAGACTGGCAACATCCAGATAAGCGTTTTTCACCTCCAAAAAAGTTTAACATTCTTTATCCTATGGAGGAAAATTTTTTAAAGAAATGGAGCCTGCCTACGGTAGATGCGGCTATTTCTTGTGTAAATAAAAACCTGACATGTCCAGTGGATAATGTACAAGTGTTTAAAGATCCTTCTGAGAAGAAGTTGGAATCCTTACTGAAATCCTCCTTCCTTTTGGCCGGCTCAATTATCCAACCTGCAGTAGCAGCAGTCGGTATGTGTCAGGTCGTCAGCCAACAGGTAAAGCAGGGGCTGAAGGAGCTGCCTTCAGAGCAGGCTAAAAATTGGGAGAATTTGCCTAAAGCCTTATGCTTCACAGTGGATGCCATGAGAGATTCTATCATACAGGCATCACGCCTTACACTCCAGCTGGTACAGATGCGCAGAGTACTGTGGCTTAAGCATTGGTCAGCGGAAGCCCCATGCAAAAAGTTGTTGGCAAGTTTCCCGTTCCATGGCGAACGCCTTTTTGGGGAAGATTTAGAAAGATTTATCCAAAAGATATCAAGTGGTAAAACGACACTTTTACCTGAGAGAAAGAAAAACAAGAGACCTTGTTTTAAACACACTCTCTCCCCAGCTCCCGGGAAATCTGACTCCAGCCAGTGGCGACGGCCTTTTCAGCCGCCCAAAAAAGCCAAAGAACAGGCTCAGAAGAACAAGAAGCCGTGGGGTTCAAGAGCTAATAAGCAAGCCCCCAAAACCTCTCATTGAAGGGGCGCCCCCGCTCGGCCGAGTGGGGGGAAGGCTTCGTCAGTTCTCAGCGACTTGGCGGACAGAAACCCAGGACAAATGGGTGGTATCCACAATATCCTCAGGGTACAGACTGGAATTTCGAGAGATCCCATCTTCTCAATTCCGAAGTTCAAGACTCTCCAAGGATCCACAAAAAAGAGGATCCTTCTTCAAAGGTTTGAATCACTTAATAGCTCAAGGTGTGGTTACAGAGGTACCCCAAAAGGAGCAAGGTTCAGGTTTTTACTCAAACCTCTTTGTGATTCCAAAACCGAACGGAGAAGTCAGACCCATCCTGGATCTAAAAAATCTAAACCAGTTTCTGAACGTTCGCCATTTTCGAATGGAAACGATTCGATCCGTGGTCGCTACTTTAAAAGGCGGAGAATTCATTGCGTCCATAGATATCAAAGACGCATATCTACACATACCAATCCTCCCCGCTCACCAAAGATTCCTAAGGTTTGCGGTAGAAGATCGCCACTTTCAATTTGTGGCCCTGCCATTTGGTGTAGCCACCGCGCCCAGAGTATTCACAAAGGTGCTAGCTCCTCTGTTAGCAAACCTAAGAACACGGGGCATTGCGGTAACAGCCTATCTAGACGATCTACTATTAATAGATCAGTCAAAGGAGGAATTGGATCACGCTGTAGACACTACAGTAGGATACCTGGAGCATTTAGGATGGATTATAAACTTACAAAAATCCTCTCTCCAGGCCCAAAGAAGGATAGTGTACCTGGGCATGATCATAGATACAGCCCAAAACAGGGTATACCTGCCAGAGCCAAAGATACAGTCTCTGAAAGACCTGATCCACAAGGTCAAAGCAAACAAGAGGCCGTCTATTCGCCTTTGCATGAGACTATTGGGAAAGATGGTAGCCTCCTTCGAGGCGGTCCCTTACGCCCAGTTTCATTCGAGACTACTTCAAGGCAATATTTTAGCCTCCTGGAACAGGAAGAGCCAAGCTCTGGATATACCCATGCGCCTGTCCTCACAAGTACGCCACAGCTTCAATTGGTGGCTAGAAGCCAGGAATTTACGGAAGGGAAAGTCCTTCCTCCCAGTGGCCTGGAAGGTGGTATCTACGGATGCCAGCCTATCGGGCTGGGGTGCAGTATTCGAGGAGGCTTCTACCCAGGGAACCTGGGCCAAGACTCAGGGGATCCCGCCCATCAATGTGCTAGAGATCCGGGCGGTATATCTAGCCCTCAAAACCTGGACATACAGGTTACAGGGCTACCCAGTTCGGGTTCAATCCGACAATGCTACGGCAGTAGCTTACATCAATCACCAAGGAGGCACCCACAGTCGGGCAGCCCAAAGAGAGGTGAACCGGATCTTGGCATGGGCAGAAGAGCATGTACCTTGCATCTCTGCAATCTTCATTCCAGGGATAGAAAGCTGGCAAGCAGACTACCTGAGTCGTCAGCAGCTGCTACCAGGAGAGTGGTCTCTTCACCCAGAGATCTTTCAGGCCATATGCCAGATGTAGACCTGCTAGCTTCCAGGTTCAACAAGAAATTGGACAACTTTTGTCCAGAACGAGAGATCCTCTAGCCTACGGGACAGACGCTCTAATAACTCCATGGAATCAGTTCTCACTGATCTATGCATTTCCTCCGATCCCTCTTCTACAAAGACTGCTTCGCAGGATCAAGGAGGAGGGAATACCAGTAATCCTAGTGGCCCCAAACTGGCCCAGGAGGCCTTGGTATGCCGAGATCGTAAAAATGGCGATAGGAAGGCCCTGGAAGCTTCCACTTCGACACGACCTGTTGTCACAGGGTCCAGTATTCCACCCTTCCTTACAAAGGCTAAATTTGACGGCCTGGCTGCTGAGACCCACATTTTGAAAAAGAGAGGGGTCTCTGGCCTGGTTCTTTCTACGCTCATTAATGCTAGAAAGCCAGCCTCCAGACTCATCTATCATAGAGTCTGGAAAGCATACGTTTCCTGGTGTGAATCCAGAAGTTGGAATCCTCTGAAATATGAAATAAGTAGGATTCTTGCTTTTTGCCAGTTAGGAGTGGATATGAAATTAGCCCTTAGCACCATCAAAGGGCAAATATCGGCTCTATCAGTCTTCTTTCAGAGACCATTGGCATCTCACTCCCTAGTTCGGACATTCATTCAGGGGGTACTGAGGATAAATCCTCCAGTCAGGTCTCCCTTGTGTCCATGGGATTTGAATTTGGTATTGTCAGTGTTGCAAAAGCAACCTTTTGAACCTATTCGCCATATTCCTTTAATTATATTAAGTAGGAAATTGGCCTTTCTGATTGCTATAGCTTCTGCTAGGAGAGTATCAGAGCTAGCAGCTCTTTCTTGTAAAGAGCCTTATCTAATTTGTCACAAGGACAAGATCGTACTACGACCCCATCCGGCTTTTCTGCCTAAGGTGGTGTCGGCTTTTCACTTGAATCAAGACATTGTTCTGCCTTCCTTTTTTCCAAACCCGCGGACGGCGGGGGAAAAATTATTACACTCTCTAGATCTAGTGAGAGCGGTAAGGGTGTATCTGCAAGCAACCGCTCAGATACGTAAAACAGATGTTTTGTTTATTTTACCAGATGGTCCCAAGAAGGGCCAAGCGGTATCAAAATCCACCATTTCCAGGTGGATTAGACAAGTAATTGTTCAAGCTTATGGTTTAAAGAACAGGACTCCTCCTTTTCCTGTTAAGGCGCACTCTACCAGGGCGATAAGTGCTTCATGGGCAGTGCACCACCAGGCTTCGATGGCTCAGATCTGTAAGGCTGCAACTTGGTCCTCAGTCCATACATTTTCCAAATTCTATCAAATAGATGTGAAAGGACATGAGGATTCCGCCTTCGGGCGAAGTGTGCTGCAGGCAGCAGTATAGGGCTTCTGGTCCGCAAGCGGTCGGTTTGATCTGTGTCTCCCCCCTTCATATGAGCATTGCTCTGGGACGTCCCATTATGTAATGACTAGCTCTGTGTCCCGTGGTGTACGATAAAGAAAATAGGATTTTTATAACAGCTTACCTGTAAAATCCTTTTCTTGGAGTACACCACGGGACACAGAGGTCCCACCCTTCTTATGGGAACCTTACTGCTTTGCTACAAAACTGAGGTACTTCCCTGATGGGAGGGGTTATATGGAGGGGAACTGTCTTCCATTGGTTGTGCCAGTGTCCAATCACCGCTGGTGACCCTTAACCCATTATGTAATGACTAGCTCTGTGTCCCGTGGTGTACTCCAAGAAAAGGATTTTACAGGTAAGCTGTTATAAAAATCCTATTATTTTTACTCACCTACGTTTTGGTTTCCTCTGTACAGTCCACACAGTCTGGTCTACTAATTCCCTGATAAATAGACAGCAGCCAGCACAGCAACAGACAAATTGCAAAACTCGTGATTATAATAAAATGTGCAGCACTAGTGAAAAAAATTCTGCAAGGCTACAGAATTAAAAAAATATAACCAATAACTGTTAAGCCGCGTACACACTATCGGTTTTACCGATGAAAACAGTCCGATGGATTTTTTTTCATCGGACAAACCGATCGTGTATGGGCCCCATCGGTCTTTTTTTCATCGGTGTTAAAAAATAGAACATGTTTTACATTTTTCCGATAGCAAATTCCGATCGTCTATGGGCAAGTCCATCGGTTAAAAAACCCACGCATGCTCAGAATCAAGTCGACGCATGCTCAGAAGCATTGAACTTCATTTTTCTCGGCTCATCTGAGTGTTTTACGTCACCGCGTTTGGAACGGTCGGTTTTTTGACTGATGGTGTGTAGGCAAGACTGATGAAAGTCAGCTTCATGGGTTTTCCGATGGAAAAATCCATCGGTTTAAAAACCATAGGAAATCCGATCGTGTGTACAGGGCTTTAGTGCTCATAATGAATAAATCTTAAGCAGTAATTATGACCATATATATAGTAATGTCCATGAAAAAAAGTCGATACAGTGAAAAATTGTGATCATATAGAATAAGACTGGATCAATTGGAAAGATATAGTCCTTTGTTGCATAAATGCTAGGATAAGTAGATATGAGAGACAGCGACCACCGATTTTTAAGAAGGCTTACCTGAACAAATGGACCCAAATGAGCATACGCCCAATGAGTCGCCAAAGCTTGTGGCGTAAACACCAATAAATGGATCATCCACACGTGTAGCTTATGCCAAGATGGGAGATGCTTCCAGGTACTGAAGAAGGTTCTAACCGAGCACAGCTTAGAAAAATCAATATCCACAAGTCTCGGTGGGATATGTCTTTAACCATGTATCGTGCAGTGTTCAAGGGCAGTTTCATTGGGCTACCCTTTAATCGTATTTCTCCTAATGATACTAACTCTGCACATGCTTTGGATTAATCTTCTAGTCTGGTAAAGGACTGAAGCAACTAATCAACATAATCGATTATGAAAATAGTTGTTAACTATTTTCATTATTGATTAGTTGGTTAGAGAATTACAGAATGCATTATTTGTTAACCTATCAGAAAATATAGTGCAACACACATACAGCTCAGCCCACCGTCCATACATGTCAGTAAGTGTCTGTAAATGTGTGAGGAGCAATGCCTCATTGGGCAAGTAGTCCTGGGAAGGAGAAGGAAGTAATTTAATGTGATTCTAATGCCGCGTACACACGACCGTTTTTCATGACGAGAAAAATGCCATTTTTTTTATTTGGTCATTAAAAACGATCGTGTGTGGGCTCCAGAGCATTTTTCACAACGTGAAAAATGGGCATTAAAAATTTGAAACATGCTCTAATTTTTCTCGTCGTTTTTCACGTCGTCGTTTTTCTCATCATGAAACGACGTGAAAAAAACGTGCATGCTCAGAAGCAAGTGATGAGACGGGAGCGCTTGTTCTGGTAAAACTAGCATCCGTAATGGAGATAGCACATTCGTCACGCTGTAACGGACTGAAGAGCATGAGGCTGAAAAGCGCGAATCGTCTCTCACCAAACTTTACTAACAGCAAAAGCAGCCCAAAGGGTGGCGCCATCCGAATGGAACTTCCCCTTTTATAATGTCGTCGTACATTTCGTACGTCACCGCGCTTCGCTCGAGCATTTTTTTTCATGATAGTGTGTAGGCAAGGCAGGCTTGAGAAGAATCACGTCGAGAAAAACGTCGTTTTTTTCAATGACATTAAAAACGGTCGTGTGTACGCGGAATAAAGGCAGAGTTTTTTTTTTTTACCTTGCTATAGAGACCCTCTATACTATACTTTGCAGCTTGCAATAGGGGCACTCTGAAGGCAGGAGGAGCCAAAAGTGCTGGCTGGGGGACCATAGTAGTGGAAGATGGGGGCTGCTCTGTGCAAAACCTTTGCACAGAGCAGGTAAGTATGACATGTTTGTTTTTTGTTTTTTTAAATCTTATATTTACAATTGGTGGCGGCCCGTCCATTAGGAGCCCCCTATCCATGCGTCCGGCCACCCAATCTACATGCAGGGCGCCGGATGCATGGATTCCAATGGGGGGGGGTTGAAGCTTGTGATTAGAGCCAGATGCTTCAATAGGCTTCAAAAAAGGGTGGGCTCGGGGAGCAGAGCACTGCGCTCTGAGCCCACCCAGTTGTGTGATAATAGCAAATGAATATTCACTATTTTCACACTGAATCCTGTCAGCACAGGGTGAGTGAGCTGGCAACTGGGGGAGGGGGAGGTATGGTGGTGCGTGGGCTTGAGTGACGGGGGGTTGCCGTGGTCAAGTCCTTCTGCCGCCCTCCCTGACCGATGGAGCACCAGCCACCACGGTTTACAATCACTTTAAGGGCTCTGTGTAAGGAAGATCAGCATCTGAACCCAGAGAATCTGGAGTCTGATAGACTGGAGGTAATATAAGGCATTACAATTAAATGTAAAGTAAAAGTTTACCAGTATGTAGTGGTGTGGGTCACACATGCAGCGCTCGCATCACTGGCCTCCACAATGGCTTATAGGATGTGATGACATTATCTTCAGGCACTGGTGTGTGCTATGTGATGACATCACCCACTGCCAGAGACAGTGCAGGAAAGGATATAAATACAGCTAATGGATTGACTTCTTCAAGTCACCTGACTCTGCAAAGCTATATGCACAGGTCTCAGATCATTATTTCTGTCCACTTGGGTAATGTTCTCTTACGCATTATATATACACTGCTCAAAAAAATTAAAGTAACACTTTGAAAACACATCAGATCTCAACAGGGCAAAATCTCGTGCTGGATATCTATACTGATATGGACTGGGTAATGTGTTAGGAATGAAAGGATGGCACATCATTTGATGGAAATGTAAATTATCCACCTACAGAGGGCTGAATTCAAAGACACCCCGAAAATCAAAGTGAAAAAATTATGCAAAAAGCTAGTCCATTTTGCTGAAATTTCATTGCAACAACTCAAAATGGTCCTCAGTAGTTTGTATGGCCCCCAAGTGCTTGTATGCATGCCTGACAATATCAGGGCATGCTCCTAATGAGACGACGGATGGTGTCCTGGGGTATTTCCTCCCAGATCTGGACCAGAGCATCACTGAGCTCCTGAACAGACTGAGGTGCAACCTGGCATCACGGGATGGACCGAAACATAATGTCCCAGAGGTGTTCTTTTGGATTTAGGTCAGGTGAGCGTGGGGGCCATTCAATGGTATCAATTTCTTCATCCTCCAGGAATTGGCTGCATGCTCTCGCCACATGAGGCCGGGCCTTGTCGTGCACCAGGAGGAACCCAGGGCCCACTGCGCCAGCGTAGGGTCTGACAATGGGTCCAAGGATTTCATCCCGATACCTAATGGCAGTCAGGGTGCCGTTGTCTAGCCTGTAGAGGTCTGTGCGTCCCTCCATGGATATGCCTTCCCAGACCATCACTGACCCACCACCAAACCAGTCATGCTGAACGATGTTACAGGGAGCATAAAGTTCTCCGCGGCTTCTCCAGACCCTTTCATGTCTGTCACATATGCTCAGGGTGAACCTGCTCTCATCTGTGAAAAGCATGGGGCACCAGTGGCGGACCTGTCAATTCTGGTGTTCAATGGAAAATGCCAATCGAGCTTCACAGTGTCCGGCAGTGAGCACAGAGCCCACTAGAGGACGTCGGGCGCTCAGGCCACCCCCATGAAGTCTGTTTCTGATTGTTTGGTCAGAGACATTCACACCAGTGGCCTGCTGGAGGTCATTTTGTAGGGCTCTGACAGTGCTTATCCTGTTCCTCCTTGCACAAAGGAGCAGATACCGGTCCTGCTGATGGGTTAACCACTTGACAACTGGGCACTTAAACCCCCTTCCTAACCAGACGAATTTTCAGCTTTCGGTGCTCTCACATTTTGAATGACAATTACTCAGTCATACAACACTGTACCCATATGAAATTTTTGTCCTTTTTTTCACACAAATAGAGCTTTCTTTTGGTGGTATTTAATCACTGTTGGGTTTTTTATTTTTTGCGCTATAAGAGAAAAAAGACTGAAAATTTTGTAAAAAAATGAATTTTTCTTTGTTTCCGTTATAAAATTTAGCAAATTAGTATTTTTTCTTCATAAATTTTGGCCAAAATTTATACTGCTACATATCTTTGGTAAAAATAAGTACAAATTGGTGTATATTTTTTGGTCTTTGTGAAAGTTATAGAGTCCACAAGCTATGGTGCCAATATCTGAAAATTGATCACACCTGAAGTACTGACGGCCTATCTAATTTCTTGAGACCCTAACATGCCAGAAAAGTACAAATACCCCCCAAATGACCCCTTTTTGGAAAGAAGACATTCCAAGGTATTTAGAAAGAGTCATTGTGAGTTTTTTGAAGTTGCCATTTTTTCCCACAATTCTTTGCAAAAATCAAGATTTTTTTTTCTTTTTTTTTTTTTTTAACAAAATTGTCATATTAGCAGGTTATTTCTCACACACAGCATATGCATACCACAAATTACACCCCAAAACACATTCTGCTATTCCTCCCGAGTATAGCGATACCACATGTGTGAGACTTTTACACAGCGTGGCCACATACAGAGGCCCAACATGCAGGGAGCACCTTCAGGCGTTCTGGAGCACCCAGGCCAATTCTGACATTTCTCTCCTACATGTAAAAATCATCATTTGTTTGCTAGAAAATTACATAGAACCCCAAAACATTATATATGTTTTTTTAGCAAAGACCTTAAAGAATATAATGGTGGTCATTGCAACTTTTTATCTTGCACGGTATTTGCGCAGCAATTTTTCTAACGCGTTTTTTACGGAAAAAAAATGTTTTGTGCTTAAAAGAAAAAAAAAAACAGTAAAATTAGCCCAATGTTTTTGCATAATGTGAAAGATGAAGTTACGCCGAGTAAATAGATACCTAACATGTCACCCTTCAAAATTGCACACGCTCGTGGAATGGCGCCAAACTTCGCTACTTAAAAATCCCCATAGGCAACACTTTAAATATTTTTACTGGTTACATGTTTTGAGTTACAGAGGAGGTCTAGGGCCAAAATTATTGCTCTCGCTCTAACGTTCGCAACGATACCTCACATGTGTGGTTTGAACATCGTTTTCATATGTGGGCGGGGCTTATGTATGCGTTCACTTCTGCATGCGAGCTCGCGGGGGCAGGGGCGCTTTAAAAAAAAATATATATATTTTATTGTTCATTTTACTTTATTTATTTTAGTTTGACATGTTTTTCCGCCCCAAATTTTTTTTGATCACTTTTATTTCTATTACAAGGAATGTAAACATCCCTTGTAATAGGAATATGGCATGACAGGTCCTCTTTACAGTGAGATATGGGGTCAATAAGACCCCACATCCCACCTCTAGGCTGGGAAGCCTGAAAAAAAACCAAAAAAAAAACAATCTTGGCTTTGATCGTAGCGGTGAGTCGGTAGAAGCACCGGAGGGCAGCGGGAGGGGGGGGGATCCCCTCTCACCTTCCGTAAGAGGGATCAAGCGGTGGAACAGCCGCTATGATCGTTCTTATGGTGCAGGGAATCGCCAGCTGAAAAAGCGAATATCTGAATGATGCCTGTAGCTGCTCCCATCATTCAGATATCCCCGCATAAAGTTAAGGACGTCATATGACGGCCGGCGGGCGGGAAGTGGTTATTGCAGAGTATTGCCGGGTATTGAGGAGTATTGCCGGGTATTGAGGAGTATTGCCGGGTATTGAGGAGTATTGCAGGGTATTGAGGAGTATTGCCGAGTATTGCCGGGTATTGCCGAGTATTGCCGGGTATTGCAGGGTATTGTGGAGTATTGCCGGGTATTGTGGAGTATTGCCGGGTATTGTGGAGTATTGCCGGGTATTGTGGAGTATTGCCGGGTATTGTGGAGTATTGCCGGGTATTGTGGAGTATTGCCGGGTATTGTGGGGTATTGCAGGGTATTGAGGAGTATTGCGGAGTATGGCAGGGTATTGCGGAATATGGCAGGGTATTGCACAGTATGGGCAGGGTATTGCACAGGGTATTGCACAGGGTATTGCACAGGGTATTGCACAGGGTATTGCACAGAGTATTGCACAGAGTATTGCGCAGGGTATTGCACAGGGTATTGCAGAGTATTGCACAGGGTATTGCAGAGTATTGCACCAGGGTATTGCAGAGTATTGCACCAGGGTATTGCAGAGTATTGCACCAGGGTATTGCAGAGTATTGCACCAGGGTATTGCAGAGTATTGCACCAGGGTATTGCAGAGTATTGCACCAGGGTATTGCAGAGTATTGCACAGGGTATTGCAGAGTATTGCACCAGGGTATTGCAGAGTATTGGTTTGCAGAGTATTGGCAGGGTGTATTGCAGAGTATTGCACAGGGATGGCTGAGCAGGGATGGATGGATGGCTGGATCTGTGACTGCAATTGTCACAGATCCAGCCCACAGCTGACATGGGGGAGGGAGCGGACATGATCCGCTCCCTCCCCTCTCCTCTCACACTGTACCGATCGGTACAGAGAGGGGAGGGAGGAACCGGCGTCATCACATGACGCCGGTCTGTTTACAAGTGATCGCTCCGTCATTTAACGGAGCGATCACGTGGTAAACGGGCGCGATTAGCGGCCATCTACCGTGATCCGTGATGCGCCGGGTCTTCCGGACCCGGCGGTCACGGTCATATCCTGGAGCGCGCCCCAGGGGGCGCGCGGGAGCAAGATTCTGTGAGGACGTCCCTGGGACGTCCACTCAGGATAACTGGACCGCGCTGTGGACGTCTTTTGTACATGGCGCGGTCGGCAAGTGGTTAATGACCTTCTACGGCTCTGTCCAGCTCTCCTAGAGTAACTGCCTGTCTCCTGGAATCTCCTCCATGCTCTTGAGACTGTGCTGGGAGACACGGCAAACCTTCTGGCAATGACACGTATTGATGTGCCATCCTGGAGGAGTTGGACTGCCTGTGCAACCTTTATAGGGTCCAAGTATCGCCTTGTGCTACCAGTAGTGACTCTGGCCCTAGCCAAATGCAAAACTAGTGAAAACAGTCAGAAAAGATGAGTAGGGTAAAAAAATGTCAGACACCTCCACCTGAAAAAACATTCCTGTTTTTGGAGGTCGTCTCATTGTTGCCCATCTAGTGCACCTGTTGTTAATTTCAATTAACAGCAAAGCAGCTGAAACTGATTAACAACCCCCTCTGCTACTTAACTGACCAGATCAATATCCCAGGAGTTGTGATTCAAAAGTGTTCCTTTAATTTTTTTTTGAGCAGTGTATTATCAATTTTGTGCTGTTTCTTTTATTTAGTTCCATTATTGCATCTGATCAGGTATATTCTTTTGGGCAGGAGGCTCCTAGTCATACATGAGGTGGGGCAATATTGGTGCAATCCGCCATTCCCCTGTCATCTGATTGTAAACCACACCTAATACTGTGAACTCTCTCAAACTTGAATTTAACAAGATATGTGTCCTATTCTATATAACACTATATGCTAAAAAAAACTAGTGTTATTTGTTGTGAGGAGGATAAGAAGATAAGGGGAACTGATTTTAAAATGCATCTCTTTTGGAAAGCTGTGGAACAAATTTTAACCATTTCAATATGTAGCACTTTCCCCTTTTCCTGCCCAGGACAATTTTTAGCTTTCAGCGCTGTCGCACTTTGAATGACAATTGCGCGATCATGCAACACTGCACCCAAACTACATTTTTATCATTTTCTTTCCACAAATAGAGCTTTCTTTTGGTGGTATTTGATCACCTCTGCGGTTTTACATTTTTGCGCTATAAATGAAAAAAGACAGACAATTTAAAAAAAAAAACTGATAGGCCTGATAGGTGGCATTGATGGGCACTGATAGGCGGCACTGATAGATGGCACTGGATAGACAGCACTGATGAGGAGCTACTGACAGGCATTACTAAGTGGCACTGAATGGCACTTTGATGGGGCACTGACAGGCATTGCTGATGGGGCACTGATTGGCACTTTTTAGGTCACTGGCACTGTTGTTGGCACAGATCTGCACTTTTATGGGCACTGACAGGCGTTTATAGAGGGGGACAGGCTGTCAGGTGATGGGCACTGATTGGCAGCTGATGGGCACCTTTTGATGGGGGCTGTGCTGATAATCAATGTGCTGATTATCAGCACAGACCCCCCTCTGACAGGGAGAGCCACTGATCGGCTCTCCCTGTCAGCGTGAACCGAGGAAAGCCATTTACCGGCACTTCCTGGTTCACGGATGATCAGCTGTGATTGGTCGCGTGCCGGCTCTGTTATCCTGATCACGTCATATGACATCCGACATCCGATCAGGATAACAGAAACACTTTGCTGCCATCGGCGGGCAGCAAGTGGTTAATCACCACTGTTTTTTTGTTTGTTTTTTGAATGTTGAAAAAAATAAGTTTTTCTTTGTTTCTGTTATTAAATTTTTGCAAATAAATAATCTTTCTTCATGAATTTAGAACAAAATGTATTCTGCTACATTTCTTTGGTTAAAATAACCCAAATCAGTGTATATTATTTAATTTGTAGGAAAGTTATAGAGTCCACAAACTATGGTATATATCTAAAAATGTATCAATCCTGATTTACTGACGGCCTATCTCATTTCTTGAGACCCAAAAATGTACAGTACAGATGACAGTACAGATATCCCCTAAATTACCCCTTTTTGGAAAGTAGACAGTCCAAGGTATTTAGTAAGAGGCATGGAGAGTTTTTTGAAGTTGTCATTTTATGTATTTTTTTAATTTATTTTTTACATGCAGTCACCAGTGCAGTACATCCGCATAATATAATGGGTGTGGCGATGATCAGTGACTGGTGACAGTACGAAATAAATAAATAATTATACTTCTTATTTTTTTATTTTTTTTATAAATTCTTTATTTTTCCATAGATTTTACATTACAAGTTTTCACGTTTTATACCATCTGCTTATATCAATCAAAAATCAAACACAAAAAAAAAGAGACTACAATCTTGTTTTCTCTCTTGTTTTCTCTCTTGTTTCCTCTTTAACCTCTGCCTTTCTTTTCCGTGAAGCCTCCCACCCACACACCTCCTCTCTCTCCTCCTCTCCCTGAACCCCACCCCCTCCCCGCTCCTCCCTATATTTCAAGTAGGGTGCCCATATCGTCCAGTATCTCCCATCTTGATCTTTCATTGCCATCGTGAGGTTCTCCATCTGTTGAATCTCTGTGATTCTAGCGAAAAATTGTGCTCTAGTTGGTGGACTCTCCTTTTTCCACAGGACCGGGACACGCGCCCTCGCGGCTATAATAAGATGTCTTAGTAGTGAATTTTTGTATTTTTCCACTGATATAGGTATATCTAGTATTAGAATGGCTGCTGGTCTGTCTTCTAAAGACACTCCTGTAATTATTTTGATAGTTTCTATTACCATTTTCCAAAGCTCCTGTATTTTCACACATTCCCAGAAAATATGTAATAGAGTCTCTTCTGCCATGTGACATCTCCAGCAGGCATATGACATCTGAGGATATATTCGATGCAGTACTGTTGGTGTTCTATACCATCTAGTTAAAATTTTGTATCCTCCTTCCTGGTATCTGCTCGCTACTGAGGCCTTGTGTGTAAATAACAAGATCCTGTCTCTCTGTTCTTGGGAGAATGTTAACCCTAAGTCCCTCTCCCAAGCCTGAAGGAACGTAAGTTCTTGTGGTATGTCTAAATTAATTAGTATTGCATATAAATAAGACAGTGAGTGTCTCGGGGGGCTCCCCTTCAGGCATATCTGCTCAAATTTTGACAATGTTCTGACTTCTGTATATATCTTTGCCTTTGTCCGTAAGAACGCTTCCAATTGCAGCATCCGAAAAAAATCTAATTCTGGTGCTACCTCTCTTTCAATCTCTCTCTTTTGTCATTAGTCGATTATCTTTTGAAAAGTGAGTAATTCTACTAATACCTCTTTGTCGTAGAGCATTGAATCTTTGATTTATCAAACCTGGCTGAAGTGCCTTGGTGCCCAGGATCGGAGTCATTGGACTCGGGTATTTAGACATATTTGTTTTTTCAAAAACCTTTTTAATTGTTCGTATAGTGGCCCCTATCGTCGGGTGTTTCTTTATTTGTGCTGGCATTTCAGCTTCTGGGATCTACACTAGGCCTTCCAGGGGTATATCCACTGTTGCCTGTTCCATTTTTATCCAGGGTTTCTTATTAAGCCCACACCACTCTACTTCTCTAACTAAATGAGATGCTTCCTGATACTTTACTGTGTCCGGGAGCCCAATCCCTCCTTCCCATTTGGGCAATGACAAAATAGTTCTACGTATACTCACCGGTTTCCCTGCCCAAATGAATTTCTGGAACCTTGACCTAAGATCCCTCAAAAAACTTTGGGGGATCTTAATTGGTAAAGTCTGTATTAGCCCTGGTTCACACTGGTACAATTTGACATGCGATTTGACATGTCAAATCGCATGCCAAATCGGCGAAATTTGCCGCAAATTGCGGCCAATGGCACCATCTTAATCGGTGCGACGCCGCATTTGCGGCGCTGCACCGATTACAAAAAGTATTTTTTGTACTACTTTTTGCGAACTGCCAGTGGGAGTGAAATCGTGCGAGTTCAGCTGAACTCGCAGGCTTCACTCCCGCAGCCCCAGTGTGAACGTGGGCTATGATACAGAAGTCTCTGTAATACGTTCATCTTTATTATATTTGTCCGCCCAAACCAAGTAAAGATTTCTTTATCCCATCTCAGTAAGTCTAGTTTTATTTGTCTACCCAATGCTACATAGTTAAGTTCGAATAATTTGTTTAAGTTTCTCGATATCTTAGTCCCTAAGTAGCTTATATGGGAATCTGTCCATCTAAAATCAAATTGCGTAGTTATCTGATGTAGTAGTGAGGATTTTATTTCCATTCCCATTGCCTCTGATTTCCCATAGTTCACCTTCAAATTGGACAATTTTCCATATTCTCTTAGTTCTGCCAGCAGGGAAGGCAGGGCTATGACCGGGGACGTTATAAAAAAATTAAGTCATCGGCATATGCCGCCAGTTTCTGTTCTTCCCCCTTTGTTATTATCCCCTAATATACGGATTTGCCCGTATCTTTCTTAAAAAGGGTTCTATTGTCAAAATAAAAATAATAGGCGACAGTGGGCAACCTTGTCTTGTCCCATTTCGAATAAGAAATGGCTCAGAGATTTTATCATTTATTTTAACCCTTGCGCTCGGTTCTGAGTATAGATTATCGAACCAGCTCATCATCCCTTCTCTCAGTCCTATATGCTTTAGCGTTGCTTTTAGAAACATCCATTCCACTCTATCAAAAGCGTTTTCTGCGTCAGCAGATACTAATATCATTTGCATCCTCTGTTTTTGTGCTAGATAAATCGCACTCACCACCCGTTGTGTGTTTTCTCTTCCCTCTCGCCCAGGGGTAAATCCCAATTGATCTGGGTGTATTAAATCCGGGATATATGCTATTAATCTTGTGGCAAGAATCTTAGTGAACACTTTCGGGTCCACATTCACCAGTGATATAGGGCAGTAGCTAGCGCATTGTGATGGATCTTTACCTTCCTTTGGGATGACTGTTATATGTGCCAACAGCGTCTCATTCAGTATTTTCTTTCCCTCCCGCAGTGAGTTATAAGCTGATATAAACCTGGGAGCCAGTTTCTCAGTGAACATTCTGTAATATGATAGGGTGTACCCATCCGGACCTGGTGCCTTTACCCAATTTTAATACTTTTATTGCTTCTATGAACTCCTCTATTGTAATTGGTTCATCCAATTTTCTAGTTATTTCCTCTGTTAATTTTGACATCTGTGTTTCTCTTTTGAGCATTTTCTGGGATGAGTTTTTCTTCTAACTGGTATAATTTCTCGTAATTCTTCTTAAAACATTGTGCGATTTTCTGTGGGGCATTAATCATTTAATATTTTTGTGTCTTAATTTGTGCGATATGGTTACGTGTATTGGATTCTCAGGGCATCTGCTAACATTCTACCTGGTTTGTTCCCAAACTCATAGAATGTTCGCCTCCCTCTGGTTAATTTGGCTTTCGCTTTATCGATTAGTAATAGATTCAGCTTTTCCCGCATGTCGTCTAGTTCTTGTTCTATTGATTGTGCCTGGGATTTTTTATGTACCGTTTCTAGCTCTCCAATACGTTTAAACATCGAGTCTATCTGTTCATTTATATTCCGTTTCCTATGTGCCCCCATTGAGATAAAATTACCTCTCATTACACATTTATGTGTTTCCCACAAACAAAAGGGAGTTGTTTCTCCTGTGTCGTTCCGTGTAAAAAACAACTCTTAATTCCTTCCTCAGTTTCCCCTCATATTCACTGTCTTTTAATAGAGTCTCATTTATCTTCCAGTGCCATCCCTTCATATAAGCCTCCCCTAAATTTATTGTGTAGCTTGTTGGAGCATGGTATGAAAGGGTGATAGATCCAATAGAAGCATCTAGGAGAGATGCAGCTAGGCTCTGGGAGATTAAAACATAATCGATTCTAGTATATGTTTTATATCTCGCTGCGAAAAACATGTAGTCCCTATCCTGTGTGTGGACAGTCCTCCAACTATCTATCAATTGTAAGACTTGTAAGAGTTTCTTCGCTTTTCTTAATTTTTTTTTTTAAATCTTTTTTATTTTATTTAGATTTCCGAAACACAAAATTAGCCCACACAGGGGCCGAACATTTGCCCACGCAGGGGCCAATCTCCCGCTGCGGGAACAGGTCGCAGCAGGGCACAACCATAAACATTAAACATCCTATTTAAACTACAACCTCAATGTGGGGAGAGGGTTAGTTCAGGGTGAACAGTGCTCAACATAATGTCAGGAGGATGCTGCATTCTGAGAAAAAATAAAAATAAAATTACTCTTTCGTCCATGGACCAACACAGCTTCTCTATTGACAAAGTGGGTATTATCCGTTAATTAGGAGTGACTAGGCAGAAAAACTTGTAAAAAGTGTTGCATCACACCTTCTACAGTACCGCCCAGGGGGCGGACCCTCTGGGTATAACCTCTCAGTCTGCATCTTCACAGATCAGTTTTTTTCTGTCTAGCAAGGAGTAGGACATGGCTCCCTTCGGGCCCATTGGTCCGGGGGAAAAAGATATATATTTTTTTGCTACATTTTTGTTTCCTGCGATCTTCGATCAACTGCCGACTGGGTGACAGGCTGGATCCTCGATCCTTGTAGTCTCCCCAGTTTCGGCCATCGAGCGTGTGCCGACCCTAGCTACGCGCTAGGTTTTCCACGACATGCCCGTCGCTCCACGGGTGGCCGGTGAGCCTACGCTCCAGGGCCTGCATCGGACCGCTCGGCTTCGGCTGACCTTACGGCCGAGTCACAGCAGCCTGGCCGGTGAGCTTACGCTCCAAGGCTTGCATCGGACCGCTCAGCTTCGGCTGACCTTACGGCCGAGTCGCAGCAGCCTGTCCGGTGAGCGTCACGCTCCAGGGCATACATATGATCGTCCCTTTTGGGTCCAATCACAGCATGCCTGGCCAACAGTCACCTTCCGTGCGCGGACGATGACCTGTTTGGAATGTCTTCCAGCATAATACATGCAGGATAGGTAAGTAAAACTCCCCTGCCTCGGCTGGGTGATTTAGCTGGACATTCCTGGAGAGATCAAGTAAGTGGTTGTGGCCCCTTTCTTCCCTCTCTCCCTGCCTTTCCCTCCTCCCTGGGCTTCTAGCTAAAGGTTGCTGGGTGCTGGGGGTCACCTAGGGGGTTCCACTGGAGCGGGGCTGGCTGTAACTAACATTTAAAAGAAATGTCATTTCTGCTTACCTGTGTTTGTGTGCTTCCTCCTCCATGCTGTCGGCGGCCATTTTGAGGTGGTCCATGCCGAGTTCGGCCTCTTGTGACTGCCCGGCGGCCATCTTCCTGTGGTTCGGCCACACCCACTGGCCCCTATCAGTTGATCGGCGGCCATGTTTGTCCACCCTGTATGCATATATTGCCGTTCGGCGGCCATCTTTTTGTGGGCTATGGCTGCTTGACCTCTATCTTCGGTCGGCGGCCATTTTCTTAGAGCCCACATTATCTTCCATACAGACGTTTTTGGCAACCATTTTGCGAGAGCCTCCGGCCTCTAGGGTGCATTACACTGGTGCGAAAATTCACACAGGAAATGCTGATAAAAGAAGCAGACTGACACAGCAGCAGTGGGACAGCATCACAGGCGCAGCACACTGCAGCATAGCAGTACCGGTCCAGGGTGGTGAGTCCTCTGGGTGACCCAGCATCTCTGCAGCACAGGAGGGTGGCCTATTGATATCTTGCCTGGAGCCCTGTGAGTGTCAGCGCGTGGTCAGCATGGCATCTGAGCCAGATGTCTTCTCCTCTGAAACACCAGATTTAGCAGCTGGTGCCCCTGAGGTGTCTATGAACGCTATGACGGCAATCCTAGAGGCGTTTGCTGCCAGGGTGGAAGCAGCACACGGGAATACAGGGGGTAGTAAACGCCCCCGTCCCCTGCAAGCTTCTGGGAATAAGTGTGGTGCAGAACCAGGTCCAGCTACGGCTCGGGGCCCAGATTCTGACGCATCAGAGACTGCAGACCGTGACCGGACAGTGAGGATGACTCAAAGTCCAGGTCAGTACGCGAGACGGCTTTGTTATCCGACCTTATTACTGCTGTGCGGGATATGCAAAAATTGTAAAATACTGCAGAAGCAGCAGAGACTCCGGTCCACTTGGGTTTCATAGACCTGCCCGCACTGCTAAGGTGTTCCCTTGTGTGTCTTTTGATAAACTCTTATACAAGGAAGGGGAGAACCCACTGAGGGTCTTTACAGCCCCAAAGAGGTTTGCGGTACGGTACCCCTTTGAGGAGAGTTTTCTGAAGAAATGGACCTCTCCCCCCTATAGTGGACCCTCCGGTGTCCAGACTTAATAGAGCCACCACAATTCCTGTAGAAGGGGCTCCTGTTTTTAAGGACCCTGTGGATAAGAAGGCTGAAGCACTCGCTTGCTACCTATACTCAGTGGTAGGCTCGGCAGTACGCCCGGCATTGGCGGGGGCCCTAGTGTCTCACACACTTACTGAATGGGCAAGATTGCTACTCCAGGGGTTAAGGAGCGAGATGCTCCTCCTGATGAGATAACATTGGCCGACCAGTTGGCCCAGGGCCTTAGGTTTGTCTGCGAGTCAGACATGAATCCTATTCCCTTGCTGTCTAAAACTTCGGTTTATGCAGTAGCAATACGCCGCCTGATCTGGCTAAAAGGCTGGTCTGCGGACCAGACTTCCAAGAAAGCCCTGTTGGATCTGCCTTTTAAGGGCGACAGACTTTTTGGGGCTCTCTGGATGACATCATCATGGATGCCACAGGAGGTAAAGGCACTTTGCTTCCCCAAATTAGCAAGGGTAAGGGGCCATGCCAAGGGCAAGGGCCCTCCTTTACTGCACGCAAGCGGTTTTTTCGTCCCCCTAGGGTGACAGGGAAAAGACCCCAGGCCGATAAAGCGCCTGCCCAAGGACAAAAGCGTCCTTGGTCCCGCAGACCCAACAAGCCTGCGGACAAATCTGTGTCCACATGAAGGTCCGCCCCCACCCAGCTCTCGGGTGGGGGGACGTCTTCGCAAATTCGCGACTCAGTGGACTGCTCTAGTCTCCGACAGGTGGGTTTGCGAAGTAATCTCCTCAGGCTACAAGATAGAATTTCTCTCTTGTCCACGGGACAGATTCATCACCTCCAATCTCCAGCTACTACCGACCCGTCGGGAGGCCCTGTATGGGGCGGTCCAGGGTCTACTGGAACGCGGGGTAGTTATTCCAGTTCCAGAACAGGAACAGGGTCAGGGTTTTTACTCAAATCTGTTCATTGTGCCGAAGAAGGAGGGGGTTCGGCCAATCTTGGATCTCAGAGCCCTCAATTGCTTTGTGAAAGTACAAAGATTTCGGATGGAGTCGGTTCGATCTGTAGTCACGGCTCTCCATCTGGGGGACTTTCTGGCCTCCTTGGACTTCAAGGACGCATACCTGCATGTCCCCATATACTCCAGACACCAGAGGTTTCTGCGATTTGCTATCGGGAAGGACCACTACCAGTTTGTGGCCCTCCCGTTGGGCCTTGCCTCAGCACCCAGGACGTTCACCAAGGTGCTCGCTCTGATTCTGGCACTTCTAAGACAGCGGGGTATCGCTATCACAGGCTACTTATACGACCTTCTGCTGAAGGCCCCTTCAAGCTCAGAATTAGAGGTAAGCGTGTCCATTACCTGTCAGACTCTTCAAGACTGTGGTTGGATACTAAACACGCAAAAGTCAGTATTGGTGCCCACTCAACGCCTAGTGTACCTGGGGTTGATTCTGGATTCTTCAGAGGCAAAGGTATTCCTCCCTGTGGAGAAGTTGCAGACCCTCCGGGCTGCAGTACGGCAGCTGACTTCCAGGAATTGGTCGTCACTCCGTTTTTTGCATGCGAGTGTTGGGCCTCATGGTAGCCTCCTTCGAGGCGGTCCCATATACTCAATACCACACTCGAGTGTTACAGAAGGAAGTTCTGTCCAGATGGAACAGATGTCCATCATCTCTGGATTATCAAATCCGAGTGAGCCACCTAGGCAGGAGATCCCTGGTATGGTGGCTGACAGCACCGGCTCTAATGGCCGGGAAGTCATTTCTTCCGGTTTACTGGATAGTGATCACGACGGACGCCAGCCTTACAGGTTGGGGGGGAGTCTGGGGTGTTCAGTCGGCGCAAGGTCGCTGGACCCCAGAGGAAGCCCTCCTGCCGATCAATGCCCTGGTAATCCGGGCGATCAGGCTGTGCCTCTTCAAATGGTCTCAGAGGCTGCAAGGGCGTCCAGTCAGGATCCAGTCAGACAACACCACAGCAGTGGCATATGTCAATCATCAAGGAGGAACAAGAAGCTCAGCTGCAGCATCGGAGATCGCTCGCATCCTGAAGTGGGCAGAGAGGAGCGTACCGGCACTGTCGGCCGTGTACATTCCGGGTGTGGAAAACTGGCAGCCGGACTACCTGAGCCGCCAGATGCTGGACCCGGAGGTGTTCCAACTCCTCTGCCAAAGATGGGGCACACCAGACGTAGCTCTTCTGGCTTCCCGACTCAATCGGAAGGTATTGAGGTTTGTGGCCCGGTCAAGAGACCCATGGGCAGACGCAACGGACGCGTTGGTAGCATCGTGGGGTCAGTATCGGCTAATCTATGCCTTCCCTCCCTTAAGGCTTCTTCCTCTTCTGCTCCGCAGAGTGGAGGCAGAGGGAATTCCAATGATCCTAACCACTCCAGATTGGCCTCAGCGTCCTTGGTACGCCGATCTAGTACGTCTGGTAGCAGACGTCCCCTGGCGCCTACCACTACGGAGAGACCTGCTATCGCAAGGTCCCATACTCCATCCTGCTTTACGGTCACTGGCTTTAACGGCATGGCTGTTGAGAACCAGGTACTGAGAGACCGGGGCCTGTCAGACTCAGTAATCTCTACGATGAGAAGTGCTCGAAAACCGTCCTCTAGGAAGGTTTATCACCGCACTTGGAAGGCCTACATCTCCATGTGTGAGGAAATGAAATGGCATCCGCGTACCTATTTGGTTTCCCGAATCCAGCTGTTTTTACAGCATGGGGTGGACCAAAGGCTTGCCCTAAGTACGATTTAAGGGACAGATATCTGCCCTGGCTGTCTTTTTTCAGCGACCCCTGGCGTTTCACTCTCTCGTGAGTACATTTGTGCAGGGGGTTCGACATGTGGCCCCTCCGGTCCGTCCCCCGTTACTTCCGTGGGACTTGAACCTGGTCCTCCCGGGTCTTCAGAAGGCACCGTTTGAGAATATTAGAGATATTCATTCCCCTGTTGACACTTTCTCAGAAAGTGGTCTTTTTGGTGGCTGTTACGTCAGTTAGACGAGTCTCTGAGCTGGCAGCCTTGTCCTGGATAAGGTGGTGCTGCGGCCGCAGCCTTCCTTTCAAAAGTCGTTTCGGCTTTTTATCTCAATGAAGACATTGTACTTCCATCCTTGTGTCCCTCAGCCATCGAATCCTAAGGAGTCGGCGTTGCATTCCTTGGACGTTGTCCGAGCTTTGAGAGTATACCTATCTGCTACTTCACTGTTCCGGAAGTCAGACTCACTGTTTGTTTCGGTGGCTGGTCCCAAGAAGGGCCAAGCAGTCTCATCGGCCACCATCTCTAGGTGGATCCGACAGATAGTAATCCAGGCTTACGCCTTAAAGGGTCAAGCGCCCCCCTTCCCGGTGACGGCGCATTCGACCAGGGCAATAGGTGCCTCTTGGGCTTTCCGACATCAAGCGTCTGTTTCCCAATTATGTAAAGCGGCGACTTGGTCGTCCGCTCACACTTTCACAAAATTCTACAAAATTGATATAGGTGCATCTTCGGATGCCTCTTTCGGCCGCAAGGTTTTACAAGTGGCTGTTTAGAGTTGCAGCTCCTCCGTTGGAGGAGTGCTGTTTTGTGTTTGGGGTGAAGTTTATTTTTATGCTGTTACCACCCCTCGTTTTTCTCTGACACTGCTTTGGGACGTCCCACTTTGTCAATAGAGAAGCTGTGTTGGTCCATGGACGAAAGAGTAAATAGGATTTTTTACTCACCGTAAAATCCTTTTCTTTTTCGTACATCACGGGACACAGAGCGGCATAGTCATTACTAATGGGTTATATAGTTTACCTTCAGGTGCTGGCACTGGCAACTTCCAAACCGGAAGTACCCTCCCCTATATAAGCCCCTCCCATCCGGGAGCACCTCAGTTTTTTGCCAGTGTCTAAGGTGTTGGCCAAAGAGTAACATGTGTTTTCCTGGGCTTGCGTACAGGTTCTTTTACGGGCCTTAGTAAGCTGTTCCGGATCCCACCAAAAAAGCTTCATAGCTAAACGGTCGGTACCCGGGCCTTGCAACAGAAGAGCAAGGTTTTGCCTGTAATGCCTCTCTTAGGAGGGCTGGACCCTGGGATCCAGAGCTCTGGTCATACCCACGACCAAGATGTTTTCTGTGCAGGGTGCTATACAGGTCCAGGGGAGTGGAATCCTTGGGAACCCGGTCCCTGAAGGTTTAATTACAATGCCTGCCGTGATAGGTGAAGTTTGGGCTTCTGTGGACCAAACAGAGTCCTGCGGCGGGGAACAGGTAAGTGGGGGCCCCCAGGAACTTGGTTCTATTGGGGGACCCCCAAGCCTAATTTGTCTTTCTGTCTGTTACCTAACGGTATTCCCGCTAATATCTGTGTATGCCTATAACTACAGGAAAATGTAAAATTTTAATAGTAGTCAAGAAAAAAAAAAAAAAAGAGGACCGCGGTACCTGTGTTAAACCACTAGAGGCCACTGTGGTCCATTTTTCTTGTCATGTGGATCTTTGGCTTTCTCAAGTCAAAAGATCCAGGCAGTTGGTAAGTTTCTCTGTGGGAATCCAGTTCCTCTGCCCTGTTGCTGCGCTCATCCACCGCACAGGCCCTCCGGCAAAAAGGGCCCTGGCTCCTAGTCCCTGCTTGGTTTCAAAAAAGGGCGCCAATGGCGCACGGGCGCGTGCACGCGCTTCCTATGGAAAAAAAGGGGCGGGGCGGGTGGATGACGCTCGATGCGCGCCGCGGCGCTTCTGCGCATGTGCAGGCGTCCCAGCATGTATAAAATACACAGTACAAGTGTCAGCTGGATGCAAACAGAGCTAGCAACAAAACGGTGGCACACAGAGGCGGTTGATGCAGGCATCCCCATAGAAAGGCACTTTAGTGGACACCAGCTGGTATATAGCAGCAACTGTGTTAGACTATTACCAGCAAAATTGGTGTATGACGACGGGAATACCTCAGCTTTGTGCTTAAAGGATATGTCGTCCAGACGCTCCGGAAATAAGTCTTCCAGGAAGCCAAAGGGGTCTCCATCGGGCTCTGAGGATATTGGGCATGCTTGTACTGCACCAATCTCCCCTGAAAATTCAGAGGTCAGTAGCCGTAGGAACCCCGCAGGAGTGCCTGGTGCTGCGGCTGTCCCCAGTCCACCTGCTCCTGTATATATATAACAGAGGAGGTTTTATCCTCAACTCTGGGAGGATTGGAAGAGAGATTAACAGCATTGATCGCTGCTTCCCTGTCACAGGGAAAGCGCGTCCGATCTCCGTCTCCTCCTTCAGAGTGCCTGTTAGTGGAGGAACAGCCCCACACAGAGATCGACCTACCTGAAGGGGATCAGGATGAGGTTGATTCAGTTATAGAGGAATCAACAGTGGAAGAACCTTTCTCAGCATCTCAGGCTGAAAGATTATGGGTTCAGTCTCTGACTAACATGGTCCGATCAGCATTTAAAATGCCTCTGGCGGAACCATCAACCACTACGGTTTCCTCGCTGGGGTCGCTGAAAGCTCCCCAGGCTGTCTGTTCCTTCCCAATCCACCCTTTATTGGAAGGGCTTATTTACCAGGATTGGGAGCATCCTGATAAAATATTTACTCCCCCCAAGAGATTTCCAGTGATCTATCCCATGGAGGATAAGTTCATAAAAAATGGAGGGTCCCTACAGTGGACACAGCCATCTCTTGTGTAAATAAATCACTGACATGTCCAGTAGATAATGTTCCAATTGTTCAAAGACCCAATAGATAAAAAATTGGAGTCTTTACTAAAATCTGCTTTCTCTACAGCAAGCATGGTGACACAACCTGCAGTAGCAGCGATTGGAGTCTGCCAAGCAATGAAAGATCAGTTGAAACATGTCTTAAGGGACTTACCAGATCAGCAGGCTCTTGCCCTAGCTGACCTACCTAGAGCCTTGTGTTGCGGTGGAAGCCATAAAGGATACAATCCAACAGGCATCCCGCTTTACGCTGTCTGTAGACATATGCGTAGGCTTCTATGGCTCAAAAACTGGTCTGCTGAAGCTCCCTGTAAGAAATTGCTGATTAGCTTCCCATTTCATGGAGAACGCTTATCTGGAGAAGATCTGGACAAATATATCCAGAAAACTTCTGCCGGTAAAAGTACACTCTTGCCGGTTAAGAATAAGGGTAGAAGTCCTTCTTTTAAGAGGCCTACTTCTCCAGTCCCTGGCACATCGGCTGTGAAACAGTTCCGACGGCCTCCGCGGTCAAATCCAGGGGGCAGAAATCAGGGACAATCACAGGGTAACAAGAAACCCTGGGTCAAGAGAGGTACAAAACCTCCCCCCAAGTCATGAAGGGTTGCCCCCACTCAATCAGGTGAGGGGAAGACTTCAGTTGTTCACAGAGACCTGGCGGGACACCATCAGAGACAGATGGGTGATCTCCGCAGTAAGTCTGGGATACAGGCTGGAGTTAAAAGACATTCCTCCTGCCCATTTTATAAGGTCAAACGTGCCAAGCGATCCCCAGAAGAGTGGATCCCTCCTTCTGGCACTAGAACAACTATTGCTCCAAGGGTAATCATGAAGGTTCCCTTGGAAGAAAGCGGGTTCGGGTTTTACTCGAACCTTGTCACAGTCCCCAAACCAAATGGGGACGTGAGGCCCATATTAAATATAAAAGGGCTAAACAAGTTCCTACATATCAGGACTTTTTCGGATGGAGTTGATCCGATCGGTGGCCACCGCCCTACAAGGGCAGGAATGGTTAGCCTCGATCGACATAAGGGATGCTTATTTGCATATTCCCATCTGTCCGGCCCACCAGAAATTTCTACGCTTTGCAGTAGAAGGGCACCATTTTCAGTTCAGAGCCTTACCTTTCGGTCTGGCCACAGCACCACGAGTGTTCACAAAAATTCTGGCCCTACGATTGGCCAAACTAGGAACACAAGGTGTAACGATAATGGCATATCTAGACGACTTGTTGCTGATAGACCACTCAGTGAAAAAAACTAGAAGTGGTCGTTCACAAGATAATCAAGTATCTGGAATCTCACGGTTGGCATTATCAACCGAGACAAGTCAGCCCTAAAACCAGTCAAAAGTCTGGAATACTTGGGGGCTAAGACTGGATTCAAATCAGAGAAAGATTTTCTTACCTCCAGAGAAGGTGTCGTCTTTGAAAGATTTGACCCACTTAGTGGGTACAAAAAAGGAAAACCATCCATACGCCTGTGTATGAGGCTGCTGGGAAAAATGGTGGCTTCATTCGAAGCAGTACCCTACGGTCAATTCCAATCAAGGAACTTGCAGAGGGCCATACTGTCAGCCTGGAACAAAAAAGTTCAGGCTTTAGACTTACCAATGTCCCTGTCCCCTTCCGTTCGCAAGAGCCTCCATTGGTGGTTGGTGCCCCAGAATCTGGAAAAAGGGAAACCCTTCAGTCCGGTTTCTTGGAAGGTGGTCACTACAGATGCCAGCCTCATAGGCTGGGGGGCAGTACTGGAGCAATGGTCTCTCCAGGGCAAGTGGTCAGAAGCAGAGAAGGCCCTGCCCACCAATCTCTTAGAGATACGAGCAGCCCGGTATGCCCTAGTAGCATGGACATCCAAACTCCAAGGGTCACCTGTCAGAATTCAATCAGACAATGCCACAGCAGTGGCATATATCAATCACCAGGGTGGCACCAGGAGTCGTGCAGCCCAGAGGGAAGCGAATTGCATCCTGGAATGGGCAGAAAGATATGTCACAGCCATATCCGCGGTTTTCACCCCAGGAGTGGAAAATTGGAGAGCGGACTTTTTAAGTCGCCAGCAATTATGCCCGGGGAATGGTCTCTTCACCCCGAGGTTTTCCAGGCAATATGCCAGCGGTGGGGAACACCGGATGTAGATCTGCTAGCATCCAGATTCAACGCAAAGGTGGACAGATTTGTGTCTCGCACAAAGGATCCCCTAGCTTGCGGTTTGGATGCCCTCGTGTTCCCTTGGGATCAGTTCAAGCTGATATATGCATTCCCACCGCGATTAATCCGCAGAATCAGGGTAGAAAAGAAACCAGTGATTCTGGTGGCTCCAGCGTGGCCCCGAAGGGCATGGTACGCGGAGATTATAAAAATGTCAGTGGGAAGTCCTTGGACCCTCCCACATCGTCCGGACCTGCTTTCGCAAGGACCGATATACTACCCTTCCTTACCAGCCCTAGGTTTGACGGCCTGGCTATTGAAGCCCACATTCTAAAAAAGAGAGGGCTCTCTAATCCTGTGGTATCTACCATGATCAATGCCAGGAAGCCGGTATCCAGGCAGATCTATTAGAGGATCTAGAAGGCGTACATCACGTGGTGTGAGGCCAAGAAATGGCATCCACGTAAGTACGTAATAGGTAGGATTCTGGACTTCCTACAGTGGGCTGTACATGGGAAGCTTGCCTTGAGTACTATCAAGGGTCAGACGGCCTTGTCAATATTTTTTCAAAGGCCCTTGGCTTTGCATTCATTAGTCAAAGCTTTCATACAAGGAGTGATGCGTATTAGCCATCCGGTTAGTATTCCCATATGTCCATGGGACTTAAACCTGGTTCTGTCGGTTCTACAGAAACAACCATTTGAACCATTGCGGCACATTTCCTTGGTTCTTTTCACCAGGAAATTGATTTTCTTAGTAGCCATTTGTTCGGCTAAAAGAGTATCGGAATTAGCCGCCTTGTCCTGTAAGGAGCCATATCTGGTTGTCCATAAGGACAGAGTAGTATTACGTCCTCATCCAGCCTTCTTCCTAAGGTGGTATCGAGGTTCCATTTGAACCAAGATGTGGTTCTTCCTTCCTTTTTCCCCAAACCTAGTTCGGTAGAGGAAAAGTTATTGCATTCTTTGGATGTAGTAAGAGCAGTTAAAGCTTATCTAAAAGCCACTGCTCAGATTCGCAGAACGGATACTTTGTTTGTTCTGCCGGAAGGCCCCAGAAAGGGTCAGGCAGCATCAAAAATCTACTTTAGCCAAGTGGATTCGACAGGTCATAATACAAGCCTATGGCTTGAGAAAGAGACCGCCTCCGTTCAAAGTTAGGGCGCACTCCACAAGAGCAGTTGGAACTTCATGGGCAGTGCATCACCAAGCCTCCCTGGCTCAAGTCTGTAAGGCCACAACATGGTCCTTAGTACACACGTTTACTAGATTCTACCAGGTAGACGTCAGAAGTCAGGAGGATGTCGCTTTTGGGCGCAGTGTGTTGCAGGCCGCAAAAGAGCCTCATGCCTGATGGCGCCCAGCTTATGTATAGTGTATCCCTCCCCTCATTTGGCATTGCTTTGGGACGTCCCATTAGTAATGACTATGCCGCTCTGTGTCCCGTGATGTACGAAAAAGAAAAAGGGATTTTTATAACAGCTTACCTGTAAAATCCTTTTCTTGGAGTACATCACGGGACACAGAGCTCCCACCCCTCTTTTTGGGACACTTATTGCTTTGCTACAAAACTGAGGTGCTCCCGGATGGGAGGGGCTTATATAGGGGAGGGTACTTCCGGTTTGGAAGTTGCCAGTGCCAGCACCTGAAGGTAAACTATATAACCCATTAGTAATGACTATGCCGCTCTGTGTCCCGTGATGTACTCCAAGAAAAGGATTTTACAGGTAAGCTGTTATAAAAATCCCTTTTTCTCTGAGTCCATGGACCGACACAGCACCCACCCCTCCTTTTTAAGTTTGTACTGCTTTTTGACGAACTGATCTGCGAGATGCAGACTGAGGGGATATACCCAGAGCGTCTGCCCCCTGGGCGGTACTGTAGAAGGTGTGATGCAACACTTTTTACAAGTTTTTCTGCCTAGTCACTCCTAATTAACGGATAATACCCACTTTGTCAATAGAGAAGCTGTGTCGGTCCATGGACTCAGAGAAAAGGATTTTACGGTGAGTAAAAAATCCTATTTTTTGGTCATTACATTAATAAACATGAATCCTTTAACCACTTAACGACCGCTCACTGTATATATACAGCGGCAGAATGGCACGGACAGGCACAATCACGTACCTGTACTTGCCTGCCTTCGTATAGTTGGGGGGTCCCATCGGACCCCCCTTTTATACAGTGAGCGGTCGGCATCGTTCCGGGAGCGATCCGTGATGAGGGGACGGCCATTTGTTTCCGGCCACCCCCTCGCGATCGCTCCCGGCGAATGAGAATCTTCCTCTGCCTGTGTAATGTAAACACAGGCAGAGGAAGTGATGTCATCTCTCCATGCGGCCGTCTTTTCGATCCGGCGCGAGGAGAGAAGACATCTCACAGTAAGTGCACCAACACTACACTGACACCAGTACATGTAGGCACACTTACACCCCCCAGTCACCCCCAGATCACCCCCCAGATCACCCCAGTCACAGTGCACCATTTGCAGTGGTCATTTTTTTACTGATCACTGCAATCAGTGTCATTTGTGACAGTAAAAAGTTGCAGGGCAGTTAGGTTTAGGCTCCTTTAGGTCCAGGGTAGCCCCCTAACCCCCCCATATAAAGGTTTAACCCCTTGATCGCCCCCCAGGTAACCCTTTCACCCCCTAACGCCAGCGTCACTAAGCGATCGTTTTTCCGATCGCTGTATTAGTGCCGGTGGTGCCCTAGATAGCCAGTTATTTATTTTTAGGTTCGCCGCTGGTTTTTATAGCGTCAGGTACCCCCATATATTATTTTAACCCCCTAATTGCTCCTAGAGTTAACCCTTTCACCAGTGATCACTGTATAAGTGTCACTGGTGACACTGGTTAGCCAGTTAGTTATTTAGTTATTTAGGTTACCCGTCAGGTTTTTATATAGCGTCAGGTACCCCCATATATAACCTAATAAAGGTTTTAACCCCCCTGATTGCCCCTAGTTAACCCTTTCACCAGTGATCACCATATAAGTGTTACGGGTGACGCTGGTTGGTTAGTTTGCTTTTTATAGCATCAGGGCACCCGCCGTATATAACCCAATAAAGATTTAACCCCCTGATTGCCCGGCAGCTGATATCAATTAGGTTTTAGCGGCAGAGAGGGTCTGCGTCGCCCCAGGCATTGTTAGGTTAGTGCCAGTAACGCTAACACCCACGCGCAAAGCATACACCTCCCTTAGTGGTATAGTATGTGAACAGATCAATATCTGATCTGATCAGATCTATACTAGCGTCCCCAGCGGTTTAGGGTTCCCAGAAACGCAGTGTTAGCGGGATTAGCCCAGATACCTGCTAGCACCTGCGTTTAGCCCCTCCGCCCAGCCCAGCCCACCCAAGTGCAGTATTGATCGATCACTGTAACTTGCCAAACACAACACACATAACTGCAGCGTTCGCAGAGACAGTCCTGATCCCTGCGATCGCTAACAGTTTTTTTTGAAGCGTTTGATACATTTGCTGACAGTCAGGTGCTTTTTTACCTGTGAATCTTACTAGTGTACCCCTAAATTTAAAGCCCAAAATGGCAAATCGAAGGTACACTAGTAAAGAGGCCTACGAGATTCTGAGCATGACAGATAGTGAAGAGGAGGTCACGCATCTGTCACATTCAGGCTCAGAATATCTTCCCGTAGAAGACAGTGACGTCAGCGGCTCCATGTCAGATAGCTCTGACGACGAAGATGAGGTCCCTGCTAAGGTCAGGCGTACCCGATCCCGATCTTCTGAGGTTGTTGAGGAGCAAGAACCGCAGGGCTCTCGTATCATGGAGCAGAGTAGTATTAGCGCCGCTATTCCTTCTGGTGAATTGGCAAGCACCAGCGGCCTAGTACAGCCTGGGCGTACATCCAGCACTGCAGTATCACGTGGTGACGTGGCGAGTCCCATAAGTGCAGTTCAAGCTGGCGAGGTGGCAAGCACAAGTAGTGTCCCGCTGCCACCAAGAAGAAGACAAAGGCAGGCCCGTCGTGCCCATAGTGCCCTTCCTGCAGAATTTGCCTATCCTGATTGGGTCCCCACCACTTCTGCAGAACCCGTACTTCCCCCATTCACTGCCCAACCCGGTATTCAGGTGGAAACAGCTGATTTTATGCCAATTGATTTTTATTTGCTGTTTTTCACGGAAGATCTCTATAGATCTATTGTGGACCAGAGTAATTTATATGCTGGTCAATTCATTGCCGCTAATCCCCAGTTGCCTTCCATTGCCAAAGATTGGAAACCAATTACGGTTTCCGAATTTAAGACCTTTCTGGGCCTTTCCCTCAACATGGGCACACATAAATTCCCGTCATTGCGTGCTTATTGGTCCACGCACCCAATTGACCACATGCCCATGTTCTCTGCCTCCATGCCCAGGAAACGATACGAGCAGATCTTGCGGTTCATGCATTTCAACGACAATGAACTTTGTCGTCCACGTGGAGACCCTGAATATGACCGGCTCTACAAAATTCGGCCCCTCATAAACCACTTCAACGAACGTTTTGCAGCCTTGTTTATTCCCGATCAAGTTGTCTGCGTTGATGAGTCCCTGATTACATTTTCTGGCCGCTTGTCTTTCAAGCAGTACCTTCCCAGCAAGTGTGCCAGATACGGGGTCAAGCTCTATAAGTTCTGTGACAGGGCAACAGGCTATGTATGGAGCTTTACGGTTTATGAGGGAAAAGATAGTCAGGTTGAGCCGGTCAACTGCCCAGATTACATAGGGAGCGCTGGCAAGATAGTGTGGAACTTGGTGACACCCTTATTCGGAAAGGGGTACCACTTGTATGTGGACAATTATTTCACGAGCGTGCCACTGTTTAGTCACTTGTTTGATCATCAGATTGGAGCATGTGGCACCGTGCGACCTAATCGCCAGGGCTTTCCCCAGAGGCTTGCAGATTCACGTCTTAGATTGGGGGAGAGAGCCTGCTTGAAGTGTAATAACTTGCTCGCTGTGAAGTGGAGGGATAATAAGAATGTTTTCCTTCTTACCTCCCTTCATGCAGACACGACAGTCCAAATTCGTACGGCGACTGGTGTTGTGGAGAAACCCCTCTGTGTCCACGAATATAACCAAAATATGGGAAGGGTGGACCTCAACGACCAGTTGTTGGTGCCGTATCTAATTGACCATAAGGCGAGACGCTGGTACAAAAAGGGTGTCTCTATTCTTATTTCAATTGGCTTTGCTGAACGCTCATGTGCTATACAGAGCTTCAGGCGGGACATTATCTCTCCTAAAATTCCAGGATGAGATAGTCACAGAACTCCTGTATCCAGGCGGTTCTGCACCTCACCATCCCCAACCAAATGCAGTAAGCCGGCTGCATGAGAGGCATTATCCGTATGTCCTCGAGAGTACCCCTACCCAACGAGCCCCCCAAAAAAGATGTTGTGTTTGTAGCAAGCGCGGATTTAGGCGTGACACCCGTTATTTTTGTCCACGCTGTCCTGACAATCCTGGTCTTTGCATTGGTAAATGTTTTGAACGCTTACACTCAAAAGTGAAGTTTTAGCTTAGGGTACAGCATTGCACAGAACAGGACACAGTTACACAGGGTCTCCCAAGATGCCATCGCATTTTGGGAGACCCAAACCATTACAGTTGTTAAAATTACAAAAAAAAAGTGTAAAAAAAGAAAAAAAAACGTAAAAACAAAAAACACAAAAAAAAATAAAAAATAGTTGTCAATTTATTGTTCTCTCTCTCTCTCTCTATTTTCTCTCTATTGTTTTGCTCTTTTTTACTGTATTCTATTCTGCAATGTTTTATCATGCTTGCTTTTCAGGTATGTAATTTTTTGTTTTCAGGTGCGCCATTCAGCTGCAGCGTGGAATTATTTATCTTGACAGCAACAGCGTTTGCTCCCACGATACATAAAGCCGTGACTCCAGTGCTGTAGGAAGTGATTTCACTACCACAGTTAAAAAAAAGAGCATATATGCCGAAGCATGGGGGCAGCAGGGGCAGAGGAGCGATTTTTGCTCCTAATGCCGCGTACATACGGTCGAAATTCCGACGGAGGCTTGCCCGTGGAAAAGTCTGACCGTGTGTACGCGGCATGACTTTTTTGTGGGGGGATACCCCCATGCTTCGGCATTTATATATTTTAGGCAAAGGTTGCGTTTAAAAAATGTTTTATTTTTTACTAGTTTTTTTTTTTGGTATTTGCTTTGCAGGTATGGTATGGTAAGGTCTTACTGTTATACTGTAATGTTACTTTGTTTTAATGTTAACCATCATTTGCTTAGCAGGTACGCCATTCAGTTGCAGCGCGGATCTATTTATCTTGACAGCAACAGCGTTTGCTCCCACGATACATAAAGCCGCGACTCCAATGCTGTAGGAGGTGATTTTACCACCACAGTTAAAAAAAAGAGCATATATGCCGAAACATGGGGGCAGCAGGGGTGGAGGAGCGATTTTGCTCCTAATGCCGCGTACATACGGTCAAAATTCCGACGGAGGCTTGCCCGTGGAAAAGTCTGACCATGTGTACGCAGCATAACCTTTTATTGCCGCGTAGATACGGTCGAAATTCCGACGGAGGCTTGCCCGTGGAAAAGTCTGACCGTGTGTACGCGGCATAACTTTTTTGTGGGAGGATGCCCCCGAGCTTGGGCATATATAAATGGTGCATGTATGCCCATCATTAGAAGTGGGTGGATGAAGGGAGGTATTCTAATGGTGGGCATACCCACCGATCAATCTCTTTTTTTCGTTCAGCCAACAGGCTGCATGAAAAAAAAGATTACAATACATGTCCAACAAGGACCAGCAACGTACTGGTATGTTGCTGGACTTTGAATGTTTATACCAGAATGATGCCTGCGGGTTTAGGTATCATCTTGGTATCATTCTTTTCAGCCAGCGCCCGGCTTTCATGTAAAAGCAATCCTAGCAGATAATTAGCCTCTAGACTGCTTTTACAAGCAATGGGAGGGAATGTCCCCCCCCGGATATAAACCGCGCCATTGGGAAATTGGGAAAGCATTTTATCACACCGATCTTGGTGTGGTCAGATGCTTTGAGGGCAGAGGAAAGATCTAGGGTCTAACCCCCCAATTTTTTTCAAAAAAAGAGTACCTGTCACTACCTATTGCTATCATAGGGGATATTTACATTCCCTGAGATAACAATAAAAATGGTAAAAAAAAAAAAATATGGAAGGAACAGGTTAAAAATAAAATAAAAAAGCAAAATAAATAATAATAAAAAAAAAAAAAAGCACCCCTGTCCCCCCCTGCTCTTGCGCAAAGGCGAACGCAAGCGTCGTTCTAGCGTCATATGTAAACAGCAATTGCTCCATGCATGTGAGGTATCACCTTGAAGGTCAGATCGAGGGCAGTAATTTTAGCAGTAGACCTGCTCTGTAAATCTAATGTGGTAACCTGTAAAGGCTTTTAAAGGCTTTTAAAAATGTATGTAGTTTGTCGCAGCTGCGCGTTTGTGCGCAATTTTAAAGCATGTCGTGTTTGGTATCCATGTACTCGGCCTAAGATCATCTTTTTTATTTCATCAAACATTTGGGTAATATAGTGTGTTTTAGTGCATTAAAAATAAAAAAAGTGTTTTTCCCCAAAAAATGCGTTTGAAAAATCGCTGCGCAAATACGCAATATATCATTTGGTGACAACTTTGTGCAAAAAAAAAAAAAAAAAAAAAGTTTGTCATATTCCCGCAACTTGTGGCAAAATATAAAATATTCAGTGGAAAAAAAAAATGCAACACCCACTATTTTAATCTGTAGGGCCTTTGCTTTAAAAAAATGTATAATGTTTGGGGGTTCAACGTAATTTTCTTGCAAAAAAAAAAAATGTTTTCATGTAAACAAGAAGTGTCAGAAAGGGCTTTGTCTTCAAGTGGTTAGAAGAGTGGATGATGTGTGACATAAGCTTCCTAATGTTGTCTATAAAATGCCAGGACAGTTCAAACCCCCCCCCCCCCCCCCAAATGACCCAATTTTGGAAAGTAGACACCCCAAACAATTTGCTGAGAGGCATGTTGAGCCCATTGAATATTTTTTTTTTTTTTGTCCCAAGTGATTGAATAATGACAAAAAGAAAAAAAAATGTACAAAAAGTTGTCACTAAATTATATATTGCTCAAACATGCCATGGTTATATGTGGAATTGCACCCCAAAATACATTCTGTTGCTTCTCTTGAGTACGGGGATACCACATGTGTGAGACATTTTGGGAGCCTAGCCGCGTACAGGACCCCGAAAACTAAGAACCGCCTTCAGGATTTCTAAGGGTGTAAATTTTTGATTTCACTCCTCACTGCCTATCACAGTTTCGGAGGCCATGGAATGCCCAGATGGCACAACCCCCCCCAAATGACCCCATTTTGGAAAGTAGACACCCCAAGCTATTTGCTGAGAGGTATGTTGAGTATTTTGCAGATCTCGCTTTTTGTCACAAAGTTTTGAAAATTGAAAAAAGAGAAAAAAAAAAATGTTCTTTCTTCATTTTCAAAAACAAATGAGAGCTGTAAAATACTCACCATGCCTCTCAGCAAATAGCTTGGGGTGTCTACTTTCCAAAATTGGGTCATTTGTGGGGGTTTTGTGCTATCTTGGCATTTTATGGCCTTCAAAACTGTGATAGGCACCCTTAGAAATCCTGAAGGCGGTGCTTGGTTTTCGGGGGCCCGTACGTGGCTAGGCTCCTAAAAAGTCCCACACGTGGTATCCCCGTACTCAGGAGAAGCAGCAAAATGTGTTTTTGGGGTGCAATTCCACATATAACCATGGCATGTGTGAGCAATATATCATTTAGTGACAACTTTGTGCAAAGAAAAAAAAAGTTTGTCATATTCCCGCAACTTGTGGCAAAATATAAAATATTCCATGGACTCAACATGCCTCTCAGTAAATAGCTTGGGGTATCTACTTTCCAAAATGGGGTCATGTGGGTGGGGTTTTGTGCTATTTTGGTATTTTATGGCCTTCGAAACTGTGATGGGTAGTGAGGAGTGAAATCAAAAATTTGCGCCCTTAGAAATCTTGCTTGGTTTTTGGGGCCCCGTACGCGGCTAGGCTCTCAAAAAGTCCCACACGTGTGGTATCCCCGTACTCAGGAGAAGCAGCAAAATGTATTTTGGGGTGCAATTCCACATATAACTATGGCATATTTGAGCAATATATTATTTAGTGACAACTTTTTGTACATTTTTTTTTCTTTATTTTCATTATTCAATAATTTGGGACAAAAAAAAATATTCAATGGGCTCAACATGCCTCTCAGCAAATAGCTTGGGGTGTCTACTTTCCCAAATTGGGTCATTTGGGGGGGTTTTGTGCCATCTTGGCATTTTATGGCCTTCAAAACTGTGATAGGTAATGATAGGTAGTGAGGAGTGAAATCAAAAATTTGCACCCTTAGAAATCCTGAAGGCGGTGCTTGGTTTTCGGGGGCCCGTACGCGGCTCCTAAAAAGTCCCACACATGTGGTATCCCCGTACTCAGGAGAAGCAGCAAAATGTATTTTGGGGTGCAATTCCACATATAACCATGGCATGTGTGAGCAATATATCATTTAGTGACAACTTTTTGTAATCTTTTTTTTTTTTTTTGTCATTATTCAATCACTTGGGACAAAAAAAAAATATTCAATGGGCTCAACATGCCTCTCAGCAATTTCTTTTAGGTGTCTACTTTCCAAAATGGTGTCATTTGGGGGGTTTTTGTACTGCCCTGCCATTTTAGCACCTCAAGAAATTAGATAGGCAGTCATAAATTAAAAGCTGTGTAAATTCCAGAAAATGTACCCTAGTTTGTAGACGCTATAACTTTTGCACAAACCTATAAATATATGCTTATTGACATTTTCTTTACTAAAGACATGTGGCTGAATACATTTTGGCCTAAATGTATGACTAAAATTGAGTTTATTTGATTTTTCTTATAACAAAAAGTAGAAAATATCATTTTTTTTCAAAATTTTCAGTCTTTTTCCGTTTATATTGCAAAAAAAAAAATCGCAGAGGCAATCAAATACCATTAAAAGAAAGCTCTATTTGTGGGAAGAAAAGGACGCAAATTTTGTTTGGGTACATCATTGCATGTCCGCACAATTTCCAGTTAAAGCAGCGCAGTGCCAAATTGTGAAGTCACCTCTGGTCATTATGGTCCGTATTGGTCCGGGGCTTTAGTGGTTAAACTAGTTAGTGGTTACTACATCATTTGCTGTGGAAGCATCCTTAACCAACAAGTCCATACCTATTCAAATTTTTGTGGACAGCCCCTACCCGAGTAGGTGGCCTTATAGAGGGGTAAACTGGCATTCACAAGGCTCTTCCAGAATCCGACAGAGGGTGGAGACGTTTTTTTCAAATGCATCGTAATAGCCTTACGGGCATAGTACAGTAGCAGGGAGATGAGTACCTTCCTGGGTCGAAGCACTGACATTTGTTCCACCAGCCCCAGGAAACAATATTTAGGGTCATAAGGGACACAAGTTTTAGTGACCTTAGTAATTACCCGGAGTATTGCCGTCCAATAATGTGCTATCGCTGGGCAATCCCAGAAAGTGTGAAAAAAGTCACCCAGTTGATGAGAGCAACGCCAGCACGCCGAAGAATGCACCGGCGACATCTGGTGGAGCCTATGGGGCGTATAGTGAGCTCTATGTACAATTTTGTATTGAACTAGTTTGTCCCGTGCCGAGACCAGAGGGGAGAAGGGAAAGTCCCAAATCTCCCTCCAGTCGTCCTCGTCCAGTCCCGGTATGTCCCCCACCCATTTCCTGCGGAGGGAGGACAGCTCGGGAGCGACAGCAACCAACAGGGACCCATAGAGTTGGGACGTGGGTTTCTCCAAGTCCTTCACCTGAAGGGTGGATTCGAGCTCAGAGTACTCCAAGACAACTGGTTGGCCCAAGAACTGACACCTGAAGGCATGAGCTATTTGAAGGTACCTAAAATGGATCTGTGCGGGAACATGAAATTTGGCACGTAAAACGTGGAAGGGGGAAATCTCTCCGTTAGTGATCACATGTTTAAGGGTGAGAATTTTGTATTTGGCCCAGACCTGCAGATCCGGGATGGTATTAAACTGCGGGAGGTTAGGGTTCAGCCACAGGGGGGTGTGAGGAGACCAGGAGTTAGGCTGGGGTGTCCTCAGCGCCTCACCCACCTTCCATGTCCGCATAGTGGTTCGCATAGAAGGGGTAAGATGGTGGGGCGTCTTAGGTCCCCTAAACAGCAGCCCCCACAGGGCCTCCAGAGACCCCACGATAGCCGCCTCCAGCACCACCGCAGAGTTGGTCAAGTCCGGCTGCAACCACCAATGGGCAGTCACAAGCTGAGTGGCCAAGTAGTACTTATGGCAATCAGGGAGAGCCAAGCCCCCACTATCCACAGGCCTGGTCAAAGTGATGTATTTAAATCTAGGTGGCTTGGGCCCCCAAATAAAGGAGAGGAAGAGCCGTTTAAGAGACTTAAAGAATGTTTTGGTCAGCCATTGCAGGGAATTTCGAAAAATATATGTAAATTTAGGGAGGACTTTCATTTTTAAAAGGTTAATACGGCCAATGAGGGAAAGGGGAAGATTGCTCCATGCCTTCAGTTTGGCCCTAACTGCCACCAGAACAGGGTCAAGATTGGGCCGCACAAAGTCTCTGCTCTCTTTCGAGATGACAATGCCCAGGTAGGTAAACTGGTCAACCCACTGAAGTGGAAGGGAGGGGGGTGAGGAGGACCTAGCCCCCCCCGTCCACCGGGAACAACTGAGACTTGTGCCAATTCACTTTCAACCCCATGAAGGCGGAGAATGCCTCCATGACCCCATGAGCGCCCCGCAGAGAGTCACCAGCATCATTCAAAAAAAGCAGGAGGTCGTCCGCGTAGAGAGCAACTCTCTCCTCCAGCCAGCCCACCCTAAGACCATGGACCTCGGCTGAGCTCCGAAGGGCTTCTGCAATAGGTTCCATGGCCAGGGGGCGAAGAGGGCCGGGGAGAGAGGGCATCCCTGTCTGGTGCCCCTCTGCAGGGGGAACGGGGGAGACAAGGAGCCATTCAGTTTGATGCACACCAAGGGACCAGTATAGATCGTGCGTATCCAGTCAATAAATTTCAGAGGAAACCCCATTCTCCTGAGCACTTCCCACAGATAGACCCATTCCACTGTATCAAACGCTTTCTCCATATCAAGCGTGGCATGGGGGGCATGTATGTTAGAGAATAGCCTACGTATATTAATGTCCGTGGATCTGCCGGGCATAAAGCCAGTTTGGTCAGAGTCAATCAGGGATTTTATAACCTTATTAAGTCTAGTGGCCAGTAACTTGGTAAGTATTTTCAAGTCACGATTGAGGAGAGCAATCGGCCTGTAGGAGGCGCACAGTTTAGGGTCCTTATTAGGCTTTGGAATGAGAACAACATACGCTTCCCTCATAGATGGCGGTAGGCAGCCCTGTTGCAAAGAGGATTGAAACATCTGGGCCAGCTTAAGGGCAAGTAGTTCTGCGTGGGTTCTATAGTAATCTATGGGTAATCCATCTGGGCCCGGGGTTTTGCCTGTCGGGAAAGAAGTAATGGCCCGTGCAACTTCCTCTGGGGTGATCTCCGAGACAAGGAATTACCTCTCTGTGTCAGAGAGCCACCCCAGTGCTAACGTGTCCAGCAGGGACACCATGGGTGCGGGGTCAAAATCTGCAGGGAGGGAGGAGACATATAAAGAGGTGTAGAAGGCGGAGAATGCAGACAGAATATCCTCCTGGGAGTGGACTGATACGCCATCAGACATAAGAATCTCCGATATAACTGCCAGGGGCCTATCCTGCTGTGCTAGTAATGCTAGTAATTTACTGTTCTTGTCTCCATGCTCAAAGTATTCCTGTCTACTATGTTGTATACCCAGCCTGGTGGTTTCTGAGACATGGAGATGGAGTGCTCGCCGAAGCGAGGAAAGGTGGTCAAAGTTAGGGGCCGTTGCCGAGGCAGTGTACTGAATCAAAGCCTCGTCAACCTTGCGGTGCAGGACAGAGACAGTGTCTCCGAGCTCCGCCTTCACCGCCGCCACAGCAGAGATATACTGCCCCCTGCCGTGAGCCTTGGAAGCATCCCACATCACCTCCAGGGAGGCCGACCCTGCATTGTGTGCCCAAAAGTCCCGCAGATGAGGTGAGACTCTATCATGGACTGCCTCGTTATTAATCCAATGGGGTTGTAACTGCCAAAGGGCCTTGTTCCGGTACTTGGTGGTCCTAATGCTCAATTTAAGTGGGTGGTGATCAGAGAGGCCAGAGGGGAGGTAACATGCCTCATGAATCCAAGCCAATAGGGGAGAGTTGGCAAAAGCCAGGTCAATTCGAGATGAGGTTTTAAACGTGGCTGAGAAACAAGAATATATTCTGTCATGGGGGTGAAGCCACCTCCAAGCCTCTTGGAATTCAGTCGCCTGAGCCCACGTACCAAGTTTAGAGTTAAAAGTAGGTTGGGGAGTAGGCCTATCCAAGTCTCGGGACAGTGTAGCATTAAAGTCTCCCATGAACAGGACATGTGCAGGGCAATGCGAAGCCAGCTTCTCATACAGCGTGTAGAGAATCTGTATCTGGCTTGGAGGAGGCAGATAGACATTCACAATGACATATTTTTGTGTATACAAACTCAATACTACCATAACAAATTTTCCCTGGGGGTCCAAATGAACATCATGAATTACACATGGTACTCGTTTGCTAATCAGGATAGAGACCCCGCGGGAATATGATGAGAAGGTCGCATGAAGTGCCCTCTGCACCCAGGGTTTTTTCAGAGCCAGTACCTTACTACCAGTCAAATGCGTCTCTTGCAGCAGCACTATGTGAGGATTGTGCAATTTTAAATATTGGAAGAGGAGTGACCGTTTATATTTAGAGTTAAGCCCCCTGACGTTCCACGAGAGAATGGTCAGTAGCTCAGTATCTAAGGGAGCCATCATGGAACACCAGGGGGAAACAGAAGAAGGATGGGCCCAGGAAAACAAGACAAACTAGTGAAGTCGGAAATGGCAAATACAGTCATTAGGATCAGAGTCCAGAAAAACAGTTGAGCAGCACCTTGTATGTTCAGAGCATCAAAACAAAGAAACCCCTCCCCCCCAGAACAAATAACACCCTACCCAGACATCATACAAACCTAGCTCAGAGGCCAAAAAAATAGGCCAAAGAACCAAAAAAATTGATGGAGGGTTTCGTCCCATAACTGAAAAAAACATAGAATCCTTAGGTCACTGGGACCCCTAGAATTTGGCCCGTAGGGACGGAGGTGGATGAAGCACTCCCCGGAGAAGTCCGTCTCGGCTCAGGGAGGGGGATCCAAAGTGTGGTGAGGGAAATAGGGGACAATAGGGGTCAGTGCTGTTCAAAGGTGGGGTGAGTCATTGGTTGGCGTTGGAGCTCCTCAGGCAGGAGTGAGCGGCAGTCTGGCCAGTAAAAGTATCGGACAATCAATGAGGGTAAAAGTGAGATGCAGCAGGGAGAAAAGGTCTGGGGACAGAGAGTGGGTAATGCTGGGAGTCACCAGGAGACAATCCTGTTGAAGGGGAAAGTAATACTCAGCTGCTCCCTGCTGGATGTAGATGATCATGGTTCCTCAGCCGTATGCAGTTAGCGGATATCCAGCCACGCCGCCGCAACCTCCGGGGTGTCAAAGAAGCAAGTGTTGTCGCCATCAGTGATCCGCAGCCTGCTAGGATACAAAAGGCCAAGACGTATTCCCTTTTCCAGGAGCCGGCGTCTCACATCAGTAAAAGACTCGTTGTTGTACTTCTTGAGAGAAATCCAGGAAAAAGAGCAGTCTGGTATTCTCGTATTTAATTTCAGGCATGGCACGAGCCACCGCCAGGATGCGATCCTGATCCCGGTGGTTTAACAGCCGCAGCAGGAAGGGGCACGGAGGGGCCCCAGGTCTCGGCGGGACCCTGTGGGCTCTCTCCACTACGAAAGTGGGCGGCATGTTACCCAGGTTTAACAGAGTGGACAGTAACTGTTCAGTAAACTCTGCGGGTCTAGGGCCCTCAGCCCTCTCGGGCAATCCAAGTATGCGGATATTGTTCCACCTGAGGTGGTTCTCAGTGTCTATTGCATGCTCCTGGAGCGCTTTCACTTGGAGCTGCAGTGCCTTCACCTCCCTGGAGTCTGACCGGACCGCATCCTCCACCGTGGAGACCCTGTCCTCCACCTCCGCCATGCAGGACTGAAATGTATCCATATCCTGGCGGATGAGACCGACATCTACTGTCAGGAAGTCGATCTTGGCTGTCAGGGTTTCCTTGCAGGATGTGATGGCCGCCAGGATCTCTGCGCCCATGGGGGCCACCGCCGCCCCTGATTCCGCGGCCGCCATCCCAGCCGTGTACCGCTGTGCAGACGAGGCAGCCACCAGCGGGGTACGAGGAGCCTTTGGACCAGATTTAGAGTAGCGGGTCCTAAGGTGGCCCATCCGAGGTGCACCCTGAGATGGTGGGGGGTCCTGAGGGGCCTGTGGGCAGAGAGCCTGGGTCCGGGGAGCAGGAGAAAGGCTGTGTCAGTATTGAGGCACAGGGGCAAAGTTCCAGTGGGATGCGCCCTACACAGACTATCAACCCCCTGTGAAGATGTGGCAGTCTGTTCCCCCCCTGGGAGTGCCGGCTCAAGAGACGGAGGAAAGGTTGGTCAGCTTACCCCGCCTGGAGGAGGCAGCAGACTCTGGAGGCCTCAAGATGGCGGCGGGGGCTGGGAATTCGTCTATAGGGGATCCTCTGGCAGCCCTCTGATGGTAGACACCCGGTCCGCTCGCTCCAAGGAAGCTGCCACTGACGGACGAGGATGGGGCTGCCGCTCATCCCGCGGATCGCGGCACTCGAGCGCGGAGGCTGCGGAGGCCTCGTAGGCCGCAAGATGGTGGCGGGTCTGGATGGTATGGAGCCGGCCGCAAGCCGGGTAGCAAAACAGCAGGTCCGCCGGGATCCGTAATACAGGTCAGGGCCGATGCAGGGGGTGCTCAGCAACCTGGATGGAAGTCCTGGAGGCTCACTGGGTTGGCAAAAACGCAGGATGGCAGCAGATTGAGGCAGGATCAGCGGAGCTCCTTGGCAGCACGTCCTTCTCGGCTTACATCCGGACACGCCCCCCTTCGCTTTTCTTCATTTAGTGTATGACAGATGGGAGATGCCTTTCGAGGTGTCCTTTATAGGGTCTAAAGCCATGTTAAGATCGCCACCCACTACCAGAATTCCTTCTCTGTGTTGCTGTACCAATTGCAGGGATGTTTCCAAACAATTTATCTGGTCTACATTCGGTAGGTATATATTCACTAGTGTGACTTTTTGTTGACTCAGAGTTCCCTTCACTATTAAGAGACGTCCCCCCTCATCCCTCACTACCCCTGATTGCTTCCATGCTATCTGCTTGGACATCAAAATAGAGACTCCACAGGATTTTGAACTCTGTGATGTACTATGGTATATTGTCGGGAATCTGTGGTTCTTAGGGTTCAGGGTTTTGTCCCCTTTAAAATGTGTCTCTTGTAAAAAAATAATCTGTGATTTAAGTCTATCTAATTCTGAAAGCAGCCTAACTAATTTCTATGGGATATTAAGTCCCTTAACGTTATACGAGGTAAAAGTTATTTTAGTAATTTCTGTCCTGATTGGGGCCGTTCAATAGGGGAGGTGAAGGGAAGGCAAAGCATGAGAGAGAAGGCACGGACAGGCGAGAGGGAGAGAGAGAGAGAGAGAGAGGAATAAAAAAAAAAACCTTCTTTTACTTTCCCCATGGAGATCAAACTCCCGCATGTATGGTGACCTGGTGCAGCACCTGGACCAAGTCACTCAAAAAACAAAAAAAAACCTGCAACGCCTCCGACTTATCCTCCACTCAGAGGAGAGGTGTTTAATGTGGGGGGTGTTGTAGGTCAGGCCAGAGTTTGTGCCTGGGGTCCCTAGACAGTGCTCTCGCTTTGTACTTCCATAGACTTTTCGGTAATCCACATATTTAACTTATCTCATCATATACAGTTTCTATTCTCTTTCTGTCCCCCATAGCCCCTGTCTCTCCCCTCTTGCGTATATCTTAAACAATCAGCATATCTTTATCAAATTTCCATCACATCAACCTCATCTCCTTATAATAACACAGCACAGAAAAAAATTAACAAAAAATACACCTATATACTTATATAAGCTTTTACAATATAGCATTCTTTATAGTCATATATGCCCAATTTGTATTCAGATTCCTCCCTCCTCTCTCCATTCCTATTTCTCCCATTTCCCTTCTGCTTTATTCGCATCTACATACAAGTCTATTCCCATGAAGAGTCCGGGCTCCCCCCTCCCCCCCCCCCCCACGACGGAAGTGGTCCCACCTTTGTGCCCCTCCCCTTTTCTTCCTCACCAAAACAAACAAAAAGGAGGAAGAGGGGGGTCTCCTTCTCCCGCATTCTTCTTATTTTATTGTATCTATATACAAATCTGTTCCCGATAGGAGTCCAACCTCCCCCCTTTGCCCCCCCCCCCCCCACAAAAATATAAATCCCTACCTGTGCCCATCCCATTACAGTCCTTCAAAAAATTTTTTTTATAAAAACCCCATCTTAACCACCTCGCGCCCGCCGTACGACTATATACGGCTGCGAGGTGGTTGTTACATGCCAGGAGGCCGTGTTTATACGGCCTCCGCTAATTTGGCCACTGGGGGGCGCACGAGCGCCGCCGGCGGCACGCGCACGTACCCAGCGCGTCACTGCAATGCCGATGCGCGTGCCTGGCGGCCGCGATGTCCGCCAGGCACCCGCGATCGGCGGTTACACAGACAAGGACATGGATCTGTGTGTGTAAACACACAGATCCATGTCCTGTCAGGGAGAGGGGACTGATTCTGTGTCCCTTGTACATAGGGACACAGATCGTTCACCTCCCCCAGTCAGTCCCCTCCCCCCCACAGTAGTAATCACTAATAGGGCACACATTTAACCCCTTCCTCGCCCCTAGTGTTAACCCCTTCCCTGCCAGTCACATTTATACAGTAATCAGTGCATTTTTATAGCACTAATCGCTGTATAAATGTGAATGGTCCCAAAATAGTGTCAAAAGTGTCCGATGTGTCCGCCATAATGTCGCAGTCACGTAAAAAATCACTGACCGCCGCCATTACTAGTAAAAAAAAAAAAAAATTTATAAAAATGCCATAAAACTACCCCCTATTTTGTAAACGCTATAACTTTTGCACAAACCAATCAATAAACAGCGCTTGCGATTTTTTTTTTTTTACCAAAAATATGTAGAAGAATACGTATTGGCCTAAACTGAGGGAAAAAAAAATCCCAAAAAATTGGGATATTTATTATAGCAAAAATCAAAAAATATTGCTTTTTTTCAAAATTGTCGCTCTATTTTTGTTTATAGCGCAAAAAAACAAAACCGCCGAGGTGATCAAATACCACCAAAAGAAAGCTCTATTTGTGCGAAAAAAAGGACGTCAATTTTGTTTGGGAGCCACGTCGCACGACCGCGCAATTGTCATTCAAAGCGTGACAGTGCTGAAAGCTGAAATTTCGCCTGGGCAGGAAGGGGGTATATGTGCCCAGTAAGGAAAGGGGTTAATTAACCTTGTGTCCAAAAATTAAAAACACACCACTGCTGGCGTTATTTCCAACTTTTCTCTTTCCTTCCTTGGAGGCACTTCAACAGGAGTACCTACCCCCTTATCCCCCCCATCCCTTCCCACCCCCCTTATTCCTTCTAACCCGGTGTTATACCCCAATGACAAAAAAATAATATCTTTTTTTCATGTTGTTCATACTATGAACCATTCTCCTCTTCACCCTTTCCCCTGTCCCCTTTGTCCTTTGTGAACAGGCAACTATCGTTGCAATTAATCTGTGTTTAAATTCCCTTCTTCCTTTCTACCAAAACCCCCCCCCCCAAAAAAAAGAGACCCACCTTACTACCTACCTCCTCCGTGATTTTACATCCCCATTCTATGATCTCCTCCCCCCCTACTCCCCCTTACCCCCTTACTTCCCCTATCCACCCATTGCCCCCCTCCTATCTTACCCTGTTGCTGTACCTCATCCCTTATCATCCCTTATCATCCCTTATCTGAATTGTATCTTAATTATACCAAATCGCAGTTATTACAATTATCTTCACGTAAAACTTAATATCTCTCCACACCAAAAAAAAAAAAATCCTCCCATCACCCAACAAAAAAAAAAAACTCCCACAATCCCATTCCCTCCCCTCATGGTCCAGGGGGAGTAGGGGGGAGAGGGGGAAGCCCATCCTGTCTCCTCTGGGGAAAAAAAAAAACCCACAAAAAAGCAAAAATTGTCCCTAAGTTGCCCAGTACATGTAGCTGTTAGAGGTTTACGAGAAACCTTTTATCATTTATCATTTGTCAGAAATGCTAAAAAAAAAAAAAAAAAAAGGGGACAAAAAGAGGGGCATATGGAGAACAGATATTCTGCTTTTTAAAGAAAAGATTCTATTTATTTATTAATCAAACTTGTGGAGTAATTCAGTGGTCTGCTGTACTCAGGCGGTGTTGTCCCTTTATTCTGATATGTCTGAGATTTCCTCTGCAGGGCTGCTCCTCTCTCTGTCTGTTGGTAAGTCTATCCAGTTAGGTACTTCGAAGGCCTCTGAGCCCAGGAACTGAAATAGTTCTGGCAACTGCTCTGGGTCATGTAACTTAAATGTGTCACCATCTTTTTAAATTGTCAAAGAAATTGGGTACCCCCATCTATATGATGCCCCCTTTAGTCGTATATGGTCCAATAAGGGTTTCAGCCTCCGTCGTCTATCCCTCGTTTGACAACATAAATCGGGGAACACCTGAATCTCCTCTTTGTTTAATTCTTTTGATCCTTTCTGCCATGCTGCTCTCATTAACTCCTCCTTTATCCTAAAGAAATGTACTCTGCATAAAATATCTCTTGGATTTATTTGAGCGAGATTGCGGGCTGCAGGGATCCTATGCACCCTGTCCAGTTCAATATAATTGTCGGGGGGCTCCCCAATATTTCATTAAAGATGGCTACCACTTTTCCTCTTAGCTCTGCAGTTGTAACTACTTCTGAGACACCTTTGATCCGTATATTATTTCTTCTGCTTCTATTTTCATTTTCTTCTGCTTGTAGTTGTAGTGCCTGCAGTCTCTGGTGTTGTATTTTAATTTTCTCCTCCATCAAATCTATACGCTTATCAGTTAGACCTTGCAATGTTGTACAGCTGTGCATTTTTTTGTCTAATACCTCTGTACTCTGCCGTATCTCATCAATTTTTTCTCTTAGAGGGCCCAGCCACTTGCTCATCATCACTTGAATGTCCTCCTTAGTGGGAAGAGCACTTATTAATTTACTGATATCCTGCTCCCTTCCCAGGTCTCTTGTCACTATGCCCCGTCCTTTTGAGCGATTATCCAATGAGCCATCATCAGGCCTATCTGTCAGGTCAGCCATACTTTCCAGCGTTGCCTCTGTACCCTGTACCTGTAGGCTACTAGCCGGTGGGTCATTGTCAGCCATACCTGTCATATCAGCCATGTTTTCCTGCAATATGTTTACGTCTGGTAACAAAGCTACTGAGGGAGATGCTTCGCTCACCTCTATTCGCCTCTCACCTGACATGCAGTGTTGTACCACCAATGGCTCTTTCACCCGCTCCTTCACTCGCTCCTTTACTTGTCGCGTCTGATGGGTCTGCTTCGGCTGTCTCCCCACTGTCCGTTGATAGTGTGTGTCTATCCCAGCTTCCTTGTTAATAGCCGCGCCGCTCAGTCCACCGCTCAACGGGCTCACGCCACCACAACCCTCCTATCTGTTTCTCATGCCCCGGCATGGGCCGCCCGATTCTCCGGTCCAGTCTATCTTAGCACTTCCACTAGTGCTTCTCAGGAGAGCACTGTCAGGACACCCAGCACTGCACGTCTCACTCTCACTCTGCCATGATCAGCCACACCCCCCCCCCCCCAGTCAGGTGTTTCCAAGTATTTTTTTTTAACACACTTTGACCATAGTAACATTGTACTACTCTGGGGAAGTAATCAGTATTTTTTTTTTTTACACTTTATCTTTGCATAAAGCAGTGAATTTCTACAGTGCAGTACAGTGCAGTGCATTTTACTGAATGGAATCCATTCATTCGGTTTGTTTTGTTGTGATTGGTCAGAGCTAATCACATGGTACAGATGGGCGGTGATTGGCCCAGTCTGTACCATGTGATCACACTGACCAATCACAGCTAGCAACACAATTGTATACAATGGATGGCTTGAAAGGAAGCCATCCATTGTTTACAACTGTCATGTGACCTGCTGTAATTGATTACAGCTGTCTCATCATACCGGCGGCAGGCCGATACAGTGATCAGTCATCAACTGCGTCTGGTGGACGCATCCCGTGACATATTGCGCCACTGCACTGCCCGATCCGGGAGGATGTCGTATGACGTCCGCCCTGATTGACAATAGGTTCCCGCCAGCGTCATTTTGCCAAAGGCTGGGCGGGAACCAATTAAAATACACCTTCTTCGTATCTCTGTTACTATACCTAAATTAACAAATTTTGAATTGGTGGTTTATCAAATTAAAATTTTTCAGGAGAAAATACACATTAATGAATTTTACTGTGCACAAGCACAACATAATACCCATTTTTTGGGGTAAAATATAAAGGATGACGTTATGCTGAGTAAATAGATACCTAACATGTCATAGTTTAAAGTTGCGCACATGGAATGGTGACAAACTAGGGTACATTAAATTATCCATAGAAGCCTCTGGCCAGAGGTATGTTTTTTTTTTTTTTTTTTTTACATAGAATTTTATTAAGGCAAAACAATTACATAAAGGATAAGTGATGAGTAGGTGAAATAATTAACTGGAAGGATATCAAGCAAAAGAGGGAAGAAGGAGGAAAAAAAAGAAGATAAGAAAATGCATGTGGGGGAGGACTTATTTCAGGAAAGCGCTGCGAATATAAATAAAATACAAATGACGGATACTGTAAAAAAAGGAATCGGAGAAGATATGACAAAGCTGATGCCTGAAACACATAGTATGTCCAGGTTGGGATCTAGGGATGAAAAAGATCAGGTTCCAAAGGATAATGTACAGGAGGATCTTAAAACGGAGGTCCACACAAAAATGGAACCTCTGCTTTTCGGAACCCCCCCTCCCCTCTGGTGTCACATTTGGCACCTTTCAGGGGGGAGGGGGTGCAGATACCTGTATAATACAGGTATTTGCACCCACTTCCGGGCATATACCCCCGCCGGAGTTACGCCACTTCCCGTCCCCCCCGCTGTCTTATGGGAGACACACGGGTCCCAGAAGACAGCAGGGGCCATTCGGATTGCACATACGCAGTAGGGAACCAGGAAGTAAAGCCGCAAGGCTTCATTTCCTGATTCCCTTACCAAAGATGGCGGTGGCAGCATCCAAGTACCGAGCGACGGGTCGGCCTCGGGTGCCGACACCGTGGGCGCCCTGGACAGGTAAGTGTCCATAATTTAAAAGTCAGCAGCTACAGTATTTGTAGCTGCTGACTTTAAAAAAAAAAATTGGCGGACCTCCGCTTTAATAAAACACAGCCTCCAGGGGTCCCTCAGGTCTCATGGGGCCTGGAGGAAGATGTAAATTGGATATGATATCAAACATTATACCAAATGGTGATCATATACAAGAGCAACAAGAAAGGTTGGAGGAACTTGATTTGCAGGGTATAGGTGGGAATAAAACCGCTGGAACTCTAAATCAAGACGTCTGTAAAGATGCTGAAATGGTAACAAAGGAAACAACGTTGAGGGATTTTTTTTCTGCCATACAGGCATGCAATAACTCTTTATTATCTTTATCAAATCAAATGTTAGATTTAAAAAAGGATATAAGAGGTTATATGACAAGAAGATCAAAAAATATGTGAACGCACAACGGACCTGGAAAATAGGGTTAGCTCGACAGAGGATGCCTTGCCTTCTTTAAAAAGGGAACTCCAACTTACCAAAGCACAAATAGGAGTCCATGCACAGAAATTGGATAATTTTGAAAATAGGCAAAGACGTAATAATGTCCGTATTTTAGGCTTTCCTGAACAGGAAGAAGGTCAATCAAAATCATTTTTTTTTTTTTTTTATTGATAAAGGACATACTGGGTGCAGAGGGCTTTTCGAAACTTTATACAATTGAAAGGGCACATCGTATTCCCGGTTGTCCAATCCCCTCCTCAAGCAATCCTAAGACTGTCATTATTAAGATGTTAAACTATAGAGATAGAGATTTAATTCTTTCTAAAGCACGTCAAAGTGGAAATATTGAGTATAAAGGAAATAAAATCTCCTTCTTCCCAGACTTTTCAATGGAAGTACAGAAGAAACAAGCAAAGTTTAAAGAGATTAAAACGGAGCTCCGCCGGAAAAAAAAATATTAAAAGCCAGCAGCTACAGCTACAGCAGCTGCTGGCTTTTAATATTTGGACACTTACCTGTCCTGGAGTCCAGCGACGTCCGCAGCAGAGGACGAGTGACCGCTCGTCGCTCTGCTGCTCCCTCCACCATCCTCGCTGAGGGAACCAGGAAGTGAAGCCCTGCGGCTTCATGCCAGGTTACCTACGGCGCATGCGCGAGTCGCGCTGCGCCGTTCTGATTGGTGCTCCTGTGTTCTGGGAGCCGAGTGTCTCCCAGAACACCAAGGGAAGTCTGCGGGAAGTGACGTAACTCCCGCAGATTCCCGGAGAGAGGACTCCCGGATGTGGGTGAAAATACCTGTCTTAGACAGGTATCTTCACCCCCCTCCCCCCTGAAAGGTGTCAATTGTGACACCGGAGGGGGGGAGGGTTCCAAATAGCAAAAGTTGCTATTTAGGGTGGAGCTCCACTTTAAGCATAGTTTACGATTAAAACAAATAACATATTCAATGCTATTTCCAGCTAAATTGAGAATCAAGGACGGAGAAAATGTATTTATTTTTTGAAAACCCGGAAGCGGTCAATGCCTGGCTGGATGAAAAATATACAAAGGAGAATAAAAAGGCTTCCTGAATGTTGATTAACTTTTCGTCTCCTTTTTCACCTTTGGAAATTGATAATTGAATATTTAAATGTCGGACTTATTAGTATTTTTATTTTTTTTCCTCTCCTTTTATTTTTTTTATTTTTTTCGGCACTCGCATAATATTTGTAAACGTCCATGGCCATTAGATAATCCCCTTGTATGAGTCCCGAGTGGACTGTGGTGAGGGGTAGGGGAGCCTACCAACCGGGGGGGCTGGAGGGTATCCCCAAGAATGCTTGGGCTCGTAAGAGGGGGAGGTTAGGGCTTGGGGGAGGGGGGGTTGGGAATTATTTATTTCCCCCATGCTCTCCTGTCTCTCGTCAGAGTCTTGTTAACTTAATTGTGAGAATTTTTTTTTCCTATGGATTTGAGATTTATAGGATTATATGTCGGTTGGAGCCTTGTTCAACATTTTTTGGTGAAACAAAATAATGAGTAATAAAATAACGGTGTTATCATGGAATGTGAGGGGGATGGGAGATAGAAGGAAGAGACAAGCAGTGTTTGAGTCAATTGATTTTTATAAACCCGTAATAATCTTTCTGCAGGAGATGCACCTTGGGCGAGAGGACACAACGCTTTTTGATAATGCAAGATTTCCATATCAATATCATGCTGTATATTAGGGGTCGACCGATATGGGTTTTTCTCTGGCCGATGCCGATATTTAGAAATCGCTGCGGCCGATGGCCGATATATGATGCCGTTTTTTTTTTTTGGGCCGATATGTTAGGCCGATTTTCTTATTTTTTTTCCCCCCTTCATCTCATAAAATCTAACAGTAAGACCCCTTTGTGTGCTTTCACACTGAGGCGGTGCGCTGGCAGGACAGAAAAAAAAAGTCCTGCAAGCAGCATCTTTGGAGCAGTGTATACCACCCCTCCACCACTCCTGCCCATTGAAATGAACTGGCACCGCTGCCGAAGCGCCTGCAAAGCACTTCTGCAGTGGTGCTACATTGGAGCATTTAACCCCTTCATCGGCCGCTAGCAGCCAAATAGCACCGCTAGAATGACGGTCCAGTGTGAAAGCAGCAGAGTTCCGTGAAAAAAAAAATTAAGTCAGCAGCTACAAATACTGCAGCTGTTGACTTTTAATATATGGACACTTACCGGTCCTGGGCACCCACGATGTCGGCACCCGAAGCCAATCTCTCCCTCGGGTTCCTGCGCCGCCATCTTCGGTAAGGGAAACAGGAAGTGAAGCCTTGCGGCTTCACTTCCTGGTTCCCTACTGTGCATGCGCGAGTCGCGCTGCGCGATCCCACTGATCCCTTTTGTCTTCTGGGACCTTTGTATCTCCCGGAAGACAGCGGGGGGGGGCAGAGTGGGCACCAGATGTGGCGTAGGTCACCGCAGTGATCTATGCCCGGAAGAGGAAACAAATACCTGGATTATACAGGTATCTGCTCCCTCCTCCCCCTGAAAGGTGCCAAATGTGACACCAGAGGGGGGGGGGGGAATCCAAAAAGCGGAAGTTCCATTATTACTCCGCTAAGTAATAAGTGATACAGAAAATGTCTTAAAAAAGCCTCCAATTAGTGCACTTGTATGTATAATTTAGATAAAAAATAAATAAATAATTATATATATATATATATAATCTTAAATACACAAAAACAGGTAATCAAAACTTTTGGACGAAAAAAAATATGGGCTAACTTTACTGTTTAGTTTTTGTTTTTTATTCGTTAAAGTGTATTTTTTCCAAAAAAATTGCGTTTGAAAGACCGCTGCGCAAATACTGTGTGAAATAAAATATTGCAACAATCGCTATTTTATTTCCTAGGGTCTCTGCTAAAAAAAAAAATATATAATGTTTGGGGTTCTAAGTGATTTTCTAGCAGAAAATACAGGATTTTTACTTGTAAGCAACAAGTGTCAAAAAAGATTTAGTCTTTAAATGGTTAAACTGAGAACTCCTACACACGAAGTTTTAAACATTGTATTCTTTTCTCAAACTTGGCAGTCTGCCCAGGAGGGAGAAATCTCTTCATGGAGAAACTTCTCAGGCAACTTGCATTGACTTCTATTACAGAAGCTATTTGCAAGTCACGCTGAAGTTTAAATCTGCGTTTTTTTTTTAACAACCGGCCAATGCCGATTAATTAAACACCAAATATCGGCCGATATATCGGCCGGCCGATATATCGGTCGACCTCTACTGTATATACAACTTACTCATGAGGTGTAAGTGTTTTGATCTCTCGCTCGGTACGGTTCTCATGTAGAGAGTTTTATAGATCCAGAGGGACAATACATTATGCTACAGTATTTACTAAATGATAAAAAACTTTTTACTGGTGAACGCCTATATTCCCCCTCCGTATAATGATGAAGTGTTGAAAAACGTTTTTAGGGAAAATGGCACAGTGGCCGCATTTGCCTACCCTAGTACTGGGAGATTTTAATAACATAATGAATGAGGAGGAAGATAGGCATAACACCATAAAGGTTAAACATAGGATGAAGAGAACCAGGTTTGACAGACAACTACAAGAGATGGGGTTATTAGATATGTGGAGAAATACATATCCATTAAGAAGAGAATACTCATGCTGCTCGAGCACAGATGGATCTCTGTCGAGAATAGATTTGGCTTTGGGGAACGATAACTTTCTTCCTTGGGTAGAGTCAATCCAATATGGCCCTAGGGGGCTGTCGGATCACTCCCCACTTATATTGAATATACAGTGGTACGGAAGTATTCAGACCCCCTTAAATTTTTCACTCTTTGTTCTATTGCAGCCATTTGCTAAAATCATTTAAGTTCATTTTTTTTCCTCAGTAATGTACACACAGCACCCCATATTGACAGAAAAACACAGAATTGTTGACATTTTTGCAGATTTGTTAAAAAAGAAAAACTGAAATATCACATGGTCCTAAGTATTCAGATCCTTTGCTCAGTATTTAGTAGAAGCACCCTTTTGCTCTAATACAGCCATGAGTCTTTTTGGGAAAGATGCAACAAGTTTTTCACACCTGGATTTGGGGATCCTCTGCCATTCCTCCTTGCAGATCCTCTCCAGTTCTGAGGTTGGATGGTAAACGTTGGTGGACAGACATTTTTAGGTCTCTCCAGAAATGCTCAATTGGGTTTAAGTCAGGGATCTGGCTGGGCCATTCAAGAACAGTCACAGAGTTGTTGTGAAGCCACTCCTTCGTTATTTTAGCTGTGTGCTTAGGGTCATTGTCTTGTTGGAAGGTAAACCTCTGGCCCAGTCTGAGGTCCTGAGCACTCTGGAGAAGGTTTTCGTCCAGGATATCACTGTACTTGGCCACATTCATCTTTCCCTCAATTGTAACCAGTTGTCCTGTCCCTGCAGCTGAAAAACACCTGCACAGCATGATGCTGCCACCACCATGCTTCACTGTTGGGACTGTGTTGGACAGATGATGAGCAGTGCCTGGTTTTCTCCACACATACCGCTTAGAATTAAGGCCAAAAAGTTCTATCTTGGTCTCATCAGACCAGAGAATCTTATTTCTCACCATCTTGGAGTCCTTCAGGTGTTTTTTTTAGCAAACTCCATGCGGGCTTTCATGTGTCTTGCACTGAGGAGAGGCTTCCATCGGGCCACTCTGCCATAAAGCCCCGACTGGTGGAGGGCTGCAGTGATGGTTGACTCTCTACAATTTTCTCCCGACTGCATCTCTGGAGCTCAGCCACAGTGATCTTTGGGTTCTTCTTTACCTCTCTCACCAAGGCTCTTCTCCCCCAATAGCTGTTTGGCCGGACGGCCAGCTCTAGGAAGGGTTCTGGTCATCCCAAACGTCTTCCATTTAAGGATTATGGAGGCCACTGTGCTCTTAGGAACCTTAAGTGCAGCAGAATTTTTTTTGTAACCTTGGCCAGATCAGTGCCTTGCCACAATTCTGTCTCTGAGCTCTTCCTTTGACCTCATGATTCTCATTTGCTCTGACATGCACTGTGAGCTGTAAGGTCTTATATAGACAGGTGTGTGGCTTTCCTAATCAAGTCCAATCAGTATAATCAAACACAGCTAGGCTCAAATGAAGGTGTAGAACCATCTCAAGGATGATCAGAAGAAATGGACAGCACCTGAGTAAAATATATGAGTGTCACAGCAAAGGGTCTGAATACTTAGGACCATGTGATATTTCCAGTTTTTTTTTCTTTTTTAATAAATCTGCAAAAATGTCAACAAGTCTGTGTTTTTCTGTCAATATGGGGTGCTGTGTGTACATTAATGAGGGAAAAAATGAACTTAAATGATTTTAGCAAATGGCTGCAATATAACAAAGAGTGAAAAATTTAAGGGGGTCTGAATACTTTCTGTACCCACTGTACAGCTTGAGGGACAGACATCGCTTCCTTTATGGAAAATTAATCCACAATGGTTATTATTACTGATGAGGAAAATAAAATAGAATCACAGTTGATTGAATTTTTTAAGAAAAATAAAAACTCTACATCGTAGACATAGTAGTTTGGGATACTATGAAAGCATTTATACGTGGAATAATGATTAAAGAAATCCATAAAATTAAGAGTACATCTAGGAGGCAGTAATGCAGTTGGTGATTAAAACAGAGCAGGACTATATTATGGACCCCATAGAAGAAAAATGTTTAGCATGGCAGAAGGCTCAGGATATATATAAAACTTTAGCCTTAACTAAAGCAGAAAATAGTAGATTTTTTCCAAAACAAAAACACTGAGATGGGGGAACAGGTGGGACGTATGTTAGCGGTCATAGCTCAGGCACAAGAGGGCCCGATAACTATTACAGCAGTCAAGGATCCGGAAGGAGTGGTGAAGCACGATACAGGCAGCATCCAGAAGATATTTATTGACTTCTACACCTCACTTTATGAGTCCAAGTTGTCGAAGTCAGTGAATCAAGCTAAACAATTTTTGGATAAATTGGTTCTCCCAAAACTTTGAATGGAGGATAGAGAAGCGCTCGATAATCCCATATCCCTAGAAGAACTAAGTCAAACTGTTATACAAACTCAAAACAATAAAGCATTAGGGATGGACGGATTACCGACAGAGATATATAACAAATTTGATAAGATATTATTACCAGAACTTTTAGAAGTACTAAATGATGCGTATGAAAAAGAAAAACTCCAAGAATCAATGCAGGAAACGATAGTAATAGTGATTCCAAAACAGGGTAAGGACCCAATGTTGCCTGATTCTTACCGCCCTATTTCTCTTCTCAATTCGGATGTTAAGATTTTGGCTAGGGTTCTTGCAAATAGGCTATCAAATTATATTAACAGTCTGATACATGAGGATCAATCGGGTTTTATCCCAAAGAGAGCAGCAGCAATAAATATTCGTAGGTTATTTTTTGTTATTGCAATTACCTATGGAAAATATGGGATCTATGTTTAGACGCTAAAAAAGCCTTTGACATGGTGGAGTGGGAATACCTATGGGCCGTATTTGAGGCTTTTGGAATAGGACCAGGATTTTTAAAATGGGTTAAAATATTGTATAAGGACCCTAAAGCAAGGGTAAGAATCAATAATACATTATCTAGCCCATTTATATTATCAAGAGGGACAATCCTTTGTCTCCACTGTTGTTCGCTATAGCAGTGGAGCCTTTTGTCCTAGCCATTAGACAATCAACAAAAATAGTTTGGTTTCGCCGGGCAGGAAGAGAGAATAAAGTAACCCTCTATTCAGGTGATGCTCTTATTTTCCTAGGGGACACCTCAAACTCATAAATGGAACTTATAAGCCTTTTCTCCATATTTGGACTATTTTCTGGCTTTCAGATTTACTGGGATAAATCTATATTATTACCACTAGATGAGTTAAAAACCCCTCTTTTAAATCAAGCCTCTTTAAATTAAAATAAAGGATACAGTGAAATATTTGGGGATAGAGATTTGTCGGGATGTAAAAGACTATATTAACTTGAATCTGAAACCTCTATTAGGAAAATTTAAGGATAAATGTCATAGTTGGTGTAAGTTACCCCTCTCGGTGATAGGTAGAGCCAACCTTATCAAAATGATTTGGGCCCCGCAATTACTATACGTGTTTAATAATTCACCTGTATGGATATCAACACCCTGGTTTCGAAAAATAGAATCTCTCTTTAGAGAGCTTATCTGGAGAAAAAAACAACCACTTATAAAGTTAACAATGTTAATGTTAACCAAAGAAGAGGGAGGCTTGGCGATTCCCCATCCCAAAAATTACTTCCTGGCCTCACAATTACAACATTTTTATGGGTGGACAATAGTATTATGCCGCGTACACACGACCGTTTTTAATGACGAGAAAAATGCCATTTTTTAAAATGGTCATTAAAAATGATCGTGTGTGGGCTTCATAGCATTTTTCACGACGTGAAAAATGGCCATGAAAAAATTGGAACATGCTCTAATTTTTCTCGTCGTTTTTCACATTGTCGTTTTTCTCGTCATGAAAAACGGCTGTGTGTAGGCTTTAACGACGTGAAAAAAAATGCGCATGCTCAGAATCAAGTATGAGACGGGAGCGCTCGTTCTGGTAAAACTAGCGTTCGTAATGGAGATAGCACATTCGTCACGCTGTAACGGACTGAAGAGCACGAGGCTGAATCGTCTCTCACCAAACTTTACTAACACGAGGATCAGCAAAAACAGCCCAAAGGGTGGCGCCATCCGAATGAAACTTCCCCTTTATAGTGCCATCGTACATTTCGTACGTCACCACGCTTTGCTCGAGCATTTTTTTTCATGATCGTGTGTAGGCAAGGCAGGCTTGAGGAGAATCACGTCGAGGAAAAACGTTGTTTTCTTTCTCGTACATCACGGGACACAGAGCGACATAGTCATTACTAATGGGTTATATAGTTACCGTCAGGTGCTGGCACTGGCAACTTCCAAAACCGGAAGTACCCTCCCCTATATAAGCCCCTCCCATCCGGGAGCACCTCAGTTTTTTGCCAGTGTCTAAGGTGTTGGCCAAGAAGAAACATGTGTTTTTCACTGAGCTTGCGTACAGGTTCTTTTGGGCCTCAGTAAGCTATTCCGGATCCGACCAAAAAAGCTTCATAGCTAAACGATCGGTACCCGGGCCTTGCAGAGAAGAGCAAGGTTCTGCCTGTAATGCTTCTCTTAGGAGAGCTGGACCCTGGGATCCAGAGCTCTGGTCATACCCACGACCAAGATGTTTTCTGTGCAGGGTGCTATACAGGTCCAGGGGAGTGGAATCCTTGGGAACCCGGTCCCTGAAGGTTTGATTACAATGCCTGCCGTGATAGGTGAAGTTTGGGCTTTTGTGGACCAAACAAAGTCCTGCGGCGGGGAACAGGTAAGTGGGGGCCCCCAGGAACTTGGTTCTATTGGGGGACCCCCAAGCCTAATTTGTCTTTCTGTCTGTTACCTAACGGTATTCCCGCTAATATCTGTGCATGCCTGTAACTACTAAAAAAATTTAATAATTTTTAATGGTGGTCAAGAAAAAAAAAAAAAAAGAATGTTTTTTTATATATGTTTAGTATATTAAACTGCGGTACCTGTGTTTGTCCACTAGAGGCCGCTGTGGAATGTTTTTCTTGTCATATGGACTAGTTTCTTCTCAGAGAGCAAAGTCCAGGCAGCTGGTGAGTTCTCCTACAGGAAACTGTTTCCTCTGCCATGTTGCAGTGTTCGTCTATCCCCCGGCCTGCGGCAAAGGGGGCCCTGGCTCCTGTCCCTGGTTTCCATGTTTGAAAATTAGCGCCGAGGCGCACGTGGCCGCGCGCGTGCACGCGCCTCTATATATAGAGGTGGCCGGAAAAAGGGGGCGGGGCCTGGGGGATGACGCTCTGTGCGCGCCGCAGCGCTTCTGCGCATGTGCGGGCGTCCCAGCAGGTTTTTAAAAAGCCACATTATTGCAGTAAGCTGGCTATGAAGTACAGAGACAGAGCTGGCAACATTTAAAGGCATACAGCAAGCGGTTGATACAGGCATCCCCTAGAAAGGCACATTAGTAGACACCAACTGTTTATTATAGCAGCATTTATGCTAGACTATTATCAGTAACTGGTGTATTTTCGGCTGGAATACCTCAGCTTTGTGGCTTAGGAATATGCCGTCTAAAAACTCCGGGACTAGAAATTCCAGGAGGAATAGGGGGTCTCCATCGGGCTCTGAGAATCAGAGGTTAGTGACCGTAGGGCACCCCCAGGAGTACCTGGTACTGTGGCTGTCCCCAGTTCACCTGCTCCTGTGTATGTAACAGAGGAGGTTTTTTCCTCAGCTCTGGGAGGGCTGGAAGAGAGATTGTCAGCACTAATTGCTGCTTCCCTGTCACAGGAGAAAAGCGCTCGATCTCCGTCTCCTCCCTCAGAGTGCCTGTTAACAGAGCAACAGTCCCATACAGAGAACGACCTACCTGAGGGGGATCAGGATGAGGTTGATTCAGTTGTAGAGGAATCAACAGTGGAGGAGCCGTTCTCAGCATCACATGCTGAGAGGTTATGGGTGCAGTCCCTGACTAATATGGTCCGATCAGCATTTAAAATGCCACTTGCGGAGCCATCCTCCTCTTCTGTCTCCTCGTTGGGGTCGCTAAAAGCTCCCCAGACTGTTTGTTCTTTTCCGATCCATCCTTTACTGGAGGGGCTCATTTACCAGGATTGGGAGCATCCTGACAAAATATTTACTCCCCCCAAGAGATTTCCGGTGGTCTATCCTATGGAGGATAAGTTCGTCAGAAAATGGAAGGTCCCTACAGTGGACGCAGCCATCTCTTGTGTGAATAAATCACTGACATGTCCGGTGGAAAATGTCCAAATGTTCAAGGACCCAATAGATAAAAAATTGGAGTCCTTATTGAAATCTGCTTTTTCTACAGCAGGATTGGTGACACAACCAGCAGTGGCAGCTATAGGGGTCTGCCAAGCAGTGAAGGATCAGTTGAAACAGGTCTTAAGGGACGTGCCAGATCAGCAGGCTCTTGCTCTAGCTGATCTACCTAGAGCCTTATGCTTTGCGGTGGACGCTATAAAGGATTCAATCCATCAGGCCTCCCGCCTTACGCTGTCTGTAGTACATATGCGCAGGCTTCTATGGCTCAAAAACTGGTCTGCTGAAGCTCCCTGTAAAAAATTGCTGGTCAGCTTCCCATTTCATGGGGAGCGCTTATTCGGGGAAGACCTGGACAAGTATATCCAGAGAATTTCCAGCGGTAAAAGTACACTCTTGCCGGTCAAAAATAGAGTTAGAGGTCCCTCTTTTAAGAGGCCGGCTTCTCCAGTCCCTAGGACATCGGCTGTGAAACAGTTCCGATGGCCTCCCCGGTCAAATCCCGGAGGTAAAAATCAGGGACAGTTGCAGGGTAACAAGAAGCCCTGGAGCAGGAGAGGTACAAAACCTCCCCCAAAGTCAAATGCATGAAGGGTTGCCCCCACCCAATCGGGTGGGGGGAAGACTTCAGTTGTTCACAGAAACCTGGCGGGACACGATCCGAGACAGATGGGTGCTCTCCGCAGTAAATCTGGGATACAAATTGGAGTTAAAAAACTCCCCTCCTTCCCGCTTTATAAGGTCGAACGTGCCAAGGGATCCCCAGAAGAGAGGATCCCTCCTGTTGGCACTGGAACAATTATTGCTTCAAGCAGTAATTATAGAGGTCCCCCTGGAAGAATGGGGGTTCGGGTTTTACTCAAACCTCTTTACAGTTCCGAAGCCAAACGGGGACGTGAGGCCCATATTAAATCTAAAAGGGCTAAACAAATTCCTACATATCAGGACTTTCCGGATGGAGTCGATCCGATCGGTAGCCACTGCCCTACAAGGGGAGGAATGGTTAGCCTCGATCGACATCAAAGATGCGTATTTGCACATCCCCATCTTTCCAGCCCACCAAAAATTTCTACGCTTTGCGATAGAAGGGCGCCATTTTCAGTTCAGAGCCTTACCCTTCGGTCTGGCCACAGCACCAAGAGTGTTCACAAAAATTCTGGCCCCATTATTGGCCAATCTAAGAACACGAGGTGTAACGATAATGGCATATCTAGACGACTTGTTGCTGATAGACCACTCAGTGGAAAAACTAGAAGTGGTTGTTCACGAGACAATCAAGTATCTGGAATATCACGGTTGGATTATCAACCGAGACAAGTCAGCCCTAAAACCAGTCAAAAGTCTGGAATACTTGGGGCTAAGGCTGGATTCAGACCAGAGAAAAATTTTCTTGCCTCGAGAAAAGGGGTCGTCTTTGAGAGATTTGATCCACTTAGTGGGTTCAAAAAGACAGCCATCCATACGCCTGTGCATGAGGCTGCTGGGAAAAATGGTGGCATCATTCGAAGCAGTACCCTACGGTCAATTCCATTCAAGGAAGTTGCAAAGGGCCATACTGTCAGCCTGGAACAAAAAAGTTCAGGCTCTGGACGTACCAATGTCCTTGTCCCCTTCCGTTCGCAGAAGCCTCCGTTGGTGGTTGGTTCCCCGGAATCTGGAAAGAGGGAAATCCTTCAGTCCGATTTCTTGGAAGGTGGTCACTACAGATGCCAGCCTTTTAGGCTGGGGAGCAGTACTGGAGCAATGGTCTCTCCAGGGCAGATGGTCGGATGCAGAAAAGGCCCTGCCCATCAATCTCTTAGAGATACGAGCAGCCCGGTATGCCCTAGTAGCATGGACATCCAAACTCCAAGGGTCCCCTGTCAGAGTTCAGTCAGACAATGCCACAGCAGTGGCATATATCAATCGTCAGGGGGGCACCAGGAGTCGTGCAGCCCAAAGGGAAGTAAATTACATCCTGAGATGGGCAGAAAGATATGTCCCAGCCATATCTGCGGTATTCATTCCAGGGGTGGAGAATTGGAAGGCGGACTTTCTAAGTTGCCAACAATTATGCCCAGGGGAATGGTCCCTTCATCCCGAGGTTTTCCGGACAATATGTCAGCGGTGGGGAACACCGGATGTAGATCTGCTAGCATCCAGGTTCAACACGAAAGTGGACAGGTTTGTCTCTTGGACAAGGGATCCCCTAGCGTGCGGCTCGGATGCCCTAGTGTTCCCTTGGGATCAGTTCAAGCTGATATATGCATTCCCACCGCCACAATTGTTACCTCGATTACTCCGCAGAATCAGGGTAGAAAAGAAACCAGTGATTCTGGTGGCTCCAGCGTGGCCCCGAAGAGCATGGTACGCGGAGATCGTAAAAATGTCTGTGGGGAGTCCTTGGACCCTCCCACATCGTCCGGACCTGCTTTCGCAGGGACCGATATACCACCCTTCCTTACCAGCCCTAGGTTTGACGGCCTGGCTATTGAAGCCCACATTCTAAAAAGGAGAGGGCTCTCTGATGCTGTGGTGTCTACCATGATCAATGCCAGGAAACCGGTATCCAGGCAGATCTACTATAGAATCTGGAAGGCGTACATCGCCTGGTGTGAGGCCAGGAAATGGCATCCACGTAAATACGTAATAGGTAGAATTCTGGACTTCCTACAATGGGCTGTAGATAGGAAGCTTGCCTTGAGTACTATCAAAGGTCAGATTTTGGCCTTGTCAATATTTTTTCAAAGGCCCTTGGCTTCGCATTCACTAGTCAAAGCCTTTATACAAGGAGTGATGCGTATTAGTCCTCCGGTTAATATTCCCATATGTCCATGGGATCTAAACTTGGTTCTGTCGGTTCTACAGAAACAACCATTTGAACCATTACAGCATATTTCCTTAGTGCTTCTCACCAGGAAATTGATTTTTCTAGTAGCCATTTGTTCGGCTAAAAGAGTATCGGAATTAGCAGCTATGTCCTGTAAGGAGCCATATCTGGTTATCCATAAGGACAGAGTAGTGTTACGTCCTCATCCAGCCTTTCTTCCTAAGGTGGTATCGAGTTTTCATTTGAACCAAGATGTGGTTCTTCCTTCTTTTTTCCCCAAGCCTACTTCGGTAGAGGAAAAGTTATTGCATTCTTTGGATGTAGTAAGAGCAGTTAAAGCTTATCTAAAAGCCACTGCTCAGATTCGCAGAACGGATACTTTGTTTATTCTGCCGGAAGGCCCCAGAAAGGGTCAGGCAGCGTCAAAATCTACTTTAGCCAAGTGGATTCGACAGGTCATAATACAAGCCTATAGCTTGAGAAGTAGACCGCCTCCGTTCAAAGTTAGGGCGCACTCCACGAGAGCAGTTGGAACTTCATGGGCAGTGCATCACCAGGCCTCCCTGGCTCAAGTCTGTAAGGCCGCAACATGGTCTTCAGTACACACGTTTACTAGGTTCTACCAGGTGGACGTTAGAAGTCAGGAGGATGTCGCCTTTGGGCGCAGTGTGTTGCAGGCCGCAAAAGATCCTCATGTCTGATAGCGCTCAGCTTATATATGGTGTATCCCCCCCCTCATTTGGCATTGCTTTAGGACATCCCATTAGTAATGACTATGTCGCTCTGTGTCCCGTGATGTACGAGAAAGAAAATAGGATTTTTATAACAGCTTACCTGTAAAATCCTTTTCTTGGAGTACATCACGGGACACAGAGCTCCCGCCCCTCTTTGGGGACACTTATTGCTTTGCTACAAAACTGAGGTGCTCCCGGATGGGAGGGGCTTATATAGGGGAGGGTACTTCCGGTTTTGGAAGTTGCCAGTGCCAGCACCTGACGGTAACTATATAACCCATTAGTAATGACTATGTCGCTCTGTGTCCCGTGATGTACTCCAAGAAAAGGATTTTACAGGTAAGCTGTTATAAAAATCCTATTTTTTTCAATGACATTAAAAACGGTCGTGTGTACGCGGCACTAGACTCTGATCCTATACAAAGGCTACTATTATCAACTTATGAAGTTCGTCCATTAATTTCTTTATTAGAATCGAGAAATCAAGCGCTGGATAAGGGTTTCCTTACGGGAAAATTGTTTGATAAGGTATGGCAGGAAATGAATAGAGTTACAGAAATAAAGGGATATACATCATATACTCCAATATGGAACAATAGTAGTTATCTGGAACTGACGAAAATGGAGGGGTTTGAGTTTTGGAGGCAGTAGAGATTAAGGTATATGTCACAGTTATTCAAGGAAGACAAGATGAAAACCTAAGAAATGTAACATTTAAGAAATTAATATAATATTCCAAATCAAAGATTCTTCCAATTTTTACAGCTTAGGCATGCATTAAAAGCACAGGGTAGTACGCATGAATTGAAGTTTAATAAATCAGTGGTAATAACCCCGTTGGATAATATGATATATTATTTGATACATTTTAAAGGTACTGTGGATTAACCTGCAAGAACAGCCTGGTCAGGTGATATAGGGCCAATCTCAGACGAACAATGGGCACGGGCACTTTCAGCATTACCTCATGCTTCTCTATCCCCAACACAAAATTTAACACAATTATTCAACCTACACAGGGCACATTATACACCAGAGAAATCATTCAAATGGAAACGCAGAGACACAGATCAATGTCCTAGATGCAAAGGGAGAGCAGCCAATTTAATTCACATGTTATGGAGATGCCCTAAACTCCATCAATACTGGCATGGGGTGGTATCTATGATTAATAGTGTATTTGAGAGTGGGTTGCCTATAGAGCTGGGGGGATGTCTTCTGGGAATCTTGGATGAATTAAGAATACGGGGGGAATATATTGTTTCAATTAATAGAAGTCTGTTTCAGGCCCGCAAGCTCATAGCACAAAATATAAATAAATATCCACCCATTGCAATAGAATGGAAAACACAAGTGGGGACACCATAATTAAAGAAAAATATACTTTCCTGACAGACTCCATGGCAGCCTACGTGTGGGTTAACCCCGCCTCCTCTCCAATGCTATAGGATCCCATACCCATAAAAGTAAGCTCACCTCTCAGTACTGTGTTCCTTTTTTGTCCTCCTCCAATGGACAAAGATGCACGTCCGTTCAGATGTCCCAGGATGGATGGCACACCTTTTAGCGGTGCAGCTCGGAACCCAACCACGGGCGGGTGGAGAGCTTGTAGCAACCATGAACTTCTGGATTGGAGTTGCTGCAGTGTGCCTAAGATCAGGACGTCCTCGGCTGGCAAGGTCTGCAACTTTATTCTTATGCTCCATGGCGGTCGCCTCTGTGTATTATATGTATTGTTTGTCTTTCCTTTATGCCCCTGCTCTTCCCTAATGGCGGCAGGAAACGCTCTGCGTCCCAGCTCACAGCGGTGACCCGATTCTTGGGCGCCGCCGCCATTCGTGCATGCGCAGTGTCCGCTCTCAGAGCGAGGCTTGGTTCACGCATGCGCGGTTCAGCGGGTCCCTCGGCAGCCGCGCAGGCGCCGAGGATGGCTTCTCCACCACGCAGGCACTGTGTAGATAGGCGTTGACGTCACAGGCGGAGATTTTAAAAAGTTGCTGTTCGCCTGTGTCATTTGGGATTTCCCCTGACTGGATCACCCTGCTGTTTTTTCTCAGGTCAGTGTGCTTTTTTACCGTATTGCTAAAGGCTTAGGTGTGTAGATATTTATATGTGTATATTTAATACACTTCACGTTGTATAAATGCCTATTGTCATATGCTCAGTCCCTTTTAAAGGGCAAGTTACCTATTTATTTTTTTGTATGACACTGTAGGTTTTCTTGTCAACCCGTCCCTATTGTGACCTTTTAGTCCAGAAGTTATGGACCATTCACCGCTTACATGTGGCCAGCTCTCACGCACAAGGTATGTGCGGGAGAGGGGAGAGCTTGGGGAACAGTCGCAAGTATTTGTGTTACTTGATGGCTTGTTTTTTCTCCCAATCCTTTTTTCTTTTAGCCCTTCCGAACCGGATCATAAGATATCGGTCCAGGACAACACAGACCTTGCCAGGCCGCAACTAAAACATTCATCTAAATCCAGACGTGATTCGCCGTCTGCATCTCACCACCAGAGGAGACGCTCCTATTCCTCCTCCAGACACCGCTCCCACCGCCATGACAGTCACTCTGATCAGAGAGCCTGCTGGGGATGCGACACACGAGTCCCAGAGAGCAAATCATTATGCAGTCATTGCTATGCCCATGCAGTTGGGGAAAAAGAGACAGAGGATCAACGTATCGAGTCTCTAGTAAAACGGGTGGTGCAACGTTCTCTGAAGGAGATGGATACTTCCCACGCACAAAGCCAGCCCAGCACTACTCGGTCTGGTTCCCCGGCTGATGGGGTCCATGAAGTCCTAGGACCTTCCCAGCCCTACGCTTCCTCCCCTGTTCCCTCGGAGGGAGAATTGGAGAGTGATGAGGAGAGCGTGGAATTTGACTTTTCTCTAGTGACTCCGCTTATTAAAGCAGTCAAAGATGCCCTTATGTGGGATGACCCATCTACTCCCCCAGCCAAGCAGAATTTTTTTTTCAAACGCCTGGGGAAAGAGCGCCCAAGTTTTCCACTCTTAGCTGAACTAAAGGGCATTTTTGATGAGGAGTGGAGTAAAGTGGACAGGAAGTCCTCTATGACAAATAAAGCCTCTAGAATGTATCCCTTCAAAGCGGATGAGGTAAAATACTTGGAGAACATTCCTTCTGTAGACGCGGCTGTAATGCGTCTGACTAAACACGTCACGCTCCCGCTAGATGATGCGGTATCCCTCAAGGACAGTCTTGACAGAGGAATGGATCAGGACCTCAAAAGAATTTACGGTCTTGCTGGTACAGCTTGTAAACCTGCCCTGGCTTTGGCAGCCGTGTCCAAGGCTATGGAGGCATGGACTGAGAATGTAGATTCCTTTTTTAAAGGTGTTTCAGAAGAGCTGGCCAGGAATTCGGCAGCAGCAGAACTAAAACTAGCGGTGGCCTTCCTGGGGGAAGCATCGGTTTATCTGATCCGTCTACTGTCCGGAATTATGCTATCCTCAGTTGCGGCTAAATGAGCCCTATGGCTGCGCCCTTGGCAGGCTGACCCATCTTCTAAGCAAACTTGGTGCAAGATTCCTTTCGAAGGATCATCGCTGTTTGGTAATAAATTAGATGACGTCATAGCTAAGGCCACAGGTGGAAAATCAGGCTTTCTTCCACAGGACAAGCGTCCACAGGGTCGAAGGAAGCCCCAGTTCAGAAGACGCAACCTGGAGCGTTTGAGGGAAGCATGCTCCTATAGACCTGGCCGGGACTTCAGAAGAAACTGGAGTAGAGGCCAAGCGTCCTTTCGCAAGCCAGCGAAAAGCCAGGCGTCCAATGGTCGCGATCAGGCTAAATCCTCGATCTCAGACTTCTGGGTCGTCAAGACAGTTTAGTCAGGTCACGCATGGTCCTTCTCCCGCATTCCTCCCCCCAGATTCGTCTCCACCCTACTCCCATGTGCGGAAGAACAAAAACAGGCCTTACCGTCCTACGTAGATCTGCTGAAAATCCAGGGAGCAGTAGTTCGTGTCCCAGAGGACGAACAGTTCCAAGGGGTATACTCCCCCCTTTTCTTAGTCCAAAATAAAAGTGGTGCCTGGCGCCCGGTAATAGCCTTGACATACCTGAACAAATATATAAGGCACGGAAAATTCAAAATGGAGACTCTGTCAACAATTCAACAAGCCATACAGCCAGGCGACTGGATGATTTCAATAGACCTGAAAGACGCCTATTTCCACGTGCCAGTGGCAAAAGAATTTCTAAAGTACCTCCGGTTCCATGTCAGGCAGGAACATCCGCAATTCATCTGCCTGCCCTTCATGTTGACGACTTCCCCTCGAGTTTTCACCAAGGTCCTCTTGGCCGTAGTGGCCCTCATCAGGCTGAAAGATGTGCGTGTTTATCATTATTTAGACGATCTGCTAGTTCTGTCTCAAAACAAAGAACAGCTGCTAATGCTCAGAGAACAAGTGATCTCAACCCTTTCCAGCTTCGGATGGCTCCTAAACCTGGAAAAAAGCCACCTGGATCCAGCCCAACGCTTAATATATCTAGGGGCTCAGTTCAACACAGTGGAGAACACCATCTCCCTCCCGGTAGAGAAGATTCCGGTGATTTGGGAGAGGATTTCTCGGGCTCTGAATGCCCCTCGTCTGAAAGCGTCACAATGCCTAAGAATCATCGGCACGATGGTCTCCACGACCCCCATGGTCAAATGGGCTCTTTGGAGGCTGCGCCCTTTCCAGTCAGGGTTCCTCCGGCAGTGGAAGTCAGGGGACAAGAGTCAACTTATCCACATATCGGCAACAATGAGGAACAGCCTCTTTTGGTGGCTCCAGCTCAAGAATTTGCAAAACTGTCACTCCATTGCCCCTATCTCCTGGATCACAGTCACGACCGACGCCAGCGGTTCCGGCTGGGGCGCTCTATGTGGTCAGAACCTTGCGCAGGGCAGGTGGGACGCTCGTCTCTGCAACCCAGGCTCCAATGTCCTGGAGCTTCCGGCGGCTTGGTGTGCCCTCCAATCCTTCTCTCGGTTCCTGAAAGGAGAATCGGTGTTGATAAGGATGGACAACACTACGGCAGTGTCATACGTGAAGAGGTAAGGGGGGACACGGAGTTCCACGATTCTTATAGAAGTCGAACCTATTATGACTTGGGCCCAGAAAAATCTGGCCAACATATTAGCAGTTTTCATTCCTGGAGTTCAGAACTCCCAGGCAGATTTCCTCTCACAGACTCAACTAGACAACAACGAATGGTCCCTCCATGTGCAGTCATTCAAATGGATTCTGTCCCTGGGAGTCAATCCAGAGGTGGACCTATTCGCTTCCCCCTGCAATTCCATAGTAGCGAAGTTCTACACTCGGGCCGCTGCAGCCAGGCATTCGGAACGGATGCCCTGACGGATCGATGGAGGTTCAAGAGGGCATATGCTTTTCCCCCGATCCCAATTATTCTCAAGTTCCTGCGGAGACTCCAAGCGGAATCAGTAAAAGTAACAGTGGTGGCTCCCTACTGGCCGAACAGGCCTTGGTTTCCTCTCTTGATCCAACTGAGCTACCGGGACCCAGTACCTCTTCCTCTCAGGCCGGACCTTCTCTCTCAAGGGTCACTCCTACACCCTTGTCCGGCATTGATGAGACTGACGGTCTGGTTTCTGTAGAGGGAGAGGCTGGAATCCCTTGGTTGCACCTCTAGAGTGATTTCTACACTGTTGAGCTCAAGAAGGGCAAGTACTAACAAGGTTTACGGAAGAATCTGGGCCAAATTCGTCGAGTTCTCCTCTGCTTCGGGGAGGTCCTTCAGAAATCCAGGAGTTCAAGATGTTCTCAGTTTTCTTCAAACCGGACTAGACTTATCTTATCTGTCAGTTCTTTGAGAGTTCAAGTTTTGGCCTTATCAGCTTTCTCTGGGATATCATGGGTAGTCCATCCCTATGTCCGTCAATTTTTCCCGGGGGGCGTCAAGAATTAAACCCCAAAGGAAACCAAGATTTCCCAAGTGGGATCTTCCTCTCGTTCTAGATTCTCTGACTGGACACAGTACGACGGGGCCCTCCCCGTCCTCCATTAAGGACTTTTCAGCAAAAGTAGCCTTCTTAGTCGCCGTCTCCTCGGCTAAGAGGGTCTCTGAGATCGGGTCACTGGGTCATGAAGAACCTTTTCTAACATTTTTTCCGGATCGAGTAGTCCTTATACCCATGTTGGGTTCAAACCTGAAAGTGTCTTCAGTATTCCACGAGAATCAGGAAATTGTTCTTCCTACATTCAAGCCTGCGGAATCTAATGAAACTCATCCATTGGATATAGGCAAAATCCTGAAAGAATATTTGGAGATTACTTCTCCCTTCAGACGATCTGATCATCTATTCGTACTGCATTCAGGCAGCAATAAAGGGAAGAAAGCTTCAACCAGGATAATTGCATCCTGGATTGTCCAAACAATCCAACAAGCATATAGGGCTAAGGGCTTGGCTCCTCCACAGGCGGTGACGGCACACTCCACCAGAGGGATGGCAGCATCTTGGGCGGCGGCCCAACATGTGGCTCCAGATGTCATCTGCAAAGCGGCCTCGTGGGCCTTTATCAATACATTTATGGCCCACTACTGTATAGAGCCTGCATCACTGTCTTCTGTTAATTTTGGGTTAAGAATCCTGTCGGTTGACGGGACAAATTAAAATTATTTTCTTTCTGCATACCCACCTGTGTGGTCTGGCTAGTTATTTCCCACACGTAGGCTGCCATGGAATCTGTCAGGAAATAGGAAAATTTATTATCAAATACATACCGTAATTTTCCTTTCCTGATGGACTCCATGGCAGACGGAGTTCCCACCCTAAAAGAAAATAATAATGAAAGAGAGGAAGTAAGTGTCCAAGAGTCGGCTAGTTACGGGACACAGTACTGAGAGGTGAGCTTACTTTTATGGGTATGGGGTCCTATAGCATTGAAGAGGAGGTGGGGTTAACCCACACGTAGGCTGCCATGGAGTCCATCAGGAAAGGAAAATTACGGTAAGTATTTGATAATAAATTTTCCTATTTTTTACATAGAGGATGTTTAGGGAAATTTGAAAAAATATTGGGAAGATGGTTTGATATTTTGGAGGCATGACGAGAGAGAAGCGGACAAATGTCTAAGTAGGGGTGGGGGGAGAGAGGGGGGAACATGGGGGTTAGGGAAGTTGGGGTTGAGTTAAAAAAAAAATGTTTTTCTTTTTTTTTTTTTTTTTACCCTCTCAATACGCGCCCGGGTTGTATGTTGTTTTTGTTATATTTGTTGTTTGTATATAAAATAATTAAAAAGATGATTTGATCAAAAGGAGTCCATCACTAAGAGTCTCCCATAAGCCTGCGGTATTCTGATGTGGTTTGGAAGCAGGTCCAGCAAGCCCATGTATTGGTAAATCTGGAGGTGCTGTCCTGTGTCCCTGCAATAAGTTCCTCCATATGCGCTATTTTGCAGAGACGAGAAAGTGAGCCACGGGAGGTATGTTTAAAGATAACATGTGGAGGATGAAGCGCAATGCAAAGGGTCACAGCTGAGAAGGAAGTCAAGGTGATGTCTGGCTGGGTGTGCTGACCCTTTTTTAAATCTATTGGAATTTAAAAGTGGGCATCGGGCTGTGGAATACTGCCGAGCTCCTGGAGTGTCCTGTCTTTACAATGCTGTATGGATCTCTTTATTACTGTACAGGGATCAATGGGATCTGGTAAGAGGCTATTGGGTGTGTGATGGAAGGCACAAGGTGATCATTTATTCATTTCAAGGTTTATTCACTTCCTTCGATGGATGGTTGGAGTTTTCTTTATTGGGACATTCGATGTATAAACTCACTATTTGAAAAATGTTCGATGAATGATTTATGACTATATGACTATTGGACACTTTGATTGCACATTGTATGGTGTTTTGGTTTTATTTGTATTTGTACATGTTGAGGTTACTTTATTGTGTGGATGCAAACTTATTATATGTATATACATTTTTTTACCATCTAGTATTTGGATGTTTAGTAGGTGCAGCTCCGGGCACATTATTTTACACGAAGTGCAACATTTTTTTATGTTTATGTATCACAAGTGATGAACAACATCCCTTGTGATAGCATGGGCAGTGCTCTCGGGCCTACTTGAAAGCCACAGCCTGTATTCCTAATACTGAGTCAATTATTTGGATGGGAAGAAAGCAATGCTCCAAATATCTCCTGCAGCACGGAGCGGCTCACAGCAGGGGTCCGGTGTATCCCTGTTCACCATTTCAGGTCCGATTGCAGTTCGAATTTTTGGCTGAATTTGTCCCTGAAATGGACCAGAAGACGCACAGGACTCCTGTGCAATTCGCTCCAAAGCCGCTCTGGAGATGTGTGAACCAGCTTCATAGAGAGACAGTCACAATCTCCTGACATAGGAATTGAATGCGGGGAAACCCGCATCCAATTCGCAATAGCGCGTGAACCCAGCCTTACTGAAGTGAAATCGGTTGTAGTAGCCCAGACCCCCGAAAGGTAGTCACATATCATATATCACAAGTTATTTACGGAACTATCTAATACAGGCTATACTTAACCCAATTAGTCCAGCGTGGTCCATAGTTCAAAATAACCACTTTGGATCTTTGTAGACGGCATCCTGAATAAATAGGGCCCTGAAGCACATGCACAGGATGAAAAGAACACTGTGGGGACATTTTGAAAAGAAAGGTTATACAACTCTGGGCATGGCCACTTAGTGTAGAGATAAATATTGGACCCGGTGGGCTCCACTCAAGCGGTTGGAGGCATACCGTAAGGGGAAAATCGTACAAAGTGGACAGTTGTCCTTCAAAATTTACCCAGTAAAGATATTGCCCATTCAATTTGGCAGTGCCCCATCATAAATTCCTTCCATATTACTTCTTTTCAGTTTTCTCTGTAAAGTGATGCAGAATTCCAACATTTTTACAAGATGAAAATATGAGTCTGGAGTGTAAGCCATAGTTGTATCTTTTAGGTCGCAAAATATTTTATATATTTATATTTCTCCTATCACCCTCCAGGACGGCACACCTGAGAGATGAGGGCTCCTCCCTACAGGAAACACAATCAATTGACAGCTTGTTATAAGTCCCCACCCTTCCACTTGATGCCCAGTATTGATTGTGTCTCTCCCGAACACAGCGACATGTTTGTTTTGTTTGAGAACCTATAGACCGGGGAGGGTCTGATGGTACCCCTGTTGAGACAGGTTTTAGGGAGGCCGGGGAGGGCTAAACTAACCTGTAGGCTTCTGTCCTTCTCACAGGTCGCCCCAAGTATGGACCAGCGGTCTAGCCGTGGGAGTGCACGCCATCGCTGTAGTTCAAAAACGCCACCATCAAGCCACTCTCCTCACTTCCGGGTTCTCTATACAGGAAGCACTGTTCTCCAAGCCTCGTTCTGAACGGCCGCGACACAGTGTAACCCGGAAGTGCTAGAACGCTGGGAGACAGCGTGGAGAGCGGTGTGGACACGGCGGAAAGGGTCGGCTTATGGTACCAGCCTCTCTAGCGGTACTTGCAGCCCAGGACCCAGCCAACCTCCTCACAGAGCAAGAGGAAGGGAAGGCCATTGCGACTGCAGGCAGATCCAGGTCGGGGACCGGTGGGTACAAGACCCCCTTGGAAAGGGAGGGAGAAAGGGAGTGAGAGTTCCTGGCCCTTAGGGATCTGAAATCCCGGGACCAGCCAGAACAGTAACTGGACTTCACTTCTCACTTACCCTTTCCCCTCCCCAGTACAAACCTGCAGTCCTAAGGAAAGACGAGGCAATGTTATGCATGTGTATTATATCTCTTGTCTTTCAGAAACCCCCTGCGGAACCCAGGAGGCCTCAGTACAACCTCCTGCCGCGACAGGGAATAGTTCCTCTAAAAGATGTGGGAACTGTGGGGATAAACTCCCTAGGTCCCACTCGAAGGCCCTTTGCTATAAATGTATAAATAATTTAGCAGGGAAGGAGGCTTCTGCAATGATGAAAAAATTCCTTGCATCTATGCAGATGGAAATGCTGGCAACAGTTAAAGCTTTCCGTGAAGCCGCTGGACAGTCAGCAACCCAAGGTCCTGACACAGAGGAGCTTACCCCTAGAGAAGGCACATCCTCCCAAAAAAGCCTTTTTACAGGGGGACCTAGTGCCCACCTCCCACCCTCACAACCACCTCCTCTAGAGCAGGTAGAGGAAGCAGAGGAAGAAAGGGGGGAGAGAGAAAGCCTAGCCAGATCCGGTCACAGCTCAGAGGGGGAGTTGGATATATAATCCTTAAGCCTCCACTTCTGTTCCGGTTATCCTGGAGTTCCTCCGGGACAGAGTAGACAAAGATATAACAGTCAGTACCCTTCGGGTTCAAATAGCAGCCCTCTCAGTCTATCTTGAGAAAAGACTGGCAAAAGAGGACCTCATTAAGCGTTTTCTGTTAGCAAGGGAAAGAGTTTCCCCGGTCCTTAAAGGTAGTTTTCCACCTTGGGACTTGACTACGGTGTTAGAGGCATTATCTAAACACCCGTTTGAACCTATAGAAGAGGTTCCCTTTAAGTTTCTAACTTTAAAAATAGCATTTTTGTTAGCAATTACTACAGCCAGGAGGGTAGGGGATTTGCAGGGACTCCATGAAGGAACTATTCCTACTGGTACAGCCAGATAGAGTCACCCTCAGAGCAGATCCCTTGTACCTACCAAAAGTAGCATCCTTATTTCATAGGACGCAAGACATAATATTGCCGTCCTTTTGTGATAAACCAAAAAATGAGAACGAAAAGAAATGTCATTGTCTGGACGTAAGAAGGTGTCTCCTTACCTATCTAGAGAGAACAAAAAGTTTTAGGAGATCTAACCATCTGCTCATTTTGTACACTGGACCCAGGAAGGGACTTCAGGCCTCTAAAGCCTCAGTTTCCAGGTGGATCAGAGAAGCTATCGCTAGAGCTTATGAATGCTCTGGGATACCACCACCAGCTAAAGTCAAAGTCCATTCAACCAGATCACTAGCAGCTTCCTGGGCTGAAAAAGCAGGGGCCTCCTGGGAACAAATCCACAGCGCGGCCACCTGGTCCAGTCAGCATACGTTCCTGAAGCACTATCGTGTGGAAGTGTTGTCACAGCAAGACTTGGCCTTCAGCCGGAAGGTCCTACAAGCTGTGGTCCCACCCTGAAGGTAGGCCTGTGGTTACTTGATTATCCTCTCAGGTGTGCCGTCCTGGAAGGTGATAGGAGAAAACCTACGTTAGACTTACCGATAACGGTATTTCTACGAACCTTCCAGGACGGCAGGTCTACTTCCCGCCCTATGTGGAGGGAAAGATAAGCTAAAAGCTAGGTGGTAAGTACCTATATGGAGCTATGTCCCTTGTGAACCAGTTCGGGATTACTTTATTGCATACTGGGGATCAAGGGGAACAAGCTGTCAATTGATTGTGTTTCCTGTAGGGAGGAGCCCTCATCTCTCAGGTGTGCTGTCCTGGAAGGTTCGTAGAAATACAGTTACCGGTAAGTCTAACGTAGGTTTTTCTGATAGGTGAGAACATGTAAGGCTGTAAAAAAAAATGTACTAGTACCTGATGCTTACTGATTGGTTATTGTTTTCTTTTTTTATAGGGGAGGTCACACCTGGACTGACACAAACAGAATATGCCTTACGTCGTAACAAATTGATGGCTCTTATTCAGAAAGAATCTGAAATTCTTGGTGGATTAACAGAGCATGCTGTTATTGTTTTGGCAAATCCAACACTATACATGACAAGTGACATTCCCTTTCCATTTCATCAGCACAATGATTTCCTCTACTTGTGTGGGTTTCTAGAGCCAGAGAGTATCCTACTTTTACAGACTAAGCAAGGACATGCATTACCATCTCATACAGCCACACTATATGTGCCACGCAGAGACCCTGGCCGTGAATTGTGGGACGGACCTCGATCTGGAGTCGATGGAGCAGTTGCACTGACTGGGGTAGACCAGGCTTTCCCATTAGAAGACTTTAAACATGTAGCACCTAAGCTGCTTGGTATGTTGACCCTTTATTTGAAAGGAAATTTACAGTGTGTATACCAATAATTGATTTTGATGTTTTTTTGCTTTTATATTTCTCAGTATTTGAATGAAACTTTTTTTTCCTAAACTATGTAAGTAATTTAAATGAAATATTGAAATAGTGCTGCGCTACTGTATAAATCAACGTTTCTCAACCAGTGTGCCGCGGCACACTGGTGTGCCGTGAAGAGTCCCCAGGTGTGCCGCGGCAAAATGACCCCCAATATAGGCAGCTATGGCAGCTATCTGATGTTTTAACTACTGCTGGCCACTTGGTTAATAATATTTGTTATTACAGCGGTGCCAGTCCGCTGTGTAAAGCTCACTTCCCGCTGCCACAGGCACTCGGGAAGCTGTGCGGGCCTCCCAATCGCGTCTTGCCAACCGACTACGTCATCGGTTGCTATGGGAGTGTCGGGCGCACGCACTGCTATCCGTGACGTGTGAGCCGCGGGTGCCAGAGTAAATGCTGGCTGGCGCGCGTTTCCCTGAGGGGAGGAGAAGAACAACAACACGAGTAGAGGTGAAAGAACAGTGAGGAAACAAAACAGTGAGGAGACACAGGTACAGTACTTGTACCTGTCATTTTCAATGTATGATAGTTTTATTGCAGGCATGGTGTTTATAAAAATAAAAAAAACTACATAACACTTGTTGGCACTTTCATTGCCTCACTTTTCATTGCAGGCATGGCGATTTTTTTTTTTAAATGTAATATAATATACATGGGCTATGTGGGTTATTATTGATAATGATAACTATATTCTTCAATACTGCAGCGCAGGTGTAGCGCAGTGTACTTGCGGTTTTCATGTGGTTTCTCATAGACTTCTATTATGTCCCTCATTTTTGGTGTGCTTTCAGAAAATGTACCAAAAATGTACTACATAATAGAAGTTTATGAGAAACCACACGAAAACCGCAGGTACACTGCGCTACACCTGCGCTGCAACCAAACTGCAGTATTGGAGTATACAGTTATCATTATCAATAATAACCCATATAGCCCATGTATATTATATAAAAAAAAAAAATCACCGTGCCTGCAATGGATTGAGTCAATGTGAAAGTGCCCTAATTGTAACAAGTGTTATGTAGGTTTTTCAAAAGATCAATTTTTTTTATTTTTTATCTTTTGCTTTTAAAGGTAAAAGAGAGATATGAAGTCTTTTTGACCCCAGATCTCTCCATAAAGAGGACCTGTCATCCTTATATCTATTATAAGAGATGTTTACATTCCTTGTAACAGAAATAAAAGTGATATAAAAACAAATAAAAAAATGTAAAAGGGAAAGTGAAAAGAAAAAAAAGTTTAATAAATAAGACAACAATTTTTGTTAAGCACCCCCATCCCTACACAAGTGGATACGCAAGTCGCACACGCATATGTAAACAGTATTCGCACCACACATGTGAGGTATCACCGCACATGTTAGAGCGAGTGCAATAATTCTAGTGCTAGACCTCATCTTTAGCTCTAAACATGTAACCTGTAAAGTTTGTCATCATTCCACGAGTGTGCGCAATTTTAAAGTATGACATGTTAGGTATCTTTTTAACCGCCATAACATCATCTTTCACACTATACCCAAAAATTGGGGTATATATTGTGTTTTGTTTTAATTCATTGATGTGAATTTTTTACAAAAAGAAATGTGTTTGCAAAACCACTGTACAAATACCATGTGGCATAATTTTTTTTTCCACATTTTTGGTTTGGTGTGCCTTAGAGCTGCAACTAACGATTATTTTGTCTGTCGACTAATCTAACGATTATTTCTTCGATTAGTCACGACTAATAATTTTTTTATTTTTTTATTAATCTAGCGTGTTCTTTTTGTGATTAGCTAATTAATCCTTTGGATAACTTTACAAAAAATGATAAGTACAACTTCTAATATAAATATTTCAACTTTTATTACATTTTTTCCAAAAAATACTTCAAGTAAAATCCACACTCTCCCCCACTCACTGTATTATTCACAATCTCCCCCACTCACTGTAATATACACAATGATTGTGGATATTAGTGAGTGGGGGAGATTGTAGATATTACAGTGAGTGGGAGAGATTGTGGATATTACAGTGAGTGGGGGAGATTGTATAGTGAAGGGTGCAGGGGATGCCTGTACTATGTGTATATATATGTGTGTGTATATATGTATATATAGTGTGAGGGGTGCAGGGGATGCCTGTACTGAGTGTGTATATATATAGTGAGGGATGCAGGGGATGCCTGTTCTGTATATGGTGAGGGGTGCAGGGGATGCCTGTACTGTACATGGTGAGGGATGCAGGGGGTGCCAGTGAGGGTGAGGGGTGATGACCTCAGCGTGCACCTAGGCAGCCGCCGCCGCCGGGTGTACCAAGATGACCGCCGCTCCGGAGCTATTTCGAAGCCGCGGCCTTTCCTAAGGCCGAGGCCGCGGAGTGACTATTCAACGTTTTTCACGCACGTCGACTTATTTTCGTAGTCGACGCGTCATGGCAGCTCTAGTGTGCCTCGAGATTCTGACAGATTTTAAAGGGTGCCTTGGTTGAAAAAAGGTTGAAAAACACTGGTATAAATAACCGATGTTGACAGTATTTCTACCACAACGCGTAAAAGCAAAAACCTTCATGTGCAGTATTATAAATCTTGAAGAAATACAGTTTGTGAAAAAATATATCATGAAAACAAACAGTCTCTCTTTAAGATCCATGATCCATGGCCAGTAGCAATCAACTTCGATCTTCCGTGATAATAAATCCCTGCAACCAATAATGTGCTCATATAAATACACTTAATGCCACCTCAGTGCTCTCAGAACTCTAACTTCCAGAACGGCAATAACGCTCACATACCTGTGAAAGATGTGCCTAAAATAGTTGCTGGTAGTTAAAAAAGAAGTATGGGAATTTTTTTTTTATTAATCATACTTGCCTAGGTGGATGCAGCATCAGTCTGATGCTGCTTCTGTCAGCCGCCGGCTCTAAGACTCAGAACCGAGCAATCAAACATTGACGATCGCTCGGTTCTCAGTGCTCCCTGAGCAGAGAGCTGGTGACTGTGGGCTGTGGAGGGGGCGGGAATCACTGGCTTAGCCTCTCAGTGGCTTTCTGAGAGGCTGAGCCGAGTGGCAGTCCAGACATGTGGGCAGATCCCGACCATATGGTCGTGATCTTTCCTGAGCCTTGTCCGGCTCTGTGACATCAGCCGACAATGGCCTTTAGCCCGCTGTCTGCTGTAAACAGGTCACAGGAGTGCAAAACGATCTGCGCTCCTTTGATCCACAGGAGAAGTACAGCCAAACAAGCTTTGACTGTACTTCTCCTTTTAAAGTGATTGTTATTTCTATAGAAATAAATTGAGACTTTACAAACATGTTATACTTACCTGCTCTGTGCAGTGGATTTGCACAGAGCAGCCCTGATCCTCCTCTTGTAGAGTCCCTCTTCTGTGCTCCTGGCCCCTCCCTCCTGTTGAGTGCCCCCACAGCAAGCAGCTTGCTATGGGGGCACCGATCTGAGTCACAGCTCCCTGTGTCCATTCAGACGCAGAGCTGCAACCCGACCCCGCCCCCTCTCTCTCCTGATTGGCTAGCTGACTTTGACAGCAGCGGGAGCCAATGGCCCTGCTGCTGTGTATGAGCCAATCAGGAGGGAGAGTCTCAGACGGCCGACACACTTGTGGACATCGCTGGACAGAAATGGGGTTCAGGTAAGTATTAGGGGGGCTGCTGCACATAGAATGCAATATGATAAAAAAAAACCTTCAGACCTTACAACCCCTTTAAGCAGTACCTGACTATTTGAATGAAGGTGTTCTGTAAGACTTTTTTGACATGGGCAAGACATCTGGGCTGCATGAAAAACAGAGATGTAAAGAGACCACGCTTTGCATTTCCTGGAATCATCGCTATTTTCACCAGGGGGTCCCTAGTGGACAGGAGATCTTGTGGTATCCAGTCCGAGGCATGGAGAGACCCTGATGGTTTATACACATGCAAGTTATTGCCATTCTAGAGGTGAGAGTTCTGAGAGCACTGAGCTGGCACTGAGTGTATTTATATGGGCACATTATTGGGTGCAGGGATTTATTATCATGGAAGATCAAAGTGGATTGCTACTAGTCCTTAAAGTGGTAAAAAATTTGAATATCATGCAAAAGTTTATTTATTTCACTAATGCAACTTAAAAGGTGAAACTAATATATGAGTTCAAGCTGTGATTTGTCATAATTGTGATGATTATGGCTTACAGCACATGAAAACCCTAAATCCACAATCTTAGAAAATTGGAATATTGTGAAAAGGTGCTATATATTGTTACATTGTTCTAGGCTCAAAGTGTCCCACTCTAATCAGCTAATTAAGCCATAAGACCTGCAAAGGGTTCCTGAGCCTTTAAATTGTCTCTCAGTCTGTTTCAGTAGGAATCACAATCATGGTAAAGACTGCTGACCTGACAGTTGTGCAGAAAACCATCATTGACACCCTCCATAAGGAGGGAAAGCCTCAAAAGGTAATTGCAAAAGAAGTTGGATGTTCCCAAAGTTCTATATCAAAGCTTATTAATAGAAAGTTATGTGTAAGGGAAAAGTGTGGAAGAAAAAGGTGCGCAAGCAGCAGGGATGACCGCAGCCTGGAGAGGATTGTCAGGAAAAGGCCATTCAAATGTGTTGGGGACTTTCACAAGGAGTGGACTGAGGCTGGAGTCAGTGCATCAAGAGCCACCACACACAGATGGATCCTGGACATGGGCTTCAAATGTTGTATTCCTCTTGTCAAGCCACTCCTAAACAGCAAACAACGTCAGAAGCGTCTTACTTTGGCTAAAGAAAAACAGACCTGGTGTGTTTCTCAGTGGTCCAAAGTCCTCTTTTCTGATGAGAGAAAATTTTGCATCTCATTTGGAAACCAAGGACCCAGAGTATGGAGGAAGAATGGAGAGGAACACACTGCAAGATGCTTGAAGTCCAGTGTGACGTTTCCACAGTCTTTGTTGATTTGGAGAGCCATGTCATCTGCTGGTGTTGGTCCACTGTGCTTCATTAAGTCCAGGGTCAACGCAGCCATCTACCAGGAGATTTTTGAGCACTTTATGCTTCCTTCCGCAGACGAGCTCTATGGGGATGCTGACTTCATTTTCCAGCAGGACTTGGCACCTGCCCACACTGCCAAAAGCACCAAAACCTGGTTCAATGACCGTGGGATTACTGTGCCAGCAAACTCACCTGACATGAACCCCATAGAGAATCTATGGGGCATTGCCAAGAGAAAGATGAAAGACATGAGACCGAACAATGCAGAAGAGCTGAAGGCCCCTATTGAAGCATCCTGGTCTTCCATGCCATGCCGTATTGAGGCAGTAATTGATGCAAAAGGGGTCCAAACCAAGTACTGAGTACATATGCATGCTTATACTTTTCAGAGGTCCGATATTGTTCTATGTACTATGTTGTTTTATTGATTGCATGTAATATTCAAATTTTCTGAGATTGTGGATTTGGGGTTTTCATGAGCTGTAAGCCATAATCATCACAATTATGACAAATCACGGCTTGAACTATCTTGCTTTGCATGTAATGAGTCCATCTCATATATTAGTTTCACCTTTTAAGTTGCATTGGTGAAATAAATGAACTTTTGCACGATATTCAAATTTTTCGAGGTAAAATTAACAAGCATGTCATACTTACCTGCTCAGTGCAGTGGATTTACACAGAGCAGCCTGGATTCTCCTCTTCTCAGGTCCCTCTTCAGTGGCCCCGACCTCCTGTTGAGTGCCCCCACAGCAAGTAGCTTGCTATGGGGGCACCAGAGCCGAGCCACAGCTCCGTGTATTCATTCAGACATGGAGCCGTGGCTTGGCCCGGCCCCCTTTCTCTCCTCATTGGCTGACTGACTTTGATTGACAGCAGCAGGAGCCAAGGGTGCTGTGCTGCTGTCTCCACCAATGAGGAGGGGAGTTCCGGCCAGCCCAGTGTCTCATGCAACATTGATGGATCTAGAGGGGGCTCAGGTAAGTATTAGGGGGGCTGCTGCACACAGAAGCATTTTTTTCTAATGCATAGAATGCATTAAGATAAAAATACTTCTGGTTTACAATCACTTTAAAGAGAGTTTATTCATTTTCATGATATATTTTTTCAACTACATTTCTTCATGATTTCATGAAGGTTTTCATATGAAGGTTTTTGCTTTTGTGTTCTGGTTAAAACACAGACTTGATTATTCACTATATGTCAACATTGGTTATTTATACAGTAGCACAGCACTATTTCATCATTTAATTTATCTGTAGTGTGGGAACTAGGGATGAGCCGAGCACCCCCTGGTTCAGTTCGCAGCAAAACATGCGAACGGGCAAAAAATGTGTTCGAACACGCGAACACCGTTAAAGTCTATGGGACACGAACGTGAAAAATCAAAAGTGCTAATTTTAAAGGTTAATATGACAGTTAATGTCATAAAAAGTGTTTGGGGACCTGGGACCTGCCCCAGGGGACATGAATCAATGCAAAAAAACGTTTTAAAAACTGCCATTTTTTCGGGAGCAGTGATTTTAATAATGCTTAAAGTGAAACAATAAAAGTGAAATATTCCTTTAAATTTTGTACCTGGTGGGTGTCTATAGTATGCCTGTAAAGTGGCACTGTGTAGAACAGTCCCTGCACAAAATGACATTTCTAAAGGAAAAAAAGTCATTTAAAACTACTTGCGGCTATAATGAATGGTCGGGTCCCGGCAATACAAATAAAAGTTATTGAAAAAAACGGCATGGGTTCCCCCCCAGTCCATTACCAGGCCCTTTGGGTCTGGTATGAATATTAAGGGGAACCCTGAACCAAAATTAAAAAAGAAAATGCGTGGGGGTCCCCCCAAATTCCATACCAGTCCCTTCAGGTCTGGTATGGATATTAAGGGGAACCCTGCGCCAAAAAAATAAAATAAAATGCTTTGGGTTCCCCCCAAAAATCCATATCAGACCCTTATCCGAGCATGCAACCTGGCAGGCCGAAGGTTAAGAGGGAGGGTGAGAGAACGGCCCCCCCCTGAACCGTACCAGGCCACATGCCCTCAACATGGGGAGGATGTCCCCATGTTGATGGGGACAAGGGCCTCACCCCCACAACCCTTGCCCGTGGTTGTGGGGGCCTGCGGGGCGGGGGGCTTATCGGAATCTGGAAGCCCCCTTTAACAAAGGGGACCACCAGATCCCATCCCCCCTACATGAATTGGTAACGGGGTACATTGCACCCCTACCATTTCACCCAAAAAAGTGGCAAAAAAATTAAAAATAAACACAGACACAGCTTGGGACAAGTCTTTTAATAAAAAAATTCCAGCGATGTAATCACGAGAAACACCCGTTGCGTCAGAGGGGGGGCGGGGATACCCGTGACGCCACAGGGAAAACGCTGGAAACCTCCGTTGCGTCAGAGGGGGGCGGGATCATGGCTATATAAGAGCTGTCATGGCGGGTATCGCGTCATTCGGCGGCCACCTCCCATGGAGGCGGAATCGATCGTGGCGGCGTGTATTGTCAGGTTGTGGAAGGATTATATCGCTCAAAATTTTTTTTTCTTTTTATTTAAGGACTTGTGCCAAGCTGTGTCTGTGTTTTTTTACACTATTTGACACTTTTTTTGGGTGAAATGGTAGGGGTACAAACAGGGTTAGGGTTTCCCCTTGAAGGATAACCCAAAGGTCAGAAGGCGGGTTCCCAGAAGTCAAAGGTCACGAGGCGTGGCTGACCCACCTCCACCAAAGTGTACCGCCTACCCCAACTAAGTCGGGGAATGAACAAGCCAGGGAAAGTGTTTTGCTGTTTGTTCACAAAGGTTCTCTAACAAACCTCTGAGGACTTCACAGAACAGCTGTAATTAAATTACACACGGGTGGACTCTAATTACTAATTAGGTGACTTCTGAAGGCAATTGGTTCCACTAGATTTTAGTTAGGGTATCAGAGTAAAGGGGGCTGAATACAAATGCACACCACATTTTTCAGATATTTATTTGTAAAAAAATTGAAAACCATTTATCGTTTTCCTTTCACTTCACAATTATGTGCCACTTTGGTCTATCACATAAAATCCCAATAAAATACATTTATGTTTTTGGTTGTAACATGACAAAATGTGGAAAATTTCAAGGGCTATGAATACTTTTTCAAGGCACTGTAAGTCATTTGTTGTAGACAAAAGGAAAACTTAATGAAAATATAAAGAACTCTAAAATTATTCTAGGTAGATATGAAAAACATCACTGCATTTATTAAAAATGAATGTGAAAAATATATCCGCGCTTGGAAAATATAATAAAATAAAACAACCAGCAGCTGTGCATTATAACCCAGATGCCAGGCACAAGTAGTAATGTATAAATAAGGCCCCATTCACACTGGGGCGGGAAGGTGCGCTGTGGCTATTTTTAGCGCCGCTATACCTTCGTTTTTACCGTGGTATTCGGCCGCTAGCGGGGTGAATTTAACCCCCGCTAGTGGCCGAAAAAGGGTTAATAACGCCCGCAATGCGCCTCTGCAGAGGCGCATTGCGGGCGGTATTACCGCGGTTTCCCATTGCTTTCAATGGGCAGCAGCGGTAAAGGAGCGGTGAACACACCGCTCCTTCACCGCTGTAAAGATGTGGCTAGCAGGACTTTTGGAGCGGTCCTGCTAGCGCACCGCTTCAGAGTGAAAGCCTTTGGGCTTTCACAATGAAGACTGCAGGGCACGATTTTTTCAGGCGGTATAGCAGCGCTATTATTAGCGCTAAACCGCCTGAAAACCGTGTCAGTGTGAAAGGGGCCTAAAAGTGCAACGCTGGATAAGTAAGGTGCAATTCGTGCGAATAACACAATGCACGTGATATGTGCAAACATCCAAATAGATATACTAAAGTGCAATCTGTGCAGTCAATAATAAATTAACAATATAAGAAAACAATAAAAATTGCATAAAGACTGTGAAAAAATTCTAAAACACATATGCAATATTACTTCACATCAAAGAAAGTCCCATGGAGGAAAAGTGTATTGGAAATGACACCTGGCAGCGTGATACCCATCACCACAACAAAATGGAGGCTTACCAGAAAGCCAGAGAAGGAAGTCTGGATGTTTCACTCCAGTAGCCTTGGATAACATACACCAGAAAGTTCACAGCTGATAAGGGCTTGTTATTAGGAAACCTCAGTGCCAGAATGTATATGAAACAAAAGACTCTACATAGTGGGATATTGTCTCTCTCTCTCTCTCTCTCTTTCTCAGGTCCCTTAGTCGGGCGGGGAGGAGAAGTCAGGCAGCCGATCTCAGCACACAGAAGATGATCATCTTCTGTGTGCTGAGATAGGCTGCCTGACTTCTCCCTGACAACAAGTTCCCATAGAGCAGTGGTTCTCAACCTGGGGTCGGAACCCCCTCGCGGGTCGAATGACAATTTGCCAAGGGTCACCAAATCCTGGGCTGTTCCTGAAGCCCTTTTCGCGGCCGCCCAGCTGGGCTATTCCTGGAGCCCGCGACCGCCCACTCAGCCTCTTCGCAGCTGCCCATTCAGTTCACATCATGGCTGGGGGGCAGAGACTAGAGGTCAGCAGACTGGTGAGGAATGTGAAGTGGGAGGGGCTGGAGGAGATCCTAGCTCCTGATTTCGGCATAGGTGTCACTGCTGCGAGACACCACAAAGTCAGAGACACAGTGAAGCCAAAGGCACAGTGAGTAACACTACCTGTGATTATAGTTGCCATTAAAAGTCCCCACTACAGTTCTCAGATCAGCAGATAATAGGGGTGCACCAATATTTCGGCCACCGAAACATAATGGCCCTTTCGGCAAAAAGCCGATACAGAATTCTTGCCGATACTGGCGCTGAAAATCACACATGTGCAGTAGAGACAGCAGAACCAGCAAATGACGTCACTCGTTGTGTGGGCGGCGTGCACGTTCCTCGCGGTTAAGGCGCCGCAACGCCACACTCGTAAGCACGTTCCCTGCTGAGACGCTGGCACCTTCCCCGCGGACGCTCCTCGTGCTTGTGAGACGCTGCTGGGACCTGTGAGACGCTGCTGGGACCCGAGAGACGCTGCTGGGACCCGAGAGACGGTACTGGGAAGCGAGAGACTGCTTCATAGAGGGCTGCATATAGCATACTCAAGTACAAGACTGGGCACTGTCACTCCTGGATAGCTACCATTACTGTTCGCCGGTGAGCATTGCTGCTTTTGCCTTCTTAAACTGACAGAAACAAACTAGTAATTAATTTTATTTCTTGATTATAGTACTAGTACTGAGTCTGACTATTTAAAAATGACTGTGTATCTGCACTGCAGTACATCTGATCTGACTTGTAGCAAAAAAAATTATATAATTGAACTGAGTGATTAAATATGATTTGAAATGGAATGGATTGCAAATTGCAAGCTATTTTTTATTTTTTTTGGCTATTTCTGTAGTATACAGTATAAACTATAAAGTTCATGCGCTTGCTGTTATTGAATGTGTCACTTTGACAGCGTAGTATAAGTTATACAGTACTGACATGACAGCATACGCATGAATTATTTAAACCTGACAGTATGCAATAAATATATATGTATATTATATTTCATAATTCATATATATTATATATATTAATAATAATTTTTTTAAAAATTGTGTACTGTCATGTTTAAAAAAATGAATGCCCTTGCTGTCATGTCAGTGTCGTATAACTGTATAACTTCAAAGGCTCCATGTACACAGAAGCTCAAAAACGGTCGTTTTTAAAGCAGCAGAAAAAGCTAGCTTTTATCAGCGTTTTTTTACTTGCTTTTATTAGCGTTTTTCAGTGTAGCGTTTTTTCGTTTTTAAAAAAAAAAAATTTTTTTTTTTTTTTTCAATGGACTAATAAACGCTTGCGCCCAGCGTTTTTTGAGCGTTTATGAGCGTTTTTTCGGCGTTTTGCGTGTTTTTGCGTTTTTTTTCTGCCGAAAAACGGCACTTTGAACGCGAATTTTTTGCGTTTAGAAAAAAGCCCTTTAACTCCACTGCTCATTAAAGCTAAAAAACGTTATGTGTACATGAACACATAGGCTAACATATAGTGCAGTTAATGGGCTTTTTAAAAAAACGCCAATAAACTGCAGTTTATCAGCTTCTGTGTACATGGAGCCTAATACTACGCTGAGACAAAGGGGTTGATTTACTAAAAACTGGATAGTGCAAAATCTGGTGCAGCTGTGCATAGAAACCAATCAGCTTCCGTTTTTTTTTTTTTTCAAAAAAGCTTAAGGGTCCTTTCACACGGGGCGGATCCGTGCAGATCCGCCCCGTGAAGCTCCGCTTGCTCAGCGGGGATCGCTCCGTTGATCCCCGCTGAGCCGACGGATGACTGGGCAGTCCCCGCACACTGTGCAGGGACCGCCCTGTCAGAGCGCCGCTCTCCCCTATCGGGAATCGGATGACGACGGACCGTAGAGTCCGTTGTCATCCGTTCCGCTCCGCCGACGGAAGGAAAAATAGGGTTTTCCTCCGTCACACTTTGGCGGAGCGGAGCGGATGTCAGCGGACATGTCTCCGCTGACATCCGTGCTTCCATAGGGCTACATGGAGGATCCGTTTCAGGTCCGCCTAAAAAACTGACAGGCGGACCTGAACGGACCTCCGTGTGAAAGAGCCCTAATTAAACAAACTGAAGTTAGAAGCTGAGTGTCTACCATGCACAGCTGTACCAGATTTTTCACTCTCCACAGTTTTAGTAAATCAACCCTATAGTGACCAATTCAATGACAACAATGCCATGAAGTAGAATAGCTCCAAAAAATAAAATAGCATGCAATTGCAATTTGCAAGCAATCCATTCCATTTCAAATAAAATGTATTCAGTTCAATTATATTTTTTTGGTACAAGCCAGATGTACTGCAGTGCAGACATAACTACATTGCATGCCAAGAGCAGCACCATAAAAAAAAAAAAGGATTGTTTTATTTTTTATTTTATTTTTTAAAGCTGCCTCCTGGGGTTTAGCTTTTAAATTGATTTCGTCCCCCCTCAGATTTCACTCCCACTATAAATCATTCTATGATATTATTCCACGTTACCAGCAAAGGTGGACCATGTCTGCAGTGTGGACATTTTTTAAAGTTTCTGATAAAGACCCCAAATTTGCAATCTGTACTCTTTGCTCAGCAGAAATTTCAAGAGGGGTACAGTGCCAAAGAATTTTTCAACAACCGGTTTGATACACCACCTGAAAACACGTCATCCAGTTCAGCATGCAGATTACAAGAAAACAGCACCACTTGTAAAAAGTTCCTCAGGCTTTAACACCATCTGTGGCCACAGTCTTTGAAAAGGTTAGAAAATATAAAAGTGACAGTCCCAAAGCTCGTGCCATTACAGCTAAAATTATGGAATTTATTGCATTAGACGACCAGCCATTCTCTGTTGTGGAGGACATTGGATTCCGTAGCCTCATGCAACATATTGAGCCGCGTTACTCACCACCAAGCAGACGCTACTTTGCAGATACCAGTCTACATGAATTGTTTAGCAGTGTTAGAAAACACGTTCAGGAGCTCATGACTACCGACATCATAGCAATCAGTTTTACTACCGACATTTGGAGTTCAGATATCAGTCCAACGAGCATGCTCAGCCTGACAGCGTAGTGGATAGATAACAAATTTAAATTCTAAAACATACTACTTAACACACGTGAGTTTGTTGGATCACACACTGCAGCAGCAATATCTGATGCTTTAAAAACCATGCTTGACACTTGGCACATTGAGAAGTCTAAAGTGCATTTGATTGTCCGAGATAATGCGCGGAACATGGCAAAGGCAATGGAGGACCGTGAACTTCAAAGCAATACCGTGCATGGCACACACACTACAACTGGCTGTGAATTAAGGATTGCTGAGTCAGCGCACCATATCTGATATCGTATCAAAAGGAAGAAAAATTGTGGGTCACTTTAAGCATTCTCCGCTTGCTTGTTCCAGATTACAAGCTTTGCAGATGCAGTTTGGAATGGCACCGAAACGACTGCAGCAAGATGTAGCCACTCGTTGGAACAGCACCTACTATATGCTACAAAGTCTTTTTGAACTAAAGCGTGTTTTAGCTGCATACATTGCAGATTACGAGCTGCCAGCAACACTGAGTGCACATCAGTGAACGTTAGTTGAAAACAGTTTGTCTCTTCTATCTCCATTTGAACAGTTAACAAAAGAAATAAGCTCAACGAATGCTTGAATTGCTGAAGTTATCCCCTTGATTGCTGCACTGAAGCGTCTGCTTGGAAAAGAGGTAGAAACAGACCATGGCGTAAAAACGGCTAAAACCACTCTACTGGAGGCCGTTACCAACCGGTTTCAAGACACCAAGTCCAACCCTCTGTACTGCATTGAAACAGTTCTAGAACCTCGATTTAAACAGCATTACTTTAATGTGGAGAAAAAGCAGCGTGCACAGGAAATGATACTGGCACAAATGGAGGTGGTGGAAGCATCTAGTGAAGGAGTTTCGAGGTGTCGCACAAAGGAAAGTGAGAAACGTTCACATACTGAAGAGGAACACACTCCCTCCATATCTGATATGTTTAAAGAAATTTTACACAAATGCACCCTAATCCATAGCGGTGCCACAACAAGTGCAGCTACCCAACATTTGGACATTTATTTAGCTGAACAGCCTATTGCCAGAAGCGACAATCCCCTTGAGTACTGGCGCATCAACAAAGAATGTTTTCCCTTGCTTGCACAGATTGCACGCAGATATTTATCTGCCCCAAGCACCAGTACAGAGAGTGAGAGACCATTCAGTCTAGCATCTCATATTCTTGATGAGAAGAGAAACCGTCTCTCCTGTGAGAAAGCTGAACAACTTTTGTTCCTAAAGCGAAATCTGCCACTTTTACTGAAATAGATTTAAAAATCCATAGCATAGACCAATTAATTTACCATGTTGAACATAGTAAATGAATTGGTATTGGACTGTGCTATTGGACAATTGGAACATACAACATAGTATGACTGACTACCTAGTATGTTCCAATTGTCTAGTTGTGCCATTTGTTGGTTGTTCATTGTAGTTCGTCTACAGTTTTTTGCACTTGTCTTCAATTTAAGAGAGAACTCCAGCTTTTGAACTACTGTACCATAGTTTGTTGCTGTTGGGCCAAACTATGTCTCTCCCTAAGCTGACAGCCCGCTGCATGTGCAAATGCAAAACTATGTTCTGTATCTGTGGCTGTCTACATACTACAGTATTATACCGCACTATGTTCCGGGTATGGGCGGTGACTTCCATAAACACAGACTAGTCTACATTGCTTGCTGTGATTGGCTGAGCACCGCTGCTGTAGACTAGTCTGTGTTCCAGGATGTCTCCGCCCATACCCGGGGCCGGAACACAGTGCGGTCTACTGTATGACTATGTGTATGTAACCCGCAGATACATTGCAAACACTTTTATATCGCACATCCACCCGCTGACACCTTAGGGAGAGAACTTGGGGGAAAAAACTACTAGTTCTCATTTAAGTTGAAAGAAAATAATAAAATAAATTTTTTATTATAGCATAGTATAACTGTACTATGTTATATTTACAGAAACTGAAACCGAATAACTGCCTTCTGCCACATTTCTGTTATGGTTAGTTGAGACTCTCAAGAGAGTTGTTCTTTAAAAAGTTATACATAGTTTGTTCTGAGTTGGGACAAACTATGTCATTGTCTCTCCCTAAGCTGTCAGCCCGCTGCATGTGCAAAACTGTATGTTCTGTATCTGTGGCTGTCTACATACTGCAGTACTATATTATACCACACTGTGTTCTGGGTATGGACGGAGACTTCCATAAACACAGACTAGTCTACATTGCTTGCTGTGATTGGCTGAGCACCGCTGCTGTAGACTAGTCTGTGTTCCAGAATGTCTCCACCCATACCCGGGGCCGGAACACAGTGCGGTCTACTGTATGACTAATGTAACCCGCAGCTACATACATACACTTATTGCACATGCTGACACCTTAGGGAGAGAAAACTGAATTACTAGTTCTGATGTAAGTTGGAAATTAATAAAATATAAAAAAGTCAGTCTTTGGCATTTTTATATTATTATTATATTAATATTAATTATTTTATTAATATTATATATTATTATTTATTTTATTTTATGCCTGTTTTATTTGGTATGGTGGTGCATTTTGCACTGACTGCAGTCTTATTTTATTTTATTTTCATCTTCTGTGTCCACTGTCCAATTTATGTGGGTTACTTTAATAAAAAAGTACTTTTTGACATTACTGGATTGTACTATTCTTTTCTTCCTAAAATGAATGATTAAGTTGAATATAAATAATATAATGAATACGAATGTAACACAATTTTGTATATCCAATAATTTTTTGGGGTAATATATTAAAAAAGCATATTTCGGTTTCGGTGTTGTTTCGGTATCGGTTTTGGTTTTCGGGATCAATCAAGATTTGTTTTCGGTATCGGTTTCGGTACCAAAAAACCCATACGGTGCATCCCTAGCAGATAACCTTGATCAGAGCACCTAAGTTGGCTGATCAAAACTCCCCTGCAGCATTGCCTCTGATCCCCCCCCCCCCCCCCCCCGTACCAAGGAGTAAGAGAAGGAATACAAATTGAGAATACATGGAAGGGAAAGGAAAAGGGAGAGAAAGAACAAGAAAGATGGCTAGGGAAAGAGGGATGGGGGGGGGGGGGGATTAGGATAGAGAGAGATAAAAGGGAAAGACAGAACCAAGAGAAAGAGTGATACATCCTAAAATGTACCATAAGGGGTTTTAATACTGTACGAGTGGAAGGGTCTCAGGGAGCGCTAAATGTCCGTGGGTTAGGAATGCAAATTACTTGTCTTGCCTTGGGTGCTCACAACTCGCGCTACCAAAATAATTTTACTGTTAGGGGTCCCCACAACTTTTATCAAGGGGTCACGGCATTGGAAAGGTTGAGAACCACTGCCATAGAGGATAAATTAAAGTTTTTCCGCGCCTGCCAAGTCTATGGGTCGTGGTACTGCAGCAAGCACTGAAGGTGATATCAGAACCCAAGTGGAATAAAACGTAAAGGTAGTGCTGCGCTGTACATCAAATGTGAGATAAAGTGCTTGTGACAGGTACACTTAACAAGTGGCAATGTGTATAAAATCAATAAATAGCGATAAAAGGAGTAATCAACATACAGTAAAAGCTGCAATGCTACGGAAATGCTGAAGTGGACTACAATGCCAATGAAGCGTCCAAAAATCTGTGAAAAAATTATGATGGTGCAAGTGCACTTGAAAGATAAAATGTTAATAAAAGAATTATAATAATAAGCGTGTAGCACTTGCTCATCTGGTACACTTAAAAGGTACAATAAATAATGCGTAAACATGTTTTGAGAATAATGTACATAAGGTGCAGGCTGAATAGGTGACTGTGTGGTAACAGTAATCAAAGTGCAAGTGCTGGTAGTCACTCTCTGGCTTGGAGTGCTACTAGTAGGTGGTTGCTATGGATCCGTGCAACGTAATGTGTGGATGTCCCCTTACCTTACCGCTGTAAGGTAACAGCGTGTGGATATATCTTTCTATCTCCTGGTAAGTCCCCAGTCTGGCGTCTCCGGCTCCACTGGTATGTGTCTCCTATCTGGAATCAGAGTCCCCTTTTGTGTCCCTGATGTGTCTGCATCAAGTAAGCCTCACAGTGGGGCATGGGGAAAGAGGGATGCACGATAGTGTAGTATTTCCAAACATTTATTGGGTATTTGACAATAGTAAAAACAAGGTACTCACAATAAGTATCATCAAACAGGCATAACAAAAATGAGCAGCGAGCTCGACCAACATCACTTCTGGTGTTCCCGCACGTGTTCGTCACAGTCCTGTGACTTAATCAGGGGATAACTAGAGGCATTAGGAAGTGTCTTTATATAAGGGTATCAATTGATATCTACGGCGGCCATTTTCTAGTAGCTCAGGTCACTGGAAATGGAAAGGTGGCCATTTTCTAGTAGCTCTGATCATCGGAAATAGAACAGCGGCCATTTTAATGGTTATTTAGAGACCATAACAGTATACAATGTGCACATCCGTTCGGCTGCCATTTTCTGGTGGCTCAAAACAATAACAAAAGCTAAACTGGGGGCCATATTCCTGTGGATTTCAGGCCGAAACAGCAAAGCAGATGGAATCAGCAAAACGGCTTGCATAAATAAATAACAAAAAACACAGGGCTTCTAGTGTTGCTAATGCGAGGTAGAATGTGCAACAACTCACAACTAACATATGCATAAGGCATATTCTTGAGGTGTTGGCTACGCACAGTAAGAAAATAAAAGTATATATAAAACAACATAAAAATTGTCTGTAAAAATAGATAAAAATGGAGAAAAAAGGCCAAAATAAAAAATGTATATAAAACAGATAGATACATTAAAATAAACTGTAGTGTGATCTAAAAAGTCACCCTCGGACTAGTTTAAAATAAAGGAGCCATAATAGCCATATACCAATAAGGGAAGTGATAAATCAGATAAGAATAATAACACATGCGCACCGTAAATGACATCGGCGAGCATATAACACATAATCAAAGAGGCAGTGCATATAGGAGAGGGGGGGGCTAAAAGTTCCCATAGAGAAGCATGCATTTCCACTCTGGCCCATGTTTATTGCTGAACCTTACTAAAGTAAATTGGAGGGGAGAGTGCCACATGGTGAGAATCCATAAGATTCATGTAAGTCTAAGAAAGATTAGCTCATGGGTTAAATTACGTGACTGAGGGAAATAAGAAACTATTTGGAAATGTTTGCTATTGTGTTGAGCCTCCCTGAACAATCATCATACAATGGTATACAACACAGAACAAACTGTTATGTAGGGAAGGCCATCTCAATCCTGCTGCTACATCCTTTCCAAAGGGTATTTAAAAAATAAAAGGAAAGTCTGATACTATTAACGAGTGAATGTGAGAGTTGAGAGGGTATGGCAATCTGGACTCCAGGGTGGCACACATTTTCTTGAAGGATTGAGGAGGGTTCTAGTTCCTGTCTAGGTGCAGATCAGTAGTAAGTGCGCTGGTGTACAGTTGAAATTGAGCAAGTCAAATGGTTGTCATAACCTGAAGTGTAGAGCAATAGGGTCTCCTTTTGTCATCTTCGTTCAGGAATTGAGAGGTGGTCTTCTTTATAAAATGTTCTTGAGTCACAACCACATAGGCAAAAGGCACTGGGAGCCTTCATGTGCCTTTTTTTGGCTTTGAAGGTCTTTGAAAATGAGACCCATTGCAAGGGGAATATCTCCTAAACCATACAGGTTTAGGAGATATTCTTTTTACCTACAGGTAAGCCTTTTTATAGGCTTACCTGTAGGTAAAAGTAAAAAATTTGACTATACAACCGCTTTAACTGAGATAATAACGGCTCTGTTCATCTCTCTTGGATGGTATTGGGAGCGATGTTCACGTAGTTGTAAAAGGTGATCCAGTAGAGACAGGGCTTCCTTTTCTCATGCAATGGACATTATTGTCTCTTTGATTTTATAACAATGCAGCTTAACCACTTAAGCCCCGGACCATTTTGTAGCTAAAGGACCAGGCCACTTTTTGTGATTCGGCACTGCATCGCTGTAACTGACAATTGCGTGGTCGTGCGACGTGTCTCCCAAACAAAATTGGCATCCTTTTTTCCCACAAATAGAGCTTTCTTTTGGTGGTATTTGATGACCTCTGCGGTTTTTATTTTTTGCGCTATAAACAAAAATAGAGCGACAATTTTGAAAAAAATGCAATATTTTTTACTTTTTGCTATAATAAATATCCCCAAAAATATATAAAAAAACATTTTTTTCCTCAGTTTAGGCCGATACGTAGTCTTCTACATATTTTTGGTAAAAAAAATCACAATAAGCGTTTATTGATTGGTTTGCGCAAAAGTTATAGTGTCTACAAAATAGGGGATAGTTTTATGGCATTTTTATTAATAATTTTTTTTTTTTACTAGTTATTATTATTATTATTAATATACAGGATTTATATAGCGCCAACAGTTTACGCAGCGCTTTACAATAAAAAAGGGAGACAATACAATAAAATACAAGAGGATTAAGAGGGCCCCTCCGAAGAGCTTACAATCTAATAGGGTGGGGCAGGTGGTACAAAAGGTTGTAACTGTGGGGAATGAGCTGATGGAAGTGGTAAAAGATTAGTTGGAGACGTTATAGGCTTCCCTGAAGAGGTGAGTTTTCGGGGATCGCCTGAAGGTAGCAAGAGTAGGGGATAGCCAGACAGGTTGAGGTAGTGAGTTCCAGAGGATGGGAGAGGCTCTGGAGAAATCCTGGAGACGAGCATGGGAGGAGGAGACGAGAGAGCTTGACAGTAGGAGGTCTTGAGAAGAGCGGAGAGGACGGTTTGGGATATGTTTGGAGACAAGATTGGTGATGTAGCTCGGGGCAGAGTTGTGGATGGCTTTGTAGGTTGTGGTTAGTATTTTGAATTTAATTCGCTGGGTGATCGGGAGCCAGTCTAGGGATTGGAGGAGAGGTTTGGCAGACACTGAGCGGTTGGTAAGGTGGATAAGTCTGGCAGCAGCATTCATGATAGACTGAAGAGGGGTCAGCCTATAGAGAGGCAGGCCAATAAGAAGGGAGTTGCAATAGTCAAGGCGAGAGATAACAAGGGAGTGAATGAGGAGTTTGGTGGTTTCATTTGTTAAAAAGGGGCGGATTTTAGAGATGTTACGGAGGTGAATTCTACAAACTTTTGACCACGATTGGACTTGAGGCTGAAATGACAAGTCAGAATCTAGGATTACACCTAGTACCCTGGCGTGAGGGGAGGGACTGATGGTTGCATTGTTGATTTTGATGGAAAAGCCATGGAGGGGGGCACGGGCAGGGGGGAATATTAGTAACTCAGTTTTAGAGAGATTTAGTTTAAGGAAGTGGTGCGACATCCATGCTGAGATGTCAGGTAGTAAGTTAGTAATGTGAGAGGAGACTGAAGGAGTGAGGTGAGGAGTAGACAGATAGATTTGGTAGTCATCGGCGTATAGGTGGTATTGAAAGCCATGGGCGGTTATCAAGTGACCAACGGAGGAGGTATAGATAGAGAAGAGAAGTGGTACAAGAACAGAGCCTTGGGGGACCCCCACAGAAAGGGGCAATGGAGAGGAGGAGACAGAGTTGTAGGTAACAGGCAGAGAACCAGGATATAGCAGAATCTTGGAGGCCAAGGGAATGGAGTTTATTGAGAAGGGTGGTCAACGGTATCAAAGATTGCAGAGAGGTCGAGTAGAAGGAGTATGGAGTACTGGCTGTTGCTTTTAGCAGTTAGTAAATCGTTAGTGATTTTTAGTAAGGCAGTTTCCGTGGAGTGCTGCGAGCGAAAGCCAGACTGTAAGGGGTCAAGAAGGTTATTTTCACTGAGGTAGGAGCCAAGACGGTTGTAGACAATGCGTTCTAGAAGTTTAGAGGTGAATAGGAGCAATGAGATGGGCCTTAAGTTGTTCAGGTTGGTGGGATCCAATGAGGGCTTTTTAAGTATGGGAGTGATCTGTGCATGTTTTAGAGGGGAGGGGAAGGTGCCACTGGAGAGGGAGATATTGAAGATGTGAGTGAGGGAGCATAGGATAGAAGAAGAGGGTGACCGTAGTAGTTGTGAGGGAACAGGGTCCAAGGGACATTTGGTTAGGTGGGCATCTGAGAAAAGTTTTTTGTAACCTCTTCAATAGTAGCCAATTCAAAAGAGGAGAGTGTTGAAAGTGTCGTTAGGCAAGTTATGTTGGGTGGTGAAGATGTACGGACAGTGGAGGTGTCCTCACGAATTGCATCAATCTTGTCTTTGAAGTGATTGGCAATCTCTTGGGCAGTGAGTGAGTTAGTGGGTAGAGGGGGTGGGGGATGAAGCAGAGAGTTAAAGGTTGAGAAGAGCCGACGGGAACTGGATGACAAGGTATTAATAAGAGAGACAAAGTAGGCTTGTTTGGCAGCATAGAGGCAGGAATTGTATTTTAGAAGGGCAGATTTATACAGGGTGAAGTCCTGCAGGCATTTGGTTTTACGCCACAGTCGTTCAAGAGCACGGCAATGTCTCTTGAGATTTCTAATCTTGTCAGTTTTCCAGGGTTGTAACGGTCGGGGCCTGATTCTGCGTGTGGTTAGAGGAGCAAGTGTATTTAGTGATGATGAGAGTGAACTGTTGTAGACAGAGGTGGCCAGGTCAGGACAGGGGAGAGATTATGTCGTATAGGTGGTCAGTAGCAGAATAGAGAAGAGAAGGGTTAAAGTTGCAAAGGTTCCTACAAGTAATTGTTTGCTGCCTGGAGGGATGGTTGGTTGGAGGCAAGGATACAGTGAAACTGATGAGGTTGTGATCAGAGAGAGGAAAGGGGGTGTTGGTGAGGTTGCCAGGATTGCAGAGATGGGAGAATACAAGGTCAAGGGTATTACCATTGGAGTGAGTGGAAGTATGTGTCCATTGGGTAAGGTCAAAAGAAGAGGTTAAGTTGAGAAGTTTAGCTGTAGTTGGACTGTTAACATTGACAGGAATGTTGAAGTCACCAAGAATGATAGTGGGTATTTCAGAGGAGAGAAAGTAGGGTAGCCAGGCAGTGAAGTCATCAAGAAAGCGCGATACTGGCCCGGGAGGCCAATAAATTGCTGCAATCCTCAGAGAAATAGGAGAAAACAGATGGATACAGTGCATCTCAAAAGAAAAGAGGGATAGAGAGGGAGGGACAGGAAGGACTTGGAAGGTGCTTTGTGGGGATAGAAGAAATCCAACGCCACCTCCTTTCTGTCCGTTAGGTCTGGGGGAGTGAGTCCAATGGAGGCCTCCATGGGATAGGGCAGCAGGAGAAGCGGAGTCCAAATTTTGAAGCCAGGTTTCGGTTATGGCAAGTATGTTAAAGCCATGAGAGATGAAGAGGTCATGTACCAATGTTAGCTTGTTACAAATGGAACTGGTGTTCCAAAGGGCGCATGAGATTGGTGGGCTGCTTTGAGGAAGCAGGAGGGATAGAAATTAAACTGGTTGGATTGCGGTGGTTGCCAGAGGAGGGGTATTGGACATGTAGCTTGCAGTTGGAAAATGGCGGACCTGGATTATGAGAAATGTCACCTGAGACTAGGAGAAGGAGGAGGGTGATGAAGGCACGATGGGAGTGGGATGTGCATAAGTGCACGTGTATAATGGCCCTGGTGTTTATGTCAGCATGTGGGTGCAGCAAATGCAGGAGATGATGGTTGTAGTAGTAGGGAGAGGGTAGGAGTGAGGTTGATATGTGCATGCTGCAGGGTAGAGAGGAGGGGTAGAGTGAAGATAATTTGAGGATAGAAGACACAGATGTGAGAAGGAAGAGAAGGAGCATTATATTGGATAGAGAGTGGGACTCTGACTTCATATAAAATGTCAAATGCTGGCTTGCTTGTAGTCTCAGAGTGGAGCAGAGTTCTTATTGTATCTTCATCCAGCTTTAGTTATCCTGCTTTCGTTAAACTGCGGCGGTGAAACTGCGCATCACTCGTGACAGAGCCACTCAGAAAAGAGCCATAGTGTCTGCGCCTTGCCCCCGTCTGCGCCACCCCATAGACTGCTTTAAATTTATAGGGAGACTGAGCAGGCATGCATTTCTCAATTAGTCATTATGGGGTCAGATTTGAGACACCTGAATATGGAAGAGGAGATGGCCAATACCAGACCAGCTACAGACACAGGCTAGGGTCGTAAAACTAATTACTCCTCTTGATCACTCAAGCCATATGGGGTTGATAATCAATCACCAGTAATGTTGCTATTGGGAGAGTGTTTGTTGGCATTAAATATAGAAGTTTAAAGATATGGCAGCAGAAGGCATTTACCAAAAGTTATGCAGTAATGTCACAATGATCAGCAGACAAGCATGTACAGATGGATAGAAGGCATTTACCAAAAGTTATGCAGTAATGTCACAATGATCAGCAGACAAGCATGTACAGATGGATAGAAGGCATTTACCAAAAGTTATGCAGTAATGTCACAATGATCAGCAGACAAGCATGTACAGATGGATAGAAGGCATTTACCTGTAAAAAGCAGAGAAGACATGATCAGAATTAATAACTTCGGCGGTGAAACTGCGCATCACTCGTGACAGAGCCACAATGGTGGCGATCAGCGATTTTTATCGTGACTGCGACATTATGGCGGACACATCGGACACTTTTGACACCATTTTGGGACCATTGTCATTTTTACAGCGATCAGTGCTATAAATATGCGCTGATTACTGTAAAAATGACACTGGCAGTGAAGGGGTTAACCTGTAGGGGGTGCTGGTGACCTAATGAGTGATTCTTACTGTGTGGGGGGCGTGGCCTGGCGTGACACATCACTGATCGTTGTTCCCGATGACAGGGAACAGACAATCACCGACACTGTCACTAGGAAGAACGGGGAAAGGTTTGTTTACACTTACCTCTCCCCGTTCTTCAGCTCTGTGACCCGATCGCGGGACACCGGCGGCGATCGGGTCCACGGATCCCGGGAGCGCGGTCACGGGGCTCAGGAACGGAGCGCGACCCACGACTGGGATCTTAAAGGGGACGTACCTGTACGCCCCTGTGCCCAGCCGTACCATTCTGTCGACGTACATCGTCGTGTGGCGGTCCTTAAGTGGTTAATAATGCCCCTTGGAGTACTGTCTGAGTATGGTGGCCTCTGTCCACTTCCAAGTGATGCTCTGAAATGTCTATAATACATTTTTTTTCATTATTGCGAGGTGACACATAGCATCCCTCAATCACCTTGCCTTTCATCCACATATGGAATTCTTCTTTAACAAATAAAGGTAAAAAAAAGCTTAATCTATTCTCTGAGAAATAACATAATTTTAAATCAGCATGCATGTAACTGCTTAGTGTATCCAGGTGAATTATACCTTTTTTTCAGGACACATTGGGCTTTCTTTTGGGGGAAAATGTTATTGCATAACTCATAAATTTAGTTTTGTTATTAAAGGAAAACTGGCCAAAAAGGTAAAAAAATAACAGTTTTTACATTTTGGCTGTATATTTTTTGCCGCTACCATGACCCACCACCAAAAAACAACCCAAAATAACTTCTATTACTGCTGTGAATAAATATGCCACATATGTGTGTGTTAAATGTTGCTTGTACCCATAATTGGGCCCAGAAACCATAGTGCACATTTTGCCTTTAGAAGGGCAATTAATCCAAGTTAACATTTCAGGTACTATGAATTCATTACAGACACTTTGTGGTATCCAAATAATGGAATTACCCCCCAAAATCACTCAATTTTGCAATCAAGACCCCCTAAGGTATCTATCTAGGGGTAAATCTTGGGTTTTTAGCCTCTCAATTTTTGTGGGAATAATTTTGAGTTTGGTAGGCAAAAACATAAATTGCATTTTATTCACAAATGTTTCAATTTAGCTATATATTTTGTGCCATTCCTTTGACCCACCACCAAAATTCAACCCAAAATTAATTCTCCGACGTGCATGGGGATACTATATATGTGTGCAATATTTTGTTGTTTTTACCCATAGCAGGATCCAAAAATATGTTGCACTCAGAGAGGGCAATTCATCCAAGTCTAATTATCAATGTATACATTACAGACACTCTGCAGTTTGATGTTACTTTTTAAAATGATAAGTTCACCTTTTATAACATGTTACATGTTACACCCTCAATATGGGTGTAGCATGTAACATGTTACATCTTGAAATTCGGTGCATGCACACCCGTGTCCACCACCAACAATCAAGCTGCTTACCAGAGGTAAGAAACAAATAAGCCCATCAGCAATCCCAGGGGGAGATCCAGAGAAATCCAGATAAACTTCGCAGAGTTCCAACGTCACTCCTCTGCTGCCAGTTTCAACAATGTCAGAGAGAAGACATTGTTGAAACTGGCAGCAGAGGAGTGACGTTGGAACTCTGCAAAGTTTATCTGGATTTCTCTGGATCTCCCCCTGGGATTGCTGATGGGCTTATTTGTCTCTTACCTCTGGTAAGCAGCTTGATTGTTGGTGGTGGACACGGGTGTGCATGCACCGAATTTCAAACTCTTTGCGGTTCACCTCTTCACGGCTTCCCTTCATTGCTGATTTTTGATGGGACTTATTTAGGATATATTCATTTTTACAGGACACATTCATTGTTATCACTGTTGGACTTTATTTATTCAATATATGTGTGGATTCATAATTTTTGATTATTAGTCAATTCACATTAGCGCACTTGTTCTTTTTTATTCTTTTGTATACTTTATATGTTATCACATATCACAGGTGCTGCTGTATATTTATTTATGTTACTGGCTAGCGCGGTTTATTGCTTTAATTTCTTACAACATGTTACATCTGCCCCCATCCCCCCCCCCGATCCCCCGTTTTTGTGACAGTGAGCAGGGGGCAGAAAATCCCCTGCTCTCTGTCACAATTTAATGTGATCGAATGTGAAAACTACAAGTACCGACAACCTTTTTTCGGCTGTCGGCTTGTAGTTTCTCTATGAACTACCAGGGCGATGTTGAGATCTCTAGGTAGTTCATTGATGCTTCCTGTCATTGTGTAACTGTCTGCCTGTATCGGAGGTTCGGGCAGACAGCTACACAGGCAGTCCGCAGGAACGTGTAATTACACCCACGATCTGCTGACCGTGGGTGCAATGCTTTACAGGCTCCTAACAAAAACAAAAAAAAAATGATATTTTTTTTACCTGCAAAAAAATGTGCATTCTTTTTTTTTTTTTTGTGAAGGTGAATTTCTCCTTTTAAGGCTAACCCAAAACCCTGCATAAAATACTGCGTAAATGACTGACATTATTTTATGGAAGGGAAGAAATAAGGCAAATGTTAACCTCCTCCCTCACGATATTTCTGGTTTATAAAAATGTGGGATGGTGTGGTAAATTTCAAAGTAAGGGTGGACGCACAGGCCTGGATTGGAAGGGCACGTGGTACAGTGGTAACGAGTATCGCATCTTCTGCCATTTTTGCCACACACACGACACTTCTTCCTGGGGAATTTGTTGCTTGCTGTGATTGGGATAGGACACAAAAGTGTCTTTCTGTTAGTCTCCTAACATCCTCTGATTCTGCAGGTTGTCTGGGGTCTGCTTGAAACATCAGGTGTTCTATAATTTTTTCCTGGTACTGCAGGAAGGTGTCAGTACCACCAGATTTTTTATAAAGGACAAATGAATTGTGGATAGCCACCTGAATAAGGTATATTGCAACTTTTTTGTACCAGGTTTTAGATTTCCTCAGCACCAGGTAGGGCTGCAAGATCTGGTCAGAGAGGTTGACTCCACCCATGTATTTGTTGTATGCCGTAATGCACAGTGGCTTTTCTTTCTGTGTAGCTGACCCCCGTTCTGTTACAGTTACTGTGCCCTCTGGGTGGATTGTTGTCAGCATATAGACGTCTTTTCTGTCTGAGAATTTGACAGCCATCATTTCCTCCTGTTGGTAACTGAGTGATGTGCCTCTCTGCAAACGTTGTCTCACCAGCTGCTGTGGAAACTCTCTGTGGTTTTTCCGCATGGCCCCACATGCTCCTGTGCCAGAAGCATGCAGAGATCTAAAAAGTGGCACACTGCTGTAGTAGTTGTCGACATAAAGATTGTTGCCAGACAAGTTTCCCACTGACTCCAAGATTGTCTGGGCAGCCCTGGGGGTTGAGTTGTCTGTCCTGTCCTTCATAGATCAGAAATCCAAATGTATATCCTGTTGTGCTTTCGCACAGTTTGTAAAATTTTATGCCACACCGGGCACGTTTGGATGGTATGAACTGCCTAAAATGCAGTCGGCCTTTAAAATTCATCAGTGATTCTTCAATAGAGATATTTTAATCCGGGGTATAAACCGCTGAAAATTTATTAGACAGAAAATAAATTAGGGGCCGCAGTTTGAACAGGCGGTCATATCTGGCATCACTGCTTGGGGGACACTGCAAATTATCGTTAAAATGCAAAAAGCGCAGCAATGTTTCAAAGCGGTCTCTTGACATAACTGCAGGAAAAGCTGGTGTGGCATGGATGGGGCTAGAGGCCCAATACTGCCGAATTGTAGGCTTTCGGACTAGGCCAATGTTGAGTAACATTTTGTACAATTTTGATTTTTGTAAGGTGTGTTGGCACCCATCTCTTCCTGTGAGAAGATGTCGGGTGTTTTGCTATAAACTGGGTGGCATTAAGGTTAGTTTGATCAACCATGTGCTGTAGGAGCTCGTTATCCACTAATATCTTGAAGAAATCCACAGGGCCAAAATTTTCAACATTGATATTTATGCCTGGTGAGGCTGTAAATGTTGGTATTTGAGGGGTGAAAGAGCTCGCTGGTATCCACTGAGAGGTGTACTGCTGTGCAACTGATGGGGTGATACCCTGTTTGTCCTATTGCTGCCTGCTAGTACCAGGCCTTTCATGGTCGGAAGAGCTGCCTGAAGTGACACTTTCACTGTCACAGATGAAATCCTCATCTTCTGAGCCCAACTCAGGTTCGCTGTCCGAGCACAGGAGGGCATATGCCTCTTCAACAGTATACCGTCTACTTGTCATTTTTTTTAGGCACTCTACAGACCCCAAACTATGCAAAAGTAAACCTTTTTGTTATATATTATAAAATACTAAAACCTAAAACTTTTTTCCTAAAACACTGACCCTATCAATGACACTGACGGGAGCACTGATACTGGCTGAACCACTAACCCACACTTGTGCAGACACAAATACTGTCAGTATGGGCACAAACTACACCCCACACAGTAATAAATGTAAAACTTTATATATATATTTTTTTAAATAAAACACCGGTGCCAGAAGCGCTAACGCTGAGATGAACTGTGACAGAAGCGCTAACGCTGAGATGAACTGTGACAGAAGCGCTAACGCTGAGATGAACTGTGACAGAAGCGCTAACGCTGAGATGAACTGTGACAGAAGCGCTAACGCTGAGATGAACTGTAACAGAAGCGCTAACGCTGAGATGAACTGTGACAAACGCTAACTCTGAGATGAACTGTGACAGAAGCGCTGACACTGAGATGAACGGTGACAAACGCTAACGCTGAGATGAACGGTGACAAACGCTGAGATGAACAGTGACAAACGCTGAGATGAACGGTGACAAACGCTGAGATGAACTGTGACAAACGCTGAGATGAACGGTGACTAACGCTGAGATGAACGGTGACAAACGCTAACGCTGAGATGAACGGTGACAAACGCTAACGGTGACAAACGCTAATGCTGAGATGAACGGTGACAAACGCTAAGCCCTGGTTCACACTGGTGCGATTTGACATGCGATTTGACATGTCAAATCGCATGTCAAATCGGCGAAATTTGCCGCAAATTGCGGGCAATGGCACCGTCCTAATCGGTGCAACGCCGCATCTGCGGCGCTGCACCGATTGATTACAAAAAGTAGTTTCTGTACAACTTTTTGCTGAAATCGGGACTGCCAGCAGGAGTGAAATCATGCGAGTTCAGCTGAACTCGCAGGCTTCACTCCCGCAGCCCCAGTGTGAACGTGGGCTAACGCTGAGATGAACAGTGACAAACGCTAACGCTGAGATGAACGGTGACAAACGCTAACGCTGAGATGAACGGTGACTAACGCTGAGATGAACGGTGACAAACGTTAACGCTGAGATGAACGGTGACAAACGCTAACGCTGAGATGAACGGTGACAAACGCTAACGCTGAGATGAACGGTGACAAACGCTAACGCTGGGATGAACGGTGACACGAGCGTTAACGCTGAAATGAGCGGTGACAGAAACGCTAACGCTGAGACCACTGACACTACAAAATACTCTAAAACTGAAACTGTCACTATTACTGAAGTGAAGCTGTCACTGCACCTAACCTAACTAATGCTAACAGAGTCGATCAGAGCCTAATCTGAGACCTATTGTGGGCTGATTATAACTTATTTAACTTTATTTAACTTTTTTTACTGAGGATGGCAGTAGGGGATTTGTGGACTCTTTCATCTCGTCCAGACCTGCTGTCGCAAGGGTCGGTATTCCATCCTACCTCACAGTCGCTAACTTTGACAGTGTGGCTGTTGAAACCCACATCCTAAAGAATCTAGGGCTTTCAGGTTCAGTGATTACCACCCTCATTAATGCTAGAAAGCCGGCCTCTAGGACCATTTATTTTAGGGTCTGGAGGGTCTATGCCTCCTGGTGTGAAGCCAAGGGTTGGCACCCTCGAAAGTATGTCATAGATAGAATTCTTGCCTTTCTACAGTTGGGAGTAGAAATTAGGTTGGCCTTGAGTATGATCAAGGGTCAGATCTCGGCCTTTGCAGTTTTTTTCCAAAGGCCGCTTGCTTCGCATTCTTGGTCCGGGCCTTTATACAAGGGGTAACACAGATAAGTCCACCACTCAGGTCACCCTTGTGTCCATCGGATCTGAATCTAGTTCTGTCAGGTTTGCAAAGGCAGCCCTTTGAGCCAATACACAATATTCCTTTGCTTCTTTTGACAAAGAAATTGGTGTTCTTAGTTGCGGTGACCTCCGCAAGAAGAGTGTCAGAACTGGCTGCTTTTCCTTTAAAGAGCCATACTTGATTATTCATAGGGACAAGGTGAGGTTGCGTCCTCACCCAACCTTTTTGCCTTAGGTAGTGTAAGGTTTTCATATGAATCAGGATGTTTCCCTGCCTTCCTTTTTCCAGAAACCTCGTTCTGCAGAAGAAAGATTGTTACATTCTCTCGATGTAGTGAGAGCAGTCAAGGCCTATCTAAAGGCGACAGCTCAGATACGGAAAACAGATGTTTTTTTTGTGCTGCCAAAAGGCCCCAGAAAGGGCCAGGCAGCATCGAAATCAACTATTGCTAAGTGGATTCGTTAGGTGATTAGTCAGGCTTATAGTCTGAAGAAAAGGGTTCCGCCTTTTCAGGTTTAATCGCACTCTACGAGGGCAGTCAGTGCTTCATGGGCAGTGCATCACCAAGCCTCCATGGCTCAGGTTTGCAAGGCCGCAACATGGTCATCAGTGCATACATTCACGAAATTCTACCATGTGGATGTAGGTCAGCAAGAGGATGCCGCCTTGGGTGCAGTGTTCTGCAGGCAGCAGTATAGGTCCTCATGTCTGACGGCGGTCTGCTTTATTTTTTGTGTCTCCCTCCCCTTATATGACATTGCTTTGGGACATCCCATATAGTAATTACTATAGTGCTCTGTGTCGCGTGATGTACGATAAAGAAAATAGGATTTTTATGACCGCTTAACTGTAAAATCCTTTTCTTGGATGTACATCACACTCAGAGGTCCCTCCCCTCTTATTGGGATATTTATGTATTGCTTTGCTAGAAAATCTGAGGTACTCCCTGTATGTGATTGGTTATATAGGAGGGGGGACTTCCTGTCTTGATTATGCCAGTGTCCATCACCTGAAGGTAGGCGTATAACCCATATAGTAATTACTATAGTGCTCTGTGTCCTGTGATGTACTTCCAAGAAAAGGATTTTACAGGTAAGCCGTTATAAAATCCTATTTTTCTGTTCTAGTTCATTGTGTTAATGCTCATGCATTACCCAAAGTTATGTTAAGGCAGATCATTCATTTGAATAAGCTGTTAAAGCAGCATATCAGACAAAAAACATATCTGTACCTTCTGGCACAGCACACCACATACTATAACGCATGGTAGTGCATTACCGTACGTTGCAGTGCACTGCAACACGGGTGCTTGCCTTAGTTTGTTGGGGTTCTGTTGAAAGTGAATGGCCCATGGTGTATTGTTATGTGTTGTAGTAATTTAGGTGTAAGGGACATTATGGACACTACTTTTCTAAATGTTTTCTTTTTTTTTTTTCAGATGAAGGCGTGACACTGTGGTACGACTTTGTTAGATCATCTAATTCATCCTCCTATTCAAGCTTTCTGCAACCATTAATAGCATCAAAGGCAAAGTGCAGGAATAGAATTAAGTCCCCACAACGTCTCATTCAGCAATTGCGGTTAGTTAAGTCTCAAGCTGAAGTGGAACTTATGAAGAAATCAGGTCACATCACGTCACATGTAAGGAACCCTAATCACTCTTGTGATACTTGGCTTGTTTGTAACCCTTCTGGTAGAGGCGTGCCAACATAATTAAAGAAAAATATATTTTTATTGATTATAAAAAGGAAGAAAAATAAAGTGAGTACTCCCCATTATATACAAAAAAACACATCATGAACATTGGATGCATCGTTTATACAGTCATAAAGTCATTGGGGGGAGATACTGTAGTATAAACAATGAATGTATAAGTCACAGGTGAATAAAAAGAAAAAACTGAGAAAAAGGGAGGGAGAGAGAGAAGAGGTAAGAAGAGAAAGGGAAAGGAGGAAGGAGATCTAGACCCAAGAAGGGCTTAAGAGAGAGGGGGAAGAAAAACTTGAGCAGAGCCTCTGAGCCTCGTTGGTGATGGACTAAGCCAATGTGCCTGAAGTGGCTCATCCCGAAGATAGCATGGCCTTCAAGGTATCAGAGGTAGAGAAGTCGAGCCAGATAAACCACAATATTTTATATTTCTCAAAGGTACCATTGTCTAACGCTAACATTTCTTCCATACACATGATATCATTGACAGTGGACACCCACAAGGACAGGGGAGGGGTGGTATCAGTCTTCCAAAACAGAGGGATCGCCTGTCTCGCTGTGGGAAAAAAAAAGAAGTAAAAGACCTCACTTCTGAGAAACCACCGAGCCTGTAGCATAGACAAAAGCGCAATCTCTGGAGTAGGTGTCAAGAACTCATATAATTTGTTATAAACGGAAAAAAACTTGAGACCAAAAGGGTCGGATTCCACTGCATTCCCACCAGATATGGAGGTAAGTGCCCTCTGCTGTACCACATCACCAGCAAGTGGATGACACCACTGGACAAAAATCTTATGAAGGGATGAAATTATTTTCTTGCGCGTAACAGGAAATAGTAGATTTATGGTTGAAATGGAAGGCGGTCTGCCAATCGTAAGTTCTTTTCCCAGATCCGCGTACTACAGTCTAGTGTATCATCCAACATAAATCGCTGCACCTCCTGGTGTATAGATTTTTTTATATATATATAAAATTGAGAAGAACCTCCTGCAGAGACTGAAGGAAAAGCTTGGACAGCCGCACTCCAAAAATTGGTTGTTTTTATTTAAAAAAAAGGAAAAGATCACATCAACACAAAATCACAGCAAAACACAGCAATGGAGCTGACGCGTTTCGCACTACAGATCAGTGCTTATTCATAGCTCATTGAGAAGAACCTCCTGTTGAATTTTTTGCTCTGTGTCTGCATTAGAGAGAATTAAGTAATTTCTTGTAATAGGGAAAGGCTGCCATAATGCATAGGAAGTAATGGAAATTGTATCCAATGGGGACAAATAAGCAATACAAGCACTTTTCTTAATAGTATGGGGAACCACTGTCTGGTGTTTATTTCTGTTTTTTTTATTTCCGTCTTTTTCCTGGAACACTTGTCAACCTGTTTCCTTTTCCTGGTATCACACAGCTAGGAAGTGAGGAGAAAATTCCCTATTAGGGTTATATATAGCAATGAAAAAACTATCCAATACTAAAGTAAAACTTTTGGCTAGCATTAGAATTTTGAGAAAACAGGGGGAATTACTCACGCTGAGGTTATCTCAGAGACTCTGAGCCTTCAGAAGGCGACATCTACAATCAAGTTTAGGGTAAGAAACTGCCTTGGCGAAAGTTGGGGATATGCCAGGTGGTAGGGCGTTATTTGTACTGTTTGTAAGTTACCACACCTGCTCGGGTCCCACACTATTTTTCTTGCTGGACTATGTTGTCTTCATTTTGATACTTCTCTGGTTCACATATTATTTTTTATTATTTCACTTTATGCTTTCTCCAGTTTCACTGGATTGCTACACCCTATGGACTGCCTCTGCAGTGGGCCTATGGCCAGGATATAACTGGGTATGGGTCTTCTATGATCCTAATGGCATTGAACTTCTCTATTTCAAATGGGTATAGATTTAAGGCTGATATCTTGGAATGTTAGGGGCTTGAATGACAAGGTAAAAAGATCGTTAGTATTTACATTTCTGCAGTCCCAGAAACCTCACATTTTGTTTCTCCAGGAAACTCACCTGACGGGCAACAAAATCCTAGCACTCAGGCGGGCATGGGTCAAACAAGGGTTTTATGCCACATATTCCTCCTACGCGAGGGGCGTGACTGTTCTACTGAACAAGTCACTCCCCTGCTCAGTGGAACAGGTCTTCACGGACCCTGGGGGAAGATACATCATCCTTATCCTCGAACTGTATGCCCAACGTTGGGCTATAATTAATGTATATGTCCCTCCTCCGTTTAACTCCTCCATCCTGTACACGGTCCTTACAAAAATAGCCCCCCTTCAGGTCCATAATATTCTAGTTGGAGGGGATTTTAACGCCATCCTTGACCACAACAAAGATACTACTAACCCCCTTAGACCTGCCCCCCCTGATTTGGATCTCTGGGCAGACACCTTTGGTCTCCAGGAGATCTGGCGGTGGAAGCATCCGGAGGAGAGGACATATTCACATATCTCAGCGTCGCATAGGTCTGGGTCCCGCATAGACTTCATATTCGGGTCGGCTTCTGCACTGTCTCAAGTCGGAACAGTTTCCTATCTCCCGGCAGGTCTTTTAGACCACTCGCCGCTAAAGCTTGGCTTGAGTCTGGGTGCCCCCCGTGAGCCGGGATGATGGAGGTTGGCGTCCCATTGGATAGTCGATCCCCAGGACCGGGAGCTGGTGGAGCCCAGGCTCAAAGAATACTGGCAGACAAATGAGGGATCGGCTCCCCTTGACGTGGTCTGGGAGGCGGGCAAGGCTCATGCCAGAGGAGAATACATCTCCTCTATCAAGGCAGTGAGATCCGGCTTTGCGTTACAGACTGCTCAACTGGAACAAAGCGAAGGGGCGGCACTGGATCTTTTCACGAGGCATCCAACACCTGAAAATGATTCTACCCTAGCCCAGACGAGGAGAGATCTGAAGCTCCACTACACCTCGCTGGTACACTCGGATGCGCGGAAGCTTGTAGCCAAGCTTTTCGAGTCGGGGGACAAGAATGGCAAACTACTGGCCAACCTTGTGGCAGAACCCACGCTCCAAATGGTAATCCCTAGAATTCAGACTTCCACTGGTTGCCAGGTTACAGACCCCGAAGGCATACTGCAGGAATTCCATCTTTTTTATAGCAACCTGTATGATGACCCATTCTCTGGCTCAGCTGCTGCTGGGCTGAAGGAAATAGGGGGAAATACTTTGCCTCTCCTCTCTGAGGAGGACAGGATAGCGTTAGATAAGCCATTAACACGTCTGGAAATAGAGGCTGCAATATACTCCTTGCCCAACAATAAATCCCCGGGCCCAGATGGTCTACCTGGGGACTGGTACAAAACTAACGCTACTTTACTGGTCCCTAAACTAAATCAGTTATACACAGACTGCCTGGAATCCGACAGGCTACCAGACAGCATGTACCAGGCGCATATAGTGCTGCTGCCCAATCCAGGGAGGGACCCCACCTGCTGCTCATCCTATAGAACCATCTCGTTGCTGAACTATGATCTTAAGATACTCACGAAAGTACTAGCCAATAGACTCATGAAGGTTTTACCATCCCTAGTCAACATAGATCAGACAGGCTTTATGCCTGGCAAGTCCACAGACATTAACCTTAGACGAGTCTTTACCCAGCTCCCGCCCGAAGAGACTGCCTCCTGGGTACTAGTATCCCTCGACATCGAAAAGGCTTTCGATACAGTCAGATGGTCCTATCTGATACAGGTTCTGGAGGGTTTTGGCTTCGGCCCAACTTTCCGGAAATGAATCGGCTTACTATATAGGGCACCCACTGCTCGTATCAAACTGAATGGTAGACTCTCGCCCACTTTCCCGATTAGGAGGGGAACAAGGCAGGGGTGTCCTTTATCACCTGCACTGTTCGCCCTGGCAATGGAGCCTCTGGCTGAGGCCCTGCGGAGGTCGGGGGAGGTGTCTAGAGTAGGGTCGGCTCGGTGACCGAGAAACTGGCATTGTATGCCGATGATTTGATTCTCTTCCTCAGGGACCCCGGTCCTTCGCTCACCGGGGCGCTTCGGCTTCTGGACCTTTTCACGACTCTCTCTGGCCTCAGAACCAACTGGAGCAAATCACTAATTTTACCCATAGATCCCGGGGCAAGAAGGCTGAGTGATCCTACTTCGCCTTTACAATGGGCAGATACCATCAGATACCTAGGGATAAATATTTTGTCTAATACTAAAGATTTTTTCAAACTTAACCTGTCCCCGGTACTGCAGTGGTGTAAACTAAAACTGAAGGCCTGGTCAAACCTCCCATTATCTCTAATAGGGAGAATTAACCTAATAAAAATGAAACTACTCCCGGTCTTGCTGTACATCTTGCGGCACTCTCCGGTCTGGATCCCCAAGTCTCTTCTCCAACAACTAGACTCCTCAGTGGCTTCCTTCTTGTGGCAATCACACCCGGCCAGATTCAGTAAAAAGATCTTGTGTAGATCATGGACACAGGGGGGACTTGCCTGCCCGGACTTCCACACCTACTATTTAGCAGCGATGCTCACCCATGCACATAACTGGCTGGTCTCGGATGACACCAATGCGTCCGTTGTCCTGGAGGCAGCGCACCTAGGATCGTTTGAGGCCCTTCGCAACGCACTCTATAGGGGGTCAGGGGGCTCTGCGGTACCCTCGACCCTAGCTATGAAAGCGATCATTAAGGCATGGTACACGGTAGTGATTAAACCTAATTTGGCAAAGGCCAGATGGTCCCCTAATATACCACTTTGGTGCAATCCGAGGCTTAGGGCATTTCACTCTTTGCAGGATCCGGGTCTGTGGGCCGGCAAGGGCATCAAGTACTTGAGGGATATCTGCGATGAGCTGGGGCTATTTACATTCGATAGGTTAAAGAATAAATTCCAGCTTCCAAACTCTTTCTTTTTCAGGTTCCTGCAGCTCCGCCACGCCTTCAATTCGCAATTCAAGTCGGTTCAGCTCCGGCTGGAGCTTGACACCTTGGAGATTCTCCTAAACGATGCTGAGCTCTCAAAACCATTATCCCGAATCTATCGGGCACTCTTGCCGTCCATCCAGGTAGGTCTGGATGGTCTGCGTGGTCTGTGGCGGGCGGAGGTGCAGGAACTGGACGGCGAAGACTGGGAAGATATGTGGGACTACCCATTTCAGCCGCTGGTGGCTACCAGGGACAAACTGATCCAATTCAAGATCCTCCACAGGATCTATTACACACCCCAACGCCTCCACCGCATATACCCGGCCCTGCCGGCTAATTGCTGGAGATGCTCTGATACTCCTGCAGACTTCTTACACATATTCTGGGATTGCCTACAGATTCGGGACTATTGGCGGGAGGTAACACAATTTATCCATAGCCTAACTACCATTTCCATTCCCCTGACAATTAGTGTTTGCCTCCTTGGCCTGGTGGAGCAACTGGCACTTGCCAAAGCCCCACATATCCTAATAGGTATCCTCCTGTTTTACGCAAGGAAAGCCATAGTATTAAAGTGGAAGTCAACCACCCCCCCCCCCACCCTGACCTCATGGAAGCATCTAGTTAACACAGCGGTACCCCTCTATAAAGCGACGGATCTGTCTCGTGGATGCCCCAAAAAATATGAAAAAGTCTGGCATCTGTGGACTGATTCAGAGTCCACAACAGATGACAGACCCCAAGAGGAGTAACTTGTCAGATCTCCTCTGTACTCATCAGACCTGATAGGAGCTGAGGTCCGTACCCTGAATAGATGAATGGAGGTGTAAGCATAGCTCAAAATTAATAGCACCTGCTCCTGCATGCTCCTGATAAGCCCAACCCAGACATCTAGGAACGAGTAGAGGTCCCGCAAGGAAGAATAAATCCTGTTGTAATCCTACCATGTGTATCCCGAGAGGTGTCCCTGTTGTGTTGGTTAGATATATTTAGTGTTAGGATGTGATGTTAAGTTGTCTTCTGTTTTTTTTTTTTTTTTTCTTTTCGTTTTTTTTTTTCTTTCTTTGATGTGCACGTGGTTATGTGCAAGGATTGGCCAGGGTATGCCCCAATGGCCCTGTTTTGTATCTCAATAACAAAGAAAAACTTCAATAAAGAGAATTTAAAAAAAAAAAAAACAGGGGGAATTAGTAAAAGTTTATTTATGTAATGTAATGTAATGTAATTTCCTAGTCATACATCACAGGACACAGGAGAGTCAATTCTTAGACTATTGGGTTGTGCTCCGCCTCCAAGTGACTGGACACTGGCAAATAGCAAAGCTTGACTCAGCCCTGCATAGCCCCACCCACTTCCAGCTTTGCTTCAGTCTTTTGCTAGTGTCCATAGGTGATGGACTCTTTCTTCTGAGAGAGCCTTTCTACTATGATACATAGAAATCTACTAGCAATAATCTACTTTCAACTGTGTCCGGCTGCTGAGCCTCAGTGCTCTAAAGCTGCAGCAGTTATCTGGAACAGTCTCTATTACTGTTTCTAGAGGGGCTATACCCAGACCCTGGTGGAAGAAAGGGGGATTTCAAATGGCGATCTGTGTCCTCATTCATTCAGCCCTGGTCATCTGTTCACACCTTCTCCGGGTTTTGACCAGGTGGATGTCCAAGCCTTGGCATCTATAAGCTTTGTTTGCAAGGTTCTTCAAGCTGTCACTTCAGTGTTTTGGGTTGCTTAAACCTTGTTTATTGTGGACCTATTGGCAGTTCTGTTGCTGTGCTGTTTTCCAGTCCTCAGTTTATAGCCTGGGGATGTCCCACGGTCTATGAATACAAGCCCTGTGTACTGTACTGTATGATGAAAATAAAGGGACTTTTGACTTAAACTTTACTTCCTGTAAATTCCTAATCTTGGAGTACAGTACAGTACAGGACACGGGACCCTCCCCCTGTTGTCACTCCTTATTAGTTTACTAAAAAAACTGGAGTCTTCTGGAGTGGATGGGATTGTATAAGGGTGCACTAGGAGCGGCCGTAGAAAAGTTTTTCGCTAGTGTCCAGTCACTTAAAGGTAGACAGCATGTAACTTATAGTCTATGATTACAAGCCACGTGTCCTGCCATACTCCAAGATGAGGAATTTACAAGTAAGTCAAAATTCCCTCTTGTGTACCCAGTCCCCCCCCCCCCCCCCCCCCCCCCACCATCAACTTTTTCCAATCCAGTGAAACAAATTGGCTGTTTCAGTGTAGCAAAGCCGCTTGTTAAAATCTTCTGTGCTGGGCCAACAATATTCTCATTAATCTTATGAAGAGCTTTGATTCCTATTTAGGACCAACTCTCCTGAGAGCGCAGAGCCTGACAAAATATTCTGAAAAGCAACACTGCTGAAATCTCACTGGATCGGACACAAATGTGTGTAATCCTGTGTGAGAGGTGTGGCTACAGAATAGATGTAACTGTATCAAAGTTTCATTACAATTTTGAGGGTTTTTAAAAAAAATAAAGAAAGAAGCTTTTTTTTTTTATACATGTATGAATAAATTAGCAGTAATTTTAAACTTGTACTCAGACTATGCTTTTCTCTTATATGATTTATTTGTATCATTCTAGGCTTTCATAGAAACCATGTATTGCAGTAAGGCTCCTATTCAAGAAGCTTTTATATATGCCAAGGTGAGAATTAAAATGTCCTCAAGATTTTAGTATAGTGACTTAAAGTGAATGTAAAGGTAAACATTTAAAAAATAAACATGTTATGCTTACCTGCTCTGTTAATGTTTTTGCACAGAGCAGCCCCAATCCTTCTCTTCTTGGGTCAATCGCTGTTGCTAGCGGCTCCTCCCCCCTGCTGAGTGCTGCAATAGCAAGCCGCTTGGTATGGGTTCACTCATGCAGGCTCACTCCCTAGCCATGTTTTGTGTGTTGACACACACAGTGTGGCTTGCCCCGCCTCTCCCTGCTCACTGGCTGTAATCGACAGCAGCAGGAGCCAATGGCTCCCGCTGGTGTCTTTGAACCAGTGAGGAGGGAGAGAGAGAGCTGTGATGCTGCTCTCATGCACAGCCCTGAATCGACATCAGCTCAGGTAGGTTTAGGGGGGCTGGGACAAGGGGGGGCGGGGACGACGACTGCACACAGAAGGCTTTTTACTTTAATGCAGAAAATACATTAAGGTAAAAACAAACTTCTGCCTTTAGAACCACCTTAAAGGTAATTTTTTACACTTTGTTACAGCAGCAGACGTCTATAGGTATATAAAGAATATGTACCATCCTTTTTAAGAAATGGGCAGTCTCTAAGATGGATCCGGCTATATCACTCCTTAAACAAACACTGACTCTTCCTACTAAGGATGCCACAGTGGTTAGCGATCCCATTAACACTCCATGATGCCTAACTGGTAAAACACATTTTATTGTCTGAATTTAGTTTTTCAACTTTGGCACATATTAATAAAACTGTACATATCATCACAACTACTTAGTGTATACAGGAAAATTATCCTTTTTTTTTATTTTATAAATAAATTGGGCCTTCATTGGGTGGTAAATGTTAATGGATCTAATAGTAAGTATTCCTGCGCTACCCAAATAGTTACAAATATGAATAACAGGTGCAGCAGGCACCGTATGGGTCAAACAATACCCAAAAAGATCAATAAAAGAAAACCAATAATTGGTGTTGCACTCCAAAGGCAATAAATATAAAGTGCTAAACGTGACAAAATATGAATCAAAATACCAATATAGTGAAAAATAGCAAAAATCCTAATTTCATCAGAAAATTTTTAATAAAAGTTAAAATAAGTAATGTTCAATAATAAATGTGAAAATCCGTATAAATGAGAAATTTATACAATATATTTCATTATCGGTCCACACATATTAAAGTTCTGAGATTCCACAAAATTAATATGTAAATGGGGACTTCAGAGAAAGTGCTGGTTTCTTCAAAGTGCTGAGTATCAAAAAATATATTTGTGACATCTGTGACTTGGGTGATCAGGATCTTCGGTGTGTTTTACAGCCGGCGGGTGTACTAACTTCTTACTTTACCCTGTAAGGTAAATAGCAAAATAACAGTGGATAATCAGAGAAATCCCTCCACGGTTCCCTGTTGGCGATTCTGGTTTGTATAAAGCCTAATAGCTTCTTCCTTTATGTTCCCTTTTCCTCAAGGTACATAGGTTGGTATCGTTCCGTTCAGGGTAATGTGGCAAGTAATAAGGGAAGTAAGGAGAAACAGGGAGCCTCTATGGTGAGGTATGTATGATTCGATAATTTATTGCAGAAAAAAACACACTAGAGGTACTCACATTTAAAAGGTTTAAAAATGTACACAATAATTAAGTCACGTGACTGTGATGACACGCGTAGGAACATAGGAACACACGAACACCGGAAGTAACGTTTTGGCCGCGAGCTCGCTTCTGGTTTTTTATTGTGTACGTTTTTAAAACTTTTAAATGTGAGTACCTCTAGTACCAGAATCGCCAACAGGGGACCGTGGAGGGATTTCTCTGATTATCCACTGTTATTTTGCTGTTTACCTTACAGCGTATTGTTGTATTGTTCTTTATCATCCTTAAGTATGTAAACAATGTACCCTTTGAAATGCCTAATTAGATAAACAGGCTATTCCCCAAATACCTAAGTGACCTTTCATAAAATTAACCACTTAAAGGGGTTGTTAAGGGCCGTGTTTTTTTCCCTTAATGCATTCTATGCTTCACTGGGTATAGGAGAGGGTTTACATCCACTTTAACACCAAAGCAGCTGAAACTGATTAACAACTGTAACAACAAGTAACTGTTACTTAACTGACGAGTGGGCGCAATTTTGAAGCGTGACATGTTGGATATCAATTTACTCGGCGTAACATTATCTTTCACAATATAAAAAAAACAACTTGTAAACACCAAATCTCAGAAAGAGGCTCGGTCCTTAAAGTGGATGTAAACCCTCCATACACCCAGTGAAATGAACAGGCTCAGATGATACACAGGGATGAAACAAATCTCCCTACATAAGTTTTACATGCATATCTGCTGTCTTCAGCTTGCTATATTGTTTAGAATTCTTACATTGTGTTATGCTGTGTACACACGATCGGTTTTCCTGTCGGAAAAAGTCAGATGTGAGCCTTTGAACGGAAATTCCGACCGTGTGTATACTCCATCTGACTTTTTCTGTCAGAATTCCCGCCAGCAAAAGTTTGAGAGCAGGTTCTCTATTTTTCCGACGGGAAAAATTCCTATCGGAAAAAACGTTCGTCTGTATGCAATTCCGACGGGAAAAAAAATATGCATTTTCAGAAACAATTTGACGCATGCTCGGAAGCATTGAACTTCTTTTTCTCGCCTCGTCGTAGTGTTGTACGTCACCGCATTCTTAACGTTCGAAAGTTCAGAGAACTTTTGTGTGATCGTGTGTATGCAAGACAAGCTTGAGCGGAATTCCATCGGCAAAACCATCCAAGATTTTTCCGACGGAAAAAACGATCGTGTGAACGCGGCATTAGAATTTTAACTTCCTCATTCAGCAGTAGGAGTGTAGTCTTGGCTTACACTGTGACAGCTGATTGGAGGAAAGGCACACACCCCCACTCCACATAGGCAGAAGAACAAAGATACTTTCAGAACTGTGCTGTGAATAGGCAAACTTTCTGCTAATCTATTTATAGCACCCACCCCGACACACATTTCAGGCTGGGTTTTATCTCCCGTCTGGGAGAACTTGTCAGAAGATATCATGCTAATAACAGAGGAACAATACAGCAGAAAGACACGGGACTCAGGGCTTTGGAGAGCGATAAGTAAACACTACAGATATATGTGCCTAGGTCAAAATTTCATCAATCGAGTTTACATCCACTTTAAATTAACAACAGGTGCACTAGATGGGCAACAATGAGACAACCTCCAAAACAGGAATGGTTTTACAGGTGGAGGCCATTGACATTTTTTTCCCTCGCATTTGGCTGGGGTCATTGTCACTAATGGTAGCATGAGGCGATACTGGACCCTATATAGGTTGCATAGGCAGTCCAACTCCTCCAGGATGGCACATCAACACGTGCCATTGCCAGAAGGTTTGCTGTGTTTCCCAGCACAGTCTCAAGAGCATGGAGGGGATTACAGGAGACAGGCAGTTACTCTAGAAGAGCTGGGCAGGGCCGTAGAAGGTCCTTAACCTATCAGCAGGATTGGTATCTGCTCCTTTGTGCAAGGAGGACACACTCCACTGACACACTACAATATACTGCAGTAAACATGCACTAACAAACTTCAATATACTGCAGTAAAAGTGCGCTAGCGCAATTTAATATACTGCAGTAAAAATGCACTAATGCACTTCGGTATACTGCTGTAAAAGTGCACTAACGCACTTCAATATACTGCCATAAAAGTACTCTGACCCACGTCCCACTTCAATATACTGCAGTAAACATGTACTAACGCACTTCAATATTCGGCAGTAAACGTGCACTAACGCACTTCAATATACTGCAGTAAACGTGCACTAACGAACTTTAATATACTGCAGTAAACATGCTTCAATATACTGCAGTAAACTTGCACTGACGCACTTCAATATACTGCAGTAAACATGCACTAACGTGCTTCAATATACTGCAGTAAAAGTGCACTAACGCACTACTATACTGCAGTCCAACTGCCCTGACACTCTACACTGAAACACTTCAATATACTGCAGGTAACCTGCCCTGAAACACTAAGCTGACACTACAGTAAAAACAAACGGTCACACTACACTCAGGCTACACTATTACTATATTCACACTAAACTGACACAGAGTAAAAATGAATGGTCACACTACACTCACGCTGCACTACACTAGCACTCTACACTCACAATAGAATCACAAAAGCACACTATAGCACACTAACTCGCTAGTAGCCATGAACAGAGCCCTGTTCTATCTCTATCCACTCCAATATCACACTGCAAATGGCTTCTCTAGGAAAGAACCTTTTATAGTGTGGGGTGGAGACATTATTGGGCAATGAGACATGATTGGGCACAGTGACCATTACTTTCTGTAATCATGGCTCTGACAGTGTTCTGTGCCCTGATTGCGCAAATCCTTCATTGCTTCAGCTAATCAGGGCTTTCAATGCACTGTGCGGGACATTAGCAGAATGGACTAAAATATATCTAAGGAACCAGCTGCTATTATTAAGTTACTGACCATTCAGTTATGGAGCTCTTACAGCTTATGCCTGTGAAGGCATAGTGGATATAATCTGTCCTTCTTCTTAAATAAGTTTTTTGTCTGTTAATATGTGGAGAACACTTTGGCTAAAATGCTGGTCAGCGGAACTGTAATGCAAAAAAAAAACGCTGGCTATGCAAGGCTTTTGATGAAGAACATCTCTTTAGATAATTTTATCACTGGCGGAAAGAGTGCTCGTTTACGTCAGCAAAAAAACCTAGACCTCAGAATGGGAAAAAATCCTCCAACTGAAACAAAAAAGGGGTCCATTTTGTTTTTCCCAGGCCTCCAACTCCAAAGCCAATTTTCAACTCCAAAATTCAATTGAAAACCTTGGGGCCACAAACCTTCCAAACAAGTCCTCTTCAGCATGAAAGAAAGCACTAAATTCAAAATTGCAAAGACACGTGTTAGCCTTTGTGGACACATGATTTACGCAAAACTAAGTCGCAGTCTTTGCAGTTCAATAATCGTGCTAAAAGTGGCCTTGGGGGGCCCAGGTTGTGGTGGTTTAGCGGGGACTCTGTGTGCTCTCTCAATGGCAAACACACATGAGAATTCAGCATCTGGGAATGTAGCTTTTAGCCATCTTTCAAGAAACTCTCCTGCATTCTGTCCCTCAGCTCTCTCTGGTAGACCTACGATTCTAATATTATTTCTGTGCATGCGTTTCTCAAATTCATCCAATTTCTGCTGCCACATTGCTACCTGTTTCTCAGTTATCTGCATTTTATTAACCATAGGTGACACAGTGTCTTCCAGAGCTAACACTTTATTTTCAGCTTCAGTAATTCGCTCTCACATACATTGCATGTCCTGTCTCAAAAATCCAATATTAGTCTTAATTTCAGTCTTAATTTCTTCCATTTTACCTGATAGAGCCTTGTTGGAGGTCTGTATAGCCGCCAGCAGCTGCGCATTCACCTGTTCCAATGTTAATTTGCTCTGTCTCTCCACCTTCTCTGTAGCTCCTGCTTTGGCTGCATCAGTGATTATAGTGGATCCCCCACTCCGCGTGCTTGGAGGGCTCCGTCCAGCCCCATGCCCATCAGATCGAGCATATTCTTTTAATTTCTCAGCAGCTGATTGCTGTCTGCTCATCTCCCCAAGTACAAAAAAAAGGGGGGGTAAAAGCGATTGAAAGTCACAAAAAAAAGTCACAGGGAAGGAAAACCAAATATGGGAAGACCCCCTGTCCGGTTCAAATCACTGCCAAGATAGTTGCAAAGGTCGCAGGGACTGCAGGGGTTACAGAGGTGACCGCGGGGGTTGCAGGGGTGATTGCAAAGATGATTGCAGGTTCAGGCTCAGGGGTTGCAGGAGTGGTTGCAGAAACGGTTGCAGGTTCGAACCCAGTGGGCTCAGGAGAGGGGGGGGCAAACGAGACTCGCACACCTCCACTGCTTGTCAGCTGGGAAACCGCTGCCGCCTCAGATCACAGAAACTGCAGGGGCTGCAGGGGTTACAGAGAGATGACTGCGGGGGTTGCAAGGGTGATTGCAGAAATAATTGCAAGTTCAAGCTCAGGGATTGCAGGAGTAATTGCAGGTTCGGGCTGAGTGGGCTCAGGAGGGGGGGGGGGGCGAAGGAGACTCACACACTCCACCGCTTTGTGGACACATGATTAGCACGAATCTCAGATGGTAGTGTCTGTAGGCTACAAAGAAGAGTTTCTTCCCCTACCTCTGCCTCGCTGCATGTTTTCCAGCCTACCTGTGCACAGACTAGCTAGAAGATCACCATGCTGCTCTTGCAGATCCTTTGGACCAAGGTGTTCCAGCTGCAGAAAGGCTTTAAATTTTTTATTCCAACTTTTCAGTTGTTACAAAACCAAAAGGGGCAATCACCCCAAATGCCTTAAATGTCTTCATTTGATTTCAAAAGATTGGCATGAAATCCACCAGGCATGTCATACTTTCCAGTACACCAAAATTTCCTTCAATTTTCCTTGTTGCCCTTCTATTTGGTCTTGCTTTAACCCAAAAAAAGTTATTTATATAGTATCAGAAACTTATATTTCACGAAATGTGCCAAATCTGCATATGGCAGTGTTAAATACTGAGGGTTTACAGATCAAAACATCAAACTGATAAAATGTAATCTAAAACATATTATTGTTTCCAATTAGTTTGATTTTGAGTGCCGAGCCAGAGGAGCTGATATTCTTGCTTACCTGCCTGTTGTTGCTGGAGGAGACAGAGCAAACACGCTGCATTATGTGAAAAACGATCAGATAATCAAGGTAAGTAAAGTGTAGATAAAATTATATTTATTTGCTAGTGCTGTTTTTTTGGCTTTTATGTTATATCTTAATCTGAAAAGAGGTTTGATGTTTTAATTGTAATGATTAATTACTTCCAGGTCTGGTTATTACACATTTTATTTAAAAAATCTAAAAATAAAGGTCTGAAGAAGCATTTGTTGCCCATATAAAATCTATGCAGCTGTTTATTTAATCAATCCCCGAAGCCTATGGTAGCTGTTCAAATGTCAAGCGCTCAGGGCATTTGTTTACTGCTTGATTTCTTTTTTAATCTGAAGTGCTTTTTTTTATTTTAATCTGAATTGGACTTCCTCCTGTTAAAGAGTTTTTTTTTTCTTTCAATTTTGTGCCAAGCAGTATGAGTGCTTTTGTTTTAAAGTGAAATCCCCACCAAACTATTTTAGCTTAGGATAAAATGGGGAAGGGCTAGAACCACTGCCATGTTTTTGTTTCTTTGTCCCCATTGGAGAGGTTTTTCTCATTTCCTGTGCCCAGGACCACATACAAAATAAGGAGAAGCTTCCCAGTGGGGCACAGACAACAGTACAAAACTGCCAGAGGTTCTAAACCTTCCTTATTTAACAATTGATGTCTTTATGCCTGTAGTGACCACATAGGAGTTAAAGTGGACTTGCAGATACAAATGAAAACCTGCCATAGGTTCTAAACTCCCTAATAAAAGATGGTATCCAGAGCTCGGTATAACAGCTCACTTCACTTTTTAGTTGATATACATCCATGAGTCAGCAAGAAAATTAAACTTCAGGTGAAAAAAGCAACCCTACAGCTCCTCCAACAGATCAGTGGGTGATCCAGCCAGTAACATGCAAAGAAAACAGAGTAGTAGGGTGCAGGGATTAAAAACTTGTAACACTTTATTTATAAACAGTAGTGGGCACAATTCATTAAGCAATATGTTATCGCATCCGAGTATACAGTAAAATAACGCACAATGGGCCGGAAAAAAACTCTGTAATTCACGAAGAGACTTTCCCTAAAAACTCGCATGCGTTATCATTCTGAAGTATGCTTTAAATACTGCATGAAACCGTGCGGTCAGTTATTGCAAGAAGCTACCATCTACAATCTGAATTCAGCTACTATCTGATATGATGCTTTTCCAAAGAAGTGTAAGGCAAGTGTAGCGATACCCCCGAAGGAGCTGCTGGATTAATTTTGGGTCCTGCCGTTACCCCACACTGCACAGTACCTGGACCTTTAAGCCATCCGGCAGTACTGTGAGGTAGGTTACTTTAGTGCATCCTCCAAACGAGTCACCAGGCCCTTCCTGAGATACCAGCCATCAGCTCGGTCCTCTCCAGTAAGGTCCTCCCTGGAATATTCTCCGCTTGAGTGGCTTCTTCCCGCAGGACAGACAGCACAGGATCACCTTCAGTTAAGTAGGCCCCAGACAGGCTTCTGGGCCTACTTGCAGCAAACACAGTAGCATAGCCTCTGGCCTGGAGGGCCATGTTGCGAGACGAACCCCGGAGCACATGGCGCTGCCCCTTAAATATCCTTCCCCCAGCATGCCTAGTTCTCCTGATTAGGCTGTTTTCTGGAGAAAGAATATCCAATACACTTCAGCTGGCTGTATTTCTCACACTGGCCTGTGACAACAGTGACACCTCCTGGCAACAGTGGGAAATGCAAACAAACAGCCAAAGCTGGAACAGAAACCAACAAATTTACATAGATCACTCTGAGCTATTTACAGCTCAGATAACCCCTAAATTTACACATAGCGCCTACTCAAAAGTAGCAGGGCGCTACACAAGCAATTTGGTCATGGCTGGTAGCGAAGGGCCGAAAACACCCCCCTGTTCAGTTCGCACCAGAGCTCCCGAACAGAAAAAAGTTCTGACCAGACGGCGAACCTTGTTAAAGTCTATGGGACCCGACTTTGAAAAATCAATGCTTATATGCAAGTAATTGGCCATTAAAAGGGTATGGGGGTCCAGGTACTTCCGTGGGGAATATGTATCAATGCAAAGGAAACTTTTTTAAATAAGATTTTTTCAAGAGCAGTGATTTTAATGATGCTTTAAGTGAAACAATATAAATAAAAAATTCCTTTAACCTCTTACGGACTGCCCGCCGTCATTATACGTTGGTACTTTGAAGAGGGATATCGTTGTTATGGCAGCAGCTAGCTGCCATAACCCTGGTATCCTCTTCTTCAGCGGGCGGATCTGCTTTCATATAAAAGTGGTCTCTGCGGCAGGAGAGGTGCTCCGGTGCCCTCCGCCGCTTACCAGAGCCGTCGGTAGCGGCGAAGGCGATCGGGTCCTATGTCCTGTTAGGTATGGAGACGAGTGAGGGGAAGATGGCCCCCACCCATCTCCATAGCATTGCTGGACGGAAGCGACGTCAAAACGTCACATCCGCCCATAGCTCTTAAAGAGACCTTTAAAAAAAAATTCAAATGACATTTCCTTTTTTTTTTTTTTCATTATTATTGCATTTTAGTGTAAATATGAGTTCTTGAGGTCTTTTTGACCCCAGATCTCATATTTAAGAGGTCCTGTCATGCTTTTTTTCTATTACAAAGGATGTTTACATTCATTGTATTGGAATAAAAGTGACACAATTTTTTTTTAAAAGAACAGTGTAAAAAAATAAAAGGTAAAATAAATACGATTTTTTTTTTTTTATAAGCGCCCCGTCCCGCCAAGCTTGCGTGCAGAAGCGAACGCATACATGAGCAGTGCCTGCATATGAACACGGTATTCAAACCACATGTGAGGTATCGCCGCAATCCTTAGAGTGAGATCAATAATTCTAGCCCTAGACCTCCTCTGTAACTTAATACTTGCAACCTGTAGAATTTTTTAAATGTTTGTCGTCATTCCACGAGTGGGCGCAATTTTGAAGCGTGACATGTTGGAATATCAATTTACTCGGCGTAACATTATCTTTCACAATATAAAAAAAACAACTTGTAAACACCAAATCTCAGAAAGAGGCTCGGTCCTTAAAGTGGATGTAAACCCTCCATACACCCAGTGAAATGAACAGCCTCAGATGATACACAGAGATGAACCAAATCTCCCTACATAAGTTTTACATGCATATCTGCTGTCTTCACATTTATATACTGTTTAGAAAGTTCAGATCGTGTTAGGAAATTTTCTCTTCCTGTTTAACACAGAGTGTGATGTCTGGGCAAACAGCCAAGAAAGCTAAAATTGCTGATTGGAGTAGGCATAGGCAGAGACTCTCAGAGGTGTTTTGTAACAGGGCCAGCTCCCTGCTAATCTATTTTAGCAACATCCCCTGACAGAAATTTCAGGCTGCTTTTGTCTGATGTGTCAGAGAATTATCAGGCTGATAACAGAGGAACGGTTCAGGAGAGAGCTATGGGACTTAGCTCTTTGAAGAGAGATAACAAAATACTGCAGATATATGTGCCCAGCTCAAATTTCATGAATTGGTTTTACATCCACTTTAAATGGTTAAATATTGTGCCTGGGGGATCCTTTAGTCTGCCTGTAAAGTGGCACATCTATTCCATGTATAGAATCTGCTGCACCAAAGCTGACATTTCTAAAGAAAAAAAATGAGATTTAAATTGCCGGCAATACAAAAATGTTTAAAAACGCAGAACAAAAAAAAAATATGGCGTGGGGTCCCCCCCAAAAATTATACCAGACCCTTTTTCGAGCATGCAGCCTGGCAGGACAGGAGAAGGGGGGACGAGCGAGTGCCCCCCCAGCTCTCCTGAACAGTACCAGGCCACATGCCCTCAACATGGGGTTTTAACCTCACCTACTATGTAACTATGTAATCTCTTTTGTTTTATATTGTGGGGTATTGTATTTTGATAGTAGTGAATACAGCTGCTGGGGAATATTAGCAATTGTTGTTTTGATTTAGAAATCTTTTTTTTTTTTTTTTTTTAACCAAGCACAGGTTTTTCACTTTTATATTTGAAAGGGAGGCATTGCCCTCCCGAAAGCTTGCACAACACTCAATCTTAGAATGAGGATGCGCCCCTTACCCCAGAGCAAGCACCGGCTCTAACACCGACCTCTGCATCAGTTTCTAGCCCTATTTCAGGCAGGCAACAAGCAGCCTTCCTGCGTGACTCTACACTTATGTCACAATTTCTTGGACAATTTCCAGCTTTAATACAGCCATCACTGTTCAGGGCTCAAAAGCACCAAGCTCCATCTCCACCCTCACCATCTCTACTGGAGTCGGTATGTGAAATGCCTCCTCTAGAGGCCACAGACATTAAAGGTAATGAAGGGGCTCCAGAGAGGGTGTTAGAAAAGGATGCAGAAGATGCTTGCCAGTGCTGATATGTTCCCTTCTGCTGTGTGCAAAAACCTGAGCATTGTCCGCCTTAAATTTCCTCCAACTTGTCATGTCCCTTTTGGTACTAAGAGACCTGTCTAAAAGACATTCCCCAGAAATGTTCCCGAGCTTTATCCAGTGGAAAAAAGGAAAAGAGCGCACATACAAAAAACACATATATAAATATATGAATAAATCAGTGCGTGCAGAATAATAAAAATTTCGTAGTGCACATAATAGGAATATCACTCAAATTAAAAAGTCCTTTCAAGTGAGATGTGAAAAAACATATATAATAATATATTTAGACCATAACAAAGTAAAAGTCCATATGATAATCTCTGAGTAACCAAATTCCAAAGAAACATAAGGTCTTCAATCAGTAAGATGTTCCAACATTCTGATATTTTATCACAAACTGCTTACCAGATTTGTAGAATCTCACATAATAGAGATCAAGAGCGTCATTGTGCATCAGCCTGCCGGCAGAAACGCAATCCACCTGTGATCTTCTCACAAGAAGGGATATTTCGCCAACTGCAGACGGACCGTCACAGGAAAAGTTCACTCCAGGAATCAATCTTTGGTTTAGAGGTGTCTAAAAAGTCTTGTTTAATGGAGAACAAAGGAAGGCTTCATGGTGTAGTATGTTCCAAAGAAGGTTTATTTTCAAGCGCTTAACACAGGCTTTGTATCCATAAAAGCACAATGAGAAACAAACAGATTAAAACAGCCGTGGCTCAAGCGTGATGACGTCACAGGTTATGCTCCACCCGACGTGTTTCCCCATAGAAGACATCAACTGGGAATGGAGATCGGAGCTTTATCCAGTGGAAATAAAGTTCACCAACAATTGGCCTGTTTCGGGAGTACACTCCGATGTCCCAGTCTTAAAGAAACATCTTATTGTACCCATTGAAGCTGATCCTTCATTCAAAGATTCCGCTGACAGAAAGTTTTAGACACTCTTTAAGGCTCTCTTTCACAGAAAGCTCTGTCTCACAGGCCCAGTTCTGCAACCACCTATTTCTGCAATTTCTGTTTGTCCAACTGCAGCTAACTGGACTAGGGCAATGAGCAACCAAAACAACCCTGTACTCCAGGACTGAGTCATTACAGCAGTTAATTGAAGGAGCACCTAACAAACATTGCCCTAAGCTTTACTCTGTTGTGTTAATGGCCTAGAACAAGTCATGCCACAAATCTTCAGAATGGCTATGATTTCTATCCATACAATCTTGTGGCCAAAGGCCTTGCCTGCAAAAGACACGTAACATATATGCCCTTTTTAAGGAGGATGGCTCTTTGGTGGGCACTTAACAAATGAATCAACAATGTCACAGAAGGAAAGGTCTTTCTTCCACAGTGGAACAAGGTTGCAAAATCCCTCTTTTTCAGGGCTTGTACCTCCTCAAAACAAAGAGCTCCTCAATGCTCTACCCAGGCTTCAAACCAAAATCCATCCCTTCATATTGGCACAAGACTTGGACATAAAATCCACCAAGTCTACATCAAAGCCCTCTCACCAATGAGGGCAAACCCTTTTTCCTAAAAGGGGGGGGGGTGTCTGTTAAAGTTTGCCTTTTTTTGGGTCACACACATCCCAGACCTGTGGGTTTAATCGGTACTTTCAAAGGGGAACAAAATAGAGTTTCAAACTTTACCCCCTCACTGATTTATTTTTTCAAACCAACCAAAATCTCCTCAATGACAGATTTGCAAAAAAGCTAACTTTCAAATTCTGCTCTCCAGCCTTTCGTTCTTCTGAAATACTTGGGCCTCATTCTATACACAGCCCAAGCAAAAGCCTTTGAGCTAGCTGCTGTAGGCAGTCATTCCTCATTCTTCATAAAGACAAGGTAGTTTTATGCCAAAGACCAGCTTTTCTTCCCAAGGTGGTATCAGTCTTCCACCTCAGTGAAGACATAGTCCTTCCATCTTTGTGCCCTACTCCAAAGCACCCAAAATAAATTGCTCTTTACTGTTTGTATGTAGTCAAAGCTATCAGAATTTACCTCAAAGCTACAACTTCTTTTAGGAAGACTGTTTTCCCTATTCGTCCTACTCTTCAGGCTTCTCAAAAAACATCCTGCTTCAAAGTTCACCACCAAGAGATAGACAAGACAACTCATTTCCAGAACTTGCACTCTAATGCATGATCGGAATTTCCAACAAAAAATGTTTGTTGTGAGCTTTTGGTTGGATATTCCGACCGTGTGTAGGCTCCATCGGACATTTGGAAAAAATATTGCTGCGCTGCAATCTACAATTGAATAAAATAAAATTAGAAAAAGGCAACAAATAATACAATAATAAGATGATGGGGATGATAAAAGCTGTAATATATCCCCTAAAATCCAAAAAAGGTGGCTGAACACAACATGAAATTAACAAGGCAAGACACCATCAGTCAAAAATACAACCATCCCAAATGCCGTGGCGTAAAACACTCCGAAGAGCTGAGAAAAATGAAGTTCAATGCTTCTGAGCATGCATCGATTTGATTCTGAGCATGCGTGGGTTTTTTCTCCGATGGAGTTCCACACAGACGATCGGAATTTGCTATTGTTTTTTTTTTCCATCGGTAAAATTTAAAACATGTTCTATTTTTTTATACCGATGGAAAAACCGATCGTGTGTACGCGGAATTACTTGTAGGAACCTTCACCACTTTTTTTTTATCCAGTGAAAAGTTTATTAAAGTACACATATAAACACATACCGAAGCTACAGTTACATTCCAGTACATATTCAAACATCATAAACAAAAACCTTGCGCATTCTGCAAAACTATCTAGACATTCCTTGACTATCTGGTCTTGTCTCTTGCCATGTCTTGGACTGCTTTACTAGTGCCTACAGAGTTGATCCATTGGTCTAGCGTATAAGCTTTCAGGTACCAATGCCCAGCAATCTGCCCATGACCAGATCCACTGGGGCAAGCCCCGGTACATTCAGCCATGGTCCCCATAGTTTCTTGAATTTTTGGGCGCAACCTCTATGTTGGTAAATAATTTTTTCCTTCCGGAGCATATCTCCCACTGAATTAATCCACTCTTTAACCTCCCTGGTGGTATGATTATTTCAGATTTTAGGTGCTGAAAGCAGTACCATTATTTTGCATGGAAATTTGGCATTTTATATTGTAGGCCTGTAATTCTTAGGACTAACTCACTTAAATCTGTCCAAACAAGAGTCTAGTAGACATCCTGGGTATGATAAAGTTTGAAACACAAAATCATAAATTATAATATAATAGATAACTATAAATAATTATAACAAATAATAATAATAAAAATTATTCAATAATGTAATCAAATCAAAAACACTGAAATTTGCTCAGTTGCAGAATTGTCGCTGTCATTACTTTCAGTGTTTGATGACGGATTTCCCCACAAATCGCTATCGCTCAATTTTGCAAGTGATTCTAATTTATTATTGCTGTTTTCTAGCTGGTCTAAAACCACTTTTGACGTAAAGGGACACTTTTTGGTTGCTTTGGACAATCTCCAGTTTCCAGGCAAAAAAAAAACCCAGTATTTATGATATAAAAGTGCATGCAGGGCACTGGACAAACCAATAGGGACAAAGGGGATGTGTAATTATTTTATACAGTACTGTAATCTGTATGATGTGTACTGTATGTGTTTTCACTTTTTTGAATTTGGCGCCGTGCTCCGTCCCCGTGCGTTGCAACGTCGCAGGGAACGGGGCTCGGCACTCGGCACTGTGAATCGAGCGAGATAACAGCTCGCAGACACAGCGGGGAGACATCGCAGGATCCAGGGAACAAGGTAAGTTACTTTGCCTGGATACTGCGATGCGATCCCGAGTCTGGCTCGGGGTTACGGCTAATGGTACTGAAATCTCACCCAGAGACAGACTCGGGAATACCGCCAAGGAGGTTAAGAGTAAGGGGATCCTCCCATATCCAATGAGTCATTATTAGCTTTCGTGCCAGAAATAGAGATCTAATAACTGCCACCCTAGTGTACTCCTCCCAATCAAACTCATCCAGTACATTAAGTAGGCAGTGTTTTGGATTCGTAGGCAGCGAGACCTGAAACACCCTGTTTATGCTGTCCACCACTCCCTTCCAATAGGAGTGAAGTTTCGGGCACCTCCACAGTAGGTGCATCAGGTCACCATGGTCTTTCTTGCATCTGGTACACATTGGAGTGGGTCAAAGACCCATAGCATGCGTTCTGAACCTTCGCCACTTTAACCCTTCTCTTCTCTGTTCTGCTACTGACCACCTATATGCCCACCTCTGTCTGCAACAGTTCACTCTCATCATCACTAGATACACTTGCTCCTCTAATCACACGCAGAATCAGGCCCAGACCGTTACAACCCTGGCAAACTGACAACACTAGAAATCTCAAGAGACATTGCAGTGCTCTTGAACGACTGTGGCGTAAAACCAAATGCCTGCAAGATTTCCCCCTATAAAAATCTGCCCTTCTAAAATACAATTCCTGCCTCAATGCTGCCAAACAAGCCTACATTGTCTCTCTTATTAATACCTTGTCATCCATTCCACGTCGGCTCTTTTCAACCTTTAACTCTCAGCTTCGTCCCGCCACCCCCTCTACCCACTAACTCACTCATTGCCCAAGAGATTGCCAATCACTTCAAAGACAAGATTGATGCAATTCGTGAGGACACCTCCACTGTGGGTACATCTTCCCCACCCAACATACCTTGCCTAACAGCACTTTCAACACTCTCCTCTTTTGAATTGGCTACTATTGAAGAGGTTACAAAACTTTTCTCAGATGCCCACTTAACCAATTGTCCCCCTCCTCTTCTATCCTGTGCTCCCTCACTCACATCTCCAATCTCTCCCTCTCCAGTGGCACCTTCCCCTCCCCTCTAAAACATGTGCAGATCACTCCCATACTTAAAAAGCCCTCATCTCATTACTCCCATTCACCTCTAAACTTCTAGAACGCTTGGTCTACAACCGTCTGAGCTCCTACCTCAGTGAAAATAAACTTCTTGACCCCTTACAGTCTGGCTTTCGCTCGCAGCACTCCACGGAAACTGCCTTACTAAAACTCACTAACGATTTACTAACTGCTAAAACCAACAGCCAGTACTCCATACTCCTTCTACTTGACCTCTCTGCAGCCTTTGATACCGTTGACCACCCGCTCCTTCTCAATAAACTACATTCCCTTGGCCTCCAAGATTTTGCTCTATCCTGGTTCTCTGTCTATCTATCACAGCGCTCCTTCAGTGTTACCTACAACTCTATCTCCTCCTCTCCATTGCATCTTTCTGTGAGGGTCCCCCAAGGTTCTGTTCTTGGACCACTTCTCTTCTCTATCTACACCTCCTCCCTTGGTCACTTGATAACCGTCCACGGCTTCCAATACCACTTACTGTATATGCCGATGACACCCAAATCTATCTAACTAGTCCTCACCTCACTCCTTCAGTCTCCTCTCGCATTACTTTTTTTAGACTTTATCTCTTTATTAAGTTTTTCACAATTTACAAACAGTTGATAAACAGTGTTCCCCAAACTGCCCGACCCTCCAACATTTTTCCCTCCTCCGGTTCGATAAACTGTACTTGATGGATGTATCTCGGGGAGGGGGGGGGGGGTAATTGATGAAGGGGGATCCCGGGGGTTATCTGTGAGAGCCACTGTTCTAACACTGAGATTCATACCCATTCACCACTTCATTCATCCCTGTCCTTCCTCAACTTTCACTCCCTTATCCAACAGTTTCTCTTGGGCCATTGCTCACCATTTTAAGTATTTTATCTTGCACTTATTGAGTATTACATACTGATCCCTCTTGCTTCCCACCAGGGTTTCCAGATCTTGTCATATGTCATTGGAGCACCTTTCTTTATATATACCGATTTCTCTTTAAGGATTACCCCATTCATGCTATTGTGCCATTCCTCACTGGACGGAGGCAGTGTTGACTGCCATCTACGGGCAATCAAAATCCTTGCTTGAAATAGACATCTCATAGCTGCTATTTGGGGGCTCCCGGGTTTACCCCCTTCCCCCATTAGTCCCAATAGGCATTGCTTCGGCCTCAGCTCAATAGAAATCCCAAACACCCTATCAATAGTTTTTACCACCTCTGTCCAGTACCAGAATAGCTTCGGGCACCTCCAGAACTCCTCTCGCATTACTAACTGACATCTCAGCATGGATGTCCCACCACTTCCTTAAACGAAATCTCTCTAAAACGGAGTTACTAATATTCACCCCGCCTGTGCCCCCCTGTATGACTTTTCCATTAAAATCAACAATGCAACCATCAGTCCCTCCCCTCACGCCAGGGTACTAGGTGTAATCCTAGACTCTGACTTGTCATTTCAGCCTCAAGTCCAATCGTTGTCAAAAGTTTGTAGAATTCACCTCTGTAACATCTCTAAAATTCGCCCCTTTTTAACAAATGAAACCACCAAGCTCCTCATTCACTCCCTTGTTATCTCTCGCCTTGACTATTGTAACTCCCTTCTCATTGGCCTGCCTCTCCATAGGCTATCCCCTCTTCAGTCCATCATGAATGCTGCTGCCAGACTTATCCACCTTACCAACTGCTCAATGTCTGCCAACCCTCTCTTCCAATCCCTACACTGGCTCCCGATTGCCCAGCCAATTAAATTCAAAATACTAACCACAACTTACAAAGCCATCCACAACTCTGCTGCGAGCTACATCACCAATCTTGTCTCCAAACATATCCCAAACCGTCCTCTCCGCTCTTCTGAAGACCTCCTACTGTCAAGCTCTCTCGTCTCCTCCTCCCATGCTCGTCTCCAGGATTTCTCCAGAGCCTCTTCCATCCTCTGGAACTCGCTACCTCAACCTGTCTGGCTATCCCCTACTTCTTGCTACCTTCAGGCGATCCCTGAAAACTCATCTCTTTAGGGAAGCCTATCACGTCTCCAACTAATCTTTTACCACTTCCATCGGCTCATTCCCCACAAGTACAACCTTTTGTACCACCTGCCCCACCCTATTAGATTGTAAGCTCTTCTGAGCAGGGCCCTCTTAATCCTCTTGTATTTTTTGTATTATAGCTGTATTGTCTCCCTTTTATATTGTAAAGCGCTGCGTAAACTGTTGGCGCTATATAAATCCTGTATAATAATAATAATACCAACCAAAGACAATTCTGGCTTCCACAGACGGGCTACAGTATGTGCTCATGTGGTACACAGATTAGTCAATTTAAGAAGGTGCACCTAACGACAACTTTATGTGTATGCTAAAGTGATTGTAGCTGTTTATGTGTATAAAAGACACCTGTTCACAGAAACTTTCTTCCATTCAAACCTCACCATCATGGGCAAGACCAAAGAGCTGTCAAAGGATGTCGGGGACAAGATTGTAGACCTGCACAAGGCTGGAATGGGCTACAAGACCATGAGAAAGAATCTCGGTGAGAAGCAGACAACTGTTGAAGCGATTTTTCGCAAATGGAAGAAATACAAAATAACCATCAATCGCCATCGGTCAGGAGCTCCATGCAAGATTTCGCCTCATAGAGTAAGGATGATCATGAGAAAATGGAGGGATCAGCTCTAAACTATACAGGAGGAGCTTGTAAATGATCTCAAGGCAGTTGGGACCACAGTCACCAAATGAACCATTGGTAACAAAATACTGCACCATAGATTGAAATCCTGCAGCACCCCTACTGTACTTACAGTATATCATGGTTATAAAAGTGGATGTTAAAGCGGAGTTCCACCCATTTAAAAGTCAGCAGCTACAAAAAGTGTAGCTGCTGACTTTTAATAATCAGACACTCACCTGTCCAGCGATGCGGGCGCACGAAGCCCCACTCCTCTCCCCCTCCTCTCCACGGCACCGGCATTGTTACTGTGGGTGCCCGGCTGTGCCTGTTGCTCTGTGCACTGTGATTGGCCTGCAATCTTCTGGGACATGTGACGTGTCTTAGAAGATTGCAACGAGGGAGGGGGGAGAGGTGATCTTCCTTCTGGCGCCATGGCACCAGGGAGAAAGTGGGAACTGGGTGCCCGTAAAAACAGGGTACTCGCTCCTCCCCCAAAAAAAGAAAAAAAAATGACATGCCAAATGTGCCATGTCAGGGCGTCACCTACACTTTAAGCGTAAGTTCCGTTTTTGGGTGGAACTCCACTTTTAATAAAATCCGTCTGAACTAGAGTATTATTTCAGGTTTCTCCTCTCAGTTCCTCCTGTGCTCAGTGGGTGCAGGAACAAGGCAACCACCACCCCTTCCATTTTGTCAGCTAGGGGCTATTTCTTTCTCGTACATCACGGGACACAGAGCGACATAGTCATTACTAATGGGTTATATAGATACCGTCAGGTGCTGGCACTGGCAACTTCCAAAACCGGAAGTACCCTCCCCTATATAAGCCCCTCCCATCCGGGAGCACCTCAGTTTTTTGCCAGTGTCTAAGGTGTTGGCCAAGAAGAAACATGTGTTTTTCACTGAGCTTGCGTACAGGTTCTTTTGGGCCTCAGTAAGCTATTCCGGATCCGACCAAAAAAGCTTCATAGCTAAACGGTCGGTACCCGGGCCTTGCAGAGAAGAGCAAGGTTTTGCCTGTAATGCTTCTCTTAGGAGAGCTGGACCCTGGGATCCAGAGCTCTGGTCATACCCACGACCAAGATGTTTTCTGTGCAGGGTGCTATACAGGTCCAGGGGAGTGGAATCCTTGGGAACCCGGTCCCTGAAGGTTTGATTACAATGCCTGCCGTGATAGGTGAAGTTTGGGCTTTTGTGGACCAAACAAAGTCCTGCGGCGGGGAACAGGTAAGTGGGGGCCCCCAGGAACTTGGTTCTATTGGGGGACCCCCAAGCCTAATTTGTCTTTCTGTCTGTTACCTAATGGTATTCCCGCAAAATTCTGTGCATGCCTGTAACTACTAAAAAAATGTAATAATTTTTAATGGTGGTCAAGAAAAAAAAAAAAAAAAAAAAAAAAATTTTTTTATATATATTTAATATATTAGACTGCGGTACCTGTGTTTGTCCACTAGAGGCCGCTGTGGAATGTTTTCTTGTCATGTGGACTAGCTTCTTCTCAGCAGAGCAAAGTCCAGGCAGATGGTGAGTTCTCTTATAGGAAACTGCTTCCTCTGCCATGTTGCAGTGCTCGTCCATCCCCCGGCCTGCGGCAAAGAGGGGCCCTGGCTCCTGTCCCTTGTTACCATATTTGAAATTAGCGCCGAAGGCGCACGTGCCCGTGCGCGTGCACGCGCCTCTATATATAGAGGTGAGCCGGGAAAGGGGGCGGAGCCTGGGGGATGACGCTCTGTGCGCGCCGCAGCGCTTCTGCGCATGTGCGGGCGTCCCAGCAGTTTAAAAAAAACACAATATTGTAGTGAGCTGGCTATGAAGTACAGAGACAGAGCTGGCAACATTTAAAGGCATACAGCAAGCGGTTGATACAGGCATCCCCTAGAAAGGCACATTAGTAGACACCAACTGTGATATAGCAGCAATTGTGCTAGACTATTCTCAGTAAAAGTGGTGTATTACGGCTGGAATACCTCAGCTTTAGGCTTAGGAATATGCCGTCCAGAAGCTCCGGAACTGAATCTTCCAGGAAGCGAAGGGGGTCTCATCGGGCTCGGAGGATCTTGGGCATACTCCTGCTGCACCAGTCTCCCCTGAAGTTCAGAGGTAAGTGACCGTAGAGACCCCGCAGGGTACTTGGTACTGTGGCTGTCCTCAGTTCACCTGCTCCTGTGTATGTAACAGAGGAGGATTTTCCTCAGCTCTGGGAGGATTAGAGAGAGATTGTCAACATTTATCGCTGCCTCCCTGTCAGGGAAAGCACGCCCGATCTCCGTCTCCTCCTTCAGAGTGCCTGTTAGCAGAGCAACAGTCCCATACAGGGATCGACCTGCCTGAAGGGGATCAGGATGAGGTTGATTCTGTTATAGAGGAATCAACAGTGGGGGAACCTTTTCTCAGCATCTTAAGCTGAAAGATTATGGGTTCAGTCTCTGACTAACATGGTCCGATCAGCATTTAAAAATGCACCTTGCGGAACCATCAACCACTACTGTATCCTCGTTGGGGTCGCTAGAAGCCCCCAGACTGTTTGTTCTTTTCCACTTCACCCTTTACTGAAAGGGCTCATTTACCAGGATTGGGAACGTCCTGAGAAAATATTTATTCCCCCAAGAGATTTCCGGTGGTCTATCCCATGGAGGATAAGTTCATCAAAAAAAAAAAAAAATGGAAGGTCCCTACAGTGGACGCAGCCATCTCTTGTATGTATAAATCACTGACATGTCCAGTGGATAATGTCCAAATGTTCAAGAACCCAATAGATAAAAGATTGGAGTCCTTATGAAAATCTGCTTGGTGATACAACCAGCAGTAGCAGCTATTGGGGTCTGCTAAGCAGTGAAGGATCAGTTGAAACAGGTCTTGAGGGACTTGACAGATCAGCAGGCTTTGCCCTAGCTGATCTACCTAGAGCCTTAGGCTTTGCGGTTGACGCCATAGAGGATTCAGTCCATCAGGCCTCCCGCCTTACGCTGTCTATAGTACATATGCGTAGGCTCCTATGGCTCAAAAACTGGTCTGCTGAAGCTCCCTGTAAAGAATGGCTGGTTAGCGTCCCATTTCATGGTGAACGCTTATTCAGGGAAAACCTGGACAAATATATCCAGAAAATTTCCAGCGGTAAAAATACGCTCTTACCGGTTAAAAGCAGAGTTAGAGGTCCCTCTTTAAGAGGCCTGCTTCTCCAGTCCCTGGGGCATCGGCTGTGTAACAGTTCCGACGGCCTCCTCGGTCAAATCCCGGGGGTAAAAAACAGGGACAGTAGCAGGGTAATGAGAAACCCTGGGTCAGGGGAGGTACAAAACCTCCCCCAAAGTTAAATTCATTGAAGCCCCCACTCAGTCGGGTGGGGGGAGGACTCCAGTTGTTCGCAAGAGACCTGGCGGGACACGATCAAGACAGATAGGTGCTCTCCGCAGTAGGTTTGGGATACAGTTTGGAGTTAAAAGACTCTCCTCCTTCCCATTTTTGAGGTCAAACGTGCCAAGGGATCCCCGGAAGAGAGAGTCCCTCCTGTTGGCACTAGAACAACTATTGCTCCAAGGAGTAATTATGGAGGTTCCCCTGGAAGAATGAGGGTTCGAGTTTTACTCAAACCTCTTTACAGTCCCGAAGCAAACGCGGTCGGGAGGCCCATATTAATTCTAAAAGGGCTATACAAATTCCTGTATATCAGGACTTTCCGATGGAGTCGATCCAATCGGTGGCCACTGCCCTACAAGGGGAGGATTGGTTAGCCACGATCGACATCAAAGATGCTTATTTGCACATTCCCATCTTTCCAGTCCACCAAAAATTTCTACGCTTTGCAGTAGAAGGGCGCCATTTTCAGTTCAGAGCCTTACCCTTCGGTTTGGCCACAGCACCACGAGTGTTTACAAAAATTCTGGCCCTTTATTGGCCAATCTAAGAACACAAGGTGTAATGATAATGGCATATCTGGATGACTTGTTGCTGATAGACCACTCAGTGAAAAAACTAGACGTGGTCGTTCACAAGACGATCAAGTATCTGGAATCTCACGGTTGGATTATCAACCGAGACAAGTCAGCCCTAAAAACCAGTCAAAAGTCTGGAATACTTGGGGCTAAGGTTGGATTCAGGCCAGAGAAAAATATTCTTGCCTCGAGGAAAGGTGTTGTCTTTGAAAGATTTGATCCACTTAGTGGGTACAAAAAAGACAGCCGTCCATACGCCTGTATATGAGGCTGCTGGGAAAAATGGTGGCATCATTCGAAGCAGTACCCTACGGTCAATTCCATTCAAGGAATTTGCAAGGGGCCATACTGTCAGCCTGGAACAAAAAAGTTCAGGCCCTAGACTTACAATGTCCTTGTCCCCTTCCGTTCGGAAGAGCCTCCGTTGGTGGTGGGTTCCCCAGAATCTGGAAAAAAGGAAATCCTTCAGTCCGATTTCTTGGAAGGTGGTCACTACAGATGCCAGCCTTATAGGCTGGGGAGCAGTACTGGAGCAATAGTCTCTCCAGGGCAGATGGTCGGATGCAGAAAAGGCCCTGCCCATCAATCTCTTAGAGATACGAGCAGCCCGGTATGCCCTAGTAGCATGGACATCCAAACTCCAAGGGTCCCCTGTCAGAATTCAATCAGACAATGCCACAGCAGTGGCATATATCAATCATCAGGGGGGCACCAGGAGTCGTGCAGCCCAGAGGGAAGTAAATTACATCCTGAAATGGGCAGGAAAAATATGTCCCAGCCATATCTGCGGTATTCATTCCAGGAGTGGAGAATTGGAAGGCAGACTTTCTAAGTCGCCAGCAATTAGGCCCAGAGGAAGGGTCCCTTCACCCCGAGGTTTTCTGGACAATATGTCAGCGGTGGGGAACATCGGATGTAGATCTTCTAGCATCCAGATTCAACGCAAAGGGGGATAGGTTTGTCTCTCGGACAAGGGATCCCCTAGCTTGCGGCTCGGATGCCCTAGTGTTCCCTGGGGATCAGTTCAAGCTGATATATGCATTCACACCGCCACAATGGTTACCTCGATTACTCCGCAGAATCAGGGTAGAAAAGAAACCAGTGATTCCGGTGGCTCCAGCGTGGCCCCGAAGAGCGTGGTACGCGGAGATTGTAAAATTTCAGTGGGGAGTCCTTGGACTCTCCCACGTCGTCCGGCTTTCGCAAGGACCGATATACCACCCTTCCTTACCAGCCCTAGGTTTGACGGCCTGGCTATTGAAGCCCACATTCTAAAAAAGAGAGGGCTCTCTAATGCTGTGGTATCTACCATGATCAATGCCAGGAAGCCGGTATCCAGGCAGATCTACTATAGAATCTGGAAGGCGTACATCGCGTGGTGTGAGGCCAAGAAATGGCATCCACATAAGTACGTAATAGGTAGGATTCTGGACTTCCTACAGTGGGCTGTAGATAGGAAGCTTGCCTTGAGTACTATCAAGGGTCAGATTTCGGCCTTGTCAATATTTTTTCAAAGGCCCTTGGCTTCGCATTCACTAGTCAAAGCCTTTATACAAGGAGTGATGCGTATTAGGCCTCCGGTTAATATTCCCATATGTCCATGGGATCTAAACTTGGTTCTGTCGGTTCTACAGAAACAACCATTTGAACCATTACAGCATATTTCCTTGGTGCTTCTCACCAGGAAATTGATTTTTCTAGTAGCCATTTGTTCGGCTAAAAAGAGTATCGGAATTAGCAGCTATGTCCTGTAAGGAGCCATATCTGGTTATCCATAAGGACAGAGTAGTGTTACGTCCTCATCCAGCCTTTCTTCCTAAGGTGGTATCGAGGTTTCATTTGAACCAAGATGTGGTTCTTCCTTCTTTTTTCCCCAAACCTACTTCGGTAGAGGAAAAGTTATTGCATTCTTTGGATGTAGTAAGAGCAGTTAAAGCTTATCTAAAAGCCACTGCTCAGATTCGCAGAACGGATACTTTGTTTATTCTGCCGGAAGGCCCCAGAAAGGGTCAGGCAGCGTCAAAATCTACTTTAGCCAAGTGGATTCGACAGGTCATTATGCAAGCTTATGGCTTGAGAAGGAGACCGCCTCCGTTCAAAGTTAGAGCGCACTCCACGAGAGCAGTTGGAACTTCATGGGCAGTGCATCACCAGGCCTCCCTGGCTCAAATCTGTAAGGCCGCAACATGGTCTTCGGTACACACGTTTACTAGGTCCTACCAGGTGGACGTTAGAAGTCAGGAGGATGTCGCCTTTGGGCGCAGTGTGTTGCAGGCCGCAAAAGATCCTCATGTCTGATAGCGCTCAGCTTATATATGGTGTATCCCCCCCCTCATTTGGCATTGCTTTAGGACATCCCATTAGTAATGACTATGTCGCTCTGTGTCCCGTGATGTACGAGAAAGAAAATAGGATTTTTATAACAGCTTACCTGTAAAATCCTTTTCTTGGAGTACATCACGGGACACAGAGCTCCCGCCCCTCTTTAGGGACACTTATTGCTTTGCTACAAAACTGAGGTGCTCCCGGATGGGAGGGGCTTATATAGGGGAGGGTACTTCCGGTTTTGGAAGTTGCCAGTGCCAGCACCTGACGGTATCTATATAACCCATTAGTAATGACTATGCCGCTCTGTGTCCCGTGATGTACTCCAAGAAAAGGATTTTACAGGTAAGCTGTTATAAAAATCCTATTTTTAGGTCTGTGCAAACTTTAGGTTATATGTGTGTGTTATCTTTTACTATTTCAAATGACATGCCAAATGTGCCATGTCAGGGCGTCACCTACACTTTAAGCGTAAGTTCCGTTTTTGGGTGGAACTCCACTTTTAATAAAATCCGTCTGAACTAGAGTATTATTTCAGGTTTCTCCTCTCAGTTCCTCCTGTGCTCAGTGGGTGCAGGAACAAGGCAACCACCACCCCTTCCATTGTGTCAGCTAGGGGCTATTTTAGGTCTGTGCAAACTTTAGGTTATATGTGTGTGTTATCTTTTACTATTTCTGTCATGGAAACCCTGTCAGGAACAGACGCCCTGGACTTCCTGGTTCCCGCCCCCGCAGGTGACGCCCGAAGGGCTATTTAACCACTTAAGCCCCGGACCATTTCGGGCCATTAGGACCAGGCCTGTTTTTGGGATTCGGCACTGCGCTGCTTTAACTGTAAATTGTGCGGACATGCAATGTTGTACCCAAATGAAATTGGCGTCCTTTTCTTCCCACAAATAGAGTTTTCTTTTAATGGTATTTGATTGCCTCTGCGATTTTTATTTTTTGCGATATAAACAGAAAAAGACCGAAAATTTTGAAAAAAAATGATATTTTCTACTTTTTGTTATAAGAAAAATCGAATAAACTCAATTTTAGTCTTACATTTAGGCCAAAATGTATTCAGCCACATGTCTTTAGTAAAAAAAATGTCAATAAGCGTATATTTATTGGTTTGCGCAAAAGTTATAGCGTTTACAAACTAGGGTACATTTTCTGAAATTTACACAGCTTTAAATTTATGACTGCCTATCTCATTTCTTGAGGTGCTAAAATGGCAGGGCAGTACAAAACCCCCCCAAATGACCCCATTTTGGAAAGTAGACACCCCAAGGAAATTGCTGAGAGGCATGTTGAGCCCATTGAATATTTTTTTTTTTGTCCCAAGTGATTGAATAATGACAAAAAAAAAAAAAATTACAAAAAGTTGTCACTAAATGATATATTGCTCACACATGCCATGGTTATATGTGGAATTGCACCCCAAAATACATTCTGCTGCTTCTCCTGAGTACGGGGATACCACATGTGTGGGACTTTTTAGGAGCCTAGCCACGTACGGGACCCCGGAAACCAAGCACCGCCTTCAGGATTTCTAAGGGCGCAAATTTTTGATTTCACTCCTCACTACCTATCACAGTTTCGAAGGCCATAAAATGCCAAAATAGCACAAAACCCCCCCAAATGACCCCATTTTGGAAAGTAGACACCCCAAGCTATTTACTGAGAGGCATGTTCAGTCCATGGAATATTTTATATTTTGCCACAAGTTGCGGGAATATGACAAACTTTTTTTTTTTTGCACAAAGTTGTCACTAAATGATATATTGCTCACACATGCCATGGGCATATGTGAAATTACACCCCAAAATACATTCTGCTGCTTCTCCTGAGTACGGGGATACCACATGTGTGGGACTTTTTGGGAGCCTAATCTAATGATGGGCATATATGCCGAAGCATGGGGGCATCCTCCCGCAAAAAAGTTATGCCGCGTACACACGGTCAAGCCTTCGTCGGAATTTCGACCGTATGTACGCGGCATAAAAGGTTATGCCGCGTACACACGGTCGGACTTTTCCACGGGCAAGCCTCCGTTGGAATTTCGACCGTATATACGCGGCATTAGGAGCAAAATCGCTCCTCCGCCCCTGCTGCCCCCATGCTTCGGCATATATGCTCTTTTTTTTAACTGTGGTGGTGAAATCACCTCCTACAGCGTTGGAGTCACGGCTTTATGTATCGTGGGAGCAAACGCTGTTGCTGTCAAGATAAATAGATCCGCGCTGCAACTGAATGGCGTACCTGCTAAGCAAATGGTGGTTAACATTAAAACAAAGTAACATTACAGTACAACAGTAAGACCTTACCATGCCATACCTGCAAAGCAAATACCAAAACAAAACCTAGTAAAAAATAAAAAAATGTTTTAACGCAACCTGTGCCTAAAATATATATATGCCGAAGCATGGGGGCATCCTCCCGCAAAAAAGTTATGCTGCGTACACACGGTCGGAATTTTCCACGGGCAGGCCTCCGTCGGAATTTCGACCGTATGTACGCGGCATTAGGAGCAAAATCGCTCCTCCGCCCCTGCTGCCCCCATGCTTCGGCATATATGCTCTTTTTTTTAACTGTGGTGGTGAAATCACCTCCTACAGCGTTGGAGTCACGGCTTTATGTATCGTGGGAGCAAACGCTGTTGCTGTCAAGATAAATAGATCCGCGCTGCAACTGAATGGCGTACCTGCTAAGCAAATGGTGGTTAACATTAAAACAAAGTAACATTACAGTACAACAGTAAGACCTTACCATGCCATACCTGCAAAGCAAATACCAAAACAAAACCTAGTAAAAAATAAAAAAATGTTTTAACGCAACCTGTGCCTAAAATATATATATGCCGAAGCATGGGGGCATCCTCCCGCAAAAAAGTTATGCCGCGTACACACGGTCGGAATTTTCCACGGGCAGGCCTCCGTCGGAATTTCGACCGTATGTACGCGGCATTAGGAGCAAAATCGCTCCTCCGCCCCTGCTGCCCCCATGCTTCGGCATATATGCTCTTTTTTTTAACTGTGGTGGTAGAATCACCTCCTACAGCACTGGAGTCACGGCTTTATGTATCGTGGGAGCAAACGCTGTTGCTGTCAAGATAAATAATTCCGCGCTGCAGTTGAATGGCGCACCTGAAAACAAAAAATTACATACCTGAAAAGCAAGCATGATAAAACATTGCAGAATAGAATACAGTAAAAAAGAGCAGAACAATAGAGAGAAAATAGAGAGAGAGAGAACAATAAAACGACAACTATTTTTGGTTTTTTTATTTTATATTTTTTTGTGTTTTGTTTTTTACGTTTTTTTTTTTTCTTTTTTACACTTTTTTTTGTAACTTTACAACTGTAATGGTTCGGGTCTCTCAAAATGTAATGGCATCTTGGGAGACCCTGTGTAAGTGTGTCCTTGTCTGTGAAATGCTGTACCCTACGCTAAAACTTCACTTTTGAGTGGTAGCGTTCAAAACATTCACCTTGGCAAAGACCAGGCTTGTCAGGACAGAGTGGACAAAAACTACGGGTGTCACGCCTAAATCCGCGCTTGCTACAGACACGACATCTTTTTTGGGGGTGGCTTTGGGTAGGGGTACTCGGGAGGACATACGAATAATGCCTCTCATGCAGCCGGCTTACTGCATTTGGTTGGGGATGGTGAGGTGCAGAACCGCCTGGATACAGGAGTTCTGTGACTATCTCATTCTGGAATTTTAGAAGAGATAACGTCCCGCCTGAAGCTCTGTATAGCACATGAGCGTTCAGCAAAGCCAATTGGAATAATGATAGAGACACTTTTTTGTACCAGCGTCTCGCCTTACGGTCAATTAGATACGGCGCCATCAACTGGTCGTTGAGGTCCACCCCTCCCATATTTTGGTTATATTCGTGGACACAGAGGGGTTTCTCCACAACACCAGTCGCCGTACGAATTTGGACTGTCGTGTCTGCATGAAGGGAGGTAAGAAGGAAAACATTCTTATTGTCCCTCCACTTCATAGCGAGCAAGTTATTACACTTCAAGCAGGCTCTCTCCCCCAGCCTAAGACGGGCATCTACAAGCCGCTGGGGAAAGCCCCGGCGATTAGGTCGCACGGTGCCACATGCTCCAATCTTATGATCAAACAAGTGACTAAACAGTGGCACGCTCGTGTAATAATTGTCCACATACAAGTGGTACCCCTTTCCGAATAAGGGTGACACCAAGTTCCACACTATCTTGCCAGCGCTCCCTATGTAATCCGGGCAGTTGACCGACTCAATCTGACTGTCTTTTCCCTCATAAACCGTAAAGTTCACTACATAGCCTGTTGCCCTGTCACAGAACTTGTAGAGCTTGACCCCGTATCTGGCACGCTTGCTGGGAAGGTACTGCTTGAAAGACAAGCGGCCAGAAAATTTAATCAGGGACTCATCAACGCAGACAACTTGATCGGGAGTAAACAAGGCTGCAAAACGTTCGTTGAAGTGGTTTATGAGGGGCCGAATTTTATAGAGCCGGTCGTATTCAGGGTCCCCACGTGGACGACAAAGTTCATTGTCGTTGAAGTGCATGAACCGCAAAATCTGCTCGTATCGTGCCCTGGACATGGAGGCAGAGAACACGGGCATGTGGTCAATTGGGTGCGTGGACCAATAAGCACGCAATGACGGAAATTTATGTGTGCCCATGTTGAGGGAAAGGCCCAGAAAGGTCTTAAATTCGGAAACCGTAATTGGTTTCCAATTTCTGGCAATTTTAGGCAACTGGGGGTTAGCGGCGATAAATTGACCAGCATATAAATTACTCTGGTCCACAATAGATCTATAGAGATCTTCCGTGAAAAACAGCGAATAAAAATCAATTGGAATAAAATCAGCTGTTTCCACCTGAATACCGGGTTGGGCAGTGAATGGGGGAAGTACGGGTTCTGCAGAAGTGGTGGGGACCCAATCAGGATAGGCGAATTCTGCAGGAAGGGCAGTATGGGCACGACGGGCCTGCCTTTGTCTTCTTGGTGGCAGCGGGACACTACTTGTGCTTGCCACCTCGCCAGCTTGAACTGCACTTATGGGACTCGCCACGTCACCAAGTGTTACTGCAGTGCTGGATGTACGTCCAGGCTGTACTAGGCCGCTGGTGCTTGCCAGTTCACCAGAAGGAATAGCGGCGCTAGTACTACTCTGCTCCATGATACGAGAGACCTGCGGTTCTTGCTCCTCAACAACCTCAGAAGATCGGGATCGGGTACACCTGACCTTAGCAGGGACCTCAACTTCGTCGTCAGAGCTATCTGACGTGGGGCCGCTGACGTCACTGTCTTCTACGGGAAGATATTCTGAGCCTGAATCTGACAGATACGTGACCTCCTCTTCACTATCTGTCATGCTCAGAATCTCGTAGGCCTCTTTACTAGTGTACCTTCGTCTTGCCATTTTGGGCTCTAAATTTAGGGGTACACTAGTAAGATTCACAGGAAAAAAAGCACCTGACTGTCGTCAGCAAATATATCAAACGCTACAAAAAAACTGTTAGCGATCGCAGGGATCAGGCCTGTCTCTGCGAACGCTGCAGTTATGTGTGTTGTGTTTGGTAAGTGACAGTGATCGATCGATACTGCACTTGGGTGGGCTGGGCTGGGCTGGGCGGAGGGGCTAAACGCAGGCGCTAGCAGGTATCTGGGCTGATCCCGCTAACACTGCGTTTTTGGGAACCCTAAACCGCTGGGGATGCTAGTATAGATCTGATCAGATACTATACCACTAAGGGGGGTGTATGCTTTGCGCGTGGGTGTTAGCGTTACTGGCACTAACCTAACACTGCCTGGGGCGACGCAGACCCTCTCTGGCGCTAAAACCTAATTGATCTCACCCGCCGGGCGATCAGGGGGGTTAAACCTTTATTGGGTTATATACGGTGGGTGCCCTGATGCTATAAAAAGCAAACTAATCAACCAGCGTCACCCGTAACCTTTATATGGTGATCACTGGTGAAAGGGTTAACTAGGGGCAATCAGGGGGTTAAAACCTTTATTAGGTTAAATATGGGGGTACCTGACACTATATAAAAACCTGACGGGTAACCTAAATAACTAAATAACTTACTGGCTAACCAGTGACACCAGTGACGCTTATACGGCGATCACTGGTGAAAGGGTTAACTCTAGGGGCAATCAGGGGGTTAAAATAATATATGGGGGTACCTGACACCAATAAAAACCTGCGGCGAACCTAAAAAAAAAAATAACTGCCTATCTAAAACACCAGCGACACGAATACAGCGATCGGAAAAACAATCGCTTAGTGACGCTGAAGTTAGGGGGTGAAAGGGTTACCTGGGGGGTGATCAAGGGGTTAAACCTTTATTAGGGGGGGGGTTAGGGGGCTACCCTGGACCTAAAGGGGCCTAATCCTAACTGCCCTGCAACTTTTTACAATCACAGATGACACTAAATGCAGTGATCAGTAAAATAAATGATCACTGCAATCAGTGACACTGTGATTGGGGGCTTTGGGGTGACCTGGGGGGTGATCTGGGGGTGACTGGGGGGTGATTTGTGTGCCTATGTGTACCTACGTGTCAGTGGACTGTTGGAGCACTAACCTCTGTCTTCTCTCCTCGGCGCCGGGAACGAAAAGACCGCGGCGAGGGAGATGACATCACTTCCTCCAGCCTGTGTTTACATCACATGGCGGAGGAAGCATTTTCATTGGCCGGGAGCGATCGCGAGGGGGGGGCGGAATCGAGCGGCCGCCCCCTCATGCCTGATCGCTCCCGAACACTTAACGGCCGCTCACTGCAGTGAAGGGGGGTCCGGATGGACCCCCCAACTGCACAAAGGCGATCACGTAGATCTACGTGATTCTGCCTGTCCGTGCCATTCTGCCGACGTAAATCGGCGGTGGGCGGTCGTTAAGTGGTTAAACTCCTCACTTGCAGACAGTCCCTGCTGTCTGCTCTACAGCGTTTATCCCAAGTGACCTGATCTGCCTTGTTTACCTGTATCTGACCCGGCTTCCTGTGACCCTCCTGCTATCTGCCTGTACCTGACCATCGGCCTGTTTTCTGACTTCGGTATTGCCTGATCCTTTTGTGCCTCGCTGCCTGCCAGTTTACCCGACCCCGGCTTGTCTGACGATCCTGCCTGACCTTGGCTCTTGTTCACCTGCTGCTGCCTAGTGGTTCCAGTTTACCTGCTGTGCCTCCCGGTCCGGGTCATCTGCTGAGTTCCTGGTTCCTGTCTGCTCATCTGCTGGTTCCTGTCTGCTCATCTGCTGGTTCCTGTCTGCTCATCTGCTGGTTCCTGTCTGCTCATCTGCTGGTTCCTGTTCACCTGCTGCTGCCTAGTGGTTCCAGTTTACCTGCTGTGCCTCCCGGTCCGGGTCATCTGCTGAGTTCCTGGTTCCTGTCTGCTCATCTGCTGGTTCCTGTCTGCTCATCTGCTGGTTCCTGTCTGCTCATCTGCTGGTTCCTGTTCACCTGCTGCTGCCCAGTGGTTCCAGTCTACCTGCTGTGCCTCCCGGTCCGGGTCATCTGCTGAGTTCCTGGTTCCTGTCTACTCACCTGCTGCAGTTCCTGGTTCCTGTCTGCTCATCTGCTGGTTCCTGTCTGCTCATCTGCTGGTTCCTGTTCATCTGCTGCTGCCCAGTGGTTCCAGTCTACCTGCTGTGCCTCCCGGTCCGGGTCATCTTCTGAGTTCCTGGTTCCTGTCTACTCACCTGCTGTAGTTCCTGGTTCCTGTCCACTCACCTGCTGTAGTTCCTGGTTCCTGCCTCCTCACCTGCTGGTTCCTGATCACCTGCGGTAGTTCTTGATCCTGCCAGGCACTCGTACCCCTTCCACCTCCGTGCTTCCTGTTATACCACCAGGGGCCGCCGGTGGGAGCCGTAAGGGAGGCCTCCCTCTGCTAACCGGGCTCGTCACCGTCAGGTACGTGACAGTAGCAGACAGCCATGTCTGAGCCCGAGCAGGGAGCCTCACCTATGGAGGAACTATGCCGACACCTGGCGGGACTGACCGAGGCAGTTAAGAGCCTCCAGCAAGGCTACACTCACCTGGAAGGACAAGTGCGGGCCCTCACCAACCCCGATGGAGCTCAAGGGGGTCCACGTGCCTCCACTTCTTCCGCCGGGGCAGGAGCTGTGCCCACGGTGGTCATGCTTCCCCCTGAACCCAGGGTCCCTACACCCGAAAGATTCTCCGGGGACCGGAGCAAGTTCAGGGCTTTCCGGAACTCTTGTGAGTTGTACTTTGCCTTACAGCCCCGCACCTTTTCCTTAGAAGCTACCAAGGTGGGCTTTGTAATTTCGCTGCTTTCCGGAGACCCACAGAACTGGGCCCACCGCCTGCTAGAACGCAAAGATGCGTCCTTGGACAGCCTTACACTTTTTTTTGACGCCATTGCCCAATTGTACGAGGACCCTCAGCTCTCGGTCACTGCAGAGAACGCCCTGCGGACCCTTCAGCAGGGACGCAGAGCAGCGGAAGACTATGTAGCTGAATTCAGGCGCTGGAGCGTAGACACCAGCTGGAATGACGCTGCCCTCCGTCACCAGTTTCGCATAGGCCTTTCTGACCCATTGAAGGACGAACTGGCTAGGGTAGGAATACCAGAAAATTTGAACCTACTGATCGATCTGACAATTCAGATCGACCGACGCCTGAGGGAACGGAGGGTTGAGAGGGCCACGGGCTTCACCCGGCCGACCTGGATGCTTCCCCGGGTCCCCAGTCATCCGCACCCAGCTTCTGCAGCACCCTTGACCCCCTCGTACGATGCTCCTGAACCCATGCAGCTTGGGGTCCTCCGCCCTTCCCTTACTCCGGAGGAACGCCAACGCCGACGCGCGCACAACCTGTGCCTGTACTGCGGGGAGCCCGGTCACTTCGTTAGGAACTGTCCCCTGAAGTTCCGTAAGTGCTTGTCAGTATTCCCTGCTGTGATCAACCCTCAGACTAAATCCTCCTCTCACTTCGCTCTTTCTATCTCCCTGCAGCTCCCAGGAAGGACCCTGCAAGTCGTCGCAATTATTGACTCTGGGGCTTGTAGTTGCTTCATGGACTCAACTTTTGCACGTACTCAACTTATTCCTCTACTTCCCAAGACCCATGGACTACGGGTTCACCTGGCTGATGGGTCCCTTATCAAGTCGGGGCCCGTGGACGAAGAGACGGCTCCCCTACCTGTTACTGTCTTCTCCTCTACCGGGGTGCACCGAGAATATCTACGGCTGGATATTATCTCCTCGCCACTGTTCCCCATAATTCTCGGTATGCCCTGGCTACAAGCCCATAATCCTACCATTAACTGGGTCACGGGGGTGATCACGTTTCCTTCCTCCTACTGCCAACGGTCCTGTGGCTCACACAAACCCCCTGGGCCTGCCACCTTAATGTGTACCGACACTGAGGCCGGAATACGTCAGGCCATCCCTGACGCTTACCTGGACTTTCTCGATGTGTTTAGTAAACAGGGGGCAGAGACACTACCACCCCACCGAGCCTACGACTGCCCCATTGATCTACTTCCCGGAGCAGCTATTCCTTTCGGTAGGATTTTCCCTTTAACGGAGGTGGAACAGGGGGCCCTGAAGGACTACATCGATGAGAACCTTTTAAAGGGGTTAATTCGCCCCTCTACGTCGCCAGCAGGCGCAGGCATTTTCTTTGTAGAAAAGAAGGACCATACCCTCAGGCCATGTGTGGACTACCGTGAACTAAATAAGGTCACCATTAAAAATCGTTATCCTCTTCCTCTGGTACCAGAGTTGTTCCAAAGATTGGGAGCTGCCGTTATTTTTACTAAGCTTGACCTCCGGGGAGCCTATAACCTGGTCCGAATCAAGGAGGGCGATGAGTGGAAAACCGCCTTCCGCTCCCGGTTCGGACATTTCGAATATTTAGTGATGCCCTTCGGGCTGTGCAATGCCCCTGCCACCTTCCAGTATTTAATTAATGATGTTCTTCGGGACTTTTTAGATCTCTTTGTGATTGCTTATTTAGATGACATACTAATCTTCTCTTCCTCCCTTGACTCTCATCGCAGGCATGTCAGAAGTGTGTTAGACCGGCTTCGGCAGCATAAACTATATGCGAAGGCTGAGAAATGCGAGTTTGAGCGGGAGAGCATAGCATTTCTGGGATTAATCATCTCTGGCGAAGGCATCAGGATGGACCCACAGAAGATCACCGCAATCTTGGACTGGCCAGCGCCAGTGGATAAGAAGGGAATCCAACGGTTCGTTGGATTCGCCAACTTTTATCGTAAATTCATCCGGGGGTTCTCCGCCATCATTGCACCCATTACTCAGCTAACCAAGCAAGGTACCCGCTTCCACTGGTCCCCTGAGGCCCAAAAGGCCTTTGAGGATCTCAAAGGGCTCTTCACCTCTGCATCCATCTTAAAACACCCAGATTCCTCCCTACCATTTGTACTTGAGGTAGATGCTTCTGAGGTTGCAGTAGGGGCAATATTGTCACAGAGGCAAGGAACCAAGGCTTTGCTTCATCCGGTGGCTTTCTTTTCTCGCAAATTATCTGCGGCAGAAAAGAACTATGACGTGGGAGACCGGGAACTCTTGGCGATTAAGTCCGCCCTGGAAGAATGGAGGTACTTACTTGAAGGTGCTGCTCACCCGATCTTAGTATTCACCGACCATAAGAACTTAGAGTACCTGAAAACTGCAAAAAGACTAAAACCACGACAAGCCAGATGGGCCCTGTTTTTTTCCCGGTTCTCCTTCCATGTGACATACCGCCCCGGTGCCAAGAACACTAAACCTGACGCCTTGTCCCGAATGTTTCATGGATCCAAAGAACTCTCCTCACCCGATACAATCCTCGCTCCTGGGAATTTTCTCCTACTTCAGGAGGACCTACTCTCCCGGATCAGACAAGCCACCACTAGACAGGAACCCTCTCCTGAACTGGATCTGCAAACCAAGGATGGATTACTCTGGCACCAAGACAGGATATTCATACCAGAAGAACTAAAGATAACCGTGCTAGAGCTCTGCCACGATCATGCCCTTGCTGGGCACTTTGGCGTGGCTAAGACCACTGAGTTGGTACAACGTACCTTCTGGTGGCCTCGACTACGCGAGGATTGCAGGAGGTTCGTGGAGTCCTGTACTACATGTACCCGGAATAAAGGGTCCAGATCCAAAGCCTGGGGACTACTGAAGCCCTTACCCGTTCCAGAGAGACAGTGGAAAATGCTTTCTATCGACTTCATAGTTGAACTCCCCCCGGCTGAGAATCACACCACCATCTTTGTGATTGTGAACCGTCTGTCCAAGATGGCACATTTTGTTCCTATGAAAGGGACCCCCTCGGCCCCGGAAACTGCACAAATGTTCATTAACCACTTAAGCCCCGGACCATTTCGGGCCATTAGGACCAGGCCTGTTTTTGGGATTCGGCACTGCGCTGCTTTAACTGTAAATTGTGCGGACATGCAATGTTGTACCCAAATGAAATTTGCGTCCTTTTCTTCCCACAAATAGAGCTTTCTTTTAATGGTATTTGATTGCCTCTGCGATTTTTATTTTTTGCGATATAAACAGAAAAAGGCCGAAAATTTTGAAAAAATATTATATTTTCTACTTTTTGTTATTAGAAAAATCGAATAAACTCAATTTTAGTCATACATTTAGGCCAAAATGTATTCAGCCACATGTCTTTAGTAAAAAAAATGTCAATAAGCGTATATTTATTGGTTTGCGCAAAAGTTATAGCGTTTACAAACTAGGGTACATTTTCTGAAATTTACACAGCTTTAAATTTATGACTGCCTATCTCATTTCTTGAAGTGCTAAAATGGCAGGGCAGTACAAAACCCCCCCAAATGACCCCATTTTGGAAAGTAGACACCCCAAGGAAATTGCTGAGAGGCATGTTGAGCCCATTGAATATTTTTTTTTTTTGTCCCAAGTGATTGAATAATGACAAAAAAAAATAAAAATTACAAAAAGTTGTCACTAAATGATATATTGCTCACACATGCCATGGTTATATGTGGAATTGCACCCCAAAATACATTCTGCTGCTTCTCCTGAGTACGGGGATACCACATGTGTGGGACTTTTTAGGAGCCTAGCCACGTACGGGACCCCGGAAACCAAGCACCGCCTTCAGGATTTCTAAGGGCGCAAATTTTTGATTTCACTCCTCACTACCTATCACAGTTTCGAAGGCCATAAAATGCCAAAATAGCACAAAACCCCCCCAAATGACCCCATTTTGGAAAGTAGACACCCCAAGCTATTTACTGAGAGGCATGTTCAGTCCATGGAATATTTTATATTTTGCCACAAGTTGCGGGAATATGACAAACTTTTTTTTTTTTGCACAAAGTTGTCACTAAATGATATATTACTCACACATGCCATGGGCATATGTGAAATTACACCCCAAAATACATTCTGCTGCTTCTCCTGAGTACGGGGATACCACATGTGTGGGACTTTTTGGGAGCCTAGCCGCGTACGGGACCCCAAAAACCAAGCACCGCCTTCAAGGTTTCTAAGGGCATAAATTTTTGATTTCGCTCCTCACTACCTATCACAGTTTTGAAGGCCATAAAATGCCAAGATGGCGCAAAACCCCCCCAAATGACCCCATTTTGGAAAGTAGACTCCCCAAGCTATTTGCTGAGAGGCATATTGAGCCCATTGAATATTTTTTTTTTTGTCCCAAATGATTGAATAATGACAAAAAAAAAAAAAAAATGTACAAAAAGTTGTCACTAAATGATATATTGCTCACACATGCCATGGTTATATGTGAAATTACACCCCAAAATACATTCTGCTGCTTCTCCTGAGTATGGGGATACCACATGTGTGGGACTTTTTGGGAGCCTAGCCGCGTACGGGACCCCAAAAACCAAGCACCGCCTTCAAGGTTTCTAAGGGCATAAATTTTTGATTTCACTCCTCACTACCTATCACAGTTTTGAAGGCCATAAAATGTCAAAATAGCCCAAAACCCCCACAAATGACCCCATTTTGGAAAGTAGACACCCCAAGCTATTTGCTGAGAGGCATGGTGAGTATTTTACAGCTCTCATTTGTTTTTGAAAATTAAGAAAGACATTTTTTTTTCTTTTTTTTTTTCTTTTTTTACATTTTCAAAACTTTGTGACAAAAAGCGAGATCTGCAAAATACTCAACATACCTCTCAGCAAATAGCTTGGGGTGTCTACTTTCCAAAATGGGGTCATTTGGGGGGGTTTTGTGCCATCTGGGCATTCCATGGCCTCCGAAACTGTGATAGGCAGTGAGGAGTGAAATCAAAAATTTACACCCATAGAAATCCTGAAGGCGGTGCTTGGTTTTTGGGGTCCCGTACGCGACTAGGCTCCCAAAAAGTCCCACACATGTGGTATCCCCGTACTCAGGAGAAGCAACAGAATGTATTTTGGGGTGTAATTCCACATATGCCCATGGCATGTTTGAGCAATATATAATTTAGTGACAACTTTTTGTACATTTTTTTTTTTTTGGTCATTATTCAATCACTTGGGACAAAAAAAAAAAAATATTCAATGGGCTCAACATGCCTCTCAGCAAATAGCTTGAGGTGTCTACTTTACAAAATGGGGTCATTTGGGGGGGTTTTGAACTGTCCTGGCATTTTATGCACAACATTAGGAAGCTTATGTCACACATCATCCACTCTTCTAACCACTTGAAGACAAAGCCCTTTCTGACACTTTTTGTTTACATGAAAAAAAAATGTTTTTTGCAAGAAAATTATGTTGAACCCCCAAACATTATATATTTTTTTAAAGCAAAGGCCCTACAGATTAAAATAGTGGGTGTTGCATTTTTTTTTTTCCACACAGTATTTGCGCAGCGATTTTTCAAACGCATTTTTTGGGGGAAAAACACACTTTTTTTTATTTTTAATGCACTAAAAAACACTATATTGCCCAAATGTTTGATGAAATAAAAAAGATGATCATAGGCCGAGTACATGGATACCAAACACGACATGCTTTAAAATTGCGCACAAACGCGCAGCGGCGACAAACTACATTCATTTTTAAAAGCCTTTACAGGTTACCACGTTAGATTTACAGAGGAGGTCTACTGCTAAAATGACTGCCCTCGATCTGACCTTCGCGGTGATACCTCACATGCATGATGCAATTGCTGTTTACATATGACGCTAGACCGACGCTTGCGTTCGCCTTTGCGCAAGAGCAGGGGGGGACAGCGGTGCTTGTTTTTTTTATTTTTAATTTTTTTATTATTTATTTGGCTTTTTTATTTTATTTTTAAACTGTGCCTTCCATATTTAATTTTTTTACCATTTTTATCGTTATCTCAGGGAATGTAAATATCCCCTATGATAGCAATAGGTAGCGACAGGTACTCTTTTTTTGAAAAAAATTGGGGGGTTAGACCCTAGATCTTTCCTCTGCCCTCAAAGCATCTGACCACACCAAGATCGGTGTGATAAAATGCTTTCCCAATTTCCCAATGGCGCTTTTTATATCCGGGGGGGGGGACATTCCCTCCCACTGCTTGTAAAAGCAGTCTAGAGGCTAATTATCTGCTAGAATTGCTTTTACATGAAAGCCGGCTGCTGGCTGAAAAGAATGATACCAAGATGATACCTAAACCCGCAGGCATCATTCTGGTATAAACATTCAAAGTCCAGCAACATACCAGTACGTTGCTGGTCCTTGTTGGACATGTATTGTAATCTTTTTTTTCATACAGCCTATTGGCTGAACGAAAAAAAGAGATTGATTGGTGGGTATGCCCACCATTAGAATACCTCCCTTCATCCACCCACTTCTAATGATGGGCATATATGCCGAAGCATGGGGGCATCCTCCCGCAAAAAAGTTATGCCGCGTACACACGGTCAAGCCTTCGTCGGAATTTCGACCGTATGTACGCGGCATAAAAGGTTATGCCGCGTACACACGGTCGGACTTTTCCACGGGCAAGCCTCCGTTGGAATTTCGACCGTATATACGCGGCATTAGGAGCAAAATCGCTCCTCCGCCCCTGCTGCCCCCATGCTTCGGCATATATGCTCTTTTTTTTAACTGTGGTGGTGAAATCACCTCCTACAGCGTTGGAGTCACGGCTTTATGTATCGTGGGAGCAAACGCTGTTGCTGTCAAGATAAACAGATCCGCGCTGCAACTGAATGGCGTACCTGCTAAGCAAATGGTGGTTAACATTAAAACAAAGTAACATTACAGTACAACAGTAAGACCTTACCATGCCATACCTGCAAAGCAAATACCAAAACAAAACCTAGTAAAAAATAAAAAAATGTTTTAACGCAACCTGTGCCTAAAATATATATATGCCGAAGCATGGGGGTATCCTCCCGCAAAAAAGTTATGCCGCGTACACACGGTCGGAATTTTCCACGGGCAGGCCTCCGTCGGAATTTCGACCGTATGTACGCGGCATTAGGAGCAAAATCGCTCCTCCGCCCCTGCTGCCCCCATGCTTCGGCATATATGCTCTTTTTTTTAACTGTGGTGGTGAAATCACCTCCTACAGCGTTGGAGTCACGGCTTTATGTATCGTGGGAGCAAACGCTGTTGCTGTCAAGATAAATAGATCCGCGCTGCAACTGAATGGCGTACCTGCTAAGCAAATGGTGGTTAACATTAAAACAAAGTAACATTACAGTACAACAGTAAGACCTTACCATGCCATACCTGCAAAGCAAATACCAAAACAAAACCTAGTAAAAAATAAAAAAATGTTTTAACGCAACCTGTGCCTAAAATATATATATGCCGAAGCATGGGGGCATCCTCCCGCAAAAAAGTTATGCCGCGTACACACGGTCGGAATTTTCCACGGGCAGGCCTCCGTCGGAATTTCGACCGTATGTACGCGGCATTAGGAGCAAAATCGCTCCTCCGCCCCTGCTGCCCCCATGCTTCGGCATATATGCTCTTTTTTTTAACTGTGGTGGTGAAATCACCTCCTACAGCGTTGGAGTCACGGCTTTATGTATCGTGGGAGCAAACGCTGTTGCTGTCAAGATAAATAGATCCGCGCTGCAACTGAATGGCGTACCTGCTAAGCAAATGGTGGTTAACATTAAAACAAAGTAACATTACAGTACAACAGTAAGACCTTACCATGCCATACCTGCAAAGCAAATACCAAAACAAAACCTAGTAAAAAATAAAAAAATGTTTTAACGCAACCTGTGCCTAAAATATATATATGCCGAAGCATGGGGGCATCCTCCCGCAAAAAAGTTATGCCGCGTACACACGGTCGGAATTTTCCACGGGCAGGCCTCCGTCGGAATTTCGACCGTATGTACGCGGCATTAGGAGCAAAATCGCTCCTCCGCCCCTGCTGCCCCCATGCTTCGGCATATATGCTCTTTTTTTTAACTGTGGTGGTGAAATCACCTCCTACAGCACTGGAGTCACGGCTTTATGTATCGTGGGAGCAAACGCTGTTGCTGTCAAGATAAATAATTCCGCGCTGCAGTTGAATGGCGCACCTGAAAACAAAAAATTACATACCTGAAAAGCAAGCATGATAAAACATTGCAGAATAGAATACAGTAAAAAAGAGCAGAACAATAGAGAGAAAATAGAGAGAGAGAGAACAATAAAACGACAACTATTTTTGGTTTTTTTATTTTATTTTTTTTGTGTTTTGTTTTTTACGTTTTTTTTTTTCTTTTTTACACTTTTTTTTGTAACTTTACAACTGTAATGGTTCGGGTCTCTCAAAATGTAATGGCATCTTGGGAGACCCTGTGTAAGTGTGTCCTTGTCTGTGAAATGCTGTACCCTACGCTAAAACTTCACTTTTGAGTGGTAGCGTTCAAAACATTCACCTTGGCAAAGACCAGGCTTGTCAGGACAGAGTGGACAAAAACTACGGGTGTCACGCCTAAATCCGCGCTTGCTACAGACACGACATCTTTTTTGGGGGTGGCTTTGGGTAGGGGTACTCGGGAGGACATACGAATAATGCCTCTCATGCAGCCGGCTTACTGCATTTGGTTGGGGATGGTGAGGTGCAGAACCGCCTGGATACAGGAGTTCTGTGACTATCTCATTCTGGAATTTTAGAAGAGATAACATCCCGCCTGAAGCTCTGTATAGCACATGAGCGTTCAGCAAAGCCAATTGGAATAATGATAGAGACACTTTTTTGTACCAGCGTCTCGCCTTACGGTCAATTAGATACGGCGCCATCAACTGGTCGTTGAGGTCCACCCCTCCCATATTTTGGTTATATTCGTGGACACAGAGGGGTTTCTCCACAACACCAGTCGCCGTACGAATTTGGACTGTCGTGTCTGCATGAAGGGAGGTAAGAAGGAAAACATTCTTATTGTCCCTCCACTTCATAGCGAGCAAGTTATTACACTTCAAGCAGGCTCTCTCCCCCAGCCTAAGACGGGCATCTACAAGCCGCTGGGGAAAGCCCCGGCGATTAGGTCGCACGGTGCCACATGCTCCAATCTGATGATCAAACAAGTGACTAAACAGTGGCACGCTCGTGTAATAATTGTCCACATACAAGTGGTACCCCTTTCCGAATAAGGGTGACACCAAGTTCCACACTATCTTGCCAGCGCTCCCTATGTAATCCGGGCAGTTGACCGACTCAATCTGACTGTCTTTTCCCTCATAAACCGTAAAGTTCACTACATAGCCTGTTGCCCTGTCACAGAACTTGTAGAGCTTGACCCCGTATCTGGCACGCTTGCTGGGAAGGTACTGCTTGAAAGACAAGCGGCCAGAAAATTTAATCAGGGACTCATCAACGCAGACAACTTGATCGGGAGTAAACAAGGCTGCAAAACGTTCGTTGAAGTGGTTTATGAGGGGCCGAATTTTATAGAGCCGGTCGTATTCAGGGTCCCCACGTGGACGACAAAGTTCATTGTCGTTGAAGTGCATGAACCGCAAAATCTGCTCGTATCGTGCCCTGGACATGGAGGCAGAGAACACAGGCATGTGGTCAATTGGGTGCGTGGACCAATAAGCACGCAATGACGGAAATTTATGTGTGCCCATGTTGAGGGAAAGGCCCAGAAAGGTCTTAAATTCGGAAACCGTAATTGGTTTCCAATTTCTGGCAATTTTAGGCAACTGGGGGTTAGCGGCGATAAATTGACCAGCATATAAATTACTCTGGTCCACAATAGATCTATAGAGATCTTCCGTGAAAAACAGCGAATAAAAATCAATTGGAATAAAATCAGCTGTTTCCACCTGAATACCGGGTTGGGCAGTGAATGGGGGAAGTACGGGTTCTGCAGAAGTGGTGGGGACCCAATCAGGATAGGCGAATTCTGCAGGAAGGGCAGTATGGGCACGACGGGCCTGCCTTTGTCTTCTTGGTGGCAGCGGGACACTACTTGTGCTTGCCACCTCGCCAGCTTGAACTGCACTTATGGGACTCGCCACGTCACCAAGTGTTACTGCAGTTCTGGATGTACGTCCAGGCTGTACTAGGCCGCTGGTGCTTGCCAGTTCACCAGAAGGAATAGCGGCGCTAGTACTACTCTGCTCCATGATACGAGAGACCTGCGGTTCTTGCTCCTCAACAACCTCAGAAGATCGGGATCGGGTACACCTGACCTTAGCAGGGACCTCAACTTCGTCGTCAGAGCTATCTGACGTGGGGCCGCTGACGTCACTGTCTTCTACGGGAAGATATTCTGAGCCTGAATCTGACAGATACGTGACCTCCTCTTCACTATCTGTCATGCTCAGAATCTCGTAGGCCTCTTTACTAGTGTACCTTCGTCTTGCCATTTTGGGCTCTAAATTTAGGGGTACACTAGTAAGATTCACAGGAAAAAAAGCACCTGACTGTCGTCAGCAAATATATCAAACGCTACAAAAAAACTGTTAGCGATCGCAGGGATCAGGCCTGTCTCTGCGAACACTGCAGTTATGTGTGTTGTGTTTGGTAAGTGACAGTGATCGATCGATACTGCACTTGGGTGGGCTGGGCTGGGCTGGGCTGGGCGGAGGGGCTAAACGCAGGCGCTAGCAGGTATCTGGGCTGATCCCGCTAACACTGCGTTTTTGGGAACCCTAAACCGCTGGGGATGCTAGTATAGATCTGATCAGATACTATACCACTAAGGGGGGTGTATGCTTTGCGCGTGGGTGTTAGCGTTACTGGCACTAACCTAACACTGCCTGGGGCGACGCAGACCCTCTCTGGCGCTAAAACCTAATTGATCTCACCCGCCGGGCGATCAGGGGGGTTAAACCTTTATTGGGTTATATACGGCGGGTGCCCTGATGCTATAAAAAGCAAACTAATCAACCAGCGTCACCCGTAACCTTTATATGGTGATCACTGGTGAAAGGGTTAACTAGGGGCAATCAGGGGGTTAAAACCTTTATTAGGTTAAATATGGGGGTACCCGACGCTATATAAAAACCTGACGGGTTACCTAAATAACTAGATAACTTACTGGCTAACCAGTGACACCAGTGACGCTTATACGGCGATCACTGGTGAAAGGGTTAACTCTAGGGGCAATCAGGGGGTTAAAATAATATATGGGGGTACCTGACACTAATAAAAACCTGCGGCGAACCTAAAAAAAAAATAACTGCCTATCTAGAACACCAGCGACACGAATACAGCGATCGGAAAAACAATCGCTTAGTGACGCTGAAGTTAGGGGGTGAAAGGGTTACCTGGGGGGTGATCAAGGGGTTAAACCTTTATTAGGGGGGGGGTTAGAGGGCTACCCTGGACCTAAAGGGGCCTAATCCTAACTGCCCTGCAACTTTTTACAATCACAGATGACACTAAATGCAGTGATCAGTAAAATAAATGATCACTGCAATCAGTGACACTGTGATTGGGGGCTTTGGGGTGACCTGGGGGGTGATCTGGGGGTGACTGGGGGGTGATTTGTGTGCCTATGTGTACCTACGTGTCAGTGGACTGTTGGAGCACTAACCTCTGTCTTCTCTCCTCGGCGCCGGGAACGAAAAGACCGCGGCGAGGGAGATGACATCACTTCCTCCAGCCTGTGTTTACATCACATGGCGGAGGAAGCATTTTCATTGGCCGGGAGCGATCGCGAGGGGGGGGCGGAATCGAGCGGCCGCCCCCTCATGCCTGATCGCTCCCGAACACTTAACGGCCACTCACTGCAGTGAAGGGGGGTCCGGATGGACCCCCCAACTGCACAAAGGCGATCACGTAGATCTACGTGATTCTGCCTGTCCGTGCCATTCTGCCGACGTAAATCGGCGGTGGCCGGTCGTTAAGTGGTTAAAGAAGTCGTCAGGCTCCACGGGGTACCTGCTAATATAGTCTCCGATCGGGGGGTACAATTTACCTCCCGGTTCTGGAGGTTCCTCTGCAAGACTCTGGGAATAGAGCTATCATTCTCTTCGGCTTACCACCCTCAAACCAACGGACAGACTGAGAGAACAAATCAGACCCTCGAGCAATATTTGCGTTGTTTCTCCTCCTTTGCTCAGAATGACTGGCTCTCCCTGCTTCCGCTAGCGGAGTTCTCCTACAATAACTCCATCCACTCCGCAACTAACCAGACCCCATTTTTTGCGAACTTCGGGTTTCACCCCACATTTCTGCCCAACTCTCTCCCTGAGTGCTCAGTGCCCGCAGTTCTGGAAAAAGTGAATTTCTTCTCCTCTAACAACCAGCTTCTACGCGAAGCCATGGCAAGAACTCAGGAGTATAACAAGACGGTCTACGACAGGAGGAGACGGGGTGAATTAGCGCTGGCACCGGGCGACCAAGTATGGCTTTCCACCATCAATCTAAGATTGGCTTGCCCGTCCAAGAAATTGGGCCCCAAGTTTCTAGGGCCTTTTCCTATCAAAAGGAAAATCAACGAGGTGGCCTACGAGCTGGAGCTCCCCGACTCCCTGAGGGTCCACCCTGTTTTTCATGTTTCTCTATTGAAACCGTCAGTCTCCAACCCATTCCCAGGTCGGACCCCGACTCGCCCTGATCCCGTCATCATAGACGGGGAACAGGAATTCGAGGTAGAAGCTATTTTAGACGCACGAAGAAGAAATAGCCAGAGTCAATTTTTAATAAAATGGAAGGGTTACGGACCAGAGGAGAACTCCTGGGAACCCGAAGAGAACATTCACGCCAAAGACCTGATACAAGCCTTCAGGAGGTCTCACCCCGAGAAGTTTGCTCCTAGGGGCATCCGGAGGCTGCCCCTTGGGGGGGGGCAATGTCATGGAAACCCTGTCAGGAACAGACGCCCTGGACTTCCTGGTTCCCGCCCCCGCAGGTGACGCCCGAAGGGCTATTTAAACTCCTCACTTGCAGACAGTCCCTGCTGTCTGCTCTACAGCGTTTATCCCAAGTGACCTGATCTGCCTTGTTTACCTGTATCTGACCCAGCTTCCTGTGACCCTCCTGCTATCTGCCTGTACCTGACCATCGGCCTGTTTTCTAACTTCGGTATTGCCTGATCCTTTTGTGCCTCGCTGCCTGCCAGTTTACCCGACCCCAGCTTGTCTGACGATCCTGTCTGACCTTGGCTCTTGTTCACCTGCTGCTGCCTAGTGGTTCCAGTTTACCTGCTGTGCCTCCCGGTCCGGGTCATCTGCTGAGTTCCTGGTTCCTGTCTGCTCATCTGCTGGTTCCTGTCTGCTCATCTGCTGGTTCCTGTCTGCTCATCTGCTGGTTCCTGTTCACCTGCTGCTGCCTAGTGGTTCCAGTTTACCTGCTGTGCCTCCCGGTCCGGGTCATCTGCTGAGTTCCTGGTTCCTGTCTGCTCATCTGCTGGTTCCTGTCTGCTCATCTGCTGGTTCCTGTCTGCTCATCTGCTGGTTCCTGTTCACCTGCTGCTGCCCAGTGGTTCCAGTCTACCTGCTGTGCCTCCCGGTCCGGGTCATCTGCTGAGTTCCTGGTTCCTGTCTACTCACCTGCTGCAGTTCCTGGTTCCTGTCTGCTCATCTGCTGGTTCCTGTCTGCTCATCTGCTGGTTCCTGTTCATCTGCTGCTGCCCAGTGGTTCCAGTCTACCTGCTGTGCCTCCCGGTCCGGGTCATCTTCTGAGTTCCTGGTTCCTGTCTACTCACCTGCTGTAGTTCCTGGTTCCTGTCCACTCACCTGCTGTAGTTCCTGGTTCCTGCCTCCTCACCTGCTGGTTCCTGATCACCTGCGGTAGTTCTTGATCCTGCCAGGCACTCGTACCACTTCCACCTCCGTGCTTCCTGTTATACCACCAGGGGCCGCCGGTGGGAGCCGTAAGGGAGGCCTCCCTCTGCTAACCGGGCTCGTCACCGTCAGGTACGTGACAATTTCCCATGGTGTTGGAGACTAATTTAAAGATATGTGTCCTGTCCCACCGCAGCTATCTAGCATGTAAAGTACACGTTGCCTCTGCCCTCTTCAGTACCAAAGTTGGGTAGCCAGAGTTGACAAATCAGATAATCTAACTATGTCTGTGTTTGTTTGTAGGAAATTTAATGAGCCAGGAATCCCCTGTTGGCCTATGTTGCTTTGTAGAGGTGCAGGGACCCTGTTTATCAGAGACTGAAGGACAGGATGGTGGATCATTGCCACCTGAGAATAACTGCTTTCTTTATGTAGAATATAAGGAGGCTCAATAGAGTTTCTTTGTTGCCACGGTGGTGACCACATCTACTAAACAAACTAGAATAGTAGACACAGTTTTAAAATTACCATTCCATTTTAACACCTCACCTCACCTTAATTGTTTCTGAGAGCTTCAGGTCTAGTCCACTAATAGTCTGTAATCTATCAGTGTGGTTTCTAATCATGTGGTCGTCATAGTTATAGCGTTATAGTCAAGTTAAAGTGATTGTAAAGTCTTGTTTTTTTTCTATAGAAATATTAAACATGTTATACTTACCTGACTCTGTTGCAGTGGATTTGCACAGAGCAGCCCAGATCCTCCTCTTCTCGGGTCCCTCTTCTGTGCTCCTGGCCCCTCCCTCCTGCTGAGTGCCCCCACATCAAGCAACTTGCTATGGGAGCACCCGCACCGAGTCACAGCTCCCTGTATCCATTCAGACACAGAGCTGCGACCTGGCCCTGCCCCCTCTCTTTCCTGATTGGCTAACTGACTTTGACAGCAACGGGAGCCAATGGCGCCGCTGCTGTGTTTTAGTCAATCAGGAGGGAGAGTCTCGGACGGCCAAGACACTTGTGGACATCGCAGGACAGAGATGGGGGCTCAGGTAAGTATTAGGGGGCTGAAGGGTGCTTCTGCACACAGAACGCTTTTTATCTTAATGCATAGAATGACTTTACAACCCCTTTAACTAATGTGCTGCTGTACTAATTTTGTTAAATTTGATGTGGACATCTGGGCATTGAAAGAGTTATTGCACATAGGTCTTAATCTGTAAAATTCTTTCCTATGTAATTTCTGGAGAATTTAGAAAGAATAGGACCTCATCTGCATATGTTGCAAGTTTATGCACTGATGTACCAGTAGTGACCCATTTAATGGCTGGATTTCTTGTCATCTCATACTGTATAACAATGTTTCTAAAAAACCGTGTCCTTCCCCACAATGATTGTGTTGACCATTCATTTGAACCCTGGCAGAGTGGCAGAAGTACAGTCTTAAGCCTTGTACACACGGCCGAGAATCTCGTCGCAAATAAAACGTTGTTTTTCTCGACGGGATTCTTATCAAGCTTGACGAGATTCTTGTCAAGCTTTCCTTGCATACACACTGTCAATCCAAAATCTCGTCGTTGTAAAGTGCGGTGACATACAACACGTACGACGGCAGTATAAAGGGGAAGTTCTATTCCAATGGCACCACCCCTTGGGCTGCTTTTGCTGATCTCGTGTTACCGCGTGTTAGTAAAAGTTTGGGGAGAGACGATTCAGTCTTCGTGCTTTCAGTTCATTACAGCGTGACGAATGTGCTATCTCCATTACGAACACTAGTTTTACAAGAAGGTACGCTCCCGTCTCATACTTGATTCTGACCATGCACGGTTTTTGAAGACTTGGAAAAGCATACACACGAACGGTTTTCTCGTCCAAATACAGTCTGACGAGAATCACGACAAGAAAAAAGAAAGCAGGTCTTCTTTTTTCTTGTTGAGATTCTGGGCAGTTTTCTTGATGAGAAACCTAAAAGCCTCGTACACACGACCGGTTTTCTCGGCAAGAAAGCTCTCCCAACAGTTTTCTTGTCGTTTCTTGCCTAGAAAACCGGTCGTGTGTACGAGGCTTGAAAGTGGTATCAAACCCAAAAGCAAACATTTATTATATTGCAGCTTACTAGTTCTTAGATGTGATGTCTGCCTTTGTTTTCTTTTTAAGGCCTGCCTTCTTTCTTTTGTTTTCACCACTTGATCCTGCCAGTAAGTCTGTTGTTTTTCAACAGAACAACCAGACCCTTATCCGAGCATGCAGCCCGGCAGGTCAGGAAAGAGAGAGGACGAGCGAGTGCCCCCCCCCTCCTAAACCATACCAGGCCGCATGCCCTCAACATGGGGGGATGGCTGCTTTGGGGCAGGGTGGGGCTCTGCGCCCTTCACCCCAAAGCACCTTGCCTCCATGTTGATGGGGACAAGGGCCTCTTCCCGACAACCCTGGCCTGGTGGTTGTCGGGGTCTACGGGCGGGGGGCTTAAAAAAGGGGCCCCCATATCCCGGCCCCCCTATGTGAATGAGTATGTACCCCTACCAATGTACATTGTACCCCTACCCATTCACAAAAAAAAGTAGTGTAGTGTTAAAAAATACAGTAGACAGTTTTTGATCTTTTATTAAAAATATCTTCATCTTCTTCTTCTTCTTCTCCGCTTCTCCTCCAGTCTTCCTCCATCTTCTCCCACATCTTCATCCTCCGGTCTTCTTCTTCTCCCCGTGCTTCTTCTTTCGCTCTTCTTCTTTCTTCTGTCTTCTTTGTCCGGTGTACTTCTTCCTCTGCCGCCGCTCCCGCCGATGACCCTCCTCCGAAGCTGTGTCCCGCTGATCTGTCGGCACTGATGTCCTACATTTTTTAAATAACGACGGGGGCGTGGCAATCGGATTACGTCACATGGAGGCCACGCCCCTTGTGACATCACAGACCCATCATGCCTCGGGCGGTGACGCCACAAGGGGGTGTGGCCTCCGGGTGACAGAATCCGATTGCCACGCCCCCATTTTTATTTAGGAAATGCAGGTGTAGCACACGGACCTTTTTCCTGCCTTTGACTCCCTTGCAGGTCAAGGAACACCGCACTATATGCCCGTACCCTCCTGTTTGAAGAGGTTGAGCGGTGTTAACAATTTTGGGTCCTGCAGCATGTTATTCCATTAGACTGGTTCTCGTCTCCTAGATTGTAGTTACAAGTCTCTATTTCTCCCCAGGAAGGCCAATGTCCACACCACTTTAACTCCAACGCTGAGTTTATTTTATAAGCAAAGTTTAAGTTCAGCAGACAGGAAAGGTGGATGAGAGAAAGAACAGTAAGGTCCAGGCACAAACTGGTACAATAGTCACTACTCGATCCCGAGTAGGTTTAGCTCACCCGGATAGCCCCTGTAAGAGCGGATCCTAGCAGCCGGAGTGATGCTCGAACGTTCACCTTAGGTTTCCTAGAGATACGATCAGGAGATCCTCTGCCACAGAATCTTTAAGTCCCAAACTTCTCAGCAATTGCAACACAAGGACAGGTGTCAGTGATAGCACGTTGCAAGGCCTGTGATGGATCTTTGACCATCCCCTAAATTTAATTACATAGCACCCCTGGAGGTCCCTCCGGTTCGAAGCTCCGGTTCGGGTATGCGCTGGGGTGGGCCTCGACCGCGGCCGTGGGAGGCTTTAGCATAGTCCACCTTCCTCTTGGGAGGTGGAAGAGAGGTCTCGGTTGTTACGGAGACAGCATCCGCTGGGTTCTCCGTCTCGGGCTCCGTGGTGACCGGAAACCTCCTCTTTGACTTCCTTTGTAGTCACGGTGGGGCGTGTGGGCATGGCTGTGGGAGCACAGATTTCCTTTTCCAGAGTGGCAGCGCCTGTTAGACAGTTTACCTGGTAGACCCGGGGCTTTTTCGTGGGTTGATCCACCTCGAAAAGGAACTCTCCACACTGGGTACATCTTCCAAAGGGCCGAAGCTGTACCACCAGTCCCTGGCACTTAGGACAGATCATGCCCAAGGTTCTGCATCTCTGCACGTGTAAAGCGCAAAGCGGCCTCAAGACTTTAGCCGGATCCCTGTATCCGTCAGGGGGGCAGTTAGTGGAGCAACGTCCATGGATAAAACAGGTGGGAACACACGAGGTCCCGATGAAACAGGAATCCATGGGGCGGCAGACATGTTGCTTACTCACTAGTCCAATCTGTACTGTCCTTTGGCGCCAAAGACACCACGTGCAACACACTCTTGGCGGGGGCTCCTCCCCCTACTTCTTCTTACTGCACGTAACTTGCGGGCTTTTCTATTTTTGAGACACGTCCACGAACTACGCAGTTAGAAATAGTTAGGCCTGTACCTCCATTTCTCTCACAAGTGGCGTAGTTCAAATTCTCCAAAATGGCCGACCTCCACGGAACCACACAGGGAAATAAAGTCCAACTTCTGGGGGGTATAGCTGCAGAATCCCGGACCCGAGCCCCCACGTGTAGCACACTGACCTTTTTTCCTGCCTTTGGCTCCCTTGCAAGTCAAGGCACACTGCGCTATATGCCTGTACCCTCCTGTTTGAAGAGGTTGAGTGGTGTTAACAATTTTGGGTCCTGCAGCAAGTTATCCCATTAGACTGGTTCTCGTCTCATAGATTGTAGGGACAAGTCTCTATTTCTCCCCAGGAAGGCCAATGTTCACACCACTTTAACTCCAATGCTGAGTTTATTTTATAAGCAAAGTTCAAGTTCAGCAGACAGGAAAGGTGGATGAGAGAAAGGACAGTAAGGTTTGGGAGATAGGTCCAGGCACAAACTGGTACAATAGTCACTACTCAATCCCGAGTAGGTTTAGCTCACCCGGATAGCCCCTGTAAAAGCGGATCCTAGCAGCCGGAGAGATGCTCGAACGTTCACCTTAGGTTTCCCAGAGATACGATCAAGAGATCCTCTGCCACAGAATCTTTAAGTCCCAAACTTCTCAGCAATTGCAACACAAGGACAGGTGCCAGCGATAGCACGTTGCAAGGCCTGTGATGAATCTTTGAATCCCTCCAGAAGGTAACCAGGCCTCTCTTTCACTGTGAACTCTCACCGGTCCATCAGAAAGGTCCTCCCCTGGTCTCCTCTTCTAAGGCCGCGTACACACGACCGGTTTTCTCAGCAAAAAACAACAAGAAAACTGCCGGGAGAGCTTTCTTGCGGAGAAAACCGGCTGTGTGTACGCGGGTTTCAGTTTTCTCGTCAATAAAACTGCCCAGATTCCCGAGGAGAAAAAAGACGACCTGCGGTCTTTTTTCTCGTCGAGAATCTCGTCTGCCTGTTTCTCGACGAGAAACCCGAGCGTGTGTACACTTACTTGTCGCCGTGGAAACCCGTGCATGCTCGAAATGACTTTGACGCATGCGCGGTAGCTTCCTAGGCATAGGGTGTAGCAAGATGGCGGCGACGGAATCGAATGTGACGAGCACACGCTTGTTGTAGTCGATGACATCACCGCGTGCGTGCCATTCAAAAGAACGGCGGTTCTTTTGAATCGTACGTGTGTACACTCGGCCCGGGACAAGTTTCTTGTCAAGATTCTTGTCAGGAAAAACAACGGTTTTTTTCCTGACGAGAATCTCGGCCGTGTGTACAAGGCTTTAAAGCGGGTCCACCCTTTCCCGGGCACCCTGGTATTCTTCTTTTGGAGATAGGCCCCAGCTAAAGGTGCTGGGCCTACTAGTGGAATTGCAGCCCCAGGCTAAAGGTGCCTGAGACTGATACACGCGCGCACCCCTGGCCTGGAGGGCCGGGTGGCGCGAACCGCTCACACTCCAGACTCCGGACTTCACCCCAAAAGAATGGCGTCTGCCCCTTATGTATCCTCTCTCGGTATGCACAGCAGGCCAACCACGTCCACCATACCGCTGCTGAGAGAGGACACCCTAAGGCATAGCAATGTCACCCACGGTTCAACCCTGACCTGATATGGCAGTGCCACCTACAGGCCACAGGGAACTGCACATCAGGTTACATCACATAGGCAGAAGCGAGTACTAACAAATCAAAGTGGTCTGAGCCTGGCTACTAGCTCAGACCAACCCCTAAATTTAAGTACATAGCACCCCTGAAAAGTAAAGGGGCGCTACACAGGACATCGGATCAGCGGGACGCAGCATCGTAGGAGGGTCATCGGTGGGAGAGGCGGCAGAGGAAGAAGAACACCAGACAAAGAAGAGCGGAAGAAGAAGAAGCAGGGGGAGAAGGAGAAGACCGGAGGATGAAGATGTGGGAGAAGATGGAGGAAGAAGAAGATAATTTTAATAAAAGATTTGTCAAAAACTGTCTACTGTATTTTTTTTTTTTTCCAATTTATCATTTTATTTTCCTTTCCATTACAAAAGAATACGACATAAAACAATAACACCCTGCTCCAGATTACATATTAATTATTTCATCATTCAGACAGTCGACACAGAAAGAAAAAAAAAAAAGGGGGGGGAAGGAAGGAAGATATCTCTCCCCATTCTCTCTCTCCATGACTAAGATTTACCAAGGTAGGTTGACTTGGGGTTCATTCAGCCTCTCGTTCATCATTTCATTCTCAAGGAGGGAATCTCCCTCTTCCGAGGCCAAAAAGGCACTCCAAGCAGACCAAGTCTTGGAGTACCTTCCATGTTGATGGCGTGCGGAGAGGACTAGATCCTCCAATTTGCTGACCTCTTTCACCTTACGGCTCCACATCTCTATTGTCGGTGGTGATGGTGATTTCCACTTTAAGGGAATACATGCCTTTGCGGCGTCTAAAAGATGGAGGATACATGATTCCTTATATACTCTCACTGGTACTTGATTTACGTGTAAGAGAAAGAACGCTGGATCTTCTGGTATTGTTAAATCTGTACAGAGTTGGAGGATCTGTTTAATCCGCAACCAAAACCGCTTTAACTTGGGACAATCCCAAAAAATGTGTAACATAGTACCCTTTCCTTCCTGGCATCTCCAACATTGATCTGAAGTTTCCGGAAATATTTTCTCAAGTTTCTCTGGTGTTCTGTACCATCTAGATAGGATCTTAAAATTGGTTTCTTGTGTTCTAACACACATTGATATTTCGTGTGTAAACCTAAACATCCTTTGTCGTTCTTCCAAGCTAAAGGTCCTCCCCAATTCCCTTTCCCATTCCAGAACGTATTTCAGAGGGTAAGGTTCTGGCTGTGTGATCAATAGTCCGTAACTTACGGATAATGTATGCAATATTGCTCCCTTCCCATTACAAAGTTTCTCGAAAGTGGTAAGGGGTCTATCAAAACGACCCGGGTTCGGAAGGGTGCCGAGGAAATGTGTGATCTGTAGGGCGTTCCAGAATTTTAGTCTAAAGATATTTCCCTGTTCCATCAACTCCCTTATTGTAAACCACGTTCCTGTATGGATATAATTGAATACTTGAGTATATCCCCTACTCGCTAAATGTCTAAATGCGTTGTCTTCACATCCTGGTTGGAAGAGAGGATTACCTAGTACCGGATATAAGGGGGAAGTTCTGGGTTCTAAACCCAGCGTGGGAAACAAAATCGAGCAAATTCTGGACGTATTGCCCAACACCGGATTCGCAGTCACCTCTTTAAGAAGTGCTGCATAACACCAAGGTGCTCCACTCAAGGGTACGGGTGACTGGGCATTCTCGATTTGTACCCACAATTTGGTATCTATATGTCTATTCCAATCAATAACTCTATTTAGATGAACTGCTTGATAATACTTCCGTATATCCGGTACAGCCAATCCTCCCTGCCTCTTTATGTACGTTAGTTGTTTCCATTGTATCCTAGGTTGTTTATGTGCCCATATAAATTCAGATATTAACCTCTGGCTCTGTTTGAAAAAACTTAAAGGGATATATACTGGCAATGCCTGCAGTAGGTAAAGGAATTTGGGAAGTATGCTCATCTTAATGATGTTACAACGTCCTAGCCAAGTATGAAGGCCTAAACCCCATTTATCTAGTAGAATCTTAACCCTTTGCAGTAAAGGGGGAAAGTTCAACTCGTAGATCTTTGCTATATTTCTTGGGAGTAAAGTACCTAGGTATGTTAAAGCCCTATCTGTCCATTTAAACTTAAAATTTTGTTTCAGCTGTGTTATTGATGTATGTGGTAGATTAACCCCCATGGCTTCGGATTTGTTGAAATTGATACGAAGATTCGAAAGTGCCCCATACCTCTCAAATTCCCTCATCAAATTCGGGATCGTAATCAGGGGATTTGTAAGGGTAAACATCATATCGTCCGCATAGTCTGATATTTTGCATCGAATTTCCCCTATTTAGATCCCTGTGATATCCTGGTTTAGTCGCAATGTACAGAGAAACGGTTCCAATGACAGGGCGAAAAGGAGAGGGGACAGGGGACACCCCTGTCGAGTCCCGTTTGTAATGGGGAAAGGCTCTGATAGTATTCCATTCGCCCGTACCTGGGCCGATGGATGAGAGTAAATGGAGGCTATCCACTGTTGTATCTTACTCCCAAAACCTCTGTGCTTTAGAACTGCCCGCATAAACTCCCAATTCACCCTGTCAAAGGCCTTCTCTGCGTCTGTATTTAAGAATACACATTGCGTCTGTGTTTTGTTCGCTATCTGTATTAAATTAATAACTTTCGTAGTATTATCACGGGCCTCTCTTGTGGGAACAAATCCTACCTGATCTAGGTGTATCAGATTCGGAATGTACTGCTGAATCCTATTCGCCAGGACCTTAGTAAAAAGTTTAAGATCCGTATTTAACAGAGATATTGGATGGTAACTTTCACAGGAGGCTGGATCTTTTCCCTCTTTTGGTATCACTGCAATATATGCTAACAGAGTCTCTTTCGTTAGGGTTGCTGAGGTCCCCAGAGCATTAAATAGCTTCACCATATAGTCAGAGAGGGAAATAGTATTTTATAGTATTGTGCTGTGAGGCCATCTGGCCCCGGGGCTTTCCCTGATTTCATAGCTCCTACCACTTCCTCCAGTTCTTCCCTATTTATAGGGGCCTCCAGTTTATCTCTATCTGCTTCCAATAGTCTCGGCATCAATGACGTCGAGAGGTAAATATCTATCTGCTCTTGACTAGAAGGTTTACTTTTTAGATTATAGAGGGTTTGATAAAATTCTTGAAATTCTCGCAGTATCTCCTGTGGTTTTGTTGCTTTAAATTTATTTGGTGAGATAATATGGGGTATATAGTTGCTTAACTTCTGTTCTCTTAACGTTCTGGCCAGTAGTCTCCCGCATTTGTCCCCTGATTCATATGAAAACTTCCTGCATCTCTGTATTGCTGCTTTAGCTTTATAATAGAGGAGGTCTATGATTTGTGTTCTTTTGTCATTAAGTTTTTTCTCTAAGGATGTTGAAAGTGTCCGTTTATGTCTAAACTCTAGTTTAGCTAGTTCCTCTGATAAATTCTTTAACTGTTCCGTGTGTTCCCTTTTAATCCTTGCTCCATGTTTGATCAACACCCCCCGAATAACAGCCTTATGAGCTTCCCAGATAATTCCTGGGCCACAGTCTGAGTGTTAAAGTAAAAATTGAGTTCTTTAGTCACATCTTCCAGGACATCTTTATCCTGAAGAAGACTTTCATTTAGTCTCCACCGATTAGATCTAATCATAGAGGAATTGTGTAGTGCATATGTCAAGAAAATAGGTGCGTGGTCTGACTACGTTATTGAACCTATTTTAGCGCTTTTAACTGAATGAAGTTGAGCGTGTGGAACAAGGAAATAATCTATCCGCGAGTAAGTTTTGTGAGGGGAGGAATAAAACGTAAAGTCTTTTTCTTTGGGATGGAGGAGCCGCCATATATCAATCAGTTGGTTTTCGTGCATATTTTGTCTAACTCGATTTCGCGCACTAAAGGGAATAGATGTCACACCCGAAGAGGAATCCTCTTCAGGAGCTAATGCAATGTTCAAGTCTCCCCCTAGGATCAGTTGCCCTTCTACAAATCCCATCAATCGTTTAAACGTTTTCCCCAGAAATGCCTCTTGGTGATAATTGGGGGCATATAGTGTCACTAATGTAACCCCTATATCGCCTATTTTACCCTTTACAAACAGATAGCGCCCTGTTGGGTCTCTCATAGAATCAATATAGGTCCATGGAACTCTTCCTGCTAAGATAATAGAGACCCCTTTTGACTTGGCTATTTGATTGGTCGAATGGTATACTGTTGGAAAGGACCGGTTTTTTAGTATCGGTATTTTATCATCTTTAAAGTGTGTCTCCTGTATGAAGGCGACGTCCACCTCCTGGCGTCGCATATCATGCAGGAGCATCCTCCTTTTTTCTGGTGTATTTAGCCCTTTGGCGTTCAATGATAATACCTCTAAGGACTCCATTCTGGTTCACTGCCAACAGAGAGAGAGAGGAAAAAAGAGAAAGAAAAAAAAAAGGAGGGGGGGGAAGAAAAAACACCCTTACAACTAATGGAATTAGCTATAAGCTAATAAAAAGAACGCTCACCGGGAAGTCGGTATTTGAGCGTCTACCTATGTGGGTGCGTGTTTGGTGGGGCCAGAGAGATCAAAAAAAAAAAAAAAGATAAACAAAATGATAAAAAAGAGAGAGACTGAGCTCCAGATCCCTCCGTTGTCCCTGGTTTGCTTTTAGTGAGTGCCAAGAACTGCAGACTCAAAAATATAAAATAAAGGTAGCAGTAGATTTAAAAAGAAAAAAGACTAGGAATGAGAGAGAGGAAGAGCCAGGAGGACAGGGAGTAGGACATAAATAGATAGAAGATAGTAGGCAGTAACCAATACCTGTCTCATTGACTTACTTATTAACATTACCTAACATTGTCATGGATATGCAGTAGTGTTTGTCTGTCAGCTTACCTTCCTTCCCATGTGTTCATCTTAGAGGCCTGAGCCCTTTCACCTGGCTTCCTTTATAATCTCCTCCCAGCCAGACTCCACCCCAGGCCCTATCACAGAACACTATATTAACCTGTGCACTGCAAGCCTGCTTGGCTGATCAACGTGTTTGTTAGGCATTGTGTGTTTGGGTTCCTGCCTGCCGTGTGCTACGTCTGTCTCTCTGTTACGTTATTGGCTTGTCCCCGACTATCCCTGTCTGCTCGTGACCCTTGACCTTCGGCTCGTTCTTTCGTTATCCTTGTCTGCTTGTGGCCCCTGACCTTCAGCTTGTTATTCGGTTCCCTCTTATCTTGTGCTGCTGCTTCCCCTCCTTTCCCCTTATCCTACGGGGCGTGAGCTAGGAAACTCCAGGGGCCGCGACCTGGTCCCAGCCTGCAGCATAACATCCTCACCACTAGAGGCCCTGGAGAAGACCAGCTGGGTCTTAGACTCCGCGCCCTGGGGAATCTTGGCTCTAGCTTCCGTTAGGATCCCGGTTGTGCTCCTCTGGTCCCGCTTTCCACAACCACCCAGTTTCCTATCCGCAGAAGCCAGCTAGAGGGTTCACTACCTCGCGGTGCACTCCTGTCCCCCTATGGTGTGCATCTGTCACCTGGCCACAGGTGACCCTGACAGTTTGATCAGTCATGAACCCGGCTGACATCCCGTTACCCGTGCAGGGCATAGTTTGCAGACTTGAAACCCAGGAATCGAATCAGACTCAGGTGATGCGATTCCTCCAGGATCTGGCTTCTCGCTTTGAGCAGCTTCAGGCCTCCTTGGGAACCCTGAATCCGCAACCTCAAATACAACCAGCGGCTGCACCTATTGCACCAGTCGCAGCCACACACTCACTACAACTGCCAGCTCCGTCCCGTTTCTCTGGGGACTCCAAGGCTTGCAGGGGGTTCCTTAGCCAATGCACAATTCATTTTGAGCTCCAGCCCCAAAACTTCCTGTCTGATCGGGCTAAGGTAGCCTATATCATTTCCCTCCTCTCTGGTGAAGCTTTAGCCTGGGCAGCCCCTCTGTGGGAACTGAATGATCCAGTGGTTTCTAGCCTGTCTGGCTTCTTGAAACTTTTTCGGAATATCTTCGAAGAACCGGCTCGTGTCTCTTCAGCGGCCAGCGCCCTTTTACGTCTCCGCCAAGAGTCTGCTTCTGTGGGACAGTATGCCCTTCATTTCCGCATACTGTCGGCTGAGTTGAGCTGGAACAATGAGGCCTTAGTCGCAACCTTTTTGCATGGCCTGTCTGATAGAGTGAAGGATGAATTAGCAGGAAGAACCATCCCCACTGATCTGGCCGGCGTTATCTCCTTGTGTAACCAGATCGATATTCGCTTTCAGGAGAGGACCTTAGAAAAGCAACGCCAGCACTCATTGGTTCTTAGTCAGCCTGAGCTCCCCTCTCTTCGACCCGTAGAGCATCTCCTACCAGCTGAGGAACCCATGCAGCTGGGTCGGACCAGGCTATCCCCCGAGGAACGTGCTAGGCGCAGAACTCTTGGTCTGTGTCTTTACTGTGGGGGCAAAGGTCATTTTCGTGACACTTGCTCTCTTTGTCCAGAAAAACGTTCGGGTCCACTTCATCTGGAAAGTGGAGTATTGGACCCAGAAATATCACCTTCCCCTTCTCGTCTTCTGCTTTCTGTGTTCCTTCATGTTGGTGCTTCTTCTCATTCGGTCTCAGCATATCTGGATTCCGGAGCCGCTGGTAATTTTATGGACTGGGAAATCGCATCGTCCATGAGACTTTCTCTTTTGCCCCTCACCACACCATTGGTGGTCTTGGCGATTGATGGTACTGTTCTCCCAGGGGGACCTATCCGCTTCCAGACCCTCCCTGTTAAGATGACGGTAGGGACACTCCACCAGGAGTGGATATCCTTCCTTATCTTACCCAAGGCCTTAACGCCTATAATTTTGGGTCTCCCATGGTTACAGCTCCATTCTCCTCATGTGGACTGGACTACTGGACAGATCCTGGCTTGGGGTCCCTCCTGTTCCTCGTCCTGCCTACCCAAGGTTGCCCCCTGTGAATCTGAGCCGGTCATTCATTCCAGGTTGCATAACCATTTACATTTCTCTGTCCCTAACCACCCTTGGACGCACAGCCAGGCTAGCTTGTCTACAAGTCCTGCAGTCGCTACGTCTTGCGATGCGATTCAGGTAGTCGCTACACCTGACTCAGCTATTCACTCTGCCTCTGTACTAGTTATGCCAGTCCAGCCCATGCCCAGTGAGCCTCCTACTTTTTCTTGTTCGGGACATTCTGCTTGTCCTTCAGCTATTCAGTTTGACTCCGGCGACATGTCACCTTCTAACCAACCTGACTTCAGGGTTCCACTGACATCTGCCCAGTCTGATGGTCCTGTGCAAGATGACCAGTTCCCCTTTAAGGGTCTAGGGGACCCTCCTCAGATTCCTGTTGATCCTCTCATGCCCTTGCTTATTCCTAGAGAGCCTTTGGTCCTCAATAGTGTCATGGATATGCATTAATGTCTGTCTGCCATCTTACCTTCCTCCTCATGTGTTCATCTAGAGACCAGACCTCCTTCACCTGGCTTCCTTTATAATCTCCTCCCAGCCTGACTCCACCCCAGGCCCTATCACTGAACACTATATTAACCTGTGCACTGCAAGCCTGCTTTGCTGATCAACGTGTTTGTTAGGCATTGTGTGTTTGGGTTCCTGCCTGCCGTGTGCTACGTCTGTCTCTCTGTTACGTTATTGGCTTGTCCCCGACCATCCCTGTCTGCTCGTGACCCTTGACCTTCGGCTCGTTCTTCGTTATCCTTGTCTGCTTGTGGCCCCTGACCTTCGGCTTGTTATTCGGTTCTCTCTATCGTGTGCTGCTGCTTCCCCTTATCCTACGGGGCGTGAGCTAGGAAACTCCAGGGGCCGCGACCTGGTCCCAGCCTGCAGCGTAACATCCTCACCACTAGAGGCCCTGGAGAAGACCAGCTGGGTCTTAGACTCCGCGCCCTGGGGAATCTTGGCTCTCGCTTCCGTTGGGATCCCGGTTGTGCTCCTCTGGTCCCGCTTTCCACAACCACCCAGTTTCCTATCCACAGAAGCCAGCCATAGGGTTCACTACCTCGCGGTGCACTCCTGTCCCCCTACGGTGTGCATCTGTCACCTGGCCACAGGTGACCCTGACAAATAGATCTTCTTGTCATCTCCCTACCTCGTTTTCGGTCTCTGAGGATAATCTTAAGTACGAGGTTAGACAAGTTCTGGATTCTCGGCTCTGCAGAGGCATTCTTCAGTACCTTGTGCATTGGAGAGGTTTTGGTCCTGAGGAGGCGTCTTGGATCGCTGCATCTGATGTCGCTGCACCTCATCTGTTGAGAAGGTTTCATCAGAGATTTCCCTTTAAGCCTGGGCCCAGGCGGGGGAGGGCCCATAAGAGGGAGGGTACTGTCATGGATATGCAGTAGTGTTTGTCTGTCAGCTTACCTTCCTTCCCATGTGTTCATCTTAGAGGCCTGAGCCCTTTCACCTGGCTTCCTTTATAATCTCCTCCCAGCCAGACTCCACCCCAGGCCCTATCACAGAACACTATATTAACCTGTGCACTGCAAGCCTGCTTGGCTGATCAACGTGTTTGTTAGGCATTGTGTGTTTGGGTTCCTGCCTGCCGTGTGCTACGTCTGTCTCTCTGTTACGTTATTGGCTTGTCCCCGACTATCCCTGTCTGCTCGTGACCCTTGACCTTCGGCTCGTTCTTTCGTTATCCTTGTCTGCTTGTGGCCCCTGACCTTCAGCTTGTTATTCGGTTCCCTCTTATCTTGTGCTGCTGCTTCCCCTCCTTTCCCCTTATCCTACGGGGCGTGAGCTAGGAAACTCCAGGGGCCGCGACCTGGTCCCAGCCTGCAGCATAACATCCTCACCACTAGAGGCCCTGGAGAAGACCAGCTGGGTCTTAGACTCCGCGCCCTGGGGAATCTTGGCTCTAGCTTCCGTTAGGATCCCGGTTGTGCTCCTCTGGTCCCGCTTTCCACAACCACCCAGTTTCCTATCCGCAGAAGCCAGCCATAGGGTTCACTACCTCGCGGTGCACTCCTGTCCCCCTACGGTGTGCATCTGTCACCTGGCCACAGGTGACCCTGACAAACATATCGCTGCCTATGGCTCTTATATAAACCGACTCCCTGCTTCTCCAAATAAAAAAACAAGTATATACCACATTCCTCATCAAAACAATTTAAAACAAAGTCTTCTCCATAGTAAATCACCTGTAAATTTCTTGTACCCTTAAAACCCTTCCCTCCTTCCGCCTTTTGGGTCCACTTATTAACCCAATACAAAAAAATTCCGTGCTGCCTGGTTAAATAGCAGCTCACACAACCAGTTGAAAAATGGTGGAATGCAAACAAGACAAAAAAGTGTAGCGCTAAACTAAATAAAGACTGCACTCAGGTAAAGTGCAGTATGTAACGGTGGTAAATGGTCAAAGTGAACAACGTAACATGTGAAAAACAGAAAATGAATATATGAAATATTAAAATAGTCCTCAGTGATGTGAATTGTGTAATGTAGAAGTCCCCAGAAATAACTGAGTTCATAGATAAACCAAAATGAATGAATACTGGTGAAGACGGTGGATAACAGTCAAAGATAATGGTGCTCCTAAATGAACTTGATATGAAACGAGTGCACTTAAGGTGACCACCACCAATCGGTTGTAGAAAAGGCTTACCAGAGAGAGTGGACCCCAAAAACATACGTTCAGAGGGTCAACCAGACATTGATAAGCCGCTGTGGACAGCAAATCTCCGGCTGCGATTCAAACAGGAACCTCAAACTTCAATCCAGTACGGAAAATGAGGAGAGGTGTCTTTTGTATCCGGATGGCGATGACACATACAGATAGTGCCCGGCTAGGGCCAGGTGGCGATACCAGATATATGGCAGAAAATGAAAAGAAAGAAAAGGCACATAGTGTGATACTGTATAAAAAGGGTATTTAATGTAGCTAGGAACACTTACATTTAGAAGAATGTAACAGCGCTTATCAAATGGCAACAGTAGGGTCTCCCGACGCGTTTTGCATCCAAATGCATCGAAAATCTAGGACTCAGTTCCCCTCCTAACCCTTCCATTCTTATTTCTCATGGGAGCGGAAAAGATGGAAAAAGGAAAAAAAACAGAACATAACATAACGTAGCATAATATCATAAAATATGCATACAGCATCAATATATACCCATTCTCAATTTCTTTTAGTTATAGTTAATAATGTACTAATATAATATGGGGGGGGGATGTATCCCATCATCCACGGTCCTTCACAGTAGTATTCTATTCTCCCACATAAAGGGGAGAGAGATGCATGGAGAGAACACTCTAATTCCACGGGTGTCATGGTGTCTAAGGGCCAGATCTATTAAATCAACCCTGTAGTTTATAGCAGTAAAAAAAAAAAAATTCTTCTAGACTGGCCTATGTTCAATTTACCTTCTAAAGTTCTCTCCAAAAAAAAAAAAAAGAGAAAAAAAAAAAGCCCCCCACTTGTGTCATTGTGTAAATTCATATTCCTTAATAGTATGTACATTACGTGAGCTGAGTTATGCGATTCTTTCGCCTTGTGCAAGTCTTATTCTAAAAAAAAAAAAAAAAAAAACTAGAAAAATTGTGAGCAATTTCCCGCCCTCTCTTCTTCCTAAAGGAGAGGTGGTCCAAAAAAAGAACGTGATTTATTACACATGTGTTATGTGTTATATAGTGAAAAAAAAATAAAAATAGAAAAAGGAGGGGAAAAAGAGGGTAAAAAAACCCTCCCTCCCTTTTCCTATCCCTTTTCTTTAAAAAAAAAAAAAAACCCCCGCATCCCAAAAAAAAAGAGACAGAACCATAGAAGGGAATATGTACCACAAAACCAATAATTGATATACATTCCATTCAAATATTAGACTAAGGGAGGAGGTGAAGCTCCCCCCAAAAAAAAAAAACGTGAACACCCAGAGGAAAGAAAAAGAAAAAAGTGTCAAAATACCCCCAATTCCCCCCCCCCCCCAAAAAAAAAGAGGAGAAAAAAAAACATGGATCTATAAGTACTCATCATATGCTAAGCAATCCTATATTCATGCATATAGGCAGCCCAGCGCCCCTAAAAAAAAAGGGAAGGGATATCTTATGGAGGCATGAACAAGGGCAGCTATCTATTAATTATTTCCTACTGACTCCCGGTCGTTTCATATTCCCTACTAATGGGGAGAAATAAGGGAAGGTGAGGGAAACAAACAACAAAAAAAAAAGGAAAAAGGTGGGCCCAAGGAGTTTAGTCTCTTCAGACTCAAAAGTTTACAGAGGGGTTCTAGAAATCCATCATCTTTGTCTCTAATCGTCTCTATTCATTGCTTGCGGCTATGGGCCCGGTCCTCTGACTTAATTCCCCATCTATTCCCTGTGGGGTCTGCCCCAGTTGTTGCCGTCGGCCTGCTTGGGGATTTCTTCACTGTCCCTGGGTATCTGGTAGGCCCCACCGATTTCCCGTAAAAATAGAGGGCGATAACCAGTTTGGGATCTGAATGGGAGTAGATTCAAGGTAGAGAAAAAGTTCTGGTAGATCTGGTGACCTAAGGGTAAACAGAGTTGATGCTTTCCGAAACGTAACCGCCAGTGGATATTCCCATCTATATGAATATCCCTGTTCTCTGGCTAGATCTAGGATTGGTCGCATGCAAGCTCTGCACTGAAGAGTGGCCCGGGATATGTCTGGTAGGATTTTTATGTGGGCACCCTCAAAAAGAATGTCTCTCCGATCCCATGCTGCCCTAAGGATCTGTTCCCTTTGGTGATATCTGTGTAGGCGGCAGATTACGTCCCTGGGTCTATCCGGGTTTTGGGATTTAGGGCCTAGTGATATCGGCGGGATCAGCCTTCTATCTGCTGCTATGTCTCAGGGATTCAAACGGAGGACCCGGAGCTCAGCTATAGCATGTCTCTCACTCCGCCATGACCAGACCACGCCCCCCCCCGCAATTAGCCTCCTACTGTATTTTTTAACACTACACTACTTTTTTTTTTGGTGAATGGGTAGGGGTACAATGTACCCCATACTCATTCACATAGGGGGGTCGGATCTGGGGGCCCCTTGTTAAAGGGGGCTTCCAGATTCCGATAAGCCCCCCGCCTGGAGACCCCGACAACCACCGGGCAAGGGTTGTCGGGAAGAGGCCCTTGTCCACATCAACATGGGGGTAAGGTGCTTTGGGGTGGGGAGCGCAGAGCCCCCAATGCCCCAAAGCACCCATCCCCCCATGTTGAGGGCATGCGGCCTGGTATGGTTCAGGCTCGCTCGCTCGTCCCCTCCATTTCCTGACCTGCCGGGCTGCATGCTTGGATAAGGGTCTGGTATGGATTTTGGGGGGACCCCCATGCCATTGTTTTTTAAATTTTGGTGTGGGGGGTCTTCTCTGAATCCATACTAAACTCTAAGGTCTGGTATGGACCTGGGGGGGACCCCACGCTGTTTTTTTTTAATTTTTTTTGTCTGCATTTTTTTTTTTACATTGAGCGGGAACGCATGTTAAAAAATTTCCCTGCATTTTTGCAAAATGCATCAAAAAACGCATTAGTGTGAATAGAGCCTTAAACAGGAAGAGAACATTTCCTAACATGATCTGTACTTTCTAAACAGTATATAAATGTGAAGACAGCAGATATACCTGTAAAACTTACGTAGGGAGATTTGGTTCATCCCTGTGTATCATCTGAGGCTGTTCACTTCACTGGGTGTATGGAGGTTTTACATCCACTTTAAAGATAGTGCTTCTAAGATGAGTCCAACAAATTTAAAACTCCCTGATGAAAAATGTGGAAATATTTCAAATAACATATGATGAATAAAATGTAAAGATTATAGAAAAATTACTTTGCAAATATTTTTAAAGAAATCTATGTTTTTGTTTCTTTAGGATGGAGAAATGGTTCTGTTGGATGGTGGATGTGAAGCATCAGGTTATGTCAGTGATGTAACACGTACATGGCCTGTAAACGGCAGGTAGGACTGTAATTTTGTCATACAGTTATAGAAATAAGCAGTACAAGTATCAGAATTATGTGGTGTAAGACAGTTCTGCACTTTATATATTGGAAGTTTCCATATTGTTTTAAACTTTTCACCAGAACAACTTTTTAGGATTATACAAGAGCAACTATTTATGCTAAGAAATACATACAAGTAAAATTGTTTGCCAAATAGAATGATAATGTTTTATTTATATAGTTGTGTATGATTTTATAATTATGCTTTGGACTTTAAGTGGTTCTATAGGCAGAAGGTTTTTTACCTTAATGCATTCTATGTTCTATTGTGCACGAGATCCTCAGCTCTCCAGGTACTCTCCCTCCTCATTGGCTAAGACAGCAGCGGGCGCTATTGGCTCCCGCTGCTGTCAATCAGAGCCAGTGAGGAGAGAGAGGGCGCAGGGCCGAGACACGGCTCTGTGTGTGAATGGACACACAGAGCCGTGGCTCGAGAGCAAGCCTGCTCGGGTGCTCTGGGGGCAGGAGGGAAGAGCCAGGAGCGGCGGCAGGGGACCTGAGAAGAGGAGGATCGGGGCTGCTCTGTGCAAAACCACTGCACAAGGCAGGTATGTATGACTTGTTTTTTTTGTTATTTTTTTTTTACAAAAGACAAGCCTTTAATATCACTTTTGGTGTGAATAATTTACTCACTTACAACAGCTACCGAAACTGCATTACTCAAAATAATTGCTGAGCACTTTTAGTGGCAATGATATGAAATAGTTTTTGACTGTGGAAGAATCCTGTCTTTCTTAGCCAAATAGTTTTTCTCCTTGCATTCACTAGGAGATACAGCAGATCACTGGCTATATGCTGTGCCATGTTGAGGTTGTTTGTTAGGCAAATGGCACCCCCCCAACATATCTTTCCAGAAAATTTACATGATATCTTTTCACACCAATAGAGCTTTCTTTTGGTGGTATTTGATTACCTCTGGGTTTTTTATTATATAAACTAAAAACGACCGACAATTTTGAATTTTTTTTCCTCATCTATAAAACATCCCAAAAAGATCAAATCTCTTGAAAAAGTTTGGCCAAAATGTATTCTGCTACATTGTCAGGTCACCTGAGACCAGGTGACAGATGCACACCGTTGGGGTCAGGAGTGCACCGTTAAGGTAGTGGATCCTACGGCTGACTGCTGCGGATGGAACTCTGGGTGGTTAAAGAGGGCAGGTCCACTGGAGCACCATCATGGATCCCACAGGGAGCTAGAGCATAAGATTCCCCAGGGCGCGGAGTCTAAGAGCCAGCAGGTGTTCACCAGAGCCTCTAGTGGTGAGGATGGACTGCGCTGCAACTGGCTCCAGGTCGCGGCCCCCAGGGTCTCCCAGTTCACGCTCACAGTAGGCTACAGGAGGATAGAGAGGAAGCAGCAGCCCAGGAATACAAGAGATAGTATGGAGATAAGCCAAACATCGGGGCGACTAGCAGACAAGGATAAACATAGAACACGCCAAAGGTCAGGGTCACAAGCAGGCAGGGATAGTCGAGAACAAGCCAAGGTCGGTAAAACAGAGACAGACGTAGAGCAGACGGCAAACAGGAAACCAAACACACAATATTGCACGGCAAGGCAGGCTTGGAGAACTCAGTGTTAAATAGTGGTTCCTGTTGAGGCTAGGGTGGAGCCACACTGGGGGAAGATTACTTAACCATGCAGGTGTGAGAGTACAAGCCCTAAGGCTGATACACAGACCAGGTAAGAGACAGATAGGGCATGAAAGTATTACTGAGTCATGACATGCATGTCTTTGGTAAAAAAAAAAATCCCACAGATAGGGCATGAACGTATTACTGAGTCACGACAGTACCCCCCCTCTTACAAGACCTCCTCCTCCCTCGCTTGGGCCCAGGCTTAGAGGGGAACCTCAAATGAAACATCCTCAAAAGACGAGGTGCAAAGACATCAGATGCGGGGATCAAAGACCTCTCCTCAGGACCAAAACCTTTCCAGTGCACGAGGTACTGAAGACTGCCTCTACAGAGTCGGGAATCCAGAATTTGACGAACCTCGTACTCCTGATTATCCTCAGAAACTGGAACCGATGCAGGGAGAGGACGAAAGAACTTATTGAGGACTAAAGGCTTCAGAAGGGAAAAGTGAAAAGAGTTTTTAGGGATTTGAAGTTTAAAACAAACTGGATTTAACTTTGAAATTATGGTGTACGGGCCAATGAATCTTGGGGCGAATTTCAGAGAAGGAACCCAGAGCTTGATGTTCCTGGTGGAAAGCCAGACCTTGTCTCCAGGTGGTAGAGAAGGCGGCTTACGCCTACGACGGTCAGCAAAACCTTTAACTTTATCAGCAGCTGCCCAGAGGGAATCATGAACATTACCCCAAATAGAATTGAATGATTGTTGAACTGTAGCCAAGGCTGGAATATCCGGAGAACAGGTCATGGGAAGAGGGAGCTGAGGGTGTCTTCCATAAATTGTGAAAAAGGGGGTCTTATGAGAACTGATGTTCACATGATTGTTGTCAGAGAATTCTTCCCACGGGAGTAGAGAGGACCAATCATCATGATGAGCAGAAACTAAGGTGCGGAGAAAGACCTCTAACTCCTGATTAACCCTCTCAGTCTGCCCATTGGATTGAGGATGGTACAATGAGGAAAAATCCAAGACAATATTGAGGGATTTGCGGAAGGCTCTCCAAAAACGAGATGTAAATTGAACACCCCTGTCAGAAACAATATGGGAAGGAACCCCATGTAGGCGGAAGATCTCTTGAACAAAAATGGGAATCAAAGCAGGAGCAGAAGGGAGACCAGGAAGAGGAACAAAATGAGCCATCTTGGAGAACCGATCAATTACCACCCAAATGACTATTATTCTCAGACGGTGGAAGATCGGTGATAAAGTCCATGGCTATGTGAGACCAGGGCTCCTCGGGAATGGGCAAGGGCATGAGAAGACCAGCAGGAGCCTGCATGGAGGATTTAGACTGGGCACAGACATGACAAGCCTTAACATAGTCTTTGACATCCGAACGGATAGTAGGCCACCAGTAGTGGCGACTGATGAGGAGGAAGGATCGAAGGAACCCAGCATGACCTGCCACCTTGGAGTCATGTCCCCAATGAAGGATCTTAGCTCAGTGGGGACGAAGGACATGGTCTCTGTGAACAAACAGATTATCCGAATAGATGAGAATGTCATCCAGGTAGATGACAACAAATTGGTCAAGCAGATCCCTGAAGATCTCGTTAACAAAGTTTTGGAACACCGCTGGGGCATTACACAAACCAAAGGGCATGACCAAGTATTCATAATGCCCATCTCTAGTGTTAAACGCAGTTTTCCATTCATCACCCTCCCATATTTGGATCAGATTGTATGCACCCCTGAGATCCAACTTGGTAAAAATGGAGGCACCTTTCAACCTGTCAAATAGTTACGATATTAAAGGTAGGGGGTATTGATTTTTGATCGTTACTGCATTTAGGCCTCGATAGTCAATGCAGGGTCTTGGGGTGCCATCCTTTTTGGCAACAAAAAAGAACCCTGCTCCTGCAGGCGATGAGGATTTCCGGATGAATCCTTTTTCTAGATTTTCCGCAACATACTCAGACATGGCCTGGGTCTCGGGGATGGACAGGGGGTAGTTACTACCCCTGGGCAAAGCTGCTCTGGGAACAAGGTCAATGGCACCGTCAAAGGACCTGTGAGGAGGAAGCACCTCAGCTGACTTTTTACAGAACACATCCTGGAAATCGCTATATGCAGCGGGAAGGGCAGAGGATACTGAGGTGGTGGCCACAGGAAGTCTCTCCTTAGGGGCAACCTTGAGTAGGCAGGATGAGAAACAGGAGGGACCCCAAGCCAGGATCTGCACAGAAGTCTAGTCAACGTGTGGAGAGTGGAGCTGCAACCAAGGAAGTCCCAATACGATAGGGGTTGAGACCTTAGGAAGGATATCCACTCCTGGTAGGGTATCCCTACCGATATCTTAACAGGAAGGGTCTGGAAGCGGATAGGGCCCCCTGGAAGAACATTGCCATCAATCGCCGAGACCACCAATGGAGTAGTGAGGGGTGAAAGGGTAAGGTTCATGGAAGATGCAGTTCTCCAGTCCATAAAGTTGCCAGCGGCTCCGGAATCCAGATAAGCCAAGGCCGAGTGGGAGGAAGCGCCAACATGAAGAAACGCCAAAAGAAGGAGACGAGAAGGTGACTTTTCTGGGTCCAATACTCCACCTTCCAGATGTATTAGACCTGAGCGTTTCCCGGACTAAATGAGCATGTGTCACAAAAATGACCTTTGCCCCCACAGTAGAGACACAGGCCCAGAGTTCTGCACCTAGCACGTTCCTCGACGGATAACCTGGTCTGACCCAGCTGCATGGGTTCCTCAGCTGGCAGGAGATGCTCCACGGGTCGAAGAGAGGGGAGCTCAGGCTGACTAAAGACCAAGGAGTGCTGGCGTCGCTTTTCTAGGGTCCTTTCCTGAAAACGAATATCGATCTGGTTACACAAGGAGATAACTTCGTCCAGATCAGTAGGGTTGGTTCTAATTCATCCTTCACTCAATCATAAAGGCCATGCAAAAAGGTTGCGACTAAGGACTCATTGTTCCAGCTCAGCTCTGCCGTCAGTATGCAGAAATGAAGAGCATACTGTCCCACAGAAGTAGACTCTTGTCCGATCAGACTGGAAGTTTTGAGGCTGGAGTTCGAAATGAATGGTACACTGGCTAAGGAACCCTCTGCAGGCCTTGGAATCCCCAGAGTAATGGGACGGAGCTGGTAAGTGTAAAGGGTTAGCGCCTGCGACTGTAAGCGGAGCTAATACGGCAGCAGGTTGAGGTTGTCGAACCAGGGATTTTAAGGAGGCTTGAAGTTGTTCTAAGCGGGAAGCCAAATCCTGAAGGAATCTCATCACCTGGGTCTGATTAGATTCCTGGGTCTCAAGTCTGCGGACTATGCCCTGCAGCTGATCATCGGCAGGTAGCGGCACATCAGCCTAGTCCATGGCTGTGCAAACTGTCAGGTCACCTGAGGCCAGGTGACAGATGCACACCGTTGGGGTCAGAAGTACACCGCTAAGGTAGTGGACCCTATGGCTGACTGCTGCGGATGGAACTCTGGGTGGTTAAGGAAGACAGGTCCACTGGAGCACCAACACGGATCCCACAGGGAGCTAGAGCATAAGATTCCCCAGTCTGAGAGCCAGCAGGTGTTTACCAGAGCCTCTAGTGGTGAGGATGGACTGCGCTGCAACTGGCTCCAGGTCGCGACCCCCAGGGTCTCCCAGCTCACAGTAGGCTACAGGAGGATAGAGAGGAAGCAGCAGCCCAGGATAACAAGAGATAGTAAGTAGATAAGCCAAAGGTCGGGGCGACTAGCAGACAAGGATAAACATAGAACACGCCAAAGGTCAGGGTCACAAGCAAGCAGGGATAGTGCAGAGCCCGCCAGGAAGTCGGCACTGCGCTAATCACAGGCAGTGAGACATTGTCCCGATGCGTGGCTGCAGAGATCGGGAAATGTCTCACTGCCCGTGATTAGCGCAGTGCCGACTTCCTGGCAGGCTTTGCACGTGGGGTGTGCGAACACGCCGGACCTCATCCTTACTCGAGAACAAGCCAAGATCGGTAAAACAGAGACAGACGTAGAGTACACGGCAAACAGGAAACCAAACACACAATATTGTACGGCAAGGCAGGCTTGGAGAACACAGTGTTAAATAGTGGTTCCTGTTGGGGCTAGGGTGGAGCCACAGTGGGGGAAGATTACTTAACCATGCAGGTGTGAGAGTACAAGCCCTAAGGCTGATGAACAAACCAGGTGAGAGACAGATAGGGCATGAAAGTATTACTGAGTCATGACATACATGTCTTTGGTAAAAAAAAAATCCCAATAAGTGTATATTGATTGGTTTGTGTGAAAGTTATAGCGTCATGCAGACAACCCCCTCACTTAGAGAATGGGCTCATGCAGTAAACCACATTTTCGAAATGGAAGAAACACTTGCTATAGCTAATGAAACTTCCGATAATTTCCACAAAACATGGTCTGCCTGGTTTCAATTTAAATACTCGGATGCCTATGATAGTCTGACAACAGGGTGAATGCATCCTTGAGTTATTATCACACCTCTTTGGAGCTTGAACAGTCTACTGTTTAGGACCTAACATTCATAGAACACATTCCTATTTGTGACTACCCACTGGGGAAATCTCAACCCTTTGTTTATTTACTCCCTACTTAAATCCGCAAACTTGAGAGCCTTATGGCAAAGGAAATAAGGGCGTTCTGGGACGTTAACACACTCACGGAATATATTACTATGGAACAAATACCTTGAGGACTACGCATTAAGAAGTTTCCTACGTTTGATTTTCCAGACGAGGATACAAAAACGAAATGGACTAATACTCTTTCTGCTTGTTCGTTTGAACTGATGAAAATCATTGTGAACTTTAAACAAAAAGAATTAAACAGGGTACAAGATGAAATGTCCATGATACAGAAGGAATTAGTGGATCAACAGGGACAACCTGGATATTCAGATTTAGATATGCAGCTGAATAAAAAAATTGACAAATTGGAAAGAGGAGTAATTGCTACTAAAAAGGAGAAAAAGACCAGAGACCAGTTAGATTATGATGCAAATAAAGTCTATACTTGGTAGAAGCCAATATTTCACGCAAATCGCCCACGAAGAACCCCCAGCAAAAAGCGGGTCAGCTTCTCGGATACGGAAGGTGAACCCCCGAATGACACTTTTGCAGCAACTGGATCTGACTCTTCCTCTGACAGCTCCAAACCCGAATACACACGTAAAGACCAATCGGTTTCTTTAAACCCTCACAGCCAGAATCACAGCAAGAAAAACAAGAAAAAAAACAAGAAAACCAGGAGAGGCGGAAAGAAACACAGAAGACAACAGAGGAAGTCGCTACCCTCTACGGGATCGCAAGTAGCTGAAATATCGAATGTAATGAACTTATCGGGATGTCCTTTAACTGAATCAGATATTCTATTACTATCAAAAGGCTTGAATTTTTGTCCATCAAACCACTTTAACCTCTTCAACACAATCATAGATGTCAACAGATTAGCAAGAGTTCTCACACTGCAAAAACACTACTTTTCTGAACAAGACATCTCACCACCAGGCTCCTCTACAGAGAACTCCACGATGGGTAAGTGTATACCTTATTCTAATAATTTCATTGATGTATGTGCTTTGATGGACTTGACAGATCTTGCTGGTGAATCAGATATAGCTAGAGAGGATGTGGACGCTTTTGGTCCAGGTCATAACCCAGTTCACTTTAAAGTTAAATCAGACTTTTACCCGATAAATTCCAGAGGAAAGAACATGGATTTATACCAAAAACTAGTAGAAAGGGATTTATCCCTGCTGGCTAAAAATATATCCAAAGTGTCCAGCAAAAAGGGTTTCGATAACTTATCTGTTGAAGAAAAAACATTGTTAGATAAACTACAAAAGGATCCCTCTATAGTTATAAAGAACTCCGATAAAGGCGGGGTGGTGGTTGTCCTAGATGCCATCATTTATAAACAAGAGGCTTTAAGACAATTATCGGACCCCACCACTTATCATAAACTTAGAGGTGACCCCACAGAATCCTTCAAGAAAGAACTTTCCGTGCTATTGGATAGATCTGTCCTAATAGGAGTCTTCACAGAAAAAGAAAAATAAGTTTTGATCCCACCTTTCCCTGTCATGCCTATTTTTCATCATCTCCCAAAACTGCATAAGGGCCTCACACCTCTTACAGGCAGACCGATTGTGGCAGGGATCAACTCCTTGAATGAACGTTTAGGGCAATGGGTGGATGAACAACTCCAACCTTTGGTTATGGACTTACCAGGGTACATTAGTGACACAAATGACCTTTTGACCAAATTGAATGACATCACATGGAATGAGAACTGTCAGTGGATCACCTGTGATGTCTCATGTCTTTATTCATCTGTACCCCACATTTTGGGTCTGCAGGCTGTCTCTCACTTTTTACAGAGATCGGATCGGTTTTCTCCTATTCTACAGGAGTTCATTATCATGTGTTTGGAATACCTGCTCACTCACAAATTTTTTATGTTTGATGGGGACTATTACCTCCAAAAATGCGGAGCCTCGATGGGAGCTAAGTTCTCTCCATTTCTTGCCAATCTCTACATGGGATGGAGGGAAAGACTCCGCATTTTTGGACCTCATAGTCCCTGTCGCAAAGACACTATATTTTTTTGCAGATTCGTAGACGATCTCTTGTTTATAGTGAACGATCCATCATGTGATCTAGAAAAATGGCTAGCATATATGAATGACAATGCACTCAATCTACGTTTCACTGGTACACTCAACAAAGACACTATTGAATTTTTAGATGTTAAGTTGTCAAGCGAACACAATGTTATCTTTTCCAGCTTATACAGAAAACCTAATGCAGGGAATACGTTGTTGAGAGCAGATTCCAGTCATCCCACACATACCATCAATAGTATCCCTATTGGGCAGTTCTTGAGGCTAAGGAGATTGTGCAGCAGGAATACTGATTTTGAAAATGAAGCCAAAGCTATGTCCAGCAGATTTGAAGAAAGGGGATATCCCATATCTGTTATAGAAAAGGGATTATCCATTGCTAGGAATACATCTCGCGATTCCTTGCTGTCCAAAAAAGTAGAACACGCACATGGAGAGGACAGGCATAAAGATAGAGATAGGACCAGAGAGGTCAATACAAAGAAAAGAAAAAGCAAGTACAGATCTAAAAATAAAAACAATACTGACAGCTGCATCCCCACGTTTTCCACCCCCTACAGTGCTGAATTCCAGAACGTCAAACGTATAGTCATGAAATATTTACCCATATTAACACATGATCCAATATATGATAAAATATTACAGAAGGGCATCCGTACGGTTTCCAGAAGAGCACCATCTCTTGGAAACCTACTATCTCCTAGCAGTGGTGGTGCGTCCATAGAGGGCGCCGGAGCGCCGCCCCCTCTCGCTCCCGCACCGCCACTGAAAGACAATACACAGATTCATGCATTGCATGAGGCTGTGTATTGTCACCGCTGCCGCGCTGCCCACTATTCATATGGCCGGCCTCCTGGTGAGCGCCGGCCATATGAATTAGAGCGGCGGCCGGCGGTGGGTGTGACTTGGAAGTGCCTATCAGAGCCAGCGGCTCTGATAGGCTTTCCGAATACAGCTCTCACGCTGTATTCGGCTTCCAAAAGCTCCTCCCAGGTACGCACGGGGGTGCGTTCCTGGAAGAAGACTGTGTGGAGGTTTCAGCCAATCAGGTTCACCGGATCTGGTTACCGGTAACCTGATTGGCTGAAGCGACATCGAGGGCGGGAGAACACATCGAGGACGGCGCGGACCGAGGAAGGTAAGTGCAGGGCTGGGGGGGGGGGGACAGGCTGCATTTGGGGGACAAACTGGCTGAATATGGGGGACAAACTGGCTGAATATGGGGGACAAACTGGCTGAATATGGGGCACAAACTGGCTGAATATGGGGGGAACTGGCTGAATATGGGGGACAAACTGGCTGAATATGGGGGACAAACTGGCTGAATATGGGGGACAAACTGGCTGAATATGGGGGGAACTGGCTGTATATGGGGGACACGCTGGCTGCATTTGGGGGGAACTGGCTGTATATGGGGGACAAACTGGCTGCATTTGGGGGGAACTGGCTGTATATGGGGAACAAACTGGCTGCATTTGGGGGGAACTGGCTGTATATGGGGGACACGCTGGCTGCATTTGGGGGGAACTGGCTGAATATGGGGGGAACTGGCTGTATATGGGGGACAAACAGGCTGCATTTGGGGGGAACTGGCTGTATATGGGGGACAAACTGGCTGAATATGGGGGGAACTGGCTGTATATGGGGGACAAACTGGCTGCATTTGGGGGGAACTGGCTGTATATGGGGGACAAACTGGCTGCATTTGGGGGGAACTGGCTGTATATGGGGGACAAACTGGCTGCATTTGGGGGGAACTGGCTGTATATGGGGACAAACTGGCTGTATATGGGGGCACACTGGCTATATATATGGGGGCACACTGGCTGTATATGGGGGCACACTGGCTGTATATGGGGGCACACTGGCTGTATATATGGGGGCACACTGGTTATATATATATATATATATATATGGGGGCACACTGGCTGTATATGGGGGCACACTGGCTGTATATGGGGGCACACTGGCTGTATATATGGGGGCACACTGGTTTTATATATATATATATATATATGGGGGCACACTGGCTGTATATATGGGGGCACACTGGTTATATATATATATATATGGGGGCACACTGGCTGTATATGGAAACAAACTGCCTGTATTTGAGGGGGCAAACTGGTGGCCTTTGGGCACAGTGGCTGCGTTTAATGGGCACAGTGGCGGCAATTGATTTATTTTTTTTTCAGTTTGTTTGCGCCCCCCCAAAAATTTCGAGCACCAGCCGCCACTGTCTCCTAGTCTTTTTTCTAGTAAGAACACCACGAAACATTGGTTATCATTTAAAGGGACGTTTAAATGTGGGGGAACACACTGTGTTTATTGTCCATTTATACAGAAAGGTGATACTATTACATCCATGTCGACTGGCAAAACACACAAGATAGATTCTTTCATCAATTGTAACACTAGCTACATTATATATGCCATCACATGTACACAGTTTTCCATACAGTACATTGGGAGAACCACCAGACGCCTCAAAGATCGGTTATATGATCATCTTTACGATATTGACAAGGACCACATGACTAATGTAGCACGACATTGGAAGGAGGTTCATCATAAAAACACCTCCAGTCTCACTATACAGGGAGTAGAAAGGATTATTAGACCCGTTAGAGGTGGGGACAAATTCAATACATTATGCAGACAAGAAGTTCGGTGGATCTTCCTATTAGACACTAGACGCCCTAAAGGGTTAAATTATGAATGGGATGTATCACATTTTTACTAAATTATCTGTGAAGATGCATCCCATATGGATAGCACATAAGTCACCATGACAAATTGTCTCTTTGCTATAATAATCCACTCATTTAGTGTTGGTTTTTCCCTACATCACTTGTTCTTATAATTTGAACTAAAAATCCTTTGTTACTGATTTTCATCATTCATAATTCCAGTTGCGAAATTATGCATTATTGCATTCACATTCTGCACTTTTTACGGCCAATATATGCATATTTTTGGGCACATAGCTTTGCCCCTTTTGCCCATAATTCGCTCTCAAGTCTCTCGCACAGAGGACCCCCCCCCCTTCTTTTAAGACTCACAGCATAACTCGTGAAGTTGTGCTCCACTGCATTGAAATCTTGCAAATTTTGTATATATTTTTTCCTTTGGTGCGTTAGACTTGAAACATGAGCCATTCAAGTGCCTGGTTACATTGTGCGTGTCTGCACAGTGTCCTGTCCCTCTTCTTCTTTATGAGCATCAGTGGTGTTTTTCTTGTCCTCTATATAGAGGATTTTTGGATATCAACTATTGTAAGGCCAAGCGCCTTCGTACTTGTTTTACCTCTGCCCATACCCATTCTTTCTTTGTATATACACATTTGCACACATTTTTTCAAACTTATGATAGCCAATTATTTCATTTATTCATTTGTCGCTGTGTTTGTATGGGCATAACTTCAATGCTATATATTTATATATCCTTTTATAGGACATTTTTGTCTTCATAAATGCCCATACACCACCACGACAACTTTTGAGCTATCGCTAACATTTAGCCCTCTGACCAATAGTAATCCTGTTTTCAATACATACTTGAAATTCCGTGATTTTGAGTGTCGGCTTTTAGTACTTAGGTACTTCAGTGTCTATGCACATGTTCGGTCACCTTGCACACTTTTTATATGTTTATATATTATTTAATTTCTAATTTTAGATAAGTGCGGTGATTGACATGTGCACATACACTATTTTAACAGATTCCTTTGACAATTAAGGTTAACATCATGATATGATTATTAGAATATTGGGTTTACATCTTAAACCGCAAAGATGAGGGCACATCCATGAAAAGATGCACATCTGCCATCGCGCAAGATAGTATCGTGTGTGGTTAATACCATGTTTCAACATGGATTTGAACACACGAATTTCCTTTCACACATTTTCATGTACCTCCTTGCATGATTTTATTGTACATTATCGTGTATATCTTTGTAAATTCTTATGTTCATTTATTACATATTTTTCATTTATGGTTTATGTCTAAAGTTGAAAGTTCAAGGTTCATGTGTGCATACAAGAGAGAAATGTGTCTTCGGTTAATGCACATATTCACACATGAATTTTATTGAATTTCATTGAAATTTATTGATTTAGCCATGTCTATCTTGTTTTATGACACATTGCATTATATCCACAGACCCAGTATAAGGTGGATTAGATTATGCTATATAACACATTTATAGACATCTATACATGGATATTTTTTTACACTTTACACATATATATATATATATACATATATTTTCTCATGATCACATATAATATATAATCCACTTATTCACTTTTATTATTATTCTTTACACCTTTTTACTTAGTTGTCATATAGTCTGTTTGGTAGTAGCACTCAATGTGCACATTTTCGTGCATTTAAATTTAATTACATTTTATTAATTAATTCATCATTATAGTTTTGGAGCATTTGTAAAACACCATTATTATTATTTTAATTTACACGAATATCACATAATAACTATTTTATATGTATTGATATTTTTATACATATAGTTTATTATCTCCAAAAAAATAAATAAAAAATATTTCATTCATTTTCTAATTTTTTAAGGAATTTTTTTTTTTTTTCGTTCATATTTTCATATTGAACACGATCAATTGACATTCATATTTATCACTGTTACACTTATTTACTTCACACAATATATATACACACTTTGGTGTGTCCATATTTAATTATTAAGTGTTTAGCTTATTATTTACACACATTTTGTATTTCTATGAATGGTTTTCAAAAGAGTGCTTTTCCCTTTCTCCCCTCCCCCTCCTTTCTTGGGAGTGTCGGAATCAATTATGAACTTATCCCAGTCAGCTGTATTTTCAGCATTGATTGATGTGAAGTCATTTAATTTCCCATTTTATTTCCTACTTATACTTCCATTGATTCCCACACACCCTAGCTATGAGTAAGCGTCAATTTGTGACGTGAAACGCGTTAGCCATCCTTCCCTGCATGTATACTACCTGCATTTGTTGTTTTGGATTTATGGATTTATTTTGAATTTGGATTTTTTACCTGAAATTTTGGAATAAATAACTGTCTATACAGAGTGCGGCAGTCCAGGGTTTCCTTTTCTTCCCATACTTAAATCTTATAGTACCTATTTTTTTTTCTTTCTTTCTTTTCATGTTCTTTGTACTTTAAATGAGGTCCTCTGCTTTCTGAGTACCTTCTGGAAGTGGCGGACTTCATTCTGTTCAGCAAAGATTTGTAATCCTTAAATATAAGTGAAATGTTTGTCGAACAATGTTCATATTTTGCCAAACCTAATACTCATGTATTAAGTTCAAATGTAACCAGCCTCATTGATGCTTTATTTTGTTATCGGTTTCATTATTTTTTATGTTGCTTACTTTGCTTAATAAAAACTTTTATTGGAAAAAAAAGTTATAGCATCTATGGAATATATACTGGAAATGTTATTTATTACATTTTTTTATGCTAGTAATGGCGGGGATCAGTGACTTATAACGGGACTGCGGTGGGCAATCTGACACTGACGCTGGGGAGAACTGACTAACTGGCAATGACATCACCAGTGACATTATTACAAGCTCAGAGCCAATCACCAGGTGCCAGCAGCCAATGATTGGCCGGGACCCGGTGATCGGCATGTGCATCACAGCCGGGCTGGCGCATGCAGATCACGTACTAGGTATGTAATCTAGCGCAGGGAGGCCACTCTGCCGCCATATATGTAAGTTATACGGTTGGCAAGTGGTTAAAAATGGTGCATGCCCCCTTTTTGTGTCTTTTTGTATCTTTAGGCAGCCCATTCAAATGAATAGCTGCCTTAACACAAGTTTCTCTGCTACCGACAGGTTTTCTTGACACCAAGCTATAAAAAGGGGAGGGGTCTTCAGCACACAGCCTGTGATTTACAGCCTTAGCTGTGTTTCTGTGTGCTGTGTGAAGGGGTGTTGTGTCCCTTCCCTCCAATCAGCTCTCAGAGCTCTCCTCACTGAGATCTGCATAGTGTAACTTTAGCTCCTGCCACCTACTTTCTAAAAGCTCAGACAAGCTGTATAAATTCTGTTCTTTGAAAGCAGAAGAGAGGGCTGGAGATAAACAGGTACAATTTATGTAGGAGGATTTGTTTCATCTAGGGATGCACCGAATGGGTTTTTTGGTGCCGAAACCGATACCGAAAATTAAAAATACATTAGGCCGAAACCGGTACCGAAACAGCACCGATACCGAAAGTGACTGTTTTAAAAATATATTTTTATACAGGAGATGGTCAGAGACTGGGGACATGGTACAGGAGATGGTCAGAGACTGGAAACATGGTACAGGAGATGGTCAGAGACTGGGGACATGGTACAGGAGATTGTCAGAGACTGCAGACACATTACAGGAGATGGTCAGAGACGGGGGACATGGTACAGGAGATGGTCAGAGACTAGGGACATAGTACAGGAGATGGTCAGAGACTGGGGACATGGTACAGGAATTGGTCAGAGACTGGAGACATGGTACAGGAGATGGTCAAACACTGGGGACATGGTACAGGAGATTGTCAGAGACTGCAGACACATTACAGGAGATGGTCAGAGACTAGGGACATGGTACAGGAGATGGTCAGAGACTGGGGACATGGTACAGGAGATGGTCAGACACTGGGGACATGGTACAGGAGATGGTCAGAGACTGGGGACATGGTACAGGGGATGGTCAGAGACTGCGGTCATGGTACAGGAGATGGTCAGAGACTGGGGACATGGTACAGGGGATGGTCAGAGACTGGGGACATGGTACAGGAGATGGTCAGACACTGGGGACATGGTACAGGAGATGGTCAGAGACTGGGGACATGGTACAGGGGATGGTCAGAGACTGCGGTCATGGTACAGGAGATGGTCAGAGACTGGGGACATGGTACAGGGGATGGTCAGAGACTGCGGACATGGTACAGGAGATGGTCAGAGACTGAGGACATGGTACAGGAGATGGTCAGAGATTGCAGACATGATACAGGAGATGATCAGAGACTGCAGACAATAGTACAGGAGATGGTCAGAGACTGCAGACATAATACAGGAGATGATCAGAGACTGCAGACATAGTACAGGAGATGGTCAGAGACTGCAGACATGGTAGAGGAGATGGTCAGAGACTGCAGACGTGGTACAGGAGATGATCAGAGACTGCAGACATAGTACAGGAGATGGTCAGAGACTGCAGAAACACTACAGGAGATGGTCAGACTGCAGACATGGTACAGGAGATGGTCAGAGACTGCAGACATAATACAGGAGATGATCAGAGACTGCAGACATGGTACAGGAGATGGTTAGAGACTGCAGACATGGTACAGGAGTTGGTCTGAGACTGCAGACATGGTACAGGAGATGGTCAGAGACTGCAGACATGGTACAGGAGATGAAAAAAAGACAAAAAAGCAGCGCCTTCTAAGCGTAGCAGTCAGTGAAATTTATTAAAATATAAAACCAAGTACAGGTAATGCACTCACAAAAGAAGAGTAAAGGTGAGCTTATCTGAAAGGGGGTCCAGGGTAGTAAAGTTAATCCGCTTGTCCCGGAGATGTAATGCTGTATGTCCAGAGATGGAGGGAAGATGGTGTCTATGAGCCTCTTCTCAGGAGTCGTCGGTGTTCACCGTGGAGCGGAACCACTCACTCACAATAGCGGAGCGGGGGACGACTTAGCTGGAACAAACCAGCAGACTACTTCCGGGTCGTGGGGTCAGCGGGGAGGATGCGCGCATTCGAAGCATCCGTGCTTCTTCATCAGGCTTAATGAGGGCCATCTTTAGTTCAGGCTATAAGTACTAGGCCGGGAGTGGCTGATGAAACAGTCTGTGTCACCATGGAGACCAGATACAAACTACAGATACTATCCTAGCGCTGACAAGTATATGTGTTAAAGAGGGAAGGACAATGATTATATAGGGATGCTAATGTAGTATCAAAGATTAAGAGATTAATATAAGAAAAGGACTAATACATAGAGAAATCAATGAATAATCTATATATATATATATATATATATATATATATATATATGAGAATAAAAAATATATATGTATAGTATAGATTAAGAGGATGAAATTAAATACCATAAGAAACAGACTGAATGGCTAAGATAATTAAAGGGACATCAAATGCAAAAACGGTTGGATATACTGGATTTCTAAGAATTATCTAAGGAATACTAAAAAACACTGAAAAACATTTACCATATATGCGCATGTGTATGTACTGTGACAGAGCATCCCAGAGAGAGCCTGGGAAAGTCCTATTCGGGGTTTATACATCTCCCAGGCTCCTCTCATATACATTCAGGGATCTCTGAGCCAGGGTCCAGTTCAGGTGTTGGTGCTCTCCCACAGGTTAATTAAAAACTCACCTGAGCAGACAGCCTTTGCTCAGCCTGGGAAACACAGACAACGTTGGTTTGTGAGAGCAAGAAGGTTGGTAAAACTTGTTACCCTGTGAATGTGGAAGCTGACAAGCGTTAGGCTTGTCCAGCCTGGTAGTGAGGGCCTGTACATACTGTGTAGTTAGAGCCGAGACACGGCTAGGCTTTTGTTTAGCTATTTTTTCTTCTGTTTGTTTTCAGCACACTGTACAGCACCTGTCATTAGACTTTGTATATAGCACCAATAAACAACACTGTTTTCACTGATCCAATGGACTTGGTATCTGTGCCTGCTCATCCCAGGGAGTTTTTGTACCTACTACCTGTCCCCCAGGTTACATATGGTGGAGGCTGCGACCAGCTGTAGTAAGTTACTACTTAAAAGGCCAGTACCTAAAGTGACAACATGGAGGACCTCCTCAAACAAATGGTGTTGGCAAATGCCGCGTTGCAGCAAGCAAATGCTGCACAACAGCAAACTAACGCTGCATGGCAGCAAGCAAACGCTACACAACAGCAAACTAACGCTGAATTGCGGCAAGCAAACGCTGCACAACAGCAAGCCAACGCTATCGCACAGGAGCAAACCAAGGTGCTGTTCCAACAGATTGGTGCTGTACAGGAGCAATCGCAGAGGCTGTTTGAACAGCTTGCCACTGCTGCAAAAGCGGATAGGAAAACCCTTACTGAGGTTTTGGAGACGCTAGCACAGGGGTCACCTGCGATAATGAAGGATATTGGAGACAAGCCCTCAACCATCCATGTGGGTCGCTTTCTTTCAAAGATGACGGCAGATGATGATCCAGAGGCTTTCCTACTAACATTTGAACGGACCGCTGAGAGGGAAGGTTGGCCCCAAACCCAGTGGGCAGGACTGATCGCCCCCTTACTTTCCGGAGAAGCGCAGAAGGCCTACTATGATCTGGAGTCAGCAGAAGCGGGAGATTATGAGAAGGTCAAGCGGGAAATCCTGGCACGACTTGGCGTTACCTTGGCTGTTCGAGCTCAGCGGGTCCACAGCTGGTTCTTCCAAGAAAAGAGGCCCCCAAGATCGCAGATGTTTGATCTGATCCACCTGGTGCGGAAATGGCTACAGCCGGAGTCCCTGTCTGCGCCACAAATAGTGGAGCGTGTGGTCATGGACCAATTCCTGAGGTCACTGCCAATTCCCCTGCAGAAGTGGGTGAGTCAAGGAGACCCCAAGTCAGCAGACAACCTGGTGGAGCTCGTTGAGAGGTACTTTGCTGCAGAGAACCTGGTCACCACCCCTACAGCCGCACGGACTTTCCATCCAAAACCACGGTCTCCCCAGGCAACCGGTAAGACTGTTCCAGGGGAAGTGGGTGGTAAGCATGGCAAGGAAATAGGGGGGAGGAATTTTGGTGCCAGGACTGAAGTTTGGCGGCCCAAGCAAGGGAAGCCACTGCCTGTCAGCAAACCAGATTGGGGAAACATCAGGTGTTTTCGTTGCCAAGAACTGGGACATGTTGCAGCAAACTGTCCATTAACAGATGAACCAATGCAGTGTGATCTATCTTTTAGAAGGCAGTCTATGTTTGCTGCCGTTTCATGCGCTGCAGTGCCAAATGTGGGAAAACACATGTGTCAAGTGACTATTAATAATAAGCCTATTACGGCCTTGCTGGACTCAGGAAGTCTAGTTACTTTGGTTACAGCTGAGATGGTTGAAACTGTGAATTTTCATGCAAAAAAAGTTGCTGTGATCTGTGTACATGGGGATACCCGCGAGTATCCAATAGCCACTGTTCAGTTTAAAACTGGCTTAGGTACGGTGACCCATTCGGTCGGACTGGTGCCCCACTTGGTGCACGAGGCTATCATTGGTAGGGACTTCCCTAAGTTTTGGGAACTGTGGGATTGTCCCGACCCAGTCGCAGTACCTAACTCAGTCGCAGAGCCAGAACTCATGGCCATTACTGACCTTGTGAGTTCAGGGGACTCCTCTCAGGGCTCTCCGGGTGATCCTTTCTCAGTTATGGCAGGAGAGCTGGGGGAGCCTGAAGAAGTCCCCACAACCAGTAGAGCTGGACAGCCGTCTGCTGAATCTGAGCCTACGTTAGAGTTTACCGATCTAAATGTGCACAAGGAAAATTTTGGTACGGAACAGAGAAAAGACCCTACCCTTGCCAGGGCCTGGGAAAATGTGGTGGTGGTTGATGGGGTACCTGTCGAACCGGGGGACGGGCCCTGTTTTCCATATTTCTGCAGCAATGAGGATTTACTGTATCGTGTATGTAAAACTAATGATGAAGTGGTTGAACAGTTGGTAGTCCCTAAGCTATACAGACGGGTGGTGTTGGAACTTGCCCATGGGCATTTGCTAGGAGGCCATTTAGGGGTTGAGAAAACCACTGAAAGGGTGTTGTGCAGGTTTTACTGGCCTGGGATATGGAAAAATATCGAGAATAATTGTCAATCCTGTCCTATATGTCAGATGTCAGCCCCCCAACCCCACTTTCGAAGTCCGTTAGTGCCCTTGCCCATTATTGAAGTGCCCTTTGAAAGGATTGCCATGGACCTGGTGGGTCCACTCCCCAAATCTGCCCGCGGTCATCAACATATCCTCGTGATCATGGATTACGCTACCCGTTACCCCGAGGCCGTTCCCTTACGCACTGCATCTGCTAAAAACATTGCCAAAGAGCTGTTTATGGTGTTCAGTCGGGTTGGCATCCCGAAAGAAGTCCTTACAGACCAAGGTACCCCATTCATGTCACGAATAACTAGGGAGCTCTGCAAGTTATTTAAGGTGACGCAGTTGCGTACCTCAGTGTACCATCCTCAAACGGATGGCTTGGTGGAACGCTACAATAAGACATTAAAGAGTATGTTAAAAAAGGTTGTTGATAAGGATGGGAAAAACTGGGACTTCCTGATACCTTACTTGATGTTCGCCATCAGGGAAGTTCCCCAGTCCTCTACGGGGTACTCTCCATTTGAGCTGCTTTATGGGAGACACCCTCGGGGACTCTTAGACATAGCCAAGGAAACTTGGGAGGGGGAGCAGACACCTCACAAAAGTGTTATTGAGCATATCGCTCAAATGCAGGATAGGATTGCAGCAATCATGCCGGTAGTAAAAGAACATTTACTGCAGGCCCAAGCCGCCCAACAGAGGATATACAACAGTGGGGCCCAACTTCGTGTTTTCTCACCTGGTGACCGGGTCCTCGTGTTAGTTCCCACTGTTGAGAGCAAATTCCTGGCTAAGTGGCAGGGACCCTTTGAAGTAATTGAAAGAGTTGGGGAGGTCAATTACAAGGTGTATCAACCAGGTAAAAGGAAGCCCGAACAGATTTACCACATAAACCTGTTAAAGCCCTGGAAGGATAGACTGGCATTAACTGCCAGGTCTCTCCCGGTAACCCTTAAGGGTACTGAATCCCCTCTGATCCCTGAGGTCACGATTCCAGACACCCTGTCATTTTCCCAGAAACAGGAAGCTAGAGAGTTCCTGATAAGGAATAAAGAGAAATTTTCAGAGTTGCCGGGCACGACTTCAGCAGTTCAGCATGATATTGTTACTGAACCTGGGGTCCGTGTCAAGCTCAAACCATACCGAATTCCCGAAGCTAGAAGAAAGGACATCAGTGAGGAAGTTAAAAGGATGTTGGAGCTAGATGTTATTGAGGAATCCAATAGTGACTGGTCTAGCCCCATTGTATTAGTCCCAAAACCGGATGGCACTTGGAGGTTTTGTAACGACTTCAGGAAGCTTAATGCGGTAACAAAGTTTGACACATACCCAATGCCCAGGGTAGACGAGCTTATAGACCGACTTGGCAAGGCCCGTTATCTGACCACTTTGGACTTGACCAAAGGATATTGGCAAATACCCCTGACTGGTAGGGCCAAAGAAAAGACTGCATTTGTGACCCCGGAGGGGTCGTTTCAGTATAAGAAAATGCCTTTTGGGTTGCAAAATGCCCCTGCAACATTTCAGAGGGCTATGGACAGGACCCTAAGACCTCACCGACAGTATGCTGCAGCCTATCTGGACGACATAGTGGTGCATAGCACTGACTGGGAGTCTCACTTGCCCCGTGTCCAGGCTGTCCTGGATTCCCTTTTCAAAGAAGGGTTTACGGCAAATCCCAAAAAATGTGCCATTGGGCTAGAGGAAGCCAGGTATTTGGGCTACACTATTGGCCGGGGTGTTATAAAGCCCCAGGTGAATAAAATAGAAGCCATCCAGGAGTGGCCACGTCCTGCAAACAAGAAGCAGGTCAGGGCCTTTCTTGGCATTGCGGGGTACTATAGAAGATTCATCCCAAATTTCGCAACTATAGCTGCCCCACTGACAGACCTTACAAAAGGGAAAGCCTCCATAATGGTGAAATGGTCTCCAGTAGCAGAAGAGTCTTTTCAAGTACTGAAGAAGGCTCTTTGTGCACAGCCAATCCTATACTCCCCCGATTTCTCCAAAAACTTTTTGGTCCAGACGGATGCATCTGATGTGGGTATTGGGGCAGTACTTTCACAGGTACACAATGGGGAAGAACACCCTGTGGTGTACTTAAGCAGAAAGCTCAATGACCATGAAAAGAAGTACGCAGTCATTGAAAAGGAGTGTCTGGCCATAAAGTGGGCCGTGGACGCGCTCAGGTACTACTTGTTGGGGCGCCAGTTTGAGTTGATAACTGACCATGCTCCCCTGAAATGGATGGCCCAAAAGAAGGAGACTAATAGGCGGGTGAACCGGTGGTTTTTGGCCCTACAAGACTACGCCTTTACAGTAAAACACAGGCCAGGTGTTGAGATGGGGAATGTAGATGCCCTCTCCCGTGTTCACTCCTGTTGGGCTACAGGTGTTCCAACCCTGGGGTTGAAACAAGGGGGGAGGATGTGTGACAGAGCATCCCAGAGAGAGCCTGGGAAAGTCCTATTCGGGGTTTATACATCTCCCAGGCTCCTCTCATATACATTCAGGGATCTCTGAGCCAGGGTCCAGTTCAGGTGTTGGTGCTCTCCCACAGGTTAATTAAAAACTCACCTGAGCAGACAGCCTTTGCTCAGCCTGGGAAACACAGACAACGTTGGTTTGTGAGAGCAAGAAGGTTGGTAAAACTTGTTACCCTGTGAATGTGGAAGCTGACAAGCGTTAGGCTTGTCCAGCCTGGTAGTGAGGGCCTGTACATACTGTGTAGTTAGAGCCGAGACACGGCTAGGCTTTTGTTTAGCTATTTTTTCTTCTGTTTGTTTTCAGCACACTGTACAGCACCTGTCATTAGACTTTGTATATAGCACCAATAAACAACACTGTTTTCACTTATCCAATGGACTTGGTATCTGTGCCTGCTCATCCCAGGGAGTTTTTGTACCTACTACCTGTCCCCCAGGTTACAGTACACATACACAAATGTGTCATACATTTATCTAAGATTGGATAATAAAAATGGACTAAAATAAACATATCCACCTATAATGAAAAATCCCCTCTAATGTGAAGGTGCGCGCATAAGGGTACCCGTGTACAATACATAAAAATGCATATATACACAAATACACAAACAAACACACAGACACACACAGAAGGATGTGTATTAAAGGAGACCAATTGTAAGTGTATCAAAGACTTGAGGGGTTATATACTGATAACCTGGACATGTGGGAGAACCAATGTCAACATAGAGTAGCTCAATATGTACACATGGTTATGGCAACATGAAGAGAGGGTATCTTTAGAGAAGGATATTAATCTCTAAACCTTCATTCAGGCCCCCGGGCGCGAGACTATCGAGGGTAAATATCCAATAGTTTTCACGCTCACATAGTCTTTTATAGCGATCGGCTAAGGGGAGGTGTTTAGAAATAGCTTCTATGACCCAGACACGTAAACCCACAGATGATTGATGATGAAATTCTTTAAAGTGTCTAGCTACACTGTATTTTTCACGACCCTTCTCGACAAAGTTACGATGTTCTCCGAACCTTCTTCGGAGGGTGCAAATGGTGCGGCCTACATAAAGTAGGCCGCACGGACAGGTCAGGCAGTACACCACATACTCAGAAGAGCATGTATAGAAGTCAGGTAGGATGTATTGCTTGCCTTTACAGGTAAAATCTTTCTGTCTATGATTGACGTGCTTACACGTAAGGCATAAAGCCTTCCTACACTGATAGATACCCTTCAGATTAAAGAATGTCAGGGGTGCACTGGGAGAGGGCCCTGATGTTTTAATTTTGCTAGGGGTTATCTGGGCCTTGATGTTTTTGGCCTTTCTATAGCTAACTACGGGACGCTCTGTGAGTGTGGGTTTTAGGTGGGGGTCCTCCTTCAATATGGACCAATGTTTAACTAAAATCCTTTCCATCTTCCTGAATTGGCTATGGAATTGAGTGACAAAACGGACAGGTTGAATGTTGTCGTCTGTACTCTTAACTCTTTTTTCGCTCACGTCAGCATTAAGATAATGTCGATAGGCTCCCTCTACCAGCTCGTCGGGATAACCCTTCTCAAGAAATTTTGTTTTAAGCTTCGAGCCATGGGAAATGTAGTCCTGTGACCGAGTACAATTATGTCTCAGTCTACAGAACTGGCTCTTGGGTATGTTGTTCACCCATCATGGATGGTGACAACTCCCATAGTGCAGAAAGGAATTGCCTGCAATAGGCTTGGTATAGTTCTGTGCGCAAACCGCATGGTCCTCATGAAAAAGCTCAAGATCCAAAAAGGCCAATGTATTCTCGTCTGTCACAAAAGTAAAAGAAAGACCCATATTGTTAGAATTGCAATGTTGTAGGAACTCTGGAATGAATGTATCGGGACTATCCCAAATGATGACCACGTCATCTATATAACGACCATAGAATACTAGGTGAGAGGCATAAGGGTTATTTTGCCAAATATTGTGATGTTCCCAATACCCCATAGTGAGGTTAGCATAACTGGGGGCAAAATTAGCCCCCATAGCTGTCCCCTGGGCTGTAAAAAATGGTCAATATATATGGAAAAATAGCTGGTTACACTTTCCATAGCCGCTACAATCGGTCTCCCTGGTGGATTGGCAGGATCTTTATGGACCTTAGGAAGGTGATAAAAGTAAGGTCTCTTATAAAAGTCATGCAGAAGAAATGCGGCCTCTGTTTTGGTCACCAATCCCTCGGCTTTGGCTTTATTAACCAAATTGTGTGCTTCCTTGGAGAACATAGGTAATGGGTCACTAGCAAGTCTTAGATAAGTTGTATCATCAGAGAGCAACCGAGCACTCTCTGATTGATAATCTACACGGTTTTGGATTACTATCCCTCCCCCTTTATCAGCTGATCTAATTATGAGTTCTTTATTGTTGGTAAGACTTTTCAGAGCAGTGGTTTCGGCTATCGACAAGTTGGTAGAAGATTTATGTATGGGACATTGTTGACACATCCGCAAGGTCTCTGCATAAACGACTTGATAGAAACTTTGGACATAGGGTCCTTTAGCAAACGTGGGGTAAAAGATGGATTTAGGTCAAAATTTTGTCTTCTGAACAGGTGGAGAAGTGGACAGATGCTGAGTGAGCAACTCGGCAAGATCATCTGGATCATCCGTATGGAGGAGCTCCGGATGATCCAAGGCCATGCATTCCCGCACGTCACAGTCTAAAGAGTGGTCCATGGCAAAACATGCATCAATGGGGGTGTCTAAGACATCCTCATCAGCAAGAGAATCTCTGTCAACCTTCATGTTAAAAAATCGTTTAACTGTGATATTTCTGATAAATCTATTAAGGTCTAGAAATAAAGTAAATGGGTTGGGGGGTGCTGTAGGGGCAAATGTAAGACCTCTAGCAAGGAGCAGCTCTTCAGATTTCGACAGTGTATGACTGGAGAGATTAAATATCCTCACAGTCTGTGAAATTTCCCCCTCCTTTCTGTGTCTGCGTCGTCCCCCTCTCCTGCCTCTGTGACGAGCTTTCTTTTTGGGCAAGGGAGGGGGGCAACCACTAAAAAAGAGGAAGGGGAAAGAGAGCCAGAGGGACACGGTCCATCGGTAGACCCAGAATGGACAGTGCTGTCGGTGGGTGGAAGTGAACCCAATGTGGGGGCCGACGTACTGGATATGACGTCACACCCTCCCGGAGGAAGATGATGTATCTCAGCTGAGGTGTTGGTGGAAGAATCAGAGTTTGATGGTATAGAACAAGATGCAACAATATCTAAATGGGGTATACTATTCAAAACTGAAGTATTAGTAGAAAAAGGAATGGATTCAGTGGGTCTGGGATCCATATTAGTACCGATAGATGGAACTGAGATTCTAGTGGAGGATGGATCATCTGTAGATATACGTGTAGAGGGATTAGTGTCTTTGTTCACAATGGAGCATGCATGCAGCTTAAAAGGTGGGAGGGGGTAGCCATATTTGTTCGTATGAACACGAGGTGTCATGGGCAATGATCTGATGGTTGGCCTAGGTACACAATCCATCAATGGTATAAGACCATTGGGCCTGTCTGGACCAAGGTCATCATAATTAGGTCCAGATGGATCGGAATGAGGAGTTCTAGGTTTCTTCCAACAAAACACTCTATTGGTGTTATAATCATCAAAATCTCTACGGATTTTGTGTAACTTGGATCCAATAAGAGTGTCTTCTTCAAATTTCGTATTTAATTTTAATTTTCTCAGCCATGAAGTAGGTAGTGATGTAATGTGTGACTGGAGGGATTGAATTAAGTCTGTGATTTTAGAGAGACAGGAAATGTAATGAATATCCCTCTGTTTGGCGACAATATCCATCCATTTTTGGGTACAGAACTCAGAGATGTTGGCCCATTCCAGGGCTAGGTCTGTACCCAAAAAGGAACAAGTTTTGGTATTTCTAAGTCCTCTAGGAGAAATTTTATATTTAATATACTGGTCCAAAAAGAACCTATCCCACCATTGTTGGTTGGCTGCAACAATCGTGTCTTCAATTTTACGAAATTTGGCACAAATTAGCCTATAGCTGGTTCTAGGGACTGATGTGAATGCTGAGAAATAATTCTCCGGGAACATAGCATATATTTCATCTAAGATGACATATTTAGCTGACTCGATTTGTAATATGATCTCCATAGTATTATAGACGTATAGAATTAACAAAAAATTGGATCTTGAGCTTTTTCATGAGGACCATGCGGTTTGCGCACAGAACTATACCAAGCCTATTGCAGGCAATTCCTTTCTGCACTATGGGAGTTGTCACCATCCACGATGGGTGAACAACATACCCAAGAGCCAGTTCTGTAGACTGAGACATAATTGTACTCGGTCACAGGACTACATTTCCCATGGCTCGAAGCTTAAAACAAAATTTCTTGAGAAGGGTTATCCCGACGAGCTGGCAGAGGGAGCCTATTGACATTATCTTAATGCTGACGTGAGCGAAAAAAGAGTTAAGAGTACAGACGAAAACATTCAACCTGTCCGTTTTGTCACTCAATTCCATAGCCAATTCAGGAAGATGGAAAGGATTTTAGTTAAACATTGGTCCATATTGAAGGAGGACCCCCACCTAAAACCCACACTCACAGAGCGTCCCGTAGTTAGCTATAGAAAGGCCAAAAACATCAAGGCCCAGATAGCCCCTAGCAAAATTAAAACATCAGGGCCCTCTCCCAGTGCACCCCTGACATTCTTTAATCTGAAGGGTATGTATCAGTGTAGGAAGGCTTTATGCCTTGCGTGTAAGCACGTCAATCATAGACAGAAAGATTTTACCTGTAAAGGCAAGCAATACATCCTACCTACATGCTCTTCTGAGTATGTGGTGTACTGCCTGACCTGTCCGTGCGGCCTACTTTATGTAGGCCGCACCATTCGCTCCCTCCGAAGAAGCTTCAGAGAACATCGTAACTTTGTCGAGAAGGGTCGTGAAAAATACAGTGTAGCTAGACACTTTAAAGAATTTCATCATCAATCATCTGTGGGTTTACGTGTCTGGGTCATAGAAGCTATTTCTAAACACCTCCCCTTAGCCGAGCGCTATAAAAGACTATGTGAGCGTGAAAACTATTGGATATTTACCCTCGATAGTCTCGCGCCCAGGGGCCTGAATGAAGGTATCGAGATTAATATCCTTCTCTAAAGATACCCTCTCTTCATGTTGCCATAACCATGTGTACATATTGAGCTACTCTATGTTGACATTGGTTCTCCCACATGTCCAGGTTATCAGTATATAACCCCTCAAGTCTTTGATACACTTACAATTGGTCTCCTTTAATACACATCCTTCTGTGTGTGTCTGTGTGTTTGTTTGTGTATTTGTGTATATATGCATTTTTATGTATTGTACACGGGTACCCTTATGCGCGCACCTTCACATTAGAGGGGATTTTTCATTATAGGTGGATATGTTTATTTTAGTCCATTTTTATTATCCAATCTTAGATAAATGTATGACACATTTGTGTATGTGTACATACACATGCGCATATATGGTAAATGTTTTTTAGTGTTTTTTAGTATTCCTTAGATAATTCTTAGAAATCCAGTATATCCAACCGTTTTTGCATTTGATGTCCCTTTAATTATCTTAGCCATTCAGTCTGTTTCTTATGGTATTTCATTTCATCCTCTTAATCTATACTATACATATATATTTTTTATTCTCATATATATATATATATATATATATTTTTTTTTATTGATTATTCATTGATTTCTCTATGTATTAGTCCTTTTCTTATATTAATCTCTTAATCTTTGATACTACATTAGCATCCCTATATAATCATTGTCCTTCCCTCTTTAACACATATACTTGTCAGCGCTAGGTTAGTATCTGTAGTTTGTATCTGGTCTCCATGGTGACACAGACTGTTTCATCAGCCACTCCCGGCCTAGTACTTATAGCCTGAACTAAAGATGGCCCTCATTAAGCCTGATGAAGAAGCACGGATGCTTTGAACGCGTGCATCCTCCCCGCTGACCCCACGACCTGGAAGTAGTCTGCTGGTTTGTTCCAGCTAAGTCGTCCCCCGCTCCGCTATTGTGAGTGAGTGGTTCCGCTCCACGGTGAACACCGACGACTCCTGAGAAGAGGCTCATAGACACCATCTTCCCTCCATCTCTGGACATACAGCATTACATCTCCGGGACAAGCGGATGAACTTTACTACCCTGGACCCCCTTTCAGATAAGCTCACCTTTACTCTTCTTTTGTGAGTGCATTACCTGTACTTGGTTTTATATTTTAATAAATTTCACTGACTGCTACGCTTAGAAGGTGCTGCTTTTTTGTCTTTTTCGTCATATTCCAGATCCCTTCTATCTGTCAGCTGGCAGCCTTCTCTGTAGACTAGTCATTTTTCATTTCCACCAGTATGGACTAATATGACATTGCCCCAATGTGTTCAGTATAGTCATGTTTACAAGTATGGATTAATATGACATTGACCCAATGTGTTCACTATCTTCCCTATTTTGGTTATTTTTGACCCTTATCCTGAGTGCGCTTGATTAACCCTCTGTGTTGCATGGTACAGGAGATGGTCAGAGACTGCAGACATACTACAGGAGATGGTCAGAGACTGCAGATGTGGTACAGGAGATGGTCAGAGACTGCAGACGTGGTACAGGAGATCAATGCAGCCTCACCAGGTTCCTCTGTGAAGCGAGCGGGTTCACTGTTTCTAACAGCATGTCAAACCACAAGTCCTGCACTCCTAACCCCCGCGGCGCTGCACACTGATAATGCTCCTCCCGCTGATCATACCGACAAGCTGCTCCTTAACACGGTGTGTGTGCTGACAGCTTTCCTCCATAGAGTACTTAGTTTCAGCCACCTCATCGAGGAGGGAGGGAGGAGAGGACTGGACTGGGGCTGGACGGGGACGCACAAGAACGGCGCCCCCAGGCTGGGTGGCACCAGGGGCGGGGCCCTGTCCCATTTTCGGCGCCGTTATCGGTGAGATTTCTCTTTCGGCATATTGCCGAAAGGGCCATTTTCGGCTGATATGTTTCGGCTGCCAAAATGTCGGTGCATCCCTAGTTTCATCTCTGTGTATCACCTGAGGCTAGTCACTTCAATGGTTCTATGTAAGGGTTTACAACCACTTTAAAGTGTGACATGACACAAACTAAAGCACAGATAAAAATGTCTCTAATGCCACGTACACACGATCGGAAATTCCAACAACAAAACCATGAATTTTTTTCCGACGGAATGTTGGCTCAAACTTGTGTTGCATACACACGGTCACACAAATCTTTTCGGAAATTCTGAACGTCAAGAACACGGTGACGTACAAGACGTACGACGAGCCGAGATCAATGAAGTTCAATAGGCAGTTCGGCTCTTCTGGTTGATTCTGAGCATGCGTGTTTTTTTGTGCGTCTGAATTGCATACAGACGATCGGAATTTCCGACAAGAACTTTTCTTGTCGCAAAATTTGAGAACCAGCTCTCAAATTTTTGTTGTCAGAAATTCCAACAGCAAATGTCCGATGAAGCCTACACACGGTTGTAATTTCCGACCAAAAGCTCACATCGAACATTTGTTGTCGGAATTTCCGATCGTGTGTATGTGGCATAAGGGGGAGATTTACTAAAATTGGTGCGCTCAGAATCTGGTGCAGCTGTGCATAATAACCAATCAGCGCCTAGGTTTTATTTTCAAAGCTTAATTGAGCAATCTGAGGGTTAAAAGTGATGTATGCAAATAGTTTTTTTTTTTAATCATACTCACCCCTAGGTGCCTCGCCGGCTCTAACACTGAGAACTAGGAGCTGGTGACTGTCAGTCAGTGCTCTCTGCTCACCCCACCCCCACCCCACCACTGGAGCACTAGGCTGTAGACTAAAAGATCTTTAGGTTTCTCATCTTTCTCATGCTTTGCCGGGACTTGCTGACTGGATCCTGCTGTGTACAATCACAGCGGGAGCCGACCGGGGGGCAAAAGTAGGCAGCGAAGTACATTACATTGCGAACTGGCGTCAAGTGGATAAGGGAACTTGGAGAACTGTTAAAACGTCTACAGAATATTTCAGGTTTACTGAAATTGAGTATGAATACATGTCCTCTTCCTTCTAAAGAGGATACTACCATTTCTGAGTTTAAGGGTGTACTTTTTGCCCTGTACACTATTACAGGTGGTCCCCTAGTTACAAACATTAAAATTAAAATGACTCCTACTCACAAATGTAGCCTGAGGGAGACAACAGTAAGTGAGAGGAAATCTACCCCAGGAAGGGAAATTCACTCCTGTAAGGGCCCTTTCAGACGTACGGATCCCGTGAGGATCCGTTCCTTTAACATTCGCTTGCTCAGTGGGGATCGCTCTGTTGATCCCCGCTGAGCCGGCAGATGACAGGGCGGTCCCTGCACACTGTGCAGGGACCGCCCTGTCAGATCCCCGCTCTCCTCTATGGGGGGATCGGATGAACACGGGCCATCTGTCCGTGTTCGCAGACGGATGGAAAAATAGGATTTTCCGCCGTCTGCAGAAACGGAGCATAGCGGACACTGATGAGATCGGGTGTCAGCGGATGTTCATCCTCTGACACCCGCTATCCCATAGGGATACATGTATGTCCGTTTTTCATCCACATGTGTGAAAGGGGCCCTTAGAGATATTATGGGAAAAAAGTACCTCCACTGATGCTTTATCCCCAAGGCTTGTTTCCACAACAACCCAAAATTTTCTAAATCCAATTTTCATTGGGACAGAAAGTGAGCTGAAGTCTTCTGAACAGGGTCACAGATAGCAAAACAAAAGTTACATGGGTGTTAACCCTTTCCTATGCTATCCAAAAAACTTAAAAATAGCAAGCTACTGTGTGCTTCACCTATAGCAACCCCCTTTCCCTTAAGACAAGCAGGCCTACCGGTACTTGGTTGCCCCCAGGACTTATACACAATGCTATAGTGCCTGGCCACCATACTAGGGCAGACGCGAATAGAGCAAACAGACTACTTGCAGATTAGTAGACAGATGCTGGAATGAGGAACAGGGGCACTAAGTAATCATGACAAAAAATATTTTTTTTGGCTGGAGCTACACTTAAAAAATTTACCTGTTCCGATTTACAAACAGATTCAACTTAAGAACAAACCTACAGACGCTATCTTGTTTGTAACCCGGGACCGCCTGTATTTGTTTTGCTATTTCTGTTGAATAAATGATTGAAGGAGCAAATTTCCCTTTTTGTTTTGTTTTTTCATCTCTTTTTCTGCTTCCCTTTTCTTTATCGTACACCACGGGACACAGAGCTAGTCATTACATAATGGGTTAAGGGTCACCAGCGGTGATTGGACACTGGCACAACCAATGGAAGACAGTTCCCCTCCATATAACCCCTCCCATCAGGGAAGTACCTCAGTTTTTTCGCCAGTGTCGAAAGGTGTTGGACGCGTTAGGAGGTGCTAAAGGAAAGCTCTACCAAAGAGACCCTCTGGGGGTAAAAGAGCTATGCTTTCGGATCCATCCAAGACGCCTACAAATGAGCTGAATCTGGATGGGATCCGGGCCTCATCCATGAGGCGTCGCCTGTAATGTCTCTCTTCGGAGGACTGGGCTCTAAGATCCAGCACTTTCGCTATTTCGCTATAAAGTCCTGGTAAGAGTCTTGTACAAGGCCCAGGGGAGAGGTATCCTTTAAATAGGAACCCATATCCCTGAAGGTTGGCACACATAGCCCACCGTGAAGGGTGAAGTTTGGTATCTGTCTGAAATCTTTCAGCAGAAAAACCTGCGGCGTGGATAAGGTGAGATTAGAAGGTCCATAACTAGGTTGGGACCTTTTTCAAAAAGTGGATGTCTTCTTTTTTTCCACCACTGGGGGGAGTAAAGAGCTGAATATACTCACCTCACTCTGTTCAGTGTCGGCTTCGGCGAAGTACACTGCTCGTCACCTCCGCTGCTGAGCTTGCTGGGGCACCCCGATCCTCCTTTCGGTGGCCGACCAGACACCTGCAGATGCAGGTAAGTGGGAACAAGGGCTGATGAGAGTCCTCTCTCACTATGGCCACCGCCATAGCGCTAAGGGCCGCGCGGGAGCGCGCTTTATCGGAGGGGGGGGCGAAGGCGTGCGCGGGCACGTGGCGCGCGCAGGCACAGAAATGGCGCCAAATTTAAAAGACTGTCAGTGTGAGAAGCACTGCAGCAGCAAGCAAGCTCGTTAGTTCTCTTGTTCCTGGCAGAGAAACACAGCAGCTATACAGGGACGTAAGACTCCATGTGGTTGGATTGGGTACTTCCTAGAAGACATCCATGTTATGCATAGTTATGTGTTAAAAGTTGCATACTTAATGTATTTGCTAAACTGAACACGGTTGTATATGCATTTAGGTACCTTGTATTTTGTCTAAACAGTAAGCCTTCCAGGGGAAGTAATACGGACAAAAAGAGATAAGAAAGCACCACCGCCTGAGAGGAGGCTCTAACTGTGCTGACTCGGTACCTTTCTCTCCTGTGTTGCTAAATGCACCTGTTCAGGATGAGCCATTACCTCTGTCAGGTATGGCGGCTTCCCCAGTGAAGCCTGGGCCTGTATATGTCACTGAGGACACTTTATCAGCTGCCCTAAATAATCTGGAGGAAAAAATTGCTACCTTAATCGCTAAGTCCTCTAAAAAGGGACAATAAGCGAAGCAGGTCTCTTCCAGTATTGGACCTTCCTTCAGAAGTACCTGAGGGAGGAGGATGAGGAGGAGGAGGCTACATCAGCAGAGGATGAGGAGCCAGATTTTAAGGTCACAGGTACAATGCTATAGCAGTGCATTTAAGTTAACCTCTGCGGAGGTAACGGAATTACCTGTCTCCTCCCTAGGGTCATTAAGATCCCTGCAAGGTGCATGCTCCTTCCCGGTTCATCCGTTACTAGAGGATCTAATATACGCAAACTGGCTACATCCAGATAAGCGTTTCTCACCTCCAAAAAGGTTTAACATTCTTTATCCTATGGGGGAATTTTTTTTTTAAAGAAATGGAGCCTGCCTGCGGTAGTTGCGGCTATTTCTTGTGTAAATAAAAACCTGACATGTCCGGTGGATAATGTACAAGGGTTTAAAAGATCCTTCTGAGAGGAAGTTGAAATCCTCCTTCCTTTTGGCCGGCTCAATTACCCAACCTGCAGTAGCAGCAGTCGGTATGTGTCAGGTCATCAGCCAACAGGTAAAGCAGGGGCTGAAGGAACTGCCTTCAGAGCAGGCTAGAAATTGGGAAAATTTGCCTAAAGCCTTATGCTTCACAGTGGATGCCATGAGAGATTCTATCATACAGGCATCACGCCTTACACTCCAGCTGGTACAGATGCGCAGAGTACTTTGGCTTAAGCATTGGTCAGCGGAGACCCCATGCAAAAAGCTGTTGGCAAGTTCCCGTTCCATGGCGAACGCCTATTTGGGGAAGATTTAGAAAAATATATACAGAAGATATCAAGTGGTAAAACGACTTTTACCTGAGAGAAAGAAAAACAAGAGATCTTGTTTTAAACGCTCTCTCTCCCCAGCTCCCGGGAAATCTGACTCCAACCAGTGGCGGCGGCCTGTTTTAGCCGCCCACAAAAGCCAAGGGGCAAGCTCAGAAGAACAAGAAGCCGTGGGGTGCAAGAGCTAATAAGCAAACCCCCAAAGCCTCTCAGTGAAGGGGCGCCCCCGCTCGGCCGAGTGGGAGGAAGGCTTTGTCAGTTCTGAGCGACTTGGTGGTCAGAAATCCAGGACAATTGGGTAGTATCCACAATATCCTCAGGGTACAAACTGGAATTTCGAGAGATCCCACCTTCTCAATTCCGAGGTTCAAGACTCTCCAAGGATCCACAAAAAAGAGAATCCTTCTTCAAAGGTTTGAATCACTTAATGGCTCAAGGGGTAGTTACAGACGTACCCCAAAAAGAGCGAGGTTCAGGTTTTTACTCAAACCTCTTTGTGATTCCAAAGCCAAATGGAGATGTCAGACCCATCCTGGATCTAAAATCCCTAAATCGGTTCCTGAACGATCGCCATTTTCGAATGGAAACGATCCGATCCGTGGCCGCCACTTTAAAGGGCGGAAAATTCATGGCGCCCATAGATATCAAGGACGCACATTTACACATACCCATCCTCCCCGCTCACCAAAGATTCCTAAGGTTTGCGGTAGAAGATCGCCACTTTCAATTTGTGGCTCTGCCGTTTGGTGTAGCCACCGCGCCCATAGTATTCACAAAGGTGCTAGCTCCTCTGTTAGCAAACCTAAGAACACGGGGCATTGCGGTAACAGCCTATCTGGACGATCTACTAGTAATAGATCAGTCAAAGGACGGATTGGGTCACGCTGTACACACTACAGTAGGATACCTGGAGCATTTAGGATGGATTATAAATTTACAAAAATCCTCTCTCCAGGCCCAAAGAAGGATAGTGTACCTGGGCATGATCATAGATACAGCCCAAAACGGGGTATACCTGCCAGAACCGAAGATACAGTCTCTGAAAGACCTGATCCACAAGGTCAAAGCAAACAAGAGGCCGTCTATTCGCCTTTGCATGAGACTATTGGGAAAGATGGTAGCCTCCTTCGAGGCGGTCCCTTGCGCCCAGTTTCATTCGAGACTACTTCAAGGCAATATTTTAGCTTCCTGGAACAGGAAGAGCCAAGCTCTGGATATACCCATGCGCCTGTCCTCACAAGTACGCCACAGCTTCGATTGGTGGCTAGAAGCCAGGAATTTACGGAAGGGAAAGTCCTTCCTCCCAGTGGCCTGGAAGGTGGTATCTAGGGATGCCAGCCTATCGGGCTGGGGTGCAGTATTCGAGGAGGCTTCTACCCAGGGAACCTGGGCCAAGACTCAGGGGATCCTGCCCATCAATGTGCTAGAGATCCGGGCGGTATATCTAGCCCTCAAAACCTGGACATACAGGTTACAGGGCTACCCAGTTCGGGTTCAATCCGACAATGCTACTGCAGTAGCTTACATCAATCACCAAGGAGGCACCCGCAGTCGGGCAGCCCAAAGAGAGGTGAACCGGATCCTGGCATGGGCAGAAGAGCATGTACCTTGCCTTTCTGCAATCTTCATTCCAGGGATAGAAAATTGGCAAGCAGACTACCTGAGTCGTCAGCAGCTGCTACCAGGAGAGTGGTCTCTTCACCCCGAGATCTTTCAGGCCATATGTCTGAGATGGGGAAACCCAGATGTAGACCTGCTAGCTGCCAGGTTCAACAAGAAATTGGACAACTTTGTGTCCAGAACGAGAGATCCTCTAGCCTACGGGACAGACGCTCTAATAATACAGACGCTCTAATAACTCCATGGAATCAGTTCTCACTGATCTATGCATTCCCTCCGATCCCTCTTCTACAAAGACTGCTTCGCAGGATCAAGGAGGAGGGAATACCAGTAATCCTAGTGGCCCCAAACTGGCCCAGGAGGCCTTGGTACGCCGAGATTGTAAAAATGGCGATAGGAAGGCCCTGGAAGTTTCCACTCCGACACGACCTGCTGTCACAGGGTCCAGTATTCCACCCTTCCTTACAAAGGCTAAAGTTGACGGCCTGGCTGCTGAGACCCACATTTTTAAAAAGAGAGGGGTCTCTGGTCCGGCTCTTTCTACGCTCATTAATGCTAGAAAGCCAGCCTCCAGACTCATCTATCAGAGAGTCTGGAGAGCATACGTTTCCTGGTGTGAATCCAGATGTTGGAATCCTCAGAAGTATGAAATAAGTAGGATTCTTGCTTTTTGCCAGTTAGGAGTAGATATGAATTTAGCCCTTAGCACCATCAAAGGGCAAATATCGGCTCTATCAGTCTTCTTTCAGAGACCATTGGCATCTCACTCCCTAGTTCGGACATTCATTAAGGGGGTACTGAGGATAAATCCTCCAGTTAGGACTCCCTTGTGTCCATGGGATTTGAATTTGGTATTGTCAGTGTTGCAAAAGCAACCTTTTGAACCTATTCGCCATATTCCTTTAATTATATTAAGTAGGAAGTTGGCCTTTCTGATTGCTATAGCTTCTGCTAGGAGAGTATCAGAGCTAGCAGCTCTTTCTTGTAAAGAGCCTTATCTAATTTGTCACAAGGACAAAATCGTACTACGACCCCATCCGGCTTTTCTACCTAAGGTGGTGTCGGCTTTTCACTTGAATCAAGACATTGTTCTGCCTTCCTTTTTTCCAAACCCGCGGACGGCGGGGGAAAAATTATTACTCTCTAGATCTACTGAGAGCGGTAAAGGTGTATCTGCAAGCAACCGCTCAGATACGTAAAACAGATGTTTTGTTTATTTTACGAGATGGGCCCAAGAAGGGCCAAGCGGTATCAAAATCCACCATTTCCAGGTGGATTAGACAAGTAATTATTCAAGCTTATGGTTTAAAGAACAGGACTCCTCCTTTTCCTGTTAAGGCGCACTCTACCAGGGCGATAGGTGCTTCATGGGCAGTGCACCACCAGGCTTCGATGGCTCAGATCTGTAAAGCTGCAACTTGGTCTTCAGTCCATACATTTTCCAAATTCTATCAAATAGATGTGAAAGGACATGAGGATTCCGCCTTTGGGCGAAGTGTGCTGCAGGCAGCAGTATAGGGCTTCTGGTCCGCAAGCGGCCTGTTTTGATCTGTGTCTCCCCCCCTTCATATGAGCATTGCTCTGGGACGTCCCATTATGTAATGACTAGCTCTGTGTCCCGTGGTGTACGATAAAGAAAATAGGATTTTTATAACAGCTTACCTGTAAAATCCTTTTCTTGGAGTACACCACGGGACACAGAGGTCCCCCCCTTCTTATGGGAACCTTACTGCTTTGCTACAAAACTGAGGTACTTCCCTGATGGGAGGGGTTATATGGAGGGGAACTGTCTTCCATTGGTTGTGCCAGTGTCCAATCACCGCTGGTGACCCTTAACCCATTATGTAATGACTAGCTCTGTGTCCCGTGGTGTACTCCAAGAAAAGGATTTTACAGGTAAGCTGTTATAAAAATCCTATTTTTCTTTTGGCCCCCATACTTGGCTCCCCTCTAACCACATACTTGTGTGCCACCCATATTGTCATAGGAGAAAGCTCATCCGAGATAATATTAGTAACATAAGACCGTATAACCTCAGCTATTTTATGTTGTCTAGTTTTATCTGTTAGTATAGACAGGTTGAGCCACCAAGTGCCTCCCTTGGTGTACGTATTGATAGCGATATTGGTGCATGGTCCGAAAAGGTTCTGATGCTCACTTTAGCATCTTGTGTTTTTATTTAAAGCACAACTACACTGCATCTGAGCACCACAAACCAAAAATGCAATTTAATTATAAAAAAAAAAAAGCAGACTCACCCATCCATCTATGTCTTCATGCTTTATTTTGCCTACGAAATCACTTTGAAAAACACCCTCTTGCATTTTTGGTTGTAGCCATCTTGAGTTAAAGCAAATGATTCATGTAGAATTTACTTCCTGGAATCCATTTACCTTAGCTAAGGCATGTAGGCAGGAGGTTGTGCTTAGCTGATAAAACTCCTCCTCCCCTCCTGTAGATTCCTGGGATGTATGACATCATTTGCCTAGGCATGGAAAGCAGGAAGTAACTGAAAAAAAAAAAAGGCTTAAAACAAGCAAATATAATATAATTTCCTATCTATTTACTAATGCTAGCAGCATAAAGGTTAAAAATAGTCAATGATGATTGAGAGAGTGAAGTTCCGCTTCATGTATATCAACTTTATTTGTAGGCACTGTTTGAATGGAGACCTAATATTTGCCTTTTCAAAATTGTTGAAAAGGTCAACAATTACCATGGGTGTACTTAGTTTTTCACATGAATGCATGCCTGGGGTATGGCTATTTATTTATTCTTATGAATAATAACATAAAACTGCATGGGCATATTTATTGGTGTTAAATGACTTTCAGGGGAATTTAATAAAGCTCTAACAACAATATTCTGGCGGTAGTTTCCTTAAGAGCTGCTTGCTCCTATTTCAGGTGAGCACTTGCACCAGTGTTTATTAACAAATTCAGTTAGTTCTTACTACCACCACCACTTTAAAGGATAAGTTCACTTTTGGAACATGTTACATGTTCCTTTCTAAAAGGAAAAATCTGCGCTTCTAATGCCACGTACACACGACCGTTTTTCATGACGAGAAAAAGGCCATTTTCTAAAATGGTCATTAAAAACGATCGTGTGTAGGCTCCAGAGCATTTTTCTCTACGCGAAAAATGGGCATTAAAAATTTAGATCGTTTTTCACGTCGTCGTTTTTCTCGCCGTGAAAAACGGTCGTGTGTACGCTTTAATGACGGGAAAAAACGCGCATGCTCAGAAGCAAGTGATGAGACGGGAGCGCTCGTTTTGGTAAAACTAGCGTTCGTAATGGAGATAGCACTTATTACATCGTTTAATGCAGCACATTCTTTTCTTCGTTATAATGCTACAATAATCAAATTATTTTACTGCTGATATTCTCACAGAGTTATGACAAAATTGTTTCTTTATTATTTATTGTGATCTCATGAATAATCTTTATTTTTTGTAAGCCAGATCTCAATAAAAAAATGTAAATGATTTTTACAATCTTTTATTGAAGATGTTCTTTTTTGGTTATTATTTGGATAATATTTTAGACTGATTTCCATTTTTTTTTTGGTATTTTTAAGTGTGTCAAGTTACCAAAACAACATTATTATTTAGTATCATTTATCCTCAAGGAGGTTAGTGTCCCTTGTTAATTTGAAAAAGTTTTTTTGAAATGTCCCTGCCTACGTACTAGCAAATTCTCTATTTTTAATAAAAACACATGGTCAATTTTTGTCTGGAAACAAAAAATCCATTTATTCTGGCATAAAAACAAATTAAAGGTGAAGGCAAAACAAAAACACAGGTAAAAGAAAAACAAAGAAGCCAGGAAGACAGCACTGGATACCCTGACACAGACACAGATCACCACAGCAAACAACCAAGGATGTCGAAAAGAAAATTGGGACCACGAGAAGGACATATCATAGAATTATTTTTTGGTCTTCTTTGTAGCCTTCTTTGCAACCTTCCCTGCAGCCTTCTCTGCAGCCTTTGCTAACCGTGTCTTTGGAGGCTGTGTCCCTGGAGGAGATCTTGTGGCAGGAGCAGGAACATGAGCAATCGCCACAAGGTCGGTATAATCGATGAGCTTTCCCCATCATGCCCATGTTGACCGCCTTCAATATGATGGTCTCACATTGGAGACGCTGGCCCATGTCCATTGTTGGCTGTTTGTGCCCAATAAGGGCAGCAAATCCCTCTGCAGCGGTGGGTGGAATGCGTAGAGGAGGTATCTGGGGCCTGGTGTTACGCCGTGTCCCACTGGGGCCTGCCTCCTCCTGGGTCCCACTGGGGCCTGCCTCCTCCTGGGTCCCACTGGGGCCTGCTTCCTCCTGGCTCACATTTTCTCCCCCCTCATCCTGGCTTTGTTCTGTCTGTGTATCAAAAAGGTACATATTTAAATTTTGGTCTTCATCTATCTCACACATTTGTCACCTCATGACAGTTGCAAATTGAGTGCTACTAAATATTAAAGACAATCATTCTGACCCCTGCATTTTTCATTCTTGTCCCCATCATTTTTGGCCACTACTGTCTATTGATATGTCAAACACTTTTTGTTAAATCTTTAATTTTTTTGCACTAGTAACATCTATTTTACATCAGTATACTTTTAGTACAAAAAAATCTTAAGCTAAATACTATACCTGTCTCCAAATGGTCAAATCAGGCTCCTCCAGGAATGCAGGTTGTTCCTCCAAAGAAGGTTGAACTTGGCTACAGGGAAGGCTGGAGGGTTGGCTGCAGGGAAGGCTGGAGCTACTTCTGGAGGGAAGGCTTAAAATGGATTCCCTTGCTTCTGTGATGGTCATCAAGGAAGTTTAGCTGACTGTAGTACCACAGATTTGGCTTGTAAATTTCATCTGCAGCTGCTCCTGACCGCATTGATTTTAGAACTTTGTTGCGTTCAGTCCGATATGTGCCCCTAATGGTCCCAATTTTCTTCTTGACATCCTGGATTGTTGCTGTGGGGATCTGTGTTTTCATAAATTCAGGCATGCTCTCCAGTGCTATCTTCCTGGCTTCTTTATTTTTATTCGTCTTATTTTTTGTTTGCCATAAAACTGGAAGATTCTTCCACCTTTGCAGGAACTCTGCCATAAATTCAGTATCTTTGAATACCTGCATGATTTCTGCAAGTCAAAAACCAGAAAAAAATACTAATGTCAGTCAAGACTCTACTACTAATCTTTCTCACCATATATAGGCCACAAACTCATCTACTGATCAGTCAAGTCAAAAAAAAAATTACGTACCCTCGATCTACACGTTCGTTGCTTTCGACCTTCTTCCACACACTGAACATCGTTTGGACCCATGCGGATTACCGTTATATACACTGCACATGCGTGAAGCTCTGCATGCTTTCCCCGCTCCTGACGTTCGTTATACTACTTTCCCCGCCCCTTCTCGCTCGTCGTAATGCAAGACAACATGGCGGACACTCTGCAAGTGGCAACCTCAATCGAGGAGGAAAGTCAGGAAGAACCACAGACCCACAGATCTCGGAGATACAAGGCCACATACATGGCGTTCGAGGAGATGGTTGAAATGGTGGCAATATTGAGGAGGGAGGATTATGATACAAAACATGGCCCATACAAAAAGCCTAATCAGGTCAAGGCCAAAATAATGGACAAAGTGCAAATTAAATTTGGGGTGCGCAGATCAAAAGAACAGCTCCGCAAAATATGGTCTGACATCAAGTTGAGGGAGCCGGAGCAATACCACAAAATTAAAAAAGTTATTAGAAAAAGTAAGTAATTTTGATGTTACTCAGATTATTATTACTAGCATGGTGCTGCATGTGCGTTTTCTTTAATGTAGTACAGTTCAAGATGTCAAGTTTCATGTTCTTGGCCACAATAATCGGTCGTAGGAATCATCGTTCATTCTCTCACTAATAATAATACAATGTTTTTTGTCAGATACAGTGTTAACTAAATTTGACCATGCCTATTTAGGCATGGTCAAGTTTAGTTAACACTGTATCAGACAAAAGCATCGTAATTTAATTAGTGAGCTATTGAACGATGATTCCTAATTATTGTGCCCAAGAACATGAAACTTGACATCTTGAACTGTTTATGTCTGAATATTTTTGGAACATGGTTGTGTAGATGTGTTGGTAACGATAGTTAACTAATCTAACTGGATTCGGTGTACGGTAAGGAGAGGATGCTCAGCAGCTGGTTACATATCTGGACTCATTAGCACAAGTGTGGGTCACAAGAACAACCTTTTTAAGGTGTCACACACAGGTGATCCAGTGGATACTTGGTGTGTTTCCATGTGTGAAACTTGACCAAAATAGATCAATGTACCAGCTTTGGTAATGGATACAATCATGTTCAGCTTAGAACTATTGACAAAACAGACAATTGTACCACACTTCCAAAGAATGATTCATATTCCTCTTTCAGGCCTAAAATCTTTTTTTACTCAAGTATACCTTTTGGTTCAATCTCATAGGGCTTCAAAGAGCTTCGAGACGGGAGCCTAGGAACCCAGGAACCCAAAACCTCCAAACCAAGACCCACAACCGCGGGATGTGGAGGAAGAAGTGGAGGAAGTAGAAAATTACAACACAACAGGTCAGTGTCATGCACCACAGATTCAGGTAATAGATGTAGGCCTGCATATTTATAATACATGGTGTGTTTCCAAATGTTAGGTGCTTTTCTGCCTGTGGAGCAAGAAAGATTCACCAGTCACAGTGCCCAGATGGTGATCAACAAAATCATGGTGTGCTCTCGTGACCTGGATCACATCAACCAAAACTTGCTCCTGATCAGGCAAAAGACCAAGCAGCTGGAGCAAAGAATAAAAAAGATCAGAGATGTGCTTGGGAGGGTTTAAATATTGAATATGGCACCAAATTTTACTTTTAATTTTGTTTGTTGTTTTGATTGTTTGTTTTGTAATGTTTTAATTGTTTTTAGTACAAGTGTACATGTTAAGTTACATATGGTTCATGTGTTTTAGCAAGATAAATACGCCAAAAAAAATATATATATATATACCATTTTCTATTTAAAAAAAAAAATACACATTTAAAATGTGCAACAATTAAAAATATTTTATACTCAACAATGTGTGGCTTCTTATATCAATGTTGCCTAAAAAAATTGGGGGTGTTTACACTGACAATAATGGTTATTTACTAAAGAAAAATACACATGGCACTACAAGTGCACTAGGATAACCTAGGAGAAAGGTTAAATCAACCCAAAGAAAAATAAAACAAGATGTTTTCATTATAAAGTATATTTTTATTAAAAGCAACCATTCAAATGTCATCAGGCATTGCAATGGCCCCCCTACCCATAAAATAGTCCAAATAATGTTGGCGCACATCACGGCCGCTTTGGGGGGCCAAGTCTGTAGGGCCAGCTTCCTGGGCTGGCAATGCAAAATCTGAATATCGTGTGGCCTTAGGCCCAACTGAAGAAAAATAATTTGGAGAGTGTTTTTTTAGAAAATTATGTAGGATGCAAGAGCACATTACAATGTGATTCCACTTGTACTCCACCATATTTATTGAAGTCTGAAAGAGGCGGAAACGGCTGGCCATGATGCCAAATACATTTTCAACCACCCTTCTGGCTCTGGCCAGCTTGAAATTAAAGACCCTCCTCTCAGGGGTGAGGGTCCTTTGGGGAAAAGGCCTCATCAGATGTGGACCTAGCGCAAACGCTTCATCTGCTATGAAAACAAAGGGTAGTCCCTCTTCATTCGGACGTGCTTACCATCAATGGCTCCTCCACAGTTGGGAAAGTTCCAACGCTGGGAAAACTCCGATGCCACATTCTGCCATTCCTGTGGCGTAGAAGGGAACTGTGGAGTCAAACAAGAAAAAAAATTAATACTTTGATACATAAACATTGCAAGCAGATTGTCATAAAACATTCTTGGCAAAACATCAGTATAACATTAATTTTGAAGGAGTATTTTAAGAGCTAAAAAAATGAGCACGAATCAGATTCCTCACCCCCTCTGATGGACCAATTAAATTATTTTATGGGGGGGGGGGGTTCGAGATGAGTTGGGGACCTCAGAAATAAAGGCTCTAGCACTCTGTCTGAATTAGAACAAAAAAAATGAAGCACTACAATGGAGCTGACAAAAAACATTGGGAAGTGACCAGGCTAGGTGTGTTTGGGCCCAGGATAGAATGCTGGAGAGGTTGGTTATTGGAAATATGCATATAGGCCATAAAAGGAGCATTAAAAGCTTACAAAATGCATGGGGACAAAGGGGACATTCACAGCATATTACAATCATGGTAATTAGGGACTGTTGAAAAAAATGCTATACATTAGCAAGCATTAAATACATAGAATGTGAGATTAAAGGACAAAATTTACCTTAATATAGTCCTCCTGCAGGACTTGGATTATGGCAGAACAGGTTTCTGGGATAATGAGGCCCAGAGCCTGGGGGGAGAAGCCTGTCGAGAACTTGAGGTCCTGCAAGCTTCTCCCTGTTGCCAGGTAGCACAACGTAGCAACTAGCCTCTGCTCAGCAGTGATGGCTTCCTGCATAACGGTGTCCTGCCTGGTGATATAGGGGGACACCAAAGCCAAGAGCTGCTGAAAAACGGGGTCAGACATCCTAAGAAAACTCCTGTAGTCATCAGGGTTATTCTCCTGGATCTCCCACAGCAGAGGCATGTGACAGAATTGGTCCCACTGGAGCAACCAATTCTTGGTCCATGAACTCCTCCTAACCCTGTTCATGGACCGCAGCTGGGATAAAGCAACAAGCTCAGCACCAAGCACTGCACGATCTCGGCGACAAGAACGTACCCGCAACATGGCTACAAAACGGTCGTCTAATCAGAACGAACTAAAAGAACGCACTGAAGAACAGCAAGGCCTCTGAAGAACGACCTGAAAAACAGTAACGAGCAGACAAGAACGCACTGCAAAAACAGATACGAACTGACTACAAGCACTGAAAGACAGATACGAACCCAGAAGCACAAACTGAACACCAGAAAACGATCTTTAAAGCACGAAGACTGAAAAGCGTGAATCGTCTCTCACCAAACTTTCACTAACACGCTGTCAGGGTCACCTGTGGCCAGGTGACAGATGCACACCGTAGGGGGACAGAAGTGCACCGCGAGGTAGTGAACCCTATGGCTGGCTTCTGTGGATAGGAAACTGGGTGGTTGTGGAAAGCGGGACCAGAGGAGCACAACCGGGATCCCAACGGAAGCGAGAGCCAAGATTCCCCAGGGCGCGGAGTCTAAGACCCAGCTGGTCTTCTCCAGGGCCTCTAGTGGTGAGGATGTTACGCTGCAGGCTGGGACCAGGTCGCGGCCCCTGGAGTTTCCTAGCTCACGCCCCGTAGGATAAGGGGAAGCAGCAGCACACGATAGAGAGAACCGAATAACAAGCCGAAGGTCAGGGGCCACAAGCAGACAAGGATAACGAAGAACTAGCCGAAGGTCAAGGGTCACGAGCAGACAGGGATGGTCGGGGACAAGCCAATAACGTAACAGAGAGACAGACGTAGCACACGGCAGGCAGGAACCCAAACACACAATGCCTAACAAACACGTTGATCAGCCAAGCAGGCTTGCAGTGCACAGGTTAATATAGTGTTCAGTGATAGGGCCTGGGGTGGAGTCAGGCTGGGAGGAGATTATAAAGGAAGCCAGGTGAAGGAGGTCTGGTCTCTAGATGAACACATGAGGAGGAAGGTAAGATGGCAGACAGACATTAATGCATATCCATGACAGTACCCTCCCTCTTATGGGCCCTCCCCCGCCTGGACCCAGGCTTAAAGGGAAATCTCTGATGAAACCTTCTCAACAGATGAGGTGCAGCGACATCAGATGCAGCGATCCAAGACGCCTCCTCAGGACCAAAACCTCTCCAATGCACAAGGTACTGAAGAATGCCTCTGCAGAGCCGAGAATCCAGAACTTGTCTAACCTCGTACTTAAAATTATCCTCAGAGACCGAAGACGAGGTAGGGAGATGACAAGAAGATCTATTGAGGACCAAAGGCTCTCTAGGAATAAGCAAGGGCATGAGAGGATCAACAGGAATCTGAGGAGGGTCCCCTAGACCCTTAAAGGGGAACTGGTCATCTTGCACAGGACCATCAGACTGGGCAGATGTCAGTGGAACCCTGAAGTCAGGTTGGTTAGAAGGTGACATGTCGCCGGAGTCAAGCTGAATAGCTGAAGGACAAGCAGAATGTCCCGAACAAGAAAAAGTAAGAGGCTCACTGGGCATGGGCTGGACTGGCATAACTAGTACAGAGGCAGAGTGAATAGCTGAGTCAGGTGTAGCGACTACCTGAATCGCATCGCAAGACGTAGCGACTGCAGGACTTGTAGACAAGCTAGCCTGGCTGTGCGTCCAAGGGTGGTTAGGGACAGAGAAATGTAAATGGTTATGCAACCTGGAATGAATGACCGGCTCAGATTCACAGGGGGCAACCTTGGGTAGACAGGAGGAGGAACAGGAGGGACCCCAAGCCAGGATCTGTCCAGTAGTCCAGTCCACATGAGGAGAATGGAGCTGTAACCATGGGAGACCCAAAATTATAGGCGTTGAGGCCTTGGGTAAGATAAGGAAGGATATCCACTCCTGGTGGAGTGTCCCTACCGACATCTTAACAGGGAGGGTCTGGAAGCGGATAGGTCCCCCTGGGAGAACAGTACCATCAATCGCCAAGACCACCAATGGCGTGGTGAGGGGCAAAAGAGTAAGTCTCATGGACGATGCGATTTCCCAGTCCATGAAATTACCAGCGGCTCCGGAATCCAGATATGCTGAGACCGAATGAGAAGAAGCACCAACATGAAGGAACACAGAAAGCAGAAGACGAGAAGGGGAAGGTGATATTTCTGGGTCCAATACTCCACTTTCCAGATGAAGTGGACCCGAACGTTTTTCTGGACAAAGAGAGCAAGTGTCACGAAAATGACCTTTGCCCCCACAGTAAAGACACAGACCAAGAGTTCTGCGCCTAGCACGTTCCTCGGGGGATAGCCTGGTCCGACCCAGCTGCATGGGTTCCTCAGCTGGTAGGAGATGCTCTACGGGTCGAAGAGAGGGGAGCTCAGGCTGACTAAGAACCAAGGAGGGCTGGCGTTGCTTTTCTAAGGTCCTCTCCTGAAAGCGAATATCGATCTGGTTACACAAGGAGATAACGCCGGCCAGATCAGTGGGGATGGTTCTTCCAGCTAATTCATCCTTCACTCTATCAGACAGGCCATGCAAAAAGGTTGCGACTAAGGCCTCATTGTTCCAGCTCAACTCAGCCGACAGTATGCGGAAATGAAGGGCATACTGTCCCACAGAAGCAGACTCTTGGCGGAGACGTAAAAGGGTGCTGGCCGCTGAAAAGACACGAGCCGGTTCTTCGAAGATATTCCGAAAAAGTTTCAAGAAACCAGACAGGCTAGAAACCACTGGATCATTCAGTTCCCACAGAGGGGCTGCCCAGGCTAAAGCTTCACCAGAGAGGAGGGAAATGATATAGGCTACCTTGGCCCGATCAGACAGGAAGTTTTGGGGCTGGAGCTCAAAATGAATCGTGCATTGGCTAAGGAACCCCCTGCAAGCCTTGGAGTCCCCAGAGAAACGGGACGGAGCTGGCAGTTGTAGCGAGTGTGTGGCTGCGACTGGTGCAATAGGTGCAGCCGCTGATTGTATTTGAGGTTGCGGATTCAGGGTTCCCAAGGAGGCCTGAAGCTGCTCGAAGCGAGAAGCCAGATCCTGGAGGAATCGCATCACCTGAGTCTGATTCGATTCCTGGGTTTCAAGTCTGCAAACTATGCCCTGCAATGGATCATCCGCGGGTAGCGGGATGTCAGCCGGGTTCATGGCTGATCAAACTGTCAGGGTCACCTGTGGCCAGGTGACAGATGCACACCGTAGGGGGACAGGAGTGCACCGCGAGGTAGTGAACCCTATGGCTGGCTTCTGTGGATAGGAAACTGGGTGGTTGTGGAAAGCGGGACCAGAGGAGCACAACCGGGATCCCAACGGAAGCGAGAGCCAAGATTCCCCAGGGCGCGGAGTCTAAGACCCAGCTGGTCTTCTCCAGGGCCTCTAGTGGTGAGGATGTTACGCTGCAGGCTGGGACCAGGTCGCGGCCCCTGGAGTTTCCTAGCTCACGCCCCGTAGGATAAGGGGAAGCAGCAGCACACGATAGAGAGAACCGAATAACAAGCCGAAGGTCAGGGGCCACAAGCAGACAAGGATAACGAAGAACTAGCCGAAGGTCAAGGGTCACGAGCAGACAGGGATGGTCGGGGACAAGCCAATAACGTAACAGAGAGACAGACGTAGCACACGGCAGGCAGGAACCCAAACACACAATGCCTAACAAACACGTTGATCAGCCAAGCAGGCTTGCAGTGCACAGGTTAATATAGTGTTCAGTGATAGGGCCTGGGGTGGAGTCAGGCTGGGAGGAGATTATAAAGGAAGCCAGGTGAAGGAGGTCTGGTCTCTAGATGAACACATGAGGAGGAAGGTAAGATGGCAGACAGACATTAATGCATATCCATGACACACGCGGTAACACAAAATCAGCAAAAGAAGCCCAAAGGGTGGCGCCATCGGAATGGAACTTCCCCTATATAGTGCCGTCGTACGTGTTCTCGGACGTGTTGTACGTCACCGCGCTTTGCTTGAGCATTTTTTTTTCACGATCGTGTGTAGGCGAGGCAGGCTTGAGAAGAATCACGTCGAGAAAAACGTCGTTTTTTCAATGACATTAAAACGGTTGCGTGTACGCGGCATAAATCTTAATAAATCAAAAAAAAAATCCAGCAGTGATATAGGCTGCAACTCCACTGTGTGATACAAGCACAGATAGACATAGACATATGTAAAGAGAGTTGCGGTGACATTTAGCAATTGTTGCAAACACAGTCCAAAAAGATAGTTGCTAAGTTAGGATCCTCTTTGTATATAACTGAAATTGGAAAAACTTGCGGTCACCATCCACCAATAGTCCACAGAAGACACTGCCACCTTGGAATGGTAAAAAATGCCTGCTTACCAACTATACTGGACCTTTATTGAAGAAAGGTCAATAATGCTTTTGACTGTATACCCTGCCAGGACCTTTCTGAGATGTACCTGCGGGGTTCCTTTGGACCACAATGGAAGTCATCCGACCATATTCTCCATATTGTCATGTCCAAAACAGAAAATACTCCACATAGTATGGCAACATGCACTTTCAGGATTCGTGGTACGCAAAGACATCAGCACGCCGCTCCACCCTATGTGTTTCGTCACATAATGATGTCCAGGGCACGGACACCGTGCTGCACCATCATCTCAAATAGTATTTCACAGAACCAAGCCTCAATCTAAATCTCGAGTGCTCAGCTGAACACCAGCCAAGCCTCATTTGGCATATCATCCTGATCCATATGGAATCACTATTTCTAATTAGACCTTACACTGCACTTGCCTTAAATGGTCTCAAATGCATTGGTCAACCAATTAAAAAACCTTTAAAAAGGTACTATATTAGCTTACACCTAATGGGTAAGTGAGTGTCAGCCAATTCATCAGCCAAAAAGGAGGGTCCGCATAGTGTAAGACTGTTACAGAAGCAATTTAATCAATTTGTATTGCACTTACAGAGATCTTCATAACAGCATGTAACAAAACAAAGTCAGGCCGGCAATTGTGCATAGAGGACTTAATCGGCGTGCTAATGAATGTAGTGTAGGCAGCATTCCTATATGTTTCATCACAAAATTACGCCTTCGGGGTTCCCGGACCTTCCTTTTTTATGCATACCGTCTTTTGAAATTCGGAGCTGCTGGCTGAGCCTGTAATGTTGTTTGCTGACCACTGATACTGTTGTGTGAGGCTTTCCCATTTTTCATATGCGTATTTTGAACATTTATAATTTTACAGTCATGGCCTTCTGGTAAGCAGCTAGTGATTTACTTTCTGCACATGAGGTGGATTTATTTAGAAGCATTTTGTATTTCCAAATTGAGATATACGCTTTTTTCTCTTTATTTGGACTATTGTCACTTTTGCACTTTTCTGATCTGTATACACAAACTATCATCACCTATTGGACTTCATTGTTATTTTATGAACTATACATTTAATTTTTTTTGCACATTTTGACATAGCACTGTCTATGGCCATCAAGTTCACATTAATTGTGTTTGTTCTATATTCACTTGTATATTTTTTACAAGATTTATTTATTGACATAGCGCTGTCTATGTCCATTTAACACATATTTTGCTTATTTTGTGGTAGTCACATGTACATATTTTTTGGTGTTTTTCATGTGCATTTTACATTATCGTTTTCCTGCAAAGTTAAATAGTGCCACTTTATATGTTAGATTCTGTGCTACCTTAGATTTGCTAAGTTATAGGGAGATAAATGCTTTCTGGTGCCCAGAGAACATTCCAAGATTCAGATATTTACATTACAAATATCAATCTCCCCAATGAAATATACAATAAATATCCTTATTAAACTCATATAGCATACTCTTTCAACCAACAATCGCATAATAGTGTATTGTCTGTAAGCTATTACAAGAAAGCCTAAAACCTAAAGGTTTTTTGGATACACATTGATAAATGTCATATCATACTTTTTGTCAATCACTTGATGATATACTAATATTATAAAAAGGAACTATACAAGTTCTTACAGAAAATATCACCCAATATTTATCTGTCTTAATTAATCGCCCATGTATAAATCTATAGCCTTATCATACACAGAGACAGAGAGGGGAATCAATTATGCCTTTGATTACTTCAGAGGTTAAATATAAGGGCATTGACATCTATGGCCACCCCCATTAACGACATATACAAAAAACAAAGGGGAAGGAATGTTATACCCTTATCTGCTTCAAGAATTATCTATAAAGGCATTGACATCTACGTCCACATTCAAACTGTGGGTTCAGAAAGATCTTATTTTGTATATCCATTTAATTTCGAGTTTCAAAATCCCTGTTGCCAGAGAGCCTCCCCTCCAGTGTGGGTTATATTTGTCAATGCCTAGAAATATTGTGTTTGTGGGATCCCTATTATGTACAAGAGCATAATGTTTTGAAACAGAATGGTTCCTAAAACCCTTCCTAATATTATTTATGTGCTCATTGAGCCTAACTTGCAGGGCCCGCTTGGTCCTGCCCACATACTGGAGTCCGCAAGGACATTGAAATAAGTATACGACCCCAGTAGTTGTGCATGTGATCAAGGGTTCTATCTTGAAAGTTCGGGAGGTACTTGTGAAAATAAAATCCATACTTCTCCTATTCTTACATCCATTAATGGCACACACTTGACAATTTCTGCATTGATAGTAGCCTACAAGGTTTTGAAAAAAAGACGCCGGTTTGGAAGATGGATTGAGCACACTAGAGGCAATACTATCCCTAAGGGAAGGTACCCCTCTGAAAACTACTTGTGGTCTGGTGGGCAAGGCCGCCCCCAACACTCTGTCATTGCATAAAATATGCTAATGTTTCTGTATCAAACACTTCACACATCTGTGTTGTGTGGAATAAGTTGTGATAAAGGGAAGAATTGGCTGATTGGAGAAGAGCCAATGTGGTACAAAAAGGGCAGAGACATATTCCTGGAAACTACAGGCCATTAAGCCTAACATCAATAGTAGGTAAATTATTGGAGGGGATGGTAAGGGACTATATCCAAAAATTTGCTAAAGAAAACGGTACCATTAGTTGTAATCAGCATGGGTTTACGAAGGGTCGTTCTTGCCAGACTAATTTGTTAACATTCTATGAGGAAGTGAGCTGCCATCTAAATAAGGGGCGGCCTGTGAATGTGGTGTATCTGGATTTTGCAAAAGCATTTGATACAGTTCCCCATAAACGCTTAATCTACAAGCTGAGGTCTGCAGGCATGGACCATAAGGTTTGTTCTTGAATAGAAAACTGGTTACAGGTGCGCATCCAAAGGGTAGTGATAAATAATGTGTATTCAGACTGGTCTGGAGTAGTATGTGGGGTACTACAAGGTTTTGACTTGGGACCAATTCTGTTTAATTTATTCATAAATGATATAGAGGGTGGGATACATAGCTCAATCCCAGTTTTTGCGGACGACACAAAAATATGCAGGGCAATAACTTCACATCATGATATAGAAATTTTACAGAAAGACCTGAACAAAATAATGGAGTGGGCAACCACATGGCAAATGAGGTTTAATGCGGAGAAATGTAAGGTGCACTTGGGGGCTAAAAACACAAACGCAAACTACTCACTAGGGGGAGAACCTCTGTGGGAATCAAGGATGGCGAGAGATCTGGGGGTCCCAGTAGAAGACAGACTGAGCAATAGTATGCAATGTCAAGGTGCAGCTACCAAGGCTTACAGAATTTTAGCATGCATACAAAGGGGGATATACTCCAGAGATAAAACTATAATGCTGCCACTTTATAAAACTCTGGTTAGGCCACATCTGGAGTATTCCATCCAGTTCTGGTCACCAGTCCTCAGAAGGGATGTGCTGGAGTTGGAGAGAGTATAAAGGAGGGCAATAAATGAATAAGGGGATTGGAGGACCTCAATTATGAGGAACAACTCCAATCACTGAATTTATTCTCGCTGGAGAAGAGATCTTTGAGAGGGGACATGATAGCGATTTACAAATAAAAAGGAAAAAATATTTATTTATCGTACATCACGGGACACAGAGCCTCATAGTAATTACTAAGTGGGTTATATTCCACCTTCAGGTGCTGGACACTGGTGTAATCAATTAGACAGGAAGTTTCCTCCCTATATAACCCCTCCCATACTGAGAGCACCTCAGTTTTTTCAGTTTTTTCACCAGTGTCTAAGGTGTTGGTCACGAGTGAAGATGTGCTCTAAGGAGCTCCACTGGAGGGATCCATGCTGGATTTAAATAGCCTCCATAAAGACCAGACCCAACCATTAAGGCCTAAAAGGATGGTACCTGGGGCCTCGTATTCGAAGCACAAGGTTTTGCCTGTAATGCCTCTCTTCGGAAGGCTGGATCCTGGTTTCCAGTACTTTGGTTATGACCACATACCAAAGATTTTCTGTCAGGATGTGGTACAGGTCCGGGGAAGTGGAAACCCTGTCTAGGAACCCGGTCCCTGAAGGTCTGTTGACTTAACCCGCCGTGATGGGTGAAGATTGGGTCTGTCTGTGCTCAGCAGTATCCTGCGGCGGGGATAAGGTAAGTGAAGACAATCATAGGTAAAAACCTTAAGGATTATCTTCCATGAGTAGCTGCATGTCTTATCTGTTTTCTGCCACTAGAAGGAGTAAAGAGACACACCTGGTGTTTCACTTACCATGCTCTCCAGGAACGAAAGCTCAGTGTCAGCCGGTCTGTTAAGCGGCTCACTTCCTCCGCTTCAGGCTCTGCCACAGTTGTGAGGGGGAGTCCCCTCGTAGTCCGAGGTCCACAGCGCTCCTTTTGGGGGATCTCTCTCTCCCCACCATTTCCCTACGCGCGCGCAAAGGGGGCATGCTTTTGAAGTCGGTAGGCGGGGGAGGGGATGTGGTTGCCGCTGGCACGCGTGCACGCCTGCTCATAGTGCAGGTGCAGGGCGGGCCCTTAAAAAAAAACCCAGACGCCAGAGCTCTGTAAAGCCAGAGGGACACAGTAGCTTGGGGCACGTAAGCACCTCCTGTGTGATGGATACAGACATACCTAAGACGGCTACTCAGCATCAGGCTGTGCAGATTAGCAGACATTGTTTTTTTTGCTAGACTAAGTTCAGCTGTTAATGCACCTGTGTTAAGTTCTTCTGCTTTTAGCTTAGGACTATGTCTCCCTGTAGAAAAGGTTCAGGGGCAGTAAAAAAAACAAATATATAAAAGGGCACCAAGGTATCACCATCTGAATCTGGTGGCCCAATCATGCCTGCATGATACCATACTCCCCTGTAGAGACTTGAGGCAGCCGCACAGGTTGAGCCAGGCATTGCAGCATCTCCCAACATTGCAGCCACTCTGCATATGTCAGTTTGGACGCTTTTTTGCATTGTATTTGTTGGTCTATAAGAGAGGTTAACTGCTATAATCGCAGCATCCTCACAAGGAGCAGAAACCGGGGTGTGCCCGTTCCCCTGCTCTAAATCCTTAAACAAGAGGATTAAAGTCCTGAGAATGAAAGTTCCCCGTCAGAGGACAGGGAACAGGTGCAGTCTGACGAGGCGGAGGTATCAGAAGCCTCACAAGTTCTGGAGTTGCAGCTGCAATCTTTTACAAAGATTCATGCTGCATATAACTTACCCTCAGCCTAGACGTCCAAAGCCTCTGTCTCCTCCTTGGGGTTTTAAAAAAAAAATTCCCATAGTTTACATGTACCTTCCCACTTCATCCATTACTGCAACAGTTTATTTATGCTGGTTGGGCACCCGCATAAGCAGTTTTTTTTTTTCTCCTCAAAACTCTAGCCGAGGAGTATAGGTTGCTAGATCCTCATACTGGTGCTGGCTTCAGGCTAGCTAAACGCACAAACTGCTGGGATGCACAGTTGCTGGTGCACATGGTTGCTATCGCATGATTGTGGAAACGCACGTCTGCGGAGGATAACTTCCTCTTTACCAGTCCACATGTTTGCATAAAATACAAGAGTTTGGAATGTACAAAATGCATGTGGGGTAAAAACAAGTTACAGAACGTGTTTATTGTTGATTACATAAAGATACATGTTTCTGTTTGTATGGATTTACATGTTTTTTACAAAGTCGTATGAGGATGTTTGGTCACATTAAAGTGTTTAAGTCGCACAGAGAGGCTTGTTTTCACAGAAATGCCTAAAATCGCATAAAAATGCTTGATTGCATAAAGATGCTGGATCGCACAGGGGTGCTTGATCACACAAGTGTCCTTGGTCACACAAGGGTACTTGTCCGCACAGTAGTGCTTAAAATGCATAAGATGTTTGATCGCATAAAAATGCTGAATCACATAAGGATGCATGATCGCCTAAAGTTGCATGTTGGCCTAGATTTTGCATGGTTGCATAATGAGGCATGATAATTTAAGTTTCCTTAATTATACAGGATTCCTTGTGTTCACATAGAAATACGAGTCTGCATGTTGTGCAATGTTGCATAACACGTTCATAAACGCATGCTTGCTTGCAAGATGCCCGTTCCATAGCACATGTGCTATATGTATCCGTGTATACAGCGCACACTTTATGTTTTGCCTAAAACATATTTGTATGAATTCATGCTTCCATGAACGCACGCTTCCATGAACGCACGCTTCCATAGAGGCATATGGCTTTAACACTTGCCACATAAACATATGGGGAGCCATTTGCATATGTGTTTATTTACATGGGACTGCAGAGGTTGTCTAGTTGGTGGTCTTGCCCTTTGGGTTAGCGACCATGCCCGGGTTTATAAGGTGCTAGGGCCCGCCTCTAGCATGTCTAAAGGCCCAGGGTATAGCAGTAATGGCATACCGAGGCAATCTGCTGCTGATAGATCAGTCAGTAGCATGGCTGGACCTAAGTGGTCAAGTATCTGGAACTCCTGGGTTAGGGTCCCAGTCTAAAGGTACATTTTTAAGTTCGGTAAGAAGCTTGGAATGTTTGGGGACACAGCCCAAAAAGGAGAGTTTTTTGCCTCAGACAAAGTCCGTGCTATAAGAAAGCTGGTCTGTGTGGTCAAGGCAAGGAAGAGTTCCCTACATTTACCTTTTGCTTAAGGTGCTAGGGAAGATGGTGGCTTCATTCAAAGCAGTTTCCTATGCTCAGTTTCATTCCAGGCTGCTATAAAAATTATTCTGTCGGCCTGGAACAAGTAGATCCTAACCTGGCATTATCCAAAGAGTTTGGTCCCAGGGATACGCTGGAGTCTCAGTTGGTGGTTCTTAACCAAAAGATTGTCAGAAAGGAAGATCCTTCATGCCAGTTACCTGGGAGGTGGCGGCTACGAAGGCTGGCCTCTAGGGATGGAGACCAGGCCTGGAAGAGACCACTGCCCAGGGGAAGTGGTCAAGCTCCAAGTGAGCCTTATCCGTCAACATTCACAGAGCTACGGATGGCACGTCTGGCTTAAGGGCCTGGGCATTTAGGTTGCAGGATTGTTCTGTCAGAGTACAATCCGACAATGCCACACCAGTGATTTACTTCCTTTACCAAGGAGGCACTAGAAGTCACGCAGCCAGATGGAAGTGAGCCATGTTCTGGCTTGGGCAGAAGAGCTTGTGCTTTGCCTATCGACAGTCTTCATTTCATGAAATGGAGAATTGGCAGGCGGTTCTCTGGAGCCGTCAACAATTGTTCCCGGGAGAATGGCCTCTACACCTCGACTTTTTTCTGACCAAATGCCAGAGAAAAGGGTACCCCGGACATAAAATGTTTTGGCTTCCAGGTTCAACAAAAAGTTGGACAGCTTTGTGTCAGGGACAAAGGATCCACTCGCATATAAGACAGATGTGTTAGTTACCCCGTGGGACCAGTTGTCACTGGTTTATGTGTTCTCTCCCCCCAGGGCCACGACTACCATGGCTTCTATGCAACATCAGAGGGGAACAGAATCCGGCCTAATAGCTCCAACATGACCCAGATGACCTTACTGTGCAGGGATCGTAAGGGTGGTCCCTTACATCTTGTCCAGACCTACTTCGCAAGGGGGTATTCCATCCTGTCTTGCAAACAGGGGAATTAATGGTCTGGGTGTTTTAGCCCGCATTTTTTTAGGATCGGGGCTTTCAGGATCAGCGGCAAATTGCCTTGATTCATACAGGAGAGCTGGCCTCCAGGACAATGTATCATAGGACTGGAAGGTTCATGTTCCTGGTGTGAAACCAAGGGGTGGCATCCTTGAAAGTATGTCATAAATAAAATTCTTACCTTCCTACATTAGGAAAGGAGATGGAGCTAGCCTTAAGTTCCATCAAGGATCCTAACTCGGCCTTGTCAGTATTTTCAAAGGCGACTTGCTTCGCACTCTTTGAACCGGGCCTTTATACAGGGGGTAACGCGTATAAGTCCGCCAGTTAGGTCGCCCTTGTGCTCGGGGGATTGAGTCTAGTTTTGTTGGCTTACAAGGTCAGCGCCTTGGGCCGATGCACCATATTTCCCTTCATCCTTCTAACAAGGGAATTGGTGTTCTTGGTTGTGGTAGCCTCCGCAAGAGAGTTTTCAGTATTGGCAGCTTTCTTTGTATAGAGCCATACTTAATTATTCTTAAGGATAGGGTGATGTTAAATCCTCATCCAGCCTTATTTCCTAAAAGGATCTAGTTTTCCTTTGAATCAAAACATTTCTTGCCCTCCTTTTTTTTTCTAGAACCTTGTTCTACGGAAGGAAAATTATTACTTTTCTCTCAATATAGATGAGAGCAGTTAAAAATCTATCTGAAGGTTTCAGATACAGGAAACTGACGTTTTGTTGTGCTGCCAAAAGACCATAGAAATGGGCAGGCAGCATTCAAATCAGCTATTAAAATGGTTACACTCTCTCGTTAGAGTGAGAGCAGTCAAGGCCTATCTGAAGCGGCTGCTCAGATACGGAAAACTGATGTTTGTTGCGCTATCAGGAGGCCCTGGGAAAGGGCAGGCAGCGTCTAAATCAACTGTTTCTATGTGGATTCATCAGGTTATTATTCAGGCTTGTGGTTTAAAGAGAGGGTTTTCCCCTGTTTCTTTTAGAGTGCACCCTACCAGGACAGTAAGCGATTCATGTGCGGTGCATTACCAAGCCTTTATGACTCAGTATTGCAAGGCCGCAACTTGGTCATTGGTGCATACGTTCACTAATTTCTATCAGGTAAATGTAGGATGGCAAGAGGATGCCGCTTTTTGGCACAGTATGCTGCAGGCAGCAATATAGGTCCTCACGTCTGATGGCTGTCTGCGTTATTTGTGTCTCCCTCCCCTCAGTAAGCATTGCTTTGAGATGTCCCCTAGTAATTACTATGAGGCTCTGTGTCCCATGATGTACGATAAAGAAAATAGGATTTTTAAAACAGCTTACCTGTAAAATCCTTTTCTTGGAGTACATCACGGGACACTGAGCTCCTGCCCCTCTCGTTTGGGGATATTGGGACACTTATTGCTTTGCTACAAAAACTGAGGTGCTCCCAGTATGGGAGGGGTTATATAGGGAGGAAATTCCTATCTAATTGATTACACCAGTGTCCAGCACCTGAAGGTGGAATATAACCCACTTAGTAGTTAACTATAAGGCTCTGTGTCCCGTGATGTACTCCAAGAAAAGGATTTTACAGGTAAGCTGTGTTGTGGAAAATGTTATTAATGTATGTTGTCAGATGTCCCCCAGTGTCGGTTTTGCTGTAATGCGCTCATGTGAACGTATTCGCACATACATACGTTGGTGGAAGACCGGTGGCGGGAAAATCTTCCTGTGGACACAGCGATGTTTGCTCCTTTTAGGGATATTTGTTTTATGCCTCGCCAAGGGACTGGCCACTTCTTGGCGTTGGCAATAAATGATTCCGAGCGAACAGATCTGCGTCCACTAGAACTATAGCATAACGATACGACAATTGTGGCCCATTGAGAGCCATAGCTTTCGTATGGTTCCCGTCATTGGAAGCAGTACACGTCACTGCTAGTCTATTTGAATGTATACATGTCTGTGATTGGTTCTTTTGTTGTATTATATCCTTATATGGTCACTTCCTATGGAGGAGGTCACATGTTGTGACATCACTTCCTGCTGGGAGTTTAATAAAAGCCTTTCGAGGGCGTCAGCATGGGAGTCTTTGCTGGGATGCGGTGATAAGAACAGTCTGGTGGTGATGGCTGTTGACTTGAATGAATGGCAAATCGAATGAATGGTGAGTGAATTTTAGCTTAAGATGCATTATTACATTAAGATGAAATCTGTGATATTTAGAACAGGAAAAATAGGCTGTGTGCTCAGCTGTTAAAAAAATCCTATTATTTTAGTCTCAGGGCGTGTAAGAGGACACAGGGCCACAAAATGAGATTGGAGGAGAAGTGGGTTAACCTTAGGCTGTGTGGTGTCAACGGGGAGTCTTGATATTTTTTAAAAGACTCTTGGACATGCATCTTAAAGAACACAACATACAGGGATATGGGAAATATGTATCGACACTGACACATGTACGTCTACACAGGTTGAACTGGATGAACTATTGTCTTTATTCAACCTTACCTACTATAACTACTGTATGTAAGAAAGGGTTCTTTATTTCCTTCTTCTGTTGGTCTGAGTTCTCTCTTCCTTTTATAGTGTGCTCCTATTAATCTGTTGGATTTGACCAACTGTGGTATTGAGTGAGTCCACATTATATCCCTTTTCTACAAATCTCCCAGTCAAGACAGCGTCCTGTTTCTTGTACTCCTCGATATCTGTGCAGTTCCATCTCAGTCTCATATACTGACTTTCTTTCTCGTACATCACGGGACACAGAGCGACATAGTCATTACTAATGGGTTATATAGATACCGTCAGGTGCTGGCACTGGCAACTTCCAAAACCGGAAGTACCCTCCCCTATATAAGCCCCTCCCATCCGGGAGCACCTCAGTTTTTTGCCAGTGTCTAAGGTGTTGGCCAAGAAGAAACATGTGTTTTTCACTGAGCTTGCGTACAGGTTCTTTTGGGCCTCAGTAAGCTATTCCGGATCCGACCAAAAAAGCTTCATAGCTAAACGGTCGGTACCCGGGCCTTGCAGAGAAGAGCAAGGTTTTGCCTGTAATGCTTCTCTTAGGAGAGCTGGACCCTGGGATCCAGAGCTCTGGTCATACCCACGACCAAGATGTTTTCTGTGCAGGGTGCTATACAGGTCCAGGGGAGTGGAATCCTTGGGAACCCGGTCCCTGAAGGTTTGATTACAATGCCTGCCGTGATAGGTGAAGTTTGGGCTTTTGTGGACCAAACAAAGTCCTGCGGCGGGGAACAGGTAAGTGGGGGCCCCCAGGAACTTGGTTCTATTGGGGGACCCCCAAGCCTAATTTGTCTTTCTGTCTGTTACCTAATGGTATTCCCGCAAAATTCTGTGCATGCCTGTAACTACTAAAAAAATGTAATAATTTTTAATGGTGGTCAAGAAAAAAAAATAAAAAAAAAATAAATTTTTTTTTTTATATATATATATGTAATATATTAGACTGCGGTACCTGTGTTTGTCCACTAGAGGCCTCTGTGGAATGTTTTCTTGTCATGTGGACTAGCTTCTTCTCAGCAGAGCAAAGTCCAGGCAGATGGTGAGTTCTCTTATAGGAAACTGCTTCCTCTGCCATGTTGCAGTGCTCGTCCATCCCCCGGCCTGCGGCAAAGAGGGGCCCTGGCTCCTGTCCCTTGTTACCATATTTGAAATTAGCGCCGAAGGCGCACGTGCCCGCGCGCGTGCGCGTGCACGCGCCTCTATATATAGAGGTGAGCCGGGAAAGGGGGCGGAGCCTGGGGGATGACGCTCTGTGCGCGCCGCAGCGCTTCTGCGCATGTGCGGGCGTCCCAGCAGTTTAAAAAAACCACAATATTGTAGTGAGCTGGCTATGAAGTACAGAGACAGAGCTGGCAACATTTAAAGGCATACAGCAAGCGGTTGATACAGGCATCCCCTAGAAAGGCACATTAGTAGACACCAACTGTGATATAGCAGCAATTGTGCTAGACTATTCTCAGTAAAAGTGGTGTATTACGGCTGGAATACCTCAGCTTTAGGCTTAGGAATATGCCGTCCAGAAGCTCCGGAACTGAATCTTCCAGGAAGCGAAGGGGGTCTCATCGGGCTCGGAGGATCTTGGGCATACTCCTGCTGCACCAGTCTCCCCTGAAGTTCAGAGGTAAGTGACCGTAGAGACCCCGCAGGGGTACTTGGTACTGTGGCTGTCCTCAGTTCACCTGCTCCTGTGTATGTAACAGAGGAGGTTTTTTCCTCAGCTCTGGGAGGATTAGAGAGAGATTGTCAACATTTATCGCTGCCTCCCTGTCAGGGAAAGCACGCCCGATCTCCGTCTCCTCCTTCAGAGTGCCTGTTAGCAGAGCAACAGTCCCATACAGGGATCGACCTGCCTGAAGGGGATCAGGATGAGGTTGATTCTGTTATAGAGGAATCAACAGTGGGGGAACCTTTTCTCAGCATCTCAAGCTGAAAGATTATGGGTTCAGTCTCTGACTAACATGGTCCGATCAGCATTTAAAAATGCACCTTGCGGAACCATCAACCACTACTGTATCCTCGTTGGGGTCGCTAGAAGCCCCCAGACTGTTTGTTCTTTTCCACTTTACCCTTTACTGAAAGGGCTCATTTACCAGGATTGGGAACGTCCTGAGAAAATATTTATTCCCCCAAGAGATTTCCGGTGGTCTATCCCATGGAGGATAAGTTCATCAAAAAAAAAAAAAAAAAATGGAAGGTCCCTACAGTGGACGCAGCCATCTCTTGTATGTATAAATCACTGACATGTCCAGTGGATAATGTCCAAATGTTCAAGAACCCATTAGATAAAAGATTGGAGTCCTTATGAAAATCTGCTTGGTGATACAACCAGCAGTAGCAGCTATTGGGGTCTGCTAAGCAGTGAAGGATCAGTTGAAACAGGTCTTGAGGGACTTGACAGATCAGCAGGCTTTGCCCTAGCTGATCTACCTAGAGCCTTAGGCTTTGCGGTTGACGCCATAGAGGATTCAGTCCATCAGGCCTCCCGCCTTACGCTGTCTATAGTACATATGCGTAGGCTCCTATGGCTCAAAAACTGGTCTGCTGAAGCTCCCTGTAAAGAATGGCTGGTTAGCGTCCCATTTCATGGTGAACGCTTATTCAGGGAAAACCTGGACAAATATATCCAGAAAATTTCCAGCGGTAAAAATACGCTCTTGCCGGTTAAAAGCAGAGTTAGAGGTCCCTCTTTAAGAGGCCTGCTTCTCCAGTCCCTGGGGCATCGGCTGTGTAACAGTTCCGACGGCCTCCTCGGTCAAATCCCGGGGGTAAAAAACAGGGACAGTAGCAGGGTAATGAGAAACCCTGGGTCAGGGGAGGTACAAAACCTCCCCCAAAGTTAAATTCATTGAAGCCCCCACTCAGTCGGGTGGGGGGAGGACTCCAGTTGTTCGCAAGAGACCTGGCGGGACACGATCAGATAGGTGCTCTCCGCAGTAGGTTTGGGATACAGTTTGGAGTTAAAAGACTCTCCTCCTTCCCATTTTTGAGGTCAAACGTGCCAAGGGATCCCCGGAAGAGAGAGTCCCTCCTGTTGGCACTAGAACAACTATTGCTCCAAGGAGTAATTATGGAGGTTCCCCTGGAAGAATGAGGGTTCGGGTTTTACTCAAACCTCTTTACAGTCCCGAAGCAAACGCGGACGGGAGGCCCATATTAATTCTAAAAGGGCTATACAAATTCCTGTATATCAGGACTTTCCGTAGGAGTCGATCCGATCGGTGGCCACTGCCCTACAAGGGGAGGATTGGTTAGCCACGATCGACATCAAAGATGCTTATTTGCACATTCCCATCTTTCCAGTCCACCAAAAATTTCTACGCTTTGCAGTAGAAGGGCGCCATTTTCAGTTCAGAGCCTTACCCTTCGGTTTGGCCACAGCACCACGAGTGTTTACAAAAATTCTGGCCCTTTATTGGCCAATCTAAGAACACAGGGTGTAATGATAATGGCATATCTGGATGACTTGTTGCTGATAGACCACTCAGTGAAAAAACTAGACGTGGTCGTTCACAAGACGATCAAGTATCTGGAATCTCACGGTTGGATTATCAACCGAGACAAGTCAGCCCTAAAAACCAGTCAAAAGTCTGGAATACTTGGGGCTAAGGTTGGATTCAGGCCAGAGAAAAATATTCTTGCCTCGAGGAAAGGTGTTGTCTTTGAAAGATTTGATCCACTTAGTGGGTACAAAAAAGACAGCCGTCCATACGCCTGTATATGAGGCTGCTGGGAAAAATGGTGGCATCATTCGAAGCAGTACCCTACGGTCAATTCCATTCAAGGAATTTGCAAGGGGCCATACTGTCAGCCTGGAACAAAAAAGTTCAGGCCCTAGACTTACAATGTCCTTGTCCCCTTCCGTTCGCAAGAGCCTCCGTTGGTGGTTGGTTCCCCAGAATCTGGAAAAAAGGAAATCCTTCAGTCCGATTTCTTGGAAGGTGGTCACTACAGATGCCAGCCTTATAGGCTGGGGAGCAGTACTGGAGCAATAGTCTCTCCAGGGCAGATGGTCGGATGCAGAAAAGGCCCTGCCCATCAATCTCTTAGAGATACGAGCAGCCCGGTATGCCCTAGTAGCATGGACATCCAAACTCCAAGGGTCCCCTGTCAGAATTCAATCAGACAATGCCACAGCAGTGGCATATATCAATCATCAGGGGGGCACCAGGAGTCGTGCAGCCCAGAGGGAAGTGAATTACATCCTGAAATGGGCAGAAAAATATGTCCCAGCCATATCTGCGGTATTCATTCCAGGAGTGGAGAATTGGAAGGCGGACTTTCTAAGTCGCCAGCAATTAGGCCCAGATGAAGGGTCCCTTCACCCCGAGGTTTTCTGGACAATATGTCAGCGGTGGGGAACATCGGATGTAGATCTTCTAGCATCCAGATTCAACGCAAAGGGGGACAGGTTTGTCTCTCGGACAAGGGATCCCCTAGCTTGCGGCTCGGATGCCCTAGTGTTCCCTTGGGATCAGTTCAAGCTGATATATGCATTCACACCGCCACAATGGTTACCTCGATTACTCCGCAGAATCAGGGTAGAAAAGAAACCAGTGATTCCGGTGGCTCCAGCGTGGCCCCGAAGAGCGTGGTACGCGGAGATTGTAAAATTTCAGTGGGGAGTCCTTGGACTCTCCCACGTCGTCCGGCTTTCGCAAGGACCGATATACCACCCTTCCTTACCAGCCCTAGGTTTGACGGCCTGGCTATTGAAGCCCACATTCTAAAAAAGAGAGGGCTCTCTAATGCTGTGGTATCTACCATGATCAATGCCAGGAAGCCGGTATCCAGGCAGATCTACTATAGAATCTGGAAGGCGTACATCGCGTGGTGTGAGGCCAGGAAATGGCATCCACATAAGTACGTAATAGGTAGGATTCTGGACTTCCTACAGTGGGCTGTAGATAGGAAGCTTGCCTTGAGTACTATCAAGGGTCAGATTTCGGCCTTGTCAATATTTTTTCAAAGGCCCTTGGCTTCGCATTCACTAGTCAAAGCCTTTATACAAGGAGTGATGCGTATTAGTCCTCCGGTTAATATTCCCATATGTCCATGGGATCTAAACTTGGTTCTGTCGGTTCTACAGAAACAACCATTTGAACCATTACAGCATATTTCCTTGGTGCTTCTCACCAGGAAATTGATTTTTCTAGTAGCCATTTGTTCGGCTAAAAGAGTATCGGAATTAGCAGCTATGTCCTGTAAGGAGCCATATCTGGTTATCCATAAGGACAGAGTAGTGTTACGTCCTCATCCAGCCTTTCTTCCTAAGGTGGTATCGAGGTTTCATTTGAACCAAGATGTGGTTCTTCCTTCTTTTTTCCCCAAACCTACTTTGGTAGAGGAAAAGTTATTGCATTCTTTGGATGTAGTAAGAGCAGTTAAAGCTTATCTAAAAGCCACTGCTCAGATTCGCAGAACGGATACTTTGTTTATTCTGCCGGAAGGCCCCAGAAAGGGTCAGGCAGCGTCAAAATCTACTTTAGCCAAGTGGATTCGACAGGTCATTATGCAAGCTTATGGCTTGAGATGGAGACCGCCTCCGTTCAAAGTTAGAGCGCACTCCACGAGAGCAGTTGGAACTTCATGGGCAGTGCATCACCAGGCCTCCCTGGCTCAGATCTGTAAGGCCGCAACATGGTCTTCGGTACACACGTTTACTAGGTCCTACCAGGTGGACGTTAGAAGTCAGGAGGATGTCGCCTTTGGGCGCAGTGTGTTGCAGGCCGCAAAAGATCCTCATGTCTGATAGCGCTCAGCTTATATATGGTGTATCCCCCCCCCTCATTTGGCATTGCTTTAGGACATCCCATTAGTAATGACTATGTCGCTCTGTGTCCCGTGATGTACGAGAAAGAAAATAGGATTTTTATAACAGCTTACCTGTAAAATCCTTTTCTTGGAGTACATCACGGGACACAGAGCTCCCGCCCCTCTTTAGGGACACTTATTGCTTTGCTACAAAACTGAGGTGCTCCCGGATGGGAGGGGCTTATATAGGGGAGGGTACTTCCGGTTTTGGAAGTTGCCAGTGCCAGCACCTGACGGTATCTATATAACCCATTAGTAATGACTATGTCGCTCTGTGTCCCGTGATGTACTCCAAGAAAAGGATTTTACAGGTAAGCTGTTATAAAAATCCTATTTTTAGGGACCGATTTCAACCATGACTCATGATGACAGCTGTCCAGGGGGATGAAAGAATTCCGATCAGTGGGTTTAAAGAAGGTAGAGGTAACAAATCTACCCTCCTTTAATTACGATCTTCAAATCTAAAAAGTGGATCTCTTCTCTATTAGCTTCATAGTTTAACCTGATACCCCTATGATTGGCATTTAGAGATCTCATGAATTCATGAAGGCTATCAGTATCTACATCCCATAGGAGGAGGATGTCATCTATATACAGTAGAGTCGCAGCTTATATTACTGTTGGATTTTTCCAAGTACTCGCCGATACCAATTACTGATAATTTTTTTATGGCATGTGACAGTGGCACTGATATACTGCACCGATGATGCGTGGACTGTGTCAGTAGTTTTTTAAAAATATATATATATTTTTTTAATATATTTTACAATTTTTTTTTGTATTTCTTTTCTTACAATGCTTTCTTTGGGGGGGTAGGAGTGTACTATGGTGTCAGTGTGTTTTTTTATTTTTTTATTTTTACAAATTAACCTTTTAAATATTTATTACAATTCTTTTTTTTTTTTTTTTTAGCAGCCCTGTTGGGGGGATTTGGTAAGATATTAGGGGTCTAAACAGACCCCTGACATCTCCCCTTTGAGACAGGGAAAGGGACTGAGGACACAGATTCTCCAGTCCCTTTCTCTGTAGCCTCAGCTGCACTGGCGATGAATGGAGAGGAGACAGAGGCTCCTCTCCATTCATAAACTGAAGCATGTTAAACACAGTTTACCATACTTAGTTATGAATGGACAGAGTCAGTGATCACTGACTGTTCATTCAGAAAAGGAAATTGTCGGTAAATGACAGATTTACCGGCTCCTTCTTCTGCTCTCCATACTGAAAGATCCAAGACAAAGGGGGCGGAGGAGCACAGAGGGAGAAGTAGAGCACGGAGGGGGGAGCGGAGTATGGAGAAGGGAATGGAGCATGTAGGGAGGAACAAAGCACGGAGAAGGGAATGGAGCACGGAGAAGGGAATGGAGCACGGAGAAGGGAACGGAGCATGGAGGGGGGAGCGGAGCATGGATAAGGGAACGGAGCACATAGGGGGGAGCAGAGCACGGAGAAGGGAACGGAGCACGGAGAAGGGAACGGAGCACGGAGAAGGGAACGGAGCACGGAGAAGGGAACGGAGCACGGAGAAGGGAACGGAGCACGGAGAAGGGAACGGAGCACGGAGGTGGGAGCGGAGCACGGAGGTGGGAGCAGAGCACGGAGGTGGGAGCAGAGCACGGAGGTGGGAGCAGAGCACGGAGGTGGGAGCAGAGCACGGAGGTGGGAACGGAGCACGGAGAAGGGAATGGAGCCCGGAGAAGGGAACAGAGCACGGGAAGGGAACGGAGCACGGGAAGGGAACAGAGCACGGAGGGGGGAGCGGAGCACGGGGAAGGAAACAGAGCCCGGAGAAGGGAACAGAACACAGAGAAAGGAAACAAACAATTATAGGTAGCAACAGGATTGGGGTTTTCCCCGTCCCAGTCAAGAGGTGAAACGATCAATAGAACAACGAGAGGAACTAAAGGGGAGGCGGATACAGTCAAAAAAAGAAAAGAACATAAGAGGAGAGGGGATTTAAAATGTAGGCAAAAGAACATTAACGGATGCTGAAAAAAATATTTTAGATGAGGGTTTGAAATTTAGTCAATTGGCCTGCTGACATGGGGGTGAGGGAGGGGTTGTAGTACTGGATAGGAGCGATTACTCACTAGAAATGCACGGACCTTGAATGATAGAGATACCTATATCCAACTAAGTAGGGATCCAATTATGAACTACAAAAAGGAATTAGAAAAAAATCACCACTTGGGGCTTCAAACAAGGTATCCAAAATAAAAAATTAAATCAGTTTCTAGTACCCCAGTGCACCATGCACCCCAATAATATATTATTTGCCTAAGATCCATAAGAGTACTACTTGCCCCCCCGGGCCGTCCCACAGTGAGTGGAATTGACTCTGTGATGTCCCGGGTGGGCAAGTATATTGACCATTACCTACAACCCTTGGTACAGAACACGCCATCATACTAGAGCTGCACGATTCTGGGAAAAATGAGAATCATGATTCTTTTGATTAGAACAAAGATCACGATTCTTTAAAATGGTAAATTTAAAAAAAAAAAAATTCGCTTGTCGTTTTTTTTTTTTTGCAAAATTTTCTTATTTTTAATATTTTTATTATTCTTTACTTTTTAATTTCTTTATTTTATTAATTTAATTATTATTTTTTTTATCATTTTTTTTCACTTTATTGCTATCACACAGGAGAAAACAATTCACTGTGTGATACCAATTGGAGGAGACAGGTTCTCTTTATTGACCCTCTCACAGCTCTCTTCTCTCACTGTGAACATAGGCGGCAGGGACAGGAGACGGAAGACAGACTCGGCAGCCGGGGGGGGGGGGAGGACGGAGTCCCGAAGACAGCCAGCCAAGTGTGGTATGTGGGGGGGGGGGGAAGAGGGGGGAGAAGGGAGGACGGACAGCGGCACACATTTTCTTATAGAAACTCACCGCCCGTATGTTGAAATTGTCTCTCCTCTGCTCGCACACAGCCCCGCCTCCTCCTAACCCTGCGCTGTGATAGACAAAACACATCCCAGCATTGGACCCGCATTCTGTCTATTACAGCGTGGGGTTAGGAGGAGGCGGGCTGTGTGCGAGCAGAGGAGAGACTGTTTCAATGCATCACGCTCTATGATCAATTTGCGTTCCACGCTGGTTACGTGGAACTGGCGGGGATTTAAGAAAATCGCGGTCATCCAGCCTGGAGATCGTGGGGGGGGATGAATCGAGATCGCAATCCTCAAACGATTAATCGTGCAGCTCTACATCATACATTAACGATACAGGGCATACTATCAACATTTTATCTAATTATCAACCCAAGGAAGGTTTCTGACTAGTTTCTGCTGATGTAACATCATTATATACAGTCATACCACACGATCTTGGTTTTTCAGCAGTTGATTACTATTTGGGTAAGGATTCAGGTCTACCAAAAGACAAATGGTTTTTATAATGAAACGCCTCAAGTTTGCAGCAACGCATAACTATTTTTGGTGAGAGAATCAATTCTACTGCCAGAACGGGGGTCAAATATGCCTCCAGTTTGGCCAATCTGTTTATTGCCAAATAGGAGGAGGATGTCATCTATGCCCACCGGAGACCCAAATTGGTCTTGTGAGCAAGATATATAGATGACCTCCACCTCCTATGGGTTGGAGATACTGATGGCCTTCATGAGATCTCTAAATGCCAATCATAGGGGTATCAGATTAAACTATGAAGCTAATAGAGAGGTTTTTTAACCTCATAAAAAGTCACTTATGACCTAAGTCACTTTTGTTGTCTCTGATGACCTCAAATACCATATCTGTATTAACTACCCAGATAGCTGTATAGTCAAAGATATCCATACTTCTAATATCGTGTTAAAGTGCAAATAACCTAAGTGTTTCTGATTGGTAGCAGCAGTTAGTTGAATATCATAAACAACAACTTTCTAAAGGAAAAAACTGTGCTTCAAAATTTTGATAAATAAAAAAAAACAAAAAGAAAAATCCAACAGTAGTATAAGCTGCGACTCTACTGTATATAGATGACATCCTCCTCCTATGGGATGGAGATACTGATAGCCCTCACGAATTCATGAGATCTCTAAATGCCAATCATAGGGGTATCAGGTTAAACTATGAAGCTAATAGAGAAGAGATCCACTTTTTAGACATGAAGATCGTAATTAAAGAGGGTAGATTTGTTACCTGTACCTTCTTTAAACCCACTGATAGGAATTCTTTCATTCCCCTGGACAGCTGCCACCATGAATCATGGTTGAAATCGGTCCCTAAAAGTCAGTATATGAGACTGAGACGGAACAGCACAGATATCAAGGAGTACAAGAAACAGGCCGCTGTCTTGACTGGGAGATTTGTAGAAAGGGGATATAATGTAGACTCACTCAATACCACAGTTGGTCAAATCCAACAGATTAATAGGAGCACACTATTAAGGAAGAGAGAATTTAAATCGATGACCATAGAATCCTTCCTCTCAGACTTAGAGACTTTGCTGACAACAGAGGACCTTCCTAAGACACTCTCGGTTTCATATAGGAAAATGTTTACGACAAGTCCTGAAGCGGTACGCAAATGCAGGGAACGGTGGGAGGCTGAGGTCCCGGACATCCAGGGGGAGGACTGGGATGACATGCGGGTGCATCCATTCCAACACCTGGCGGCAGCTAGGGATAGACTAATTTATTTCAAGTTCCTTCACAGGATATATTATACGCCAGCCAGGTTGGCGTCCATATACCCATCAGTGCCAGCGGAGTGTTGGAGATGCACGTTTGCTCTGGCGGCTGCTGAGCATGTGTTCTGGAGCTGCCCTCAGGTCAAACAATTTTGTTCGGAGGTCACCTCCTGTATCTCAGAAGTTCTGATGGTTCCAGTCCCGATGACGGTTAGAGTGTGTATTCTAGGCTTGGTTGAAGATGTCCCGTCTAGGGCTCATAGGACCTTGCTCAACATTCTCCTGTTTTACGGGAGGAAAGCCATTTTATTGTGCTGGTACAAGCCAGGGGCACCTGATTTGCGCTTCTGGAAAGGCCTAGTCAATGCTATGATGCCATATTATAAAGCAACGTACTTATCTAGGGGCTGTGGGAAAAAATTTGACAGGGTGTGGCAGGCATGGTATAACTCGGACCTGACTGTAGGTTAACGGCTGATTTTAGAGATAGACTACCTTGTATGTTTGAACACTATCACTAGGAAGGCACTGTTAGGAGACATGGGGCATCACCCTTAAGTCCTTAATTGAAGTGGGTGGTGGGGCAAGTCAGATTGATCCGGAAGTCTCATGGGGAGTGGGAACTGAGCAAAAGGGGGGAGGGGGTGTGGGAAGGTTTCCTTTGTTCCTACCTGTTACTTAGGTAGCGTATTGGTAGATAGACAGGACATGTTTATTGCCTGTACATGTTTATGTGGTTCGTGTTGGCCTATTACCGACTTGGTGTTGTGCTGAGTCGGCTGCTGTTGGTTTAATGTGTGAGTGTTAAAAATAAATAAAAATAAATTTACAAAAAAAGGAAGAGAGAACCCAGACCAATGGAAGAAGGAAATAAAGAACCCTTTCTTCCCTTTAATACAACTTATTCCACACAGCACTGGTGTATGAAGCGTTTGATACAGAAACATTGGCTTATTTTCTGCAATGAGAGAGTGTTGGGGACAGCCTTGCCCACCTGACCACAAGTGGTTTTCAGAGGGGTACCTTCCCTTAGGGATAGGATTGCCCCTAGTGTGCTCAATCCACCTTCCAAACCGGTGTATTTTTTTCAAAACCTTGTAGGCTACTATCAATGCAGAAAATGTCAAGTATGTGCCATTAATGGATGTAAGAATAGGAGAAGTATGGATATTATTTCAACAAAGTACCTCCTGAACTTTCAAGATAGAACCCTTAATTACATACACAACTACTGGGATCGTATACTTTAATGGCCTTGCAGGCTCCAGCATGTGGGCAGGACCAAGGGGGCCCTGCAAGTTAGGCTCGATGAGCACATAAATAATATTAGAAAGGGTTTTAAGAACCATTCTGTTTCAAAACATTATGCTTGTGTACATAATAGGGACCCTACAAACAATATTTCTAGGCATTGACAAACAGCCCACACTGGAGGGGATGCGCTCTGCTGAGAGGGATTTTGAAAATCTAAATGAAATGGATATACAAAATAGGATTCCCCCCCCTTCGGGTCCCCGGCGCCGCCATGTTGATGGTGGGCTGTGCTATCTGAATAGACATGTCACAGGTCCTAGGAGGTTGCAGGCAGGGAGAGGGTGGATGAACTTCCACTCAGATCACCTAGGCGATCCAAGCAGAAGTGGAAACATGTACCTATCAAAACTAGGCACCCCCACCCTGAAAATTTTTTTTTTTTACAATAAAGAGAGAGTAATGTATTGAACAGTTCACAGGCAGTTCTGTGAAAGAAGTGCAGTAACTTTTTTTTTCTTTTATTTGAAGGTTCTCTGCTGCACAAGAAGAGCTGTATGAAGCTGTATTACAAGTGCAGAAGTCCTGTCTAAATATGTGTATTTCAGGCACAAGCCTAGAAGACCTCTATAGCCACATGTTGATTGAGCTAGGTAAAAAATTAAAGAGCCTTGGCATCATGCACAGTGGATGTGGCAATAGCCAGATTTTAAAGGTACGTTTGTATAAATGTCACAAAACTAACTTTTTTTTCTAATTTAACACTGCTGCACGTCCATTAAAGGCCAATTCACACCAGTGCGTTTTAGCGCAGCTGTAAAATGCAGATCAACGGAAAGGACATCTGAAAAACAATGTGTCCTATTGACTTTATAATGTTGTGTTGCATTAAATGCAAAATGTATGTCAACAGACGTCAAAACGGATGTCAGTGTTTGTTAAAACGTGACTAAAATGGATGGAAATGTACATGCATTTTAGCAAAAGTCAATGCGCCCTGTGAATTGGCCCTGAAGTTGAACTTGAGGCAAACCTAGTAAATATAGTATTGAAATACATATATGGGAGCTGTTTTTCCTGCCAGTGGATTGTAATTGTGTCCATGCAGTTTTCAGTTTTACACAGCTCTATAAACATCACTGCCCTGTCTGGCACGTGAGGGGACATGAATTTTCTCAGCTGCATTTTTTTTTTAGGTTCGGTTCACACTGGGTGGGCTGGTTGCTGGTGCGGGAATCACATCTGTTCCCGCACCCGCAACCACTGTAGTCAAATCGCTCTGCTCTTAGGAGATGCACTACCATTCATTCTGAATGGCACCCACAGGCATCTCAGCCTGCAACGTTTGCGGGTGTGAGAACCACAGGGAAATCGCATAGGTCTTTTTGACTTACCTGCGGCCACATTTTTGAAAATGTGCATGCACCTTTTTATCCAGAAACGCAGGCATGGCAGCCCATTAAAATGAATGAAAATTTGCCCACGCAAACACAAACCGCATGGCCCGCACTAGTGTAAACTGAGACTTACAGTTCTGTTAAAGCTCAATGATTTCCCAATGTAATTGGTTAATTACCCTCAAAAGGCGGTTTAACGTTTTTTTTTCTAAGCCTACCTATATAATAATATGTGAATTCATTTCTAACTTGTAACTCCCATGGCTCAAGGAAAAGGAATAACACCTCAGCCTCTGATGAACTGGATACCATTAAGACAAAATCTAATTAGTATCATTTAAAAAGCTGATGGAATTTTTCTTAAAACTTTGTTGAAAGTAGAATAGGAAATGGTTCAAAGTTTATGTAAACACTAACAATTAACTTTTCTGGTCTGTTAAATACACTATTGAAAGTGTTTTGTTATATATGTTGGACAATTGCAAAATAACTTGTGATCCTGCTAGAAATTGCTGTCTTGTGTAGTCTGCATTGTAATCTCAAGTAGACTCATCTTCTGGTCCAGTTTGATTCTGTGGACTACACCTTCCTTCTATGTTATGGAAGATGAAGAGAGTTGAAGGTGTTCTGTAGTGCTATTACACTTTCTGTCCTGGGGTTATAACAATGCTCCTCCATAAATACAGTACAGTTAGTGAGCATTGTCACCCTGGGACAGGACGTGAGTTACTGCCAGGTTTACCAGGTAAAATTGAAGTAAGAAAGCTTAAAAAAAACGAAATTGAATGCTGCCACCACATATATGAACTGGTAAGCTGCAATATATTACATTTTTTGTTCTTGGGTTTAGATACACATGAACATGGCTTGTGGGAAAGGATGGCAGGGTGCTGTATATAGCTTCTACAATGACATATTTTGGTTTGACAGATGGGTTTCAGCACCATGTCCCAGGAAAGTAAACAAGTTGATTCTATAAAAATTTATTTTTTATCAACTAATATTTTAAAAGTTTTTTGTCCTAAAAAAAAGTTCAACAATTGTTGACACAATCAATTACAGGGGCAATATACATAAGCAACCTTTCCCTTCCATTTTATCACTAAACTTTCTTGGGCTCACCTATGCATTTTTTAATGCTTTTTGCAGAAACGCACTACAGTCCATTTAACATGGTTTCCTATGGGACAAGTTCACATCTATGCTTTTTTCAGCCGCTGTATTTTTTGGAAAGGGTCAACGACTTTTTTTTAACGCAAAACTGTGTACTCTGGAATTGTCCGCTTGTACAAAGCTATTGGACACAAATTGTCAAATTTCTCCATGATACTATGGGCTCCCCATTAATGCTACACCCTAAACAGTTTCCTTATTGGGAATATTTCCTGAATCAGACTTAAATAAATCCACCAAGACCTTCCTCAAAGAATCTCTATTCATAGCCAGAAAAGTGATAGCCCAAAACTGGATGAGAAACGTACCCCCTAAACCCAACGCTTGGAAACTTGAAATCAACAACACTTTGCCCTATAAATAATTATTATATATTAACAGGGGATGTCCTTCTAAATACAATAAAATGTGGGATCGATGGTTACAATCTTCTGAAACATGTGTCAAAACACCTCATCTCCTTGATACCTTCCCATGGTCTCTCACTACAGATTACTTGCTGTATATCTTGACAACCAGGTTATACATTGTTTTAACTTTTTGGACATGTCCTAACTCCTGGGATTTTCTTTGGTCTATTTGATAACTCATAGGTTGTGCTTAGTTGCTATTGATATTATCAGGGGATGAACAACCCCATTTTTCTTGTAATTTATGTATGTACAAGTGTTACTCTGCATTAGTTATACTTTGTATGACCCTGTATGAACATTTTTTTTTTTTTTTTTTCGAAAATTCAGTTTATTAGTTAAAAAAAAAAAAAAAAGAATATTATATACAGCACAGAGCCTATTGGGCATACCCAGGCTCAACAAACTGCGAGGACTGAACTAACTATACATAAACAACTAACTATAAACAAAATAAGGTAACAGAAAAAAAAAAAACCTCTGTGCCCTTTTTGGTACCAAATCCTCCACCAACCTCAAAAGACAAACTGGGATGGTCAAAGGGACTGCAATCAATAGAAGTTCCTGTAAAGCGTGTGTGACCTCCGACCACAAATTTTGCACTTCCTTACAATGCTAAAAAAATATGATCAATGTCAGCCGGCAAAGCCGTAGATCTCCAGCATTCCGCCGAAGTGGATCCATAAATAGAGGCTAACCTAGCTGGAGTATAATAAATTCTGTGTACCAGTTTAAATTGGATGAGGTGATCTCTAACCGCTACCAGTGCCTTAAAAGGAACCTCCCAAATGTCATCCCAGACCTTTTCCTGAAAATTCTGAGTCAGTTGCATCCAAACATCTCTACATTTATCCAGTGCCTTTGGCCTTGCTGTAAATAATTATTCATATAATGTCGACATAGGAATGGCCAAAGAATCGTCATGTAAAAGAAGTTCTTATGCCGACGACCGAAGGTCCAGGGTATCAGAGCCAGATACAAGGGCATGCCGCAGCTTCAGGTATCTAAAAGATACCAGTTTGACAACTGAAATCTTGAGCCGCTCAAAGGTACATAGCTTCCCCCTTTCTACTACATCCTGTACTCACTTGATTCCAACTCCTGCCCAGATGACCGGATCCGGAATATATCCGAAATGCGTTAATTTGGGATTGAACCACAACGGAGTTGATGAAGAGATGGAGTTTATCCCAGGATGCATGATCACCTGTTTTTTTTTCCCATGCCCGTATTGTTACTCTCATGGATCCTGTTATGGGTGACTGCAATGAACATTTTTCTTAATAAAAGGTCATGTTTAAAGCGGCACTCCACCCAAAAGGGGAAGCTTCACTTGTTTGCTTCCTCTCCCCCTCCGCTGCCACATTTGGCACCTTTTGGGGGGAGCGGATACCTGTCAAAATCAGGTATCCGCACCCACTTCCGTGTAAGATTTCTGCATCCTTGTGTGGTGATCTACGAAACTTCTGGCCCCTCCTCCCCACCCCCCCCCCCCCGCTGCCTTCTGGGAGATATGCAGGTCCCAGAAGACAGCGGCACCATTTTAGAAAGCGAAGCGCGACATGCGCATGTGCAGTGGACACAGGCTGTGAAGCCGCAAGGCTTCACTTCCTGTTTCCCTTAGTGAAGATGCCGGAGCCGATGGATGGATAGGCTTGGGGTGCTGACATTGCGGGCTCCCTGGACAGGTAAGTGTCCTTATTAAAAGTCAGCAGCTACAGTATTTGTAGGTGCTGACTTTTATTTATTTTTACTCAAGGCTGGAACTCCTCGAAGTAAAAAAAAAAAAAGCAAAACGGTGCGTTTTGGTTCAATAGACTTCAATGGAAAAAATCCCAATAACCGTATATTGATTGGTTTGCAATTGTTTTTTTATTAGCTATCAGCGATTTTTAGCAGGACTGCAGTGGACAAACCTGACACTTTGATGCTTTCTTGGGAAACGGTGACATTATTGCAGTAATCGTGCTAAAAATATTCACTGGTACTGTAGTAATGACACTGGCAGGGAAGGGGTTAACATCAAGGGAGATTAAAGGATTAAGTGTGTCCCTAGGAGGTGCTTGCTTACTGTGTGGGGGATTGGTTCACTGGAGGGACACATAGATTCATGTTTCTGATTAGCAGGAACAGAAGATCTCTGTGTCCTCTCCTCTCAGAATGGTGATCTACCTTGTTTACAAGACAGATCAACAACTGCAGGGGGCGGTCAGTAGAACTGTGGCTGGCGGGCGGTCAGCAAGTAGTTAAATGGAAGATACTGCATTTGGCCACTAGATGGAGTTAAAAGTCATTAATTAAAAAGTTAGAGTTAAAAGTTATTTGATTTGTTTATTATAGGCATTTATATAGCTCCGACAATTTACACAGCGCTTTATATATATATATATATTGTATATTCACATCAGTCCTTGCCCTCAAGGAGATTATAATCTAAGGTTTCTAACTCGCATTCATACATGGACATACTAGGGCCAGTTTACCTACCAGCATGTCTTTGGAGTGTGCTGGAGTACCCCAAGGAAACACACGCATGCACAGGGAAAACATGCAAACTCCAGGTAGTGTCGTGGTTGGGATTCAAACTGACGACCATAGTGCTTCAAGGCGGAAATGCTAACTACAGTGAGGGAAAAAAGTATGCTGATTTTGTACATTTACCCACTGACAAAGAAACGATCAGTCTATAATTTTATTGGAAAGTTTATTTTAACAATGAGAGACAGAATAACAACCAAAATATCCAGAAAAACGCATTTCAAAAAAGTTATGAATTGATTTGCATTTTAATGAGTGAAATAAGTATTTGACCCCTTTGTAAAACATGACTTAGTACTTGGTGGCAAAACCCTTGTTGGCAATCACAGAGGTCAGACGTTTCTTGTAGTTGGCTGCCAGATTTGCACACATCTCAGGAGGGATTTTGTTCCACTTCTCTTTGCAGATCCTCTCCAAGTCATTAAGGTTTTCGAGGCTGACGTTTGGTAACTAGAACCTTCAGCTCCCTCCACATATTTTCTATGGCATTAAGGTCTGGAGACTGGCTAGGCCACACCAGGACCCTAATGTGCTTCTTCTTGAGCCACTCCTTTGTTGCCTTGGTCGTGTGTTTTGGGTCATTGTCATGCTGGAATACCCATCCACAACCCATTTTCAGTGCCCTAAATCTCACTCAAGATTTAACGGTACATGGCCCCATCCATCGTCCATTTGATGTGGTGAAGTTGTCCTGTCCCCTTAGCAGAAAAATACCCCCAAAGTATAATGTTTCCGCCTCCATGTTTGACGGTGGGGATGGTGTTCTTGGGGTCATAGGTAGCATTTCTCCTCCTCCAAACACGGCGAGTTGAGTTGATGCCAAATAGCTTGATTTTGGTCTCATCTGACCACAGCACTTTCACCCAGTTATCCTCTGAATTATTCAGATGTTCATTAGCAAACTTCAGACGGGCCTGCACATGTAGCCTACAATCTTGTCCCTGACATCCTTGGACATGGTCTTGGCCATGGTGGAGAGATTGAAATCTAATTGATTGATTGATTGCTTCTGTGGACAGGTGTCTTTTATACAGATAACAAGCTGAGATTAGGAGCACTCCCTTTAAGAGTGCTCCTAATCTCAGCTCGTTACCTGTATAGAAGACACCTGGGAGCCAGAAATCTTGCTGATTGATAGGAGATCAAATACTTATTTCACTCATTAAAATGCAAATCAGTGTATGACTTTTTTGAAATGCGTTTTTCTGGATTTTTTTTTGTTATTTTGTCTCTCACTGTTAAAATAAACCTACCAATAATATTATAGACTGATCGTTTATTTGTCAGTGGGTAAACATACAAAATCAGCAGGGGATCAAATACTTTTTCCCCCACTGTAGTTAGCATTTCTGCCTTGAAGCACTATGGTCGTCAGTTTGAATCCCAACCACGATACTTATATCAGCAGAGATATATTATGTACTGATATTAGCCCCCTATACTAAGGCCCTTTTCGCACTGCTCTGCTTCAGTTTCCCTGTGGTTTTCATGCATTCAATGTAATGGCAGCATCTGATGTCACTACCCCTGCGGTAGTCAAGATAACGGCAACCCAGTGAGCAGCGATCACTCCTGCTCAACCAGCAACCAATCCAGCATGGCAGAGGGGGGCCCCACTGTCATAAGAGACCTAAATAAATCCCCTCCCACCCCGCTTCAAGGGATAGCGGGAGAAACCAGGAACACATATGCTAATGTAGCCCATTTTACCTTATTTTATAAGAGTTAAAGCGGTATTAAACCCAAAACCAAAAATGTAATATATTGCAGCTTACAAATCATTAGATGTGGTGTCTGTATTGTTTTTTTTTTCTCCTCAACGGAGGAGTTGCAACCTCAAACAGCCGCCTGTAAAACCTTGCGGCCAAAAGAAGCACTCGAAGATTCACTCACATACACCTTATAAAATTTGGAGAAAGTGTGAACGGACGACCAGGTCGCCACCTTACACACCTGTGAGACAGACGCTTGATGTCGGAAGGCCCAGGAGGCACCAATTGCCCTGGTCGAATGCGACGTGACGGGAAAAGGAGGCGCCCGCCCCTTAAGGGCATAGGCCTGGATCACGGTCTGTCTGATCCACCGAGAAATGGTGGCTGACGAGACTAACAGGCCCTTCTGTGGACCAGACACCGACACGAACAGTGAATCAGATCTCCGGAACGGAGCAGTAGCAGACAGGTACACCCGTAGGGCACGTACCACGTCCAAAGTATGTAACGCAGCATCCTTGGGATGCGACGGCCGAGGACACAAGAATGGAAGTACAATGTCCTCGTTTAGGTGAACAGCCGAAACTACCTTAGGAAGGAATGAGGGTTGCCGGCGTAGCACCGCTTTATCCTTATGGAGAACCAAGTAAGGCGACTTGCAGGACAAGGCCGCCAATTCAGAAACCCTTCTGACCGATGTAATGGCTACTAGGAAGGCAACTTTCTGAGAAAGTGTCAAGAGAGGAATCTCCCTGATGTTCTCAAAGGGAGATTCCTGAAGTACCAAAAGTACCAGATTCAAGTCCCATGGAGGGAGCGGAGCGGTGGTCTAATCGGGGGAATCACGCGTCGGACCCCTGCACAAACGTGCTTATCAGTGAATGAGCCGCCAGGGGTCGTTGAAGGAAAACATCTACGGCTGAAATCTGTCCTTTAATGGTGCTTAAGGCCAGTTTCTGATCCACTTCACGCTGTAAGAACAGCATGATCAGAGAAACCGAATATGCCCGTGGGCGCCAATCCATCTCTTCACACATAGAGATGTAGGCCTTCCAAGTGCGATGGTAGATCTTCCGGGAAGATGACTTCCGAGCCCTCAACATGGTGGAGATTACGGAGTCTGACAGACCACGGTCCCTTAGTACCTGGCTTTCAATAGCCATGCCATTAAAGTCAGCAACTGTAAAGCAGGATGAAGTATGGGACCTTGAGACAGAAGGTCCTCCCGCATTGGCAGATGCCAGGGAGCGTCCGCCACCAGGCGCACCAGGTCGGCGTACCAGGGACGCCGGGGCCAGTCTGAGGCGATTAGAACCACCGGAATCCCCTCGGCCTCCACTCTGCGGAGTAGATGAGGAAGCAACTTCAGTGGGGGAAAGGCATAGATTAGCCGATACTGACCCCATGGAGCCACTAACGCGTCTGCCCAGGGATCTCTGGACCTGGCCACAAACCTCGACACCTTGCGATTGAGTCGAGAGGCCAGGAGATCCACATCTGGTGTGCCCCATTTCTGACAAAGGAGTTGAAACATCTCCGGGTGTAGCGACCATTCCCCTTGGTCCAGCATCTGGCGACTTAGATAGTCCGCCTGCCAATTTTCTACGCCCGGAATGTATACAGCCGATAGAACCAGCACGCTCCTTTCGGCCCACCTTAGGATGTGAGCGACCTCCAACGATGCGGCCGAGCTCCTTGTTCCTCCCTGATGGTTGTCATAAGCCACCGCCGTGGCGTTGTCCAACTGGATACTGACTGGACGCCCTTGAAGTCTCTGTGAACACTTGGAGAGGCATAGCCTGATCGCTCGAAGCTCGAGGACATTGATCGGCTGGAGAGATTCTTCCAGAGTCCAGCGGCCCTGGGCCGACTGAACCCCCCCAGACTCCTCCCCAACCTGTCAGGCTGGCGTCCGTCGTGATCACAGTCCAGTGAAAAGGAAGAAACGACTTCCCGAACTGAAGTGCTGGGAATGTCAGACACCAAGTCAGAGAGTCCCTGACTAGGCGACTTACCTGAATCTGATGATCCAGAGACGATGGGGATTTGTTCCATTCAGACAGAATCTCCTTCTGCAAAACTCGAGTGTGGGATTGGGCATACGGTACTGCCTCGAAGGAGGCTACCATGAGGCCCAGGACTCTCATGCAAAAACGGAGAGACAACCATTTGCGGGATATTAACAACCTCACTGCAGCCTTGAGCGTCTGCAACTTCTCTGGAGGAAGAAAAACTCTTGACTCTCTGAGGAGTCCAGAATCAGCCCCAGGTATTCCAGGCGCTGAGTCGGTACTAACACCGACTTCTGGAGGTTCAGTACCCAACCGAATTCTCGGAGAGTCTGACAGGCTATAGACACGTCCTCCTCTAATTCTGGGCGTGAAGCAGCTCTCAAAAGGAGATCGTTTAACTAGCCCACGACAGCAATGCCTCGCTGTTTCAGCAAAACCAGAATCGGGGCAAGCACCTTGGTGAAAACTCTTGGTGCCGATGCTAGGCCAAAAGGGAGAGCCACAAATTGATAGTGGTCTTCCCCGACCGTGAAACGCAGGAACCTCTGATGCCTGACGCAGATGGGGACATGCAAGTATGCGTCCTTTGTGTCCAAGGACACCAGAAAGTCCCCCGGATGGAGCGCAGCTACCACCGAGCGTATCGATTCCATCCTGAATTTCCGAACCTTCACAAAGGCATTGAGGGCCTTGAGATCTAGGATTGGACGAACTCCATCATTCTTTGGGACCACAAACAGATTTGAGTAGAATCCCTGAAACCTGTCCTGCGGCGGCACGGGTATGATCACCCCGCATCTCAACAAGTCTTGTACTACCCCAGTCAGGGCAGTCCGACGAGATGGAAGGAGAGGAAGATTTGTGGGAAAGAATCTGTTTGGTGGACAAGAAAGAAACTCAATCTTGTACCCTGAAGTGATCACTTCACAAACCCACTGGTCGGAAAGCAGGGTGGTCCACCGAGCTGTGAACTCGCGAAGACGGCCCCCCACCCTAGAATAGGGTGGGGGCAAGACTTCATGCTGAAGTGGACTTGTTTGCGGGCTTGGATTGCTTGCGCACCCAGGGACGCTTCTGTCCCCCAGTTGAAGCCTTATCAGCTTGGGAGGGTCTGCTAGCGGGCCCTGACTGACGCTTTTGTGGGGGAAAGGAGGGCCCCGGCTTACGGCGCGGCTCCTTGCCTTTAGTGGACTGAGGTAGAAGTGTGCTCTTACCTCCAGTGACATCCTTAATAATGTCGTCCAGTGAGGCACCAAATAGCCTGTCACCTTTGAAAGGCAAGTCTGTCAGAGCTTACTTAGAAGCTTGGTCCGCGGACCAGCATTTCAGCCATATCAGGCGGCGCAAGACCACCACGGATACAGATCCCCTGGAGATTAAAGGGGCCGCGTCCAGGGTTGCATCACAGACGTACACAAAACCCTGCACCAGCTGGTCGGCCACTGTCACCATTTCCTGTGGGAGCTGATGCTCCTCCACTGCCTGGTGCAAAAGTTTAGCCCATTCAGTGAGTGTCTGAGACACCAAAGTCGCAGCCATTATGGGCCGCAATGCTGACCCCAGCATGGTGAACACGGTCTGACTCACCGCTTCGGACCTCCTATTAGTAGGGTCCTTAAAAGCAGGGGTCCCCTCCACCGGGATAGTGGTTACCTTGTTCAACCTTGAGACCAGGGGGTCAACGACAGGGGGAGAAGCCCATTTTTTCAAGAGGCTCTCTTCAAATGGGTAACGGACCACTATACGCTGAGGGACCACAAAGGACCTCTGCGGCCGTTCCCATTACTTATCTATGACGTTGTCAAAGAAATCTACATAAGGAAAAACCTTAACAGAGCGGGTCGGTTTGTGAGACCCAAAAGGAACTGACACCTCAGTGGATGTCCCAGCTGTATCTTCTAGCTTAAGGGTGTCCCTTACTGCGTTAAGTGCTCCCACAAGTGCTCTGTCCTGCAATGACCCGGATGAGGAGTCCTCCTCAGTGCCCAGACGGTCCTGGTCCGCATCCTCTGACATACCAGAACAGGGGTCCTGAGCTGCAGCCAGGCCCGAGTCTGAGTCAGAGCATTCCCCAGGAGATGGCGGGGGGATGGGGCGCTTTTTACCCCCCTTACGCCCGCATGCCGCTTCCACCCTGGCAACAAATGACTCCAGGACTGCTGACAAAGTGTCCATGGGAACCGCAGGTTCAGGGGCACCGGTTGCTGCCTCTGGAATGTCTGGGGAAGAAACGCCAGCTTCAGACTCCATTCTGACCCACTGACAGTCCTTAGGGACTAAGTCAAGGCACTTTTAATAACAAATTTCCACCCTCCTAGCTGCGCTGACCGGGGGGGGGGTTACCCAGGGACTCACCACCCAGCCAGAGACTGCTCAGCGCCGTTGTCCGCTTTGCCTCACACACAGTGACTGAGGTGTTCTGTGAGGTGATTTGCGCCGTTCAGGAAGCCTCCAGCACTAGATGCCAAGTCATATAGTGAAATAAACACTGTAAAATGCCCGCTGGACTCCTCAGGGAAAAAAGGGTGCGTGCTACAAGAAAATGGCCGCCCGCAATGAAGATCTGCGCCACAGCACGGCTGCAACAAAATGGCCACCAATGGGAGTTTTCAATACAGAAAAAATCCACTAAAAAATGTGCCGGCGCTACCCAAAATGGCGGTCGAGCACACTGAGGTGGACGAGAAGGCTGCAGGAACACAGAGCGGAGGCTCCCTAAAAAAAACAGACACCCCCCACAGAGAGCGGACCTGGGCACCCCCACAGCCCCCAACCGGGATACGGAGGCCCCCTACAGGTACACCCCACCGACGCAGTAGGCCCCGCAATGGGGAGGAGGAAAGAGTGGGGGACAGAAGGAGGGAAAGGGAGGACAGGAGACCCCCTAGTGACCCTCCAGGAAGCCCAGCTGTTCCAAACTGCCCAAAACAGGAGGAACTGTACTTACCCGTCCATGCGTGGACTTGCTGGTGCGTTTCAGACAGACTCACCGCCGGACAGTATGGAGTGGCTGTCTGCCATGGTCCACTGTGACTGAGACACAAGCAGCCCAATCATATGTGGACCCCGGAGTAAAAACTCACCGGCCACCCCTGGAGCAAACGGGGCATGTCCCGCAATTATCAGTTAAAGCGACGCAGTGCCGCATTGCAAAAAATGGTCCGGTCCTTAAGTGGTTAAATAACCTAGCTAAGCTTGCTCACCTCCACTCACCCAGTAAAGGACACACCCACCAGTGTAATTGATTCAGTCTCTTCATGTAGGCCTCACATGCTCACACCTGTTCATCAGGAATACACACTCTTTACAAATGAAAGAATGCCTCAACATTGATATCTGTGGAGGGTAAAGCTCAAAATAACACGTGTCCAAGGCTCTGCACATGATCAGTGATCCCAAAAATCTCCAAATCAAACTTGTACGTTATTGGGCATGTGGAGGGTCCAAAACAGGAAATTACAACTTTGTGAGAGGTGCTTCACACAAATTAGTGACAAAGCGTATTTGTCATTCATCATAAGCATACAACATTAAAATATGTGTGCAGCATCACACCAGACTTAGACATCCATATCTGGGCCAAAACACCCCAGTTCTAGATTTGGTGCAAACCCGGACTTGCTTGATCTATAATGGGATTTCTTGGGGTTCCATTATTATTATTCTTATACAGGATTTATATAGCGCCAACAATGTGTGCAGCGCTTTAAATCAGGGAAGTCACAATACAATTCAATACAGGAGGGATCAGAGGGCCTTGCTCGTTAGAGTTTACAGTCTTAAAGGTTATGTGAAACCCATCAAAAATGTTAGCACTGGTGAAAAAGAAGCTTTAACACCACAACATACAAACCTTTAGCCAGGTTGCAAGATTGGGATTCAAACTCAGAAACTCAGGGCTGGTAGGCAGAAGTGCTAGCCTATGAGCCACTGCAGTGCTGCATGTTTTTAGGCTGCATCTCTGTGGTGTAAAACAGTCCTATGTCCCAGGGGTGCAAGAAGTTAATCAATGCAGATGTACTGTGGAAGGCCAGAGAGCCAGTGAATAACCTGTTTCTGGCATATGCCATCTGTTTTGAAGGCTGGTTATGGCTGATTACTGTCAGCATGCTGAGAGATAAACAGCTGTCATTTTGTGGGTTTAGGCTTGGTAAAAGGTAGACATGTGTACTGCCGAAAAAAATATTTTTTTGCTTTTTTCGGAAATTTGGAAATTCGGAATTCAGAAATTCTAAAATTCAACTTTTCAAATTTCCCATTTTCGAATTTTAGATTTTCGAATTTTAGATTTTCGAATTTTGCAATTTCAAATCTCGAATTTTCGAAATTTCCAATTTTCGAAACTCGGAAATTCCGAATTTCTGAAATTCTGAAATTCGAAATTTCTGAAATTCAAAAATTCGAAATTTTGGAAATCCGAAAATTAAAAAATTCGGAAATTCTGAAATTTCGGAATTGACTAATTTGTCAAAATTTGTTAAACTAATTCAGAAATAAACGAATTGCAAATGTCTAGTAAAAGGCTGCAATTAGTGGTGGTGGGGAAATGTTAAGGTTGATTATAGTCCTTGCCCATGGAAAACATGACACAATTTGCAATGGGGGTGGAACCCTCCTACACATAAATACTACATTTAGACATAATTTATGTAAGGCCCTGAGTCAGGAGTTATGTTTAACAACATAGGGAGAACAGACAACTTCTCTACATGAAGTGGCATGTTTGGGATTCAAACCCAGAACCTCAGTGCTGCTAAGCAGAAGTGCTAATCTGTTGTACTGCGCTGCCACATGTTAAACCCTCCTACACATAAATACACATATACTGCATTTCTTTGGACAGGTGGTGTAATTACATTAGTCAGGAGTTCTTCTTCTTGATTTATTCTGTGATATTTGGTGGTTCTTGGTGTGTGAGTGTAGAATAGTGATGTTACCCTCTGATTTTTGGGAATGACATTTTTATTTCTGATGTTGGTACACATATCAAATTTTTGGGGCTCAAATTAGAATCATTTGGAAATTATAAAAAACACACAAAATTGTGATTCATTTTAAATTTGCATCAGCAATGGTATTGTTTGTGGTTTGTAAAAACACCTGTGTGAGTTTGGGTAAAGATTTTTGTTAGATGGACAGCAACAAGTGAAAGTGACAGATAAAAATATATTTTATCAAAACATTCCACATTCTAGCATTCTTAAAACAAAATTGATGATGAAGAAGCAACATTTTTGCAAGGACAATTTCTTTGAGAGAAATATACATTCATCTCAACATGAAAAGTATTTATTTGGGGAATTTACAATTGTACCATTAGAATCAATGGCTGAAACTTGCTTTGGGCTACATAACTCTCATTTGCACTCTCAAAAAATGCTTTCTCTTTTCGTCCATGGACGGACACAGCCTTCTCAATTCTTGACGTGTGGGTTATGTTCCTGTTCATAGGAGAGGACTAGGCAGAACATGTTAGATAATTAAAAACACATGTTACAATAATCAGAGATGAACAGCCCCGCCCAGGGGGCGGTCCCTCCAGACATAACCCTCCGCCCTGCAGTCAGCAGCTCAGTTTTTTTCTGCCCAGCAGAGGAGAAGGACGTGGCTCCCTTTGGGCCCAGAGTCCAGAAGAATTTTTTATTTCATTTTTTTTTTTGTGATCTTTTATCAACTGCCGGCTGGACGACAGGCTGGATATATAAATCCTTGTAGTCTCCCCAGTTCCGGCCATCGAGCGTGCCAGTCCCTTGCTTCGCGCTTGGTTCTGACCACGACATACCCCATGGCTCCAGGGGTGGCCGGTGAGCACATGCTCCGGGGTCCACATATGACTGGGCTGATTGTTGTTTCACAGTGGACCGGGCCGACAGCTACTCCCTCACGGTTGTAGGTCTGTCCAGGACGCACTAGCGGGTCCTCGCATGGACAGGTAAGTACTTTTCCTCCTGCCTCGGAAGGTGGAAACAGCTGGGTGTCCGAGGGATTGCATGGTTCTCCTGTCTTCCCTTTCCCTGCTCTCTATCACTATCCCCTTCTGCCCTAGGGCTCGCTGCGACCGGAGCATACATTTGGGGGGACTCCGGTTCTCAGTGGGGGACCGTGGGGTGTCGGGACCCGTTTTTTCTGTGGGGGGTGCTCTTTTCTGGGGAAGTCCCTGCCTAGGCCTTCTCATCCACATCGCAGTGCTTAGGCGCCATTTTTTGTATGCCTGCTGGTTTCTATTGAAATTCCCATTGGCGGCCATTTTGCCATGGCCACGCCATAGCGCAGGTTGTTATTGCGGGCGACCATTTTATTGTGGTCGCACCCTTTTTTTCTCTGAGGCATCTGGTGGCCATTTTGGTGTGGGTTTGGCCTCTAGTGCTGGCTTCCTGGACGGTGCGCAGCGCCATTCTCCTCACAGACTTTTTCTCCCTCACACACGCTGTGGAGACGGAAGGCGGCAGCGGCGCTGAGCGGTCTCCTGCTGGGTTGGTGAGTCCCCTGGGTAACCCCCCCGGTCAGTACAGCAAGGGGGGTGGACCTTTTCAGTTTATTTTTTTTGACTGAGTCCCTGCAAGCTGTCAGCGGTGTCATGAAGTGAGTGTCTGGCCCTTCTTCCCCAAACTTGCCAGAGGCAGCAGCCGGTGCCCCTGCACCTGCAGTTTCCATGGAGGCTTTGTCGGCTGTCCTGGAATCATTTGTTGCCAGGGTGGAAGCGGCGTGTGAGCGCAAGGGGGGTAAAAAGCGCCCCCTTCCCCCGCCATCGCCAGGGGAAGGTTCTGACTCAGACCCGGGCCTGGCTGCGGCACAGGACCCCGGTTCTGGGTTGTCAGAAGATGTGGACCAGGTCCTTCCTTGTGAGGAAGACCCCTCGTCCGGGTCAGCGCAAGACAGGCAACTTGTGAGTGACCTTATCAATGCTGTAAGGGACTCCCTTAAGCTGGACGCAGATGAGGCTTCCATGGAGGGGTCAGTCTCTTTTGGGTCGCACAAATTGACCCGTTCTGTAAAAAGTTTCTCTTTGATAAATTCATAGATAAGGAATGGGGAAAGCCGCAGAGGACCTTTGCGGTCCCTCAGCGTCTGGCGGTCAGGTATCCCTTTGAGGAGAGCCTTTTGAAAAAAATGGGCCTCTCCTCCGGTTGTTGACCCCCCGGTCGCTCTGTTCAATAAAGTAACCACTCTCCCTGTAGAGGGGACCCCTGTGTTTAAGGACCATACTGATAGGAGGTCCGAGGTGCTGAGCAGGTCCATGTTCACCTTGCTGGGGTCTGCAATGCGGCCTATTTTGGCTGCAACCTTGGTGTCTCAGACACTCACTGACTGGGCAAAGATTTTGCGCCAGACTGTGAAGGAACATCAGCTCCCTCAGGAGTGTGTAACACTGGCCGACCAGTTGGTGCAGGGCCTTGTGTAGGTCTGTGATGCCACTCTGGATGCGGCCCCCTTAATATCCAGGGCCTCTGTATCTACAGTGGTAATGCGCCGCCTAATTTAGTTAAAATGCTCGTCCGCTGGGGGCGTGGCCAAGACCGGCATGTGAGAAGACGTGTGTCTCACAGCTCCTCCACAGCACATTCTATTGATCCTCTCCCAGCAGCGATCCGACGGCTCCAAATGGCTATCCCGCTGGCTACCAACCCGCTCACCCTCCTGGTCCAACCGCCGGCTCTCTGCACACGCGGAATGGTTAAGAAAAAAGATGACATCCCGGGGCCCGAAATCCAAGATGGCCCGCCGCGGCCCTAACTCAGCGCACGGCAAGGAGAAATCCAAGGAGGGTACCAGCAAGAAGGCATTGAAGGCTTAGGGTAAGGACTACCCCAGGGACATGACGTACTATAAACCCAAAAGCTGGGGGGTTCCCAAGATCAGACTGAGGGGGGTAACTCAGAGCACCCCCACACGGTAGCACAGGCCTCACAGGAGCAGCCTGCTGGAGGGGCGGGGAGCCATGGAGGTCAGGCCAGTACAGTGGAGCAGTCTGTCCCCCTGCACACAGAGACAGAGGACACTGAGCAACCGACCCTGGCTGAGATACTCAGGGCGGTGCATGTCTGCACTGCCTCAGAGAGAGAGGATGTATCCCTGCTGAGACAGGATTTACAAAAGATCCGTGAACGCACGACAGCGGTGGAAAGCCGGATGAGTGAGATTGAAGATGAGCTGCCTCCAGTTGCTCAGGAGGCCCATGTTGCACATCAGCTGGCCAGAGACGTTAATAATAGAGCTGATGATATGGAAAACCGTTTAAGGAGGAACAACGTACGCATAGTGGGGCTCCCTGAGAAAACTGAGGGCCGGGACCCTACCACCTTTGTTGAAGGGTGGCTGATGGAAGTTTTCGGGAAGGAAGCTTTTTCCCCATTCTTTACAGTAGAGAGAGCTCACTGCACACCAGGCCGCCCACCTCAGCCCGGAGCCCCCCCTAGGCCCATCCTTGCTCTTCTCCTGCATTATAGGGACAGAGAGGCGATGCTGCGACATGCCAGGGAGAAAGCCAAAGTCCAGGTGAATGGAGTCCGGGTGTCCTTCTACCCAGACTTCTCTGCGGAGGTGCAGCGACGCCGGGCCAAGTTCTCTGATGTTAAGAGGCACCTACGTGCAATACAACTACCCTACGCTATGTTGTACCCCGCTAAACTGAGAGTTACCGCCAATCGGCAAACCCATTTTTTTGAATCAGCTCAAGATGCTGCACTATGGCTGGATTGTAATGAACAGGCCCTGCAGCACCGTGACAGAGAGGAGGAAGGTGATTAATTTAATGGCAGCTGATACAAGACGCTGCGCTGTATTTCTATTGCGCCGCCTGCACATTCTTTAATGGGAAGCTCACTGTGTGTTCATTTTTTTACCTCCCTTCTTTATTTTGTTCTGCTGGGAAACGATATTTTTGTATGTGAACCTTGAGCTATCTTGTAAAGTTTCAAGAAAAATGTGATTTCTCTACGCAAGCCGTAGAACAAAAGTGCCTTATTGGTTTCTGCTCCTTATCGGAGTTATGGTGCCTGCTCTGTTGGCGGCCCGGACCTATGTTATTTCAAGACCAGTGTGCTGTTTTTTGTTTCCAGATTACATACAAGGGATCGTCCTGTTGACGGTCTGGTTCTTTGTTTTTTTGCACTTACTATTCATGTACCGAGAACTATGGCTACTTACTGCTACATTCTGGAACTGTAATTCTGCAATCCTGAACTTTACCGGAATTTATGCTGTCTGCCTTGGACTTGCACCCCTTGAGAGAGGTCTGCCCTTGCTACTATTATGTCTTGTGCACTTCTGCAGAGGTAGGCCCTTGAGTCTGCCTACCTGCAGTCCCCCAGATCTCTTATACTCCTTTTTAGACACTGTGATGGTGTCCCACCCCCCATTAAGAATATGCTTGCTCTGCCCCAATGGCTGAATTACTGATTGTTTCTTGGAACGTGAGGGGCTTAGGCTCCCCACTTAAGCGCATGATGGTATCCTCCTGTCTAAAGAAATATCACCCTATGATTCTATGTATGCAAGAAACGCATCTAACCACTGAAACACAATGCTGTCTTAAATATGCATGGGTGGGTAAAGCCTATCATTCCACACACACCTCATACTTTAGGGGTGTGAGTGTTATGATACAAGCCTCTGTAGATTTCCAGGAAATTGATGTATGTATTGATGCTTATATTTTTACATTGTCGGGTGGGTAAGGTGTACTGTATATTGGCTTGTGTGTATATACCCCCGCCGTTTACAGTGGCGGTGCTCCGGCGACTGCTGGCCTATTTGGAGGGTCGGCCAGATCTCCCGCTACTGATCGTGGGTGACTTTATTTGCTGGTTGAGTCACTCTATGGACAGACACCCCAGCACTGGGGTCTCTGCCACATCGAGGGAGTCTCCATTGCTGAGACTGCTCAATGAGGTGGGTTGGGTTGATATATGGAGGTACAGGCACCCCCAGTTCTCCTGCTTCTCCAAAACACATGGGACGCTGTCCAGAATTGACCTAGCTGTTGGTAACCCTGCCATGCTCCCATCTGTCTCTGGCATGATGTATAAGCCCCGTAGTGTGTCGGATCACTCACATCTAGTGATCACTTTGATTATCTCCCCACCTTCCACCCTTCCGAGGGCCACGTGGAAATTTAATGCCTTTTGGCTCAAACTATTTTTGACTCACGAGGAGGTGGATCGGAGCATGGGGGACTTTCTTGATGGCAGGGACTTTGCTGACTCTCCGGTGTCACAGTGGGATACCTTTAAAGCATATCTGAGGGGGTTGCTTATCTCTGAAATTAATAAAGTAAAAAATAACTCCTCTGGGCTCAGAGAGGACCTTGAAAAACAGGTAACGGCCCTAGAGGAGACATTTGTTCAAACCCCCACGGATTCTGCCAGGAAGGCATGGCAGTCGGCTCAATCAGCTTATGAGCGTCTGTTGTCCTCCACTGCAGAAAAAAAACAGTTTTTCTCTAAGTTGGCTTTCTTTGAGGAGGGAGAGAGCACAGGGCGCCTGTTGGCTAGGATAGCTAACTCTCAACAACGTGCCCCCACTATTGGGGCTGTCAAAACGCCAGAGGGTAAGATAGTAAACTCCCCTGACCTAATCTTGGCAGAACTGGCCAGATTTTATAAGACCCTCTAGGAACTTCTGACCTACTTACAGGGCATTGACTTCCCACAACTCACGACTGACCAGAGGAGGGCCTTGGATGCCCCCTTTACCTTGGAGGAGCTGCAGACGGCGTTAGCTGCATTCCCCAACTGTAAGGCCCCAGGGGCGGACGGACTACCTGTGGAGGTTTACAGGCAATATGCAGGTATCCTTTTGCCAAAACTATTGACAGTGTTTAACGCGGCCAAGGAACAACAGGATCTGCCCTCTTCCATGACCACAGCTAATATTGTTCTAATATTGAAACCCGGAAAAGACCCTATAGACCCAGGCTCCTACAGACCAATATCTCTGTTACAGAGCGACATTAAACTACTGGCCAAAATGCTGGCGATTAGGCTGAATGGTGCCATTACTAGCATTATTCACCCTGATCAAGCTGGCTTCATGCCTAACAAATCGATGGCTGTCAATTTACGGAGGCTATATCTCAACATGCAATCCCCGGTGGATAATATAGGACAGAGGGCCTTGCTCTCATTGGACGCTATGAAGGCCTTTGATAGCATTGAGTGGGAGTATTTGTGGGAAATTCTTAGGCGATTCGGCTTCGGGGACTCGTATATTTCCTGGGTTCGTCTGCTATACCGTAGTCCGAGGGCGGCCATTAGATCTTCTGGGGCTATGTCACACACGTTCACCTTGGTGAGAGGGACGCGACAGGGGTGCCCCTTATCACCCCTGCTTTTCGCATTGGCCATAGAACCCTAGCGATTAAGGTAAGATTGTGGGATTTAAGTACGGGGACAAGCAGGAGAAAATAATGCTTTACGCTGATGACACTATGGTGTTGCTTGGGGACGTAGAGGGCTCCCTTACAGAAGCTATGGCCACCATAGGGGAATTTGGTAGATTTTCTGGGCTACGGATAAACTGGACTAAATCCTCCCTGATGCTTATTGACGAGGGGGGGACTCCCCCAACCTCTTCTACGGTGCCCCTGACTGTCTCATTCAAATACTTGGGTATCCAGGTGATGCCCAAGATTTTTGACTATGGTAGATTGAATGTGTCCCCTGTCTGTAGCGGGTAGGGTGAATCTGATCAAAATGATTCTCATGCCCCAATTGCTATATGTGCTCCATAATGCTCCGACGGTAGTGACCTTAAAGATATTTAGAATTGTCAATTCCCTGTTCCGTACGCTTATATAGAAGAACCGCACACCCAGAATTAAACTTGAACACCTCCAACGCCCGAAGGATGAGTGGGGACTTGCCCTCCCTAATCCTTGGTTGTACTACATTGCTGCGCAATTGCAGCAATTGATAGGTACAATAAGTGTAGACAGAGAGGGAGGGAATGGTGGCTCCTCCGAACTAGTGATGTTACACACTGTACAGAAAGCTTCGATACCGACAGCCCTGGAGTCGCTGGCGTTTGGGAAACCGAATAAACCAGGGATATGCAATTAGCGGACCTCCAGCTGTTGCAAAACTACAAGTCCCATCATGCCTCTGCCTCTGGGTGTCATGCTTGCTGCTGTCAGAGTCTCGCTATGCCTCATGGGACTTGTAGTTTGGCAACAGCTGGAGGTCCGCTAATTGCATATCCCTGGAATAAACAATACCCGACCTATAACCTTATCCAAAAAATCTGGAACAAAACTAGGTATTTACAGGGAGTGGTAGGGTACATGGACTATAGCCCTATATGGTCAAATGATTCATACCCTGAATTGGCTAAACTGCAACATGGTGCACTTTGGAGGAGATATGGGGTGATATACCTTAGTCAGATTTTTTGCAATGGGAAATTGCACTCATTTGAAGCACTACAGGGTCTTTTTGGTTTGCCGCATTCTATGAGGTTTTACTATATGCAATTACACCATGCTATAACTGCCCAAGCCAAATCCTCGGATTGGATCCCTTCCCCAACCCCATTGTTTAACCTGATTGCTAGAGCGGATAATACTAAGGGGTTTATATCGCAATGTTATAATATGCTATTACAAAAGTTTCTGACTAAACACCCTTTGCGAATGCTGGCCAAATGGGAGGGGGAGGTGAGACCGATTGATGGAGATCAGTGGGAGGAAGCCCTACAGGCGGTACCCACTTGCTTCTTGAATGTATCCCATAGAGTGTCGCAACTGTACCTATTGCTAAGAGTGTACTATACCCCCCACAGGTTGTTTGCTATGGGCTTACGGCCCACTCCATTATGCACCAGGTGCAAGAGGGACCATGGAGACTTGATCCACCTACTGTGGAGATGCCCAAAACTTCACCCATACTGGAAGGGGGTGGTGGACACTATAGACAGGGTATTCCGGGTCTCGCTGCCTACAGACCCAAAACACTGCCTACTCCATATACTGGAGGAGCTGGAATGGGAGGAATGTACTAGGGTGGCTGTTATTAGATCTTTGTTTATGGCACGCAAGCTTGTAATGACCCATTGGATATCGGAGGACCCCCCTACTCTTAAGGAATGGATTGCTGTAATGGGTGATATGCTCCGGAAGGAAAAAATAATATACCAACATAGAGGTAGCACGCAGAAATTTGAGAAGTTATGGGGACCGTGGCTGGATGTACCGGGCCTTGCCCCGGTGGACCTGGTCACGGGACGATTGCTGGGCATGGCTACCTGACAGGGTTTATTCTAGATGGCCGGGGCTTCTTCGAAGGTACTGGCAGCTCAACACGGCTCTGGGAGGGAGCCATGCTCAAATGGACAAGAATTGTATAGGATAAGCATGTAGACTATGCAGACATGTGATTTATATTGCCTGTAATGTACCGGATTGTTTATGTAGCCTTGATGTAGGTCTTTTCTATGCTCTTTAATAAACTTTTTTCTGGATTAAAAAAAATAAATGCTGGTCCGCTGACCAGGCTTCCAAGAAGGCCTTGGCAGATTTACCCTTCAAAGGTGGGAGGCTTTTTGGTGCCTCGCTGGATGACATTATTAAGGATGTCACTGGAGATAAGAGCACGTTTCTACGTCAGGCCACTAAAGGGAAGGAGCCGCACCGTAAGCCGGGTCGCTCCTTTCCCACACAGAAGCGGTATTTTCGTCAGTCAGGGCCTGCCGGAAGACCCTCCCAAGTGGACAAAGGTCCAGTTGGGGGACAGAGGTGCCCCTGGGTGCGCAAGCCCAACAAGCCAGCGAACAAACCTGCTACCGCATGAAGTTTTTCCCCCGCCCGACTCCAGGGTGGATGGACGGCTTTTTGGGTTTGCAGCTCGGTGGACCTCCCTGCTCTCCGACCAGTGGGTCTGCGAGGTGGTCACCTCGGGGTACAAGATAGTTCCTTTCTTGTCCACCAAACAGATTCTTTCCCTCAAATCTCCCTCTCCTTCCGGCTTGTCCGTCTGCCCTAATGGGGGCAGTGCAGGACTTGTTAAGGTGTGGAGTGATTCTGCCTGTACCACTGGGAGAGAGGTTTCAGGGTTTTTATTTGAATCTGTTTGTGGTTCCGAAGAAGGACGGAGTCCGTCCAATCTTGGACCTGAAAGCCTTGAATGTCTTTGTAAAGGTTCGGAAGTTCGGCATGGAATCCATTCGTTCGGTGTTTGCTGCGCTCTATCCGGGGGACTTTCTGGCATCCTTGGACATCAAGGACGCATACTTGCATGTCCCCATCTGCGCAGGACACCAGAGATTTCTGCGCTTTGCAATCGGTGAAGACCATTATCAATTTGTGGCTCTTCCCTTTGGCCTAGCGTCAGCACCGAGGGTTTTCACCAAGGCGCTCGCCCACGATTCTAGCTTTGCTGAGACAGCGAGGCATTGCCATCGTGGGCTACTTAGACGATCTTCTTCTGAGAGCAGCTTCTGGCTCAGACTTAGTGGAAGATGTGTCTATAGCCATTCAGACCCTCTGAGAATTCGGTTGGGTGTTAAACATTCAGAAGTCGGTCCTGACACTGACTCTGTGTCTGGAGTACCTAGGTTTAATTCTGGACTCCAAGGAGGCGAGAGTCTTCCTTCCTTTGGAGAAGTTGCAGACTCTCCAGTCTGCGGTGAGGTTGTTGACATCCCGCAAATAGTCGTCTCTCCGCTTTTGCATGCAAGTACTGGGTCTAATGGTAGCCTCCTTCGAGGCAGTACCGTATGCCCAATTCCACACTCAAGTCTTGCAGAAGGAGATCCTGTCCAAATGGAACAAATCTCCAATGTCTCTGGATCGTTATATTCAGGTAAGTCACCTGGTCAGGGCTTCTCTGAGTTGGTGGCTGAGATCCCCGGCTCTTCAGTCCGGGAAGTCGTTCCTTCCCTTCCATTGGACTGTGATTACGGCGGACGCCAGCCTCACAGGTTGGGGGGGGGGTCTGGGGAGTCCAGTCGGCCCAGGGTCGCTGGACTCGGGACGAATCCCATCTGCCGATCAATGTCCTGGAACTCCAGGCGATCAGGCTGGGTCTCTCCAAGTGGTCTCTGAGACTACAAGGGCATCCAGTCAGGATCCAGTCAGACAACGCCATGGCAGTGGCTTATGTCAACCAGGAGCTTGGCTGCAGCGTCTGAGGTCGCTCACATTCTACGGTGGGCGGAAAGAAGCGTGCCGGCTCTGTCTGCCGTCTACATTCCGGGCGTAGAAAACTGGCAGGCGGACTATCTGAGTCGCCAGATGCTAGACCAGGGGGAATGTTCACTACATCCGGAGGTATTTCAGCTCCTTTGCCGGAGATGGGGCACACCAGACGTGGATCTCCTGGCTTCTCGACTCAATCTCAAGGTGTCGAGGTTCGTGGCCAGGTCCAGAGATACCTGGGCAGACGCGTCAGACGCGTTGGTGGCCCTGTGGGGTCAGTATCGGCTAATTTATGCCTATCCTCCAATAAAGTTGCTTCTTCGTGTGCTCCGCAGAGTGGAGACCGAGGGGATCCCGGTGATTCTAATCGCTCCAGATTGGCCCCGGCGTCCTTCGTACACCAACCTCGTACGCCTGGTGGCAGATGCACCCTGGCGGCTGCTGATGCGGTAGGACCTTCTGTCTCAAGGTCCCATACTTCATCCTGCTTTACAGTCGCTGGCTTTAACGGCATGGCTATTGAAAGCCAGGTACTAAGGGGCTGAAGTCTTTCGGATTCGGTCATTTTAACCATGCTGAGGGCAAAGAAATCTTCTTCCAGGAAGATCTACCATCGTACTTGGAAGGCATACATCTCTATGTGTGAAGAGTGGCGTCCACGGACGTACTTGGTTTCCAGGGTCCTGCTGTTTTTACAGCGTGGTGTGGATCAGAAACTTTTGTGCAAGGGGTTCGACATGTGGCTCCCCCTATTAGACCACCTCTTCCTCCATGGGATTTAAATCTGGTGCTCTTGGTTCTTCAGGAACCTCCTTTTGAGAACATCAGAGAGATTCCTCTCTTGACACTATCTCAGAAGGTGGCCTTTCTAGTGGCCATTACATCGGTCAGAAGGGTTTCTGAATTGGCGGCCTTGTCTTGCAAGTCACCATACTTGGTCCTCGATAAGGATAAAGCGGTGCTACGCCCGCAGCCTTCCTTCCTTCCGAAGGTGGTTTCGGCTTTTCACCTGAATGAGGACATTGTACTGCCGTCCTTGTGTCCTCGACCGTCACATCCCAGGGAGACTGCGCTCCATAACTTAGATGTGGTACGGTCCTTGCGGGTGTACCTGTCTGCTACGGCTCAGTTTCAGAGATCTGACTCATTGTTTGTGTCGTGTCTGGTCCACAAAAGGGTCTGGCGGTCTCGTCGGCCACCATTTCTGGGTGGATCAGGCAGACCGTCATCCAGGCCTATGCCCTTAAGGGGCCGGCGCCTCCTTTTCCGGTCACGACACATTCAACCAGGGCAATTGGTGCTTCCTGGGCTTTCCGACATCAAGCGTCTGTCTCACAGGTGTGCAAGGCGGCGACTTGGTCGTCCGTGCACACGTTTTAAATTTTTTACAAGGTTGATGTGAGTGCATCTTCTGATGCTTCCTTCGGCCGCAAGGTTTTGCAGATGGCTGTTTGAGGTTGCAACTCCTTCGTTGAGGAGCTCTGCTGGTTTGGGGTGAAATTGGTTGTTTTTTGATACTGTTCCCGCCCCTTGTTTTTTTGACACTGCTTGGGGACGTCCCACACGTCAAGAATTGAGAAGGCTGTGACTGTCCATGGAATTTAATAAAAGAAAATAAAAATTACACTTACAATAACGATGTAAGATAAAAGCGTTAAAATGTCTCAAGCCGGCCGGCTTTTCACTTGAGACATTTTAACGCTTTTATCTTACATCGTTATTGTAAGTGTAATTTTTATTTTCTTTTATTAAATTCCATTGCATACTTCACTATTGTGGCCCTTATGTCTTTTTGGGGACTATACTCCCGGGAGTTACATTAGGGTGCCAAAGTGTTGAGGAAGGCTACATCCTGTATGCTGGTCTGCAGTTGAAAGACCCTTGGCGGGGGAATTAAGCCACAAGCGGTTGTGATCTCTTTCATTGAGATCCATTTGAGCTGGTAAGCTGATCTGATATTAGAGGTGGAGGATCTCTGTCTTTACCATTTCTGCACTTTTATAGCACTAATCGCTGTATAAATGTGAATGGTCCCAAAAACGTGTCAAAAGTGTCCGATATGTCCGCCGCAATGTCACGGTCACAATAAAAATCGCAGATTGCCGCCATTACTAGTTAAAAAATTAAATGCCATGAAACTATCCCCTATTTAGTATAACTTTTGCGCAAACCAATCAATATACGCTTATTGCGATTTTTTTTTTTTACCAAAAATATGTAGAATACATATCGGTCTAAACTGAGGGGAAAAAAATGTTTTATAAAAACATAATTGTGATATTTATTAAATCAAAGAGTAAAAAATATTGTGTTTTTTTTTTTCAAAATTGTCGCTCTTCTTTTGTTTATAGCGCAGAAATTAAAACCGCAGAGATGATCAAATACCACCAAAAGAAAGTTCTATTTGTGGGGGGAAAAAAAAACGTAAAGATTTCATTTGGGTACAGCGCTGAAAACTAAAAATTGGTCTGGGCAGGAAGGGGGTGAAAATGCCCTGTATTGAAGTGGTTAATATATAATCTGGTACTGATACAGTGTGTTAGCCATTATGATATGCTTTTCAACTATCAGGAAGTTAGAGACATTTTCTATAAAGTTAAAGGAATTCTCTTCTTAGAAACAGGTGTTTCAGTTGAAAGGTTTACCATTTGTGCTAGTGACAGCTAAAATTTTAGAGTTCCCATTATTTTCTGTCTTAGTGACAATGGTCACCATTCTATAATAAACTAAGATTTGAAGGCTTTGTTTTTTTTTCTAGGTTGCACGAAGGCTCTGCCCACACCATGTTGGACATTATCTTGGCATGGATGTGCATGATACTCCTGATGTATCTCGATCTCTGTCCCTACAGCCGGGTATGGTGATTACAATAGAACCAGGTAAAAAATGTGCTCCTTCCAAACACTGGAGAACTGGTTTGAACAGACTGCATAGTTTTATGTTTATGTTTAAATACACACAATAACAAAGACCAAATGGCTGTACTGTCAAACCTTTGATTTTTAGCTGAAGATACCGATAGTGAGTACTCTTTCATATGCATGTGTTTGGAAAGGTGATGACCACACACAGATTTGCCCAAATGCATATTAAAGCAGTATTAAACCCAAAAGCAAATATTTATTTAATTGCTGCTTACCAATTCGTAGATGTGATGGCTTTATTGATGTAAGCAAAGCTCCTCTGTATAGGGCAGTGATGGCGAACCTTGGCACCCCAGATGTTTTGGAACTACATTTCCCATAATGCTCCACTACACTACAGAGTGTGTGAGCATCATGGGAAATGTAGTTCCAAAACATCTAGGGTGCCAATGTTCGCCATCACTTGTATAGGGTGTTGCGTATCCATGTGTTCTCTTAGCAACGTGTATAACCATACTTTAAAAACAAGTGTATATACAGCTAATGCAGAAAAATATGAAGCATATACATTGTTATTCTTTCCCATTAAACTGATTTGCAAGAAAAACAAGCAATAAAAAAGCACCAAAAGTGATTGTAAAGGTATTTACTCTTTCGTCCATGGACCGACACAGCTTCTCTATTGACAAAGTGGGTATTATCCGTTAATTAGGAGTGACTAGGCAGAAAAACTTGTAAAAAGTGTTGCATCACACCTTCTACAGTACCGCCCAGGGGGCAGACCCTCTGGGTATACCCTCTCAGTCTGCACATCGCAGATCAGTTTTTTTCTATCTAGCAAGGAGTAGGACATGGCTCCCTTCGGGCCCATTGGTCCGGGGAAAAAAGATATATATATATATATATTTTTTTTTTTTTCTTGCTACATTTGTTGTTTCCTGCGATCTTCGATCAACTGCCGACTGGGTGACAGGCTGGATCCTCGATCCTTGTAGTCTCCCCAGTTTCGGCCATCGAGCGTGTGCCGACCCTAGCTACGCGCTGGGTTTTCCACGACATGCCCGTCGCTCCACGGGTGGCCGGTGAGCCTACGCTCCAGGGCCTGCATCGGACCGCTCAGCTTCAGCTGACCTTACGGCCGAGTCGCAGCAGCCTGGCCGGTGAGCTTACGCTCCAAGGCTTGCATCGGACCGCTCAGCTTCGGCTGACCTTACGGCCGAGTCGCAGCAGCCTGTCCGGTGAGCGTCATGCTCCAGGGCATACATATGATCGTCCCTTCTGGGTCCAATCACAGCATGCCTGGCCAACAGTCACCTTCCGTGCGCGGACGATGATCTGTTTGGAATGTCTTCCAGCAGAATACATGCAGGACAGGTAAGTAAAACTCCCCTGCCTCGGCTGGGTGATTTAGCTGGACATTCCTGGAGAGATCAAGTAAGTGGTTGTGGCCCCTTTCTTCCCTCTCTCCCTGCCTTTCCCTCCTCCCTGGGCTTCTAGCTAAAGGTTGCTGGGTGCTGGGGGTCACCTAGGGGGTCCCACTGGAGCGGGGCTGGCTGTAACTAACATTTAAAAGAAATGTCATTTTTGCTTACCTGTGTTTCTGTGTCTCCATGCTGTCGGCGGCCATTTTGAGGTGGTCCATGCCAAGTTTGGCCTCTTGTAACTGCCTGGCGGCCATCTTCCTGTGGTTCGGCCACACCCACTGGCCCCTATCAGGTGATCGGCGGCCATGTTTGTCCACCCTGTATGCAGATATTGCCGTTCGGCGGCCATCTTTTTGTGGGCTATGGCTGCCTGACCTCTATCTTCTGTCGGCGGCCATTTTCTTAGAGCCCACATTATCTTCCATACAGACGTTTTTGGCAACCATTTTGCGAGAGCCTCCGGCCTCTAGGGTGCATTACACTGGCGCGAAAATTCACACAGGAAGTGCTGATAAAAGAAGCAGACTGACACAGCAGCAAGGGGACAGCATCACAGGCGCAGCATAGCAGTACCTATCCAGGGTGGTGAGTCCTCTGGGTAACCCAGCATCTCTGCAGCGCAGGAGGGTGGCCTATTGATATCTTGCCTGGAGCCCTGTGAGTGTCAGCGTGTGGTCAGCATGGCATCTGAGCCAGATGTCTTCTCCCCTGAAACACCAGATTTAGCAGCTGGTGTCCCTGAGGTGTCTATGGACGCTATGTCGGCAATCCTAGAGGCGTTTGCTGCCAGGGTGGAAGCAGCACACGGGAATACAGGGGGTAATAAACGCCCCCGTCCCCTGAAATCTTCCGGGGATATTTCTGATGCAGAACCAGGTCCAGCTACGGCTCATGGCCCAGATTCTGACGCATCAGAGACTGCAGACCGTGACCGATCGGACAGTGAGAATGACTCAAAGTCCAGGTCAGTACGCGAGATGGCTTTGGTATCTGACCTTATTACTGCAGTGCGGGATACGCTAAAGTTGGAAAGGACTGAAGAAGTAGCAGATACTCCAGTCCCCTTTGGGTTTCGTAAACCTGCCCGCACTGCTAAGGTGTTCCCTTGTGTGTCTTATTTTGACAAACTCTTATACAAGGAATGGGAGAACCCACTGAGGGTCTTTACAGCCCCAAAGAGGTTTGCAGTACGGTACCCCTTTGAGGAGAGTTTTCTGAAGATATGGACCTCTCCCCCTATAGTGGACCCTTCGGTGTCCAGACTTAATAGAGCCACCACTATTCCAGTAGAAGGGGCTCCTGTTTTCAAGGACCCTGTGGATAAGAAGGCTGAAGCACTCGGTCGCTACCTATACTCAGTGGTAGGCTCGGCAGTACGCCCGGCATTGGCGGGGGCCCTAGTGTCTCAGACACTTACTGAATGGGCAAAATTGCTACTCCAGGGGTTAAAGGAGCGAGATGCTCCTCCTAATGAGATAACTTTGGCCGACCAGTTGGTCCAGGGCTTTAAGTTTGTCTGCGAGTCAGACATGGATACTATTCCCCTGCTGTCAAGAGCTTTGGTTTATGCAGTAGCAATACGCCGCCTGATCTGGCTAAAGGGCTGGTCTGCGGACCAGACTTCCAAGAAAGCCCTGTTGGATCTGCCTTTTAAGGGCGACAGACTTTTTGGGGCTTCTCTGGATGACATCATCAAGGATGCCACAGGAGGTAAAAGCACTTTGCTTCCCCAAACTAGCAAGGGTAAGGGACCACGCCAAGGGCAAGGGCCCTCCTTTACTGCACGTAAGCGTTTTTTTTCGCCCCCTTAGGGCGACAGGGAAAAGACCCCAGGCCGATAAAGCGCCTGCCCAAGGACAAAAGCGTCCTTGGTCCCGCAGACCCAACAAGCCTGCGGACAAATCTGCGTCCACATGAAGGTCCGCCCCCACCCAGCTCTCGGGTGGGGGGACGTCTTCGCAAATTCGCGACTCAGTGGACTGCTCTAGTCTCCGACAGGTGGGTTTGCGAAGTAATCTCCTCAGGCTACAAGATAGAATTTCTCTCTTGTCCACCAGACAGATTCATCACCTCCAATCTCCAGCTACTACCGACCCGTCGGGAGGCCCTGTATGGGGCGGTCCAGGGTCTACTGGAACGCGGGGTAGTTATTCCAGTTCCAGAACAGGAACGGGGTCAGGGTTTTTACTCAAATCTGTTCATTGTGCCAAAGAAGGAGGGGGTTCGTCCAATCTTGGATCTCAGAGCCCTCAATTGCTTTGTGAAGGTACAAAGATTTCGGATGGAGTCGGTTCGATCCGTAGTCACGGCTCTCCATCCGGGGGACTTTCTGGCCTCCTTGGACATCAAGGACGCATACCTGCATGTCCCCATATACTCCAGACACCAGAGGTTTCTGCGATTTGCTATCGGGAAGAACCACTGCCAGTTTGTGGCCCTCCCGTTTGGCCTTGCCTCAGCACCCAGGACGTTCACCAAGGTGCTCGCTCCGATTCTGGCACTTCTAAGACAGCGGGGTATCGCTATCACAGGTTACTTGGACGACCTTCTGCTGAAGGCCCCTTCAAGCTCAGAATTAGAGGTAAGCGTGTCCATTACCTGTCAGACTCTTCGAGACTGTGGTTGGATACTAAACACGCAAAAGTCAGTATTGGTGCCCACTCAACGCCTAGTGTACCTGGGGTTGATTCTGGATTCCTCAGAGGCAAAGGTATTCCTCCCTGTGGAGAAGTTGCAGACCCTCCGGGCTACAGTACGGCAGCTGACTTCCAGGAATTGGTCGTCACTCCGTTTTTGCATGCGAGTGTTGGGCCTCATGGTAGCCTCCTTCGAGGCGGTCCCATATGCTCAATACCACACTCGAGTGTTACAGAAGGAAGTTCTGTCCAGATGGAACAGATGCCCTTCATCTCTGGATTATCAAATCCGAGTGAGCCACCTAGTCAGGAGATCCCTGGTATGGTGGCTGACAGCACCGGCTCTAATGGCCGGGAAGTCATTTCTTCCGGTTTACTGGATAGTGATCACGACGGACGCCAGCCTTACAGGTTGGGGGGGAGTCTGGGGTGTCCAGTCGGCGCAAGGTCGCTGGACCCCAGAGGAAGCCCTCCTGCCGATCAATGTCCTGGAGATCCGGGCGATCAAGCTGTGCCTCTTCAAATGGTCTCAGAGACTGCAAGGGCGTCCAGTCAGGATCCAGTCAGACAACGCCACAACAGTGGCATATGTCAATCATCAAGGAGGAACAAGAAGCTCAGCTGCAGCATCGGAGATCGCTCGCATCCTGAAGTGGGCAGAGAGGAGCGTACCTGCACTGTCGGCCGTGTACATTCCGGGTGTGGAAAGCTGGCAGGCGGACTACCTGAGCCGCCAGATGCTGGACCAGGGAGAATGGTCCTTACACCCGGAGGTGTTCCAACTCCTCTGCCAAAGATGGGGCACACCAGACGTAGATCTTCTGGCTTCCCGACTCAATCGGAAGGTATTGAGGTTTGTGGCCCGGTCAAGAGACCCATGGGCAGACGCAACGAACGCGTTGGTAGCATCGTGGGGTCAGTATCGGCTAACCTATGCCTTCCCTCCCTTAAGGCTTCTTCCTCTTCTGCTCCGCAGAGTGGAGGCAGAGGGAATTCCAATGATCCTAATCGCTCCAGATTGGCCTCAGCGTCCTTGGTACGCCGATCTAGTACGTCTGGTAGCAGACGTCCCCTGGCGCCTACCACTACGGAAGGACCTGCTATCGCAAGGTCCCATATTCCATCCTGCTTTACAGTCATTGGCTTTAACGGCATAGCTGTTGAGAACCAGGTACTGAGAGATCGGGGCCTGTCAGACTCAGTAATCTCTACTATGAGAAGTGCTCGGAAACCGTCCTCTAGGAAGGTCTATCACCGCACTTGGAGGGCCTACATCTCCATGTGTGAGGAAATGAAATGGCATCCGCGTACCTATTTGGTTTCCAGAATCCTGCTGTTTTTACAGCATGGGGTAGACCAAAGGCTTGCCCTAAGTACGATTAAGGGACAGATATCTGCCCTGGCTGTCTTTTTTCAGCGACCCCTGGCGACTCACTCTCTCGTGAGTACATTTGTGCAGGGGGTTCGACATGTGGCCCCTCCGGTCCGCCCCCCGTTACCTCCGTGGGACTTGAACCTGGTCCTCTCGGTGCTTCAGAAGGCACCGTTTGAGAATATTAGAGATATTCCCCTGTTGACACTTTCTCAGAAGGTGGTCTTTTTGGTGGCTGTTACGTCAGTTAGTCGAGTCTCTGAGCTGGCAGCCCTGTCCTGCAAGGCTCCCTATTTGATTTTCCACAAGGATAAGGTGGTGCTGCGGCCGCAGCCTTCCTTTCTTCCGAAAGTCGTTTCGGCTTTTCATCTCAACGAAGACATTGTACTTCCATCCTTGTGTCCTCAGCCGTCGAATCCTAAGGAGTCGGCGTTGCATTCCTTGGACGTTGTCCGAGCTTTGAGAGTATACATATCTGCTACTTCCCTGTTCCGGAAGTCAGACTCACTGTTTGTTTCGGTGGCTGGTCCCAAGAAGGGCCAAGCAGTCTCATCGGCCACCATCTCTAGGTGGATCCGACAGATAGTAATCCAGGCTTACGCCTTAAAGGGTCAGGCGCCCCCCTTTCCTGTCACGGCGCATTCGACCAGGGCAATAGGTGCCTCTTGGGCTTTCCGACATCAAGCGTCTGTTTCCCAACTATGTAAAGCGGCGACTTGGTCGTCCGCTCACACTTTCACAAAATTCTACAAAGTTGATGTAGGTGCATCTTCGGATGCCTCTTTCGGCCGCAAGGTTTTGCAGGCGGCTGTTTAGAGTTGCAACTCCCCCGTTGGAGGAGTGCTGTTTTGTGTTTTGGGGTGAAGTTTGTTTTTATGCTGTTACCACCCCTCGTTTTTTCTCTGACACTGCTTTGGGACGTCCCACTTTGTCAATAGAGAAGCTGTGTCGGTCCATGGACGAAAGAGTAAATAGGATTTTTTACTCACCGTAAAATCCTTTTCTCTGAGTCCATGGACCGACACAGCACCCACCCCTCCTTTTTAAGTTTGTACTGCTTTTTGACGAACTGATCTGCGATGTGCAGACTGAGAGGGTATACTCAGAGGGTCTGCCCCCTGGGCGGTACTGTAGAAGGTGTGATGCAACACTTTTTACAAGTTTTTCTGCCTAGTCACGGATTATTAACGGATAATACCCACTTTGTCAATAGAGAAGCTGTGTCGGTCCATGGACTCAGAGAAAAGGATTTTACGGTGAGTAAAAAATCCTATTTTTTTTATTTTTATAACAAACATGTCATACTTACCTGTTCTGTACAATGGTTTTGCAACCCCAATTCTCCTTTTCTGGGGTTCCCCCGCTGGCTCTCCTGGCTCCTTCCCCCTTCCGAGTGCCCCATAGCAAGTTGCTTTCTATGAGGGCCCGCACGGGCTTGATCCCAAGGTGGGCTCTGTGTGTGCATTGACACACATTGTAGCTCGGCCCCAACCCCCCGCCCTCCACTCTCTCCTCACAGGCTGTGATTAACAGCAGTGGGAGCCAATGGCTCCCATTGCTGTCTCCATGTCCAGTCAAGGAAGAGAGAGAAGAGAGAGGAGAGAGATGCTGCTCTCAGACACAACACTGGATCCAGATCGGGTTCAGGTAAGTATTTAGCTGAGGCGGGCCACAGATGGTTTTTAACTTAATGCTAAGAATGCATTAAGGGGGGCGTGGCCAAGAGCGGCGCATGTGAGCGTACGTTCCTCACAGAGCTCCCTGCTAGTATCCTTCAGCGATCCTTCTCCCGGCCGAACCGATACCTAAAACCGGCACCGGAACCCACTGCAAGGCACCTGTACACCCCAGGCACATTCCGGGACCTTCACCAGCCTCAGATCCGGCCTGACGACCCGAAAACAGCTCAAGGGGGATAAGATGCAGGATATCCAATATGGCGCCGCGGCAGCACAGCGCGCACGAGGGGACAAGAAAGACAAGGGTAAGCCTGCACCCAAGACACCCAAGGCTCAGGGGAAGGATGTCCCTAAAGATATGCTGTATTATACCCAAAAACTAAATAGTGTGGCGGTGCATCCCTCGGATGAGGAGCTAGATGCCACACCAGACATTTTCCAAGCAAGGCAGACAGGGGAATCCTCCATACAGGCCTTGCAGCAGGCCTCAGCCCAGCTCTCCCCTGAGTCAGCAGAGGAGGAGGGGGAGGATATAGAACAGCCTACACTTTCTGAGATCCTTAAGGCGGTCAACAAATGCACAGCCTCTGTACAGACGCTGCAGGTCCATTTTGGAGGCCTGAAGGAGGAGGTGGGATTGCTATGTCATGACTTCCAGAAAATCAGGGAACGCACCACAGCAGTGGAAGGCCGTATTAGTGATGTGGAAGATAGGATGGTCCCCCTTGTTAGAGACCTGCAGATAGCAGCCAGAACCGCCTGAGAAGGAGTAACATCCGCATAGTGGGCCTGCCAGAAAAATCTGAAGGCAGAGACCCCCACAGTGTTTGTAAAGAACTGGCTGCAGGAGACTTTTGGCAAAGATGTATTTACCCAATTTTATTCGGTTGAAAGAGCCCACAGAGTCCCGCCTAGACCTTTACCTCCGGGTAACCCACCCCGCACTATGCTTGCTAAACTCTTTAATTACAAGGACAAGGAGATTATTCTGAGACTCGCCAGGGAACGGCGCAATAAACAGTTCAACGGAGTAAGAGTGTCCTTTTACCTTGACTTTTCAGCTGAAGTGCAGAGGCACAGGGCCAAATTTGGAGAGGTAAAGAAAAGGCTCCAATGCCTAAGGGCCAATTATGCCATGCTATACCTGGCTAAGCTCAGGATTGTCGCGGGTGGCAGGGCGCAATTATTTGAAACAGCAGCAGAGGCCTCTGCGTGGATTGACGCGAATGAACACATTATCCGCCAGGCTGGAAGGCCTGAGGCGGATGCGGACTGAGCCCCTAGCGCACCGGTGCCTGGGATACCTATTGAAAGTTCTGGATGTTTCCTTTTTGTTCATATTTGTTGTTTTATAACCATGAGGTCACACGACCGGGAGAACAATATATATTTCTTCTCAGGATCTGAGCATGTGTACTGTTCATGCAATTTTAACCACCGTTGGAGTACCTGGAGAGGTACATGACTTGGGCTGAGGTATGCCTGTTGCATCTGAAGCTGACCTAGGTTCCTGTTGATACCCAGCAGTTTCTTGTGTTCCAGTTACTATTTTTCTTTTCAATTTTTTCTCTTACATTCCGGAGGCCCCACGTCTAATGACAATCGGTTGGCAGCGGCTCATGATAACTGTCCCTGGACTGAGGCCCCTCAGCCTGGCCATGCATTTCGCAGTGACTATTTGATAACCCCCCTCCCCCCGTGGGGAGTCCCCTCCCGCTGATCACATGTTTTTTTCTTCCCCCTTTTCCTCCCTTCCCCAGTCATTATTTTCTATGCTCATTACTGCTCATATCCTGTGATCTGCCCTGTCTGGCTGGGGGGGTTGGAGGCTGGGTATTTGCTGGAGGGTTAAGGTTTACTATGATGCCATGTGTTGTATATTTGTTTTGGAGCGGCGGATGCGGGGGCCCACTGCAAGCCGAGTTTGGCTGGTGGACACTCTTATCCCCACACTTACAGTACAGCTTACACTTTCTTAGTGTGCCTTAATGACTTGCACGCCTATAGTGTCGTGGAATGTGCAGAGCTTGGGTGACCCACTCAAGCGCACCATGGTGTCCACTTCCCTTAGGAAACATCTCCCGGCAGTGTGTATTCTACAGGAGACTCATCTTACCTCAGATACTGTATCGTGGGTGGGATTTTCTTGGGCGGGCTGGGCGTATCACTCCACTCATACCTCTTATTCTCGGGGTGTGAGTGTTCTGATACATAGGTCCCTGGATTTTCAGGTGATCAACTCCAGGGTCGACCAGGAGGGAAGGTTTGTGTTTTTACTCTGTAGACTTTACCAACTGACATTCATTCTTGCAGCAGTGTATGTCCCTACGTCGTTTAACCCATTAATATTATGCACCCTTCTGACATTCCAGCTTTGCAACCCGGGAGTGCCCCTAGTTCTGGTGGGGGACCTTAATGGCATAATAGACCCTGAACTGGATAGACACCCTCCTACAGCGGGTGGCCCCACGAGGGCAAGACCAGCCCTGGCTAAATTTATAGAGGAGGTGGGGTGGACAGATCCCTGGAGAAATAGGAGCCCTCTGGAGAGACAGTTTACGTGCTTCTCCAAATCCCACATGTCCCTATCTAGGATTGATTTATGTCTGTGTTCTACATCGGCGTCCCAATACATTGAGAAGGTGCAGTACCTTCCTAGAAGCATCTCAGACCACTCCCCTCTTTTGCTTCACTTGAAGGTCAGGCCGGAGTCTAGCCTGCCGAGAGCGCCATGGAAACTGAATGCTTTCTGGCTGAATCTCTTCCCCTCCCACACCAAAATTGAGGATGCCATTGCAGCATACTGGCAAAGGCATGTGGGTCACCCTGACCTGGACATTACTTGGGATGCTTTTAAGGCCTTTCTGAGGGGGATATTCATATCGGAGGTGAATGCCATTAAAAGTAACACATCTGCACAGAGAGACCAGGCCACTCAGATGGTTAAACGCCTAGAGGCAGAATACATTGCCCATTCTGGGGGGGGGGGGGCTCCCGCGAGTCGTGGACAGCTGCCCAAGATGCACTCAGTAGAATTGATGGAATTGATGCCTCTAAGGCGGACAAAAAGCACTTTTTTAACAAATTTGCCTTTTATGAGGAAGGGGAACAAACAGGCAGACTTCTGGCCAGAATAGTACAATCTCAGCAGTCATCCCCATCTATAGGGGCCATACGCAATAAATTGGGAAGGGTGGTGAATGATCCGGACTTGGTAATGCGTGAACTGGTGGACTTCTACTCGGAACTCTACAGTTCAAAGCAGACACACACATTGGAGGAGGTTGGAGATTTTCTGCAGGGGATAGAGCTACCGTGTTTGATGGAGTCCCAGGTGGAATCTTTAGAGGCTCCCATTACTATTGAGGAGATGGTTACGGCTACCAACTCCTTCCCCAATTCTAAAGCGCCCAGAGATGATGGCATCCCGATCGAGGTGTACAAGCGGTATGGGGATGTAATATTGCCTAGACTGCTTCACACTTTGAATTAGGCTAGGGACTCACAACAACTTCCGGACTCCATGAGACAGGCCAGTATAGTTTTGTTACTTAAACCTGGGAAGGACCCGCTGGACCCCGGCTCGTATAGGCCAATCTCCTTCAAAATGACATAAAAATCCTTGCAAAAGTACTGTCCCTGAGACTTAATAAAGTGATAGCATCCATTATCCATCCAGATCAGTCTGGTTTTATACCAGAGAGATCTACAGCCGTAAACCTCAGGAGACTCTTTCTCAACGTACAGTCCCCTGCAGACAATACAGGAGACAGAGCGTTGCTGTCCCTCGATGCGCATAAGGCGTTTGATAGCATTGAATGGCAGTATCTATGGGGCGACACTGACTAAATTTGGATTTGGACCAATGTTCCAATCCTGGGTTCAGCTCCTCTATAACTCCCCATTGGCGGTCATTAGGGAAGCGGGAAGGGTGTCTTCTCCCTTCCCGCTGCACAGAGGAAGTCGGCAGGGGTGTCCCATGTCGCCTCTGTTGTTCGCCATTGCCATAGAACCTATGGCAGCATTGGTGCGTTCCAACCCCTCAATAACCGGTTTTAAATACGGACAGATACATGAGAAACTTATGCTTTATGCGGATGATACCATGTTGTTATTGGGTGACACGTCGGGATCCCTGAGCGAGGCCATGGCGGTCGTACAAAACTTTGGCTCATACTCCGGCCTGGTAATCAACTGGACCAAGTCCACGATTATGATGCTGGACTCTGCAGCTTCACGGGGCCCCACAGTACAGAAAATTCCGGTTTCTACTAAATTTAAATATCTGGGTCACACCACAACCCCGCCACTATATCACCCTGAATCTCTCCCCTTTACTAGGCCGGATTAGGGACAAGTCCAAAGTGTGGTCAAAATTAAAAATGGCGTTGGTGGGCAGAGTGAACCTCACCAAGATGATATTTATGCCGCAACTTTTGTATATTCTCCATAATACCCCCATGGTGATCCCGTTGAAATTCTTTAGAATAATTAATTCCCTATTTCGGGCTTTCCTCTGGCTTAATAAATCCCCTAGAATTAAATTGGAACAACTACAAAAACCCAAGGAGGCAGGGGGATTGGCCCTTCCTAATCCATGGCTATATTATCTGGCCGCCCAGCTACAGCATATAGCTCGAGCCATATCCCAGGGGACGGGTGTGGAGGGAGGGGGTGTGGACCCAGTGGTTGCCCTACTAATGCACACTGCGAGCACAGATAGGGTAGTTACGGGCCTTGAAGCATTGCAATTTGCCAAGTCGAACAGGCTCTTCCCCACCTATGCTTTGATTCAAAAAATTTGGAACAAGACACGACAACTGCAAAATATTGAGGGCTTCACAGGGTATAGTACGATCTGGAATAATCAGTATTATGGGGAATTGCTTCTTCTGACTTGTGCGGAGCGCTGGAGGGAGGTATGGTGTCACTCATTTGGTCCACATTTTTTCTAATGGCTCTCTGCTATCTTTTGCGGAGCTGCAGAAAAACTTTGGGCTGCCTGGGTCCATGTACTTCTACTATTTACAGTTAAGTCACGCTGTGAGGGCCCAGGCAGGAAACAACCCATGTTTCTTGTCCCCTGCCCCAATCTTTCACTATATGATGGAGGTGTCCTGCCTTAGGGGTTTTATATCCAGATCGTATGCCAAGTTGCTTTCCTCTTTTTTACCGGGCTTCCCCGCAAAGGTAATATCTTCCTGGGAGAGGGATGTAGGAGCATTTGAGGAGGATCAATGGGAGGAGGCATTGCTAGCAATTCAAGGGTGCTCACTCAACACTGCACAACGCTTGTCACAATTGCACATAGTAATGAGGGTACACTTCACACCTGCTAGACTATACAGAATGGGCATTGGAGAGGATGATGACTGTCCCAGGTGTGCTAGAGACCGCAGAGACCTTATCCACTTGCTCTGGCGATGCCCCAAGTTGCACCTTTATTGGAGGGGGGTCCTTAAAACCCTTAGTGAGGTATTCCTAGTAGAGGTTCCACAAGACCCTAAAGTCTGCATATTGGGGATTGGGGATGATCTACCACTTGAGGATAATCCGAAAAAAGCCATTGGTAGAGCCCTATTCCAGGCATGTAAACGTATTCTCCATCATTGGAAGGCTGTTGAACCTCCTAGGTTAAGTGAATGGATAACTCAAATGGGATCCACTTTGCGTTTGGAGAAATATATTTACCAACATAGGGGCCGCCAGGGGACATTTGAACTGATGTGGGCTCCCTGGCTGAATACCCCAGGGTTATCCCCGCTTGAATTGGTGTTAGATAGGCTGCTTCTTTAATATTGAGCGTTAGGAAGGCAGGGGGGAAAGGTATAAAGGTATGACTATCAGACCATTATTTAACTCAGTCTAGGGGAATGCTTTTGAGAACTGCTTTGACATGTACTTACTGTATGTTGGGTTCTGGAATGTGAGTGACTTTTACTTCTTTCAAATTTGTTTTTGTTTTTTTGTTTTTTTTACTGTTCCAAGTTTCAATGGAATTGACTGTTTGCTTTTTGCATTGGAATGTAAACATGTAATTATTACTTGTGTCAATAAACATCCTTTTTGAGAAAAAAAAAAAAAGAATGCGTTAAGGTAAAGAAAAAAACCTTCCACCTTTACAACCACTTAAAATCTGTTCTGATTATTTATAGTGATCACATGATAACAACCTTTCACGAATGACTTTCCAGTCATGAACAGCTTCCTTACTGTTGTGATCTGTGATTGGCTCAAAGTAATCACATGGTACCTGGCTATCTGTACCATGTGATTAGCTTAGCCAATCACAGATCACAATCAAAGGCAAGCTGTTCATTAATGGGAAACCCATTCATGACAACTAAACCTATTGCTTATACAGTGATCATCACTGTATAAGCAATAACAGTGTAACCCCCCCAAAATATTATTTTTTTTTTTTACATACTGTTATCAGTCAATATCCCTGATCATCGCCACACCGGTCATATGGTGACGCTGTACTGCACTGGTGATAGTATGTAAAAAAAAAGCGAATTTTATTTAATTTTCCAAAAAATTGCAATTGTAAAAAACTTGCCATGATTCTTACTAAATGCCTCAGACTGTCTATTTTCCAAAAAGGGATCATTTGGGTGGTATTTGTACTGTCATGACGTTTTAGGACCTCAAGAAATGAGATAGGCCGTCAGTACATCAGGATTGATCAATTTTCATATATTTACTGTATACCATAGTTTCTTGACGCTATAACTTTCACAGAAACCAATTAATATACACTTATTGGATTTTTTTTTACCAAAGACATGTAGCAGGATGCATTTTGGCCTAAATGTATGAAGAAATTTGACTTTTAGATATACTTTAATTGTTTTCTTTTTCAAAATATTTGGTCTTTTTTTTTATTTATAGCAAAAAATAAAAAACCCAGTGGTGAGCAAATATCACCAAAAGAAACCTCTATTTGTGTGAAAAATAAATTATAGAAATTTCATTCAATGTTGCATGACCCCGCACTTGCCAATTAAAGTAGCGCAGTGCCGAATAGCAAATAATGGCCTGGTCATGAAGGGGTAAAGTGGTTAAAGTGACTGTGGCCAGTAATTAAAATTTAAAGGGTTAGTTCACCTTTGCCAGATAAGGTAAGATTGCAGATAAGAGGCATCTATAGATGAAAACAAACCCTGCAGCTTTGAGTCAAGTTTAATAATTCCCTTGCTATAAGTGTAGGCCATTTACTCACCTCATGAAGCCTGACTTGAATACTCCCAGGGTATTTCTGGGACTTTGTTAAGAGTGGTCTAGTCAATACTGTTCACCTCAGCCATCACAGATGTGAGCTCCCAAGTACTGAGATCTTGTATCAGGGGAGAAAAAGAGCCCATGAGGCAGTTTGAATCAGAGAAAGAACATTCAAGGAGTATTCCAGTCAGGCTTCACGAGGTACCTAAATGGCCTACATCTACGACAAGGGCATTTTTCAGCTTTAGTCAGAGCTGCACAGTTTTATTTTTATCTACAGACACCCCTTAGTTGCAAAGGCAGTTTTTTTGGTAAAGGTTAACTAACCCTTTAAAATACAGCTACCTTGTAAAAGAGGAAGCTTTATACTTGCCTTTTCAGCAGACAATGTGCTAAATCTTCACGCTTTTACCGATCTACAGGCTTTTAGGTGTGTCTTATAGCATGTACTCCACTGGGCACTGTGGTTCTTTATACTGACTCCTATGTAATTACTGTGATCTGAAAGAAAAGGACAACAGGGGACTTAAAGAATAGCACTGCCTGGTCTGACATCCTCAAGACAGCCCAAAATACTACCCTCTGTGGGAAGGTCATTAAAGGCATTTTACTTAGGGGCTCAAAAGTAGGGCCCTGAAAGACTGAAAATTCTGGGACCATAGGAATGTTGGCAGGGTGGACTATTTGGGTAACAACCCCTGCCCATCACCATATACAAACATTCAGGCCACATTTACACTTATCCGTTCCGGTGATGTTCATTTTGAATGGCACACAAATGCAAATAGGAAATGCACTTTAGATACACATGCATTGCAGCACACCACAATGGACAGTAACGCACTACCATTTATTGATGTGTGTTACTTCAGAAAAAAATGCAAGTCAATTTTTTGCCTGCTGTGGTGGGTTGACAGCTCCTTGATTTGAATAGGCTGCCTTAGTGCAACAGGCATTCCAATGTGCCACAATGCGTGTTAACACAGGCAGTGCACCAGAACACCAAACTAAAATGGGCCCTCAAAGACAAATTTACACAGCCACGTAGAAACATAAACAGAATGCAACAAGAATAGGTCTAGATGCATTATATGTGGGTCCTTTGATTGTTACTGCATGAATGTGCTCGTACATAAAGTTGTCATGTAAGCCCTGATTCACATTGATGCGATTTGGCATTGGCAATTGTCGCCGATTTGTCAAATCGCATGCCAAATCGGCGAAATTGCCAAAAATGGCAGCATCAGAATCCGTTCGATGCTGCAGACTAATTCCCAAAAGTAGTTTCTGTACTAATTTTGGTGATTTCGGGGTGCGATTTCCATTGACATCTGTGCAGTAACCCGCACAGATGTCTCAGAAATCGCCCCCGAAGTCGGGACTGACATGCGGGAATGAAATTGTGTGAGTTCAGCTGAACTTGCATGATTTCATGCCTGAAGTCAGTGTGAACCTAGGCTAAAGGGTGGAAATAGATCTGTATATATGTGGCCTTGGCGTTTACTGTGTTGCAAGCATACAACATAATAAATACATCACTGAATGACTTTGTTTCCTAAATTCTGCATTTAAAAGAAAAAACAAAACAAAACAGATTAGGTTGAAAAAATTAAAATGTCAGCAACAAGAAATTCAATTAAATGTACAGTACATGTACAGTGAATTAACGCAGATTTAAAATTTTTTTCATTTTAGGTATTTACATTCCTTTGAATGACTCTGAGATTCCTGAAAAATACAGGGGTGTAGGAATTCGCATCGAAGATGATGTAGTAATTACAGAAGGGGCTCCCATTATTCTCTCTGCTCAGTGTCCTAAAGAAATCTACGAAATACAACAAATTTGTGGGCAAGGCCAATGATACAAGTAATAAGATACAGAAGTTTAAACCTAAACAAGAGTTGTGACGTACAATGTGTTCACAATACATAAACACACGCTTTATATACAGTCAGGTCCATAAATATCAGGACATCGACACAATTCTAATCTTTTTGGCTCTCTACAGCACCACAATGGATTTAAAATGAAACGATTAAGATGTGCTTTAACTGCAGACTTTCAGCTTGGTATTTACATCCAAATCAGGTAAACGGTGTAGGAATTACAACAGTTTGTATATGTGCCTCCAACTTTTTAAGGGACCAAAAGTAATGGGACAGATTAACAATCATCAATCAAACTTTCACTTTTTAATACTTGGTTGCAAATCCTTTGCAGTCAATTACAGCCTGAAGTCATCACCAGACGCTGGGTTTCATCCCTGGTGATGCTCTGCCAGGCCTCTACTGCAACTGTCTTCAGTTCCTGCTTGTTCTTGGGGCATTTTCCCTTCAGTTTTGTCTTCAGCACGTGAAATGCATGCTCAATAGAAATTAAGGTTAGGTGATTGACTTGACCTCCTGGAGAGTGTTCTTGATCTGGCCAACTGTTGTGAAGGGTGTTTTCTTCACCAGGGAAAGAATTCTTCGGTCATCCACCACAGTTGTTTTCCGTGGTCTACCGGGTCTTTTGGTGTTGCTGAGCTCACCAGTGCGTTCTTTCTTTTTAAGGATGTTCCAAACAGTTGATTTGGCCACACCTAATATTTTTCCCATCTCTCTGATGGGTTTGTTTTGTTTTTTCAGCCTAATGATGGCTTGCTTCACTGATAGTGACAGCTCTTTGGATCTCATATTGAGAGTTGACAGAAACAGATTTCAAATGCAAATAGCACACTTGAAATTAACTCTGGACCTTTTATCTGCTCCTTGTAAATGGGATAATGAGGGAATAACACACAACTGGCCATGGAACAGCTGAGCAGCCAATTGTCCCATTACTTTTGGTCCCTTAAAAAGTGGGAGGCACATATACAAACTGTTGTAATTCCTACACGTTAACCTGATTTGGATTGAATACCCTCAAATTAAAGCTGAAAGTCTGCAGTTAAAGCACATCTTGTTCGTTTAATTTCAAATCCATTGTGGTGGTGTATAGAGCCAAAAAGTTTAGAATTGTGTCGATGTCCCAATATTTATGGACCTGACTGTATACCCCCAAACTTTAAAAATGCCTATGATATAGAAAAACTGTATGATATGTATTTTAAACAGTAACACCAGTTTTGTTTAGAAAAAAACATTCCCCTCTGGGCGTTCAATGTACATTGATGGGATTTTAACAAACTTTGTTACAGATGCCTACTTTTTGTTATTCTGAAGAAACAGAAATTTGTTTGTCTGTGTCCATGGGAATATGTATGAAAGTAATTTAATAATTATCAACCAGCTACTGCACCTGCAGGGCTCTAATGAGTAAAGTGGCCGGGTATACATCCCTTTAGATGTGATTTCCCTGTGGAAGTATCATACAAATATGATATTTTTGTTGCAGGGGATGCCCAAAATGTGATTTGTATCTTAGTACCGACTTCTGTCAAAATTAGTAAGCCAATCACACAAGCAGGACATTTCTAGTGGGTGTATTCTACACTATTTGTGTACCGAACACCTCCAGGTTGCCATATTGCATTGCATTTCACAGAAAATTACAGTGCTGCAGATTGAAAAGGAAAGGTAATTTTTAACAACATTCAATTACAATATGACTTGTATTGCAGTTGTATACGCTATGTTATTTTTTTCTTATTTACAATTTTTTTTTCATGAAAGCAGAGTTGACCTTTAACATATTTGACATTCATTTTATAAAAGTGTTATAGTAAGAAACACATTCTGGTAACATTGATTTGCTTAAACTTTTGCCAAAAATAAATCACTGGATTAACATGATTTACTAGATTAAATTTTTTAACTCATCCCAGACCCCCTCTCAACATATTTTTTAGTGCGATAACAAACATGTACGTCTTAGTGTTGCAGTGCGCTAGCAGCCCATTTCAAATATAATATCTGCCAACACATCCTAATGTGCCTAAAATCACACATTACCTTTTTTTTTAATGCAACTCACCATCATGCATTTTAGTGCGCTACAACACAGATGTGTTGCCTTAGTGCACTGGGGAATCATTCAAATTGAATAGCAATGCAATTTATGTTATGTGCATTACAGTGAATTGTGCTAACACACACAGCAATGAGTGCATTATCTCAACACGGAAGTGTGAATCTGGCCTAAATCCACATAAAACAGGTACTGCAATAAAATTAAATTTCTCTGTTCATTAAATTAAAATATACCTATCATGAAAAAAATGTAGACTGACATTGTTGACCACAGTCTGAAATGGCTAGTTGCCCGGCTGTGTCACCGTTCTCTCCTGAGAGCTTCTGCAAACCGGCCACCAGCCACGATACCCATTGAGCTATTTGTCTATTGATGGTGTTTTATTCTTTTTTATGACTAGTCTGCCTAGAATGCCATGATCCTCCCTCACAACCAGTTTACAGGCATACCCCGCTTTACGGACACTCACTTTACGTACACTCGCGAGTACGGACATACCCGCGAGTGTACATAAAGTGCCTCACAAGACAAACATTCCTGCACCATCAGCCGCAGTAGAAGGAACTTAAGCTCTGAGCATGTAGCCTACCCTATTCCAGTGTGCTCTTCCTGTTTCCTGGCCGCCGCCCCACCTCCTGTGCACAGCGCGATGTCTGGGGGATGGATTGGAGTGGGCCCCCCCTTGCATCAGATGAGCCTAATTACCTGTGAGTGTTTCCCTGACACCCCCACTACAGCCCCTGGCACCCCCACTACAGCCCCTGACTCCCTCACTACAACCTAGAAGTGAAAAAATGTATTGCTTCACTTTAAGTACATTTTCGTTTTACATACATGCTCTGGTCCCGTTGTGTACTTAAAAGTGGGGTATGCCTGTATACATAGGTGTATTTATATTTTCTGTTAAACAGCTGCTTTAGATATCATTTGTGACCTCAGTTAGCTCAGATTGGGATCCTATACTAGGACCTTTCTTTGTCTTTTATAATACCTATTTGCATATTTAATAACTGGAGGTGATGGTAGATGGGAATAGGGGTGTGTTTTAGTAGTTTTTGGGTTTATGAGGTAGTCCTTTATGGAGTGCTGTTACATTTTTGTACTATAATTCAATGTATTTTTGGGACATTTTCTCCTTTTTTATGTTTCATTGGTATGATAATAAAGCTTTTCCTACTGTGATATCCCTTTATTGGTACAGATATTTCTATTGACTGAATTTTTCTTCTTTTTCCTGTTGTTTATTTATACATTACCTAGTCTGCATTTTCAATGGTGCTGGCCAGCAGGTTGCTAGAACCTAGGACCCACTATTGTCATCATCATCAGAGTCTTCCACGCGTGCTTTCTGTCTGCAGCAGTTTAAGGATGCTCTGGTGCCATCCCTTGCAGATACCTTCTCTGACTCTCCCTTTCCACTTGATCAGGCCAGTTCTTTGGGCCCTGTCACCACCTCTAACTTCCAAAAATCTACCTCTAAATCTAGAGTCCCAGAAATCTACCTCTGAAGAGACTTTTTTTGAGGCACCAAAGTCTCCAGCAATCACCTCAGGTTTACAGAATGTTGTGTCAGACCTTATTGATGTGGTACACCCTACCCTGCATCTGGGGGATCAACCTGCTGTTCCAGGCCTTATGTCATTTAGGGCCTGTACAGCTGCAAAGAACTTCCTAACACATCCACTGTTTGATACATTTCTCTATATGAAATAGAAGCACCCTGAAGTGTCCTGGGCCCCACCTGAGAGTGTGCCTGTATTTTTCCTTTTTGAGAGGGAATTTGCAAACTGGTGGTCTGTTCCCACTGTAGATAGACTAGTAATCCACCTTAACAGGAAGACCACTAAATTGGTGGAGGGAGTACTCACGTTTAAGGACCATGTCAGAATGATTTTCCCCTTTCCTGTAACAGATAAAGAAAATCTCTGGAGCCTTATACTCTGACTGCGCACATGGAATGGTGGCCTTTGAGAAATGTGGTCTATTCGGCCCTGACCTTCACCGTGTAATTAGTAATGCTTTGCGTGTACACAGTGCTCTCCCACCTTAAAGTAGGAGGTCCACAGATGGATTGGAGGAGTCCTACCCCTCTCCTTATTCACTTTGGCAGCAGGTACTTTTAGGACTTCCACTTAGAGCTTTGTAACCATAGGTCAGCTAACCCCTCTGAACAACCTTCCCCAAAAAGATTTTACAATAAGTACATAGTTACATAGTTAGTCAGGTTGAAAAAAGATACAAAGTACATCCAGTTGAACCATAAAAAAATAAATAAAGAAAATAAAAAATATCGTACAATCCCATATACCCAATTCTATACCCACAGTTGATCCAGAGGAAGGCAAAAAAAAAACAGTACAAAGATCTTTTTATTTTTTTTACATTATAAGTTTTTAATAAAGTCTGCTGAGTGTACAATTCAGTATATAAGTACAGAAGGAAAAAGAAAGAATTACAGGGAATGAGTAACCCTGTAATTGTATCTCACTTTTACAAAAAAGGAAGGGGCAGTAATGGGGCCCAATGTATAGTGCAACATCAAAATGTAATAACATTACAGACAATACTAACACACTCTGAAGCTAAATGGGAATGTACAATCAGCAGGAAGGAGAGGGGAAGGGGGGGAAGAAAGGGGGAAGAAAGGGGGGATAGAGGGGAAGGTCATAGGCAGCTTGAAAACTCACAGTAATAGTCTAGAATGTATGAGCACAGCGAGGCATGTATCACACGGTGTTGCTCTGTGCATCAACCCAACAGTTCCAGATTTGATCAAATGTGTGTGGGCAGTTCCTACTAGCATATGTCAATTGATACAGGGGAAGAGTATCATTAATAGCCTTTTCCATCCGCTCACAGTGGAGGTAAGGAAGACTTCCAATACAGAAGAATTTCCCTATGTGCATAATATGCCTTGTAGAACACAAAAAGTCATGTTTACCATGCTCCACTCCTTCCTGCAGGCCCAATAACTAAATGGTTGGATCAAATGGAAGTGAGAGACCACTGTATCCACCACTCCATTCCAATAATGTTGTATAGCCAGGCATGACCAAAAGACATGAAAATAAGTACCAACCTCTGTGCCACAGCGAGAGAAAATATCTGAGGTCCCAGGGTACATAAGATACACGATGGAGGAATTTCAGTTGAAGGAATTCATCCCTAGAAGAAATCATGCTTTTCAAGAAGTGAAGTATGCAGTCTTCCCAGTCGTCATCTGTAAGGGAAGGAATATCTGCCTGCCATTTGTTGTAAAGATCAGTAATTTTGGGCAAGTGCCGACAGTAGTTTAGAGAGATATTCTGAAGACAACAGCTGTTCAAAGGGGTCAGAGCGATTATCCGTGAAAGTTTTTATACAGGAATCACTCAAGCTGACTATTCCAATTAATATATCATGAATCTTCAGTTCAGTGTCCGTCCCTAAGCCCAAGAAGGAGTTTTGGCCTTGGTAGAGGTGGACAAAGGAGGTGCTGTCCCAGCGTAAAAAGCTTACATGTTTTGTTCCTCAAATGGCGGAACTACGTCAGAAGTTTGAGTGATTCCTGTATGGACTTTCATGGATAATCGCTAATCTACAACAGACACTATGGACATGGATTTATCTACTCTGTTGGATCATTACTGATGTACATCAGACGCACTGATATATTGCTTCATCCCAGATGAGGAACCATCAGCTGGACAACTATGGTTAGTGCACATATACTGACAGATTTAATCTCGCCTCACATTGGAGAGATCTCTGCACAACCAACCACCAGTAAGTAACCTTAACAGCCCTATACATAGTATCATTGCTATGAACATGCACGGTCAGATTAAGGTTCAATATCTGTTCCTGGGTCAGAAGATGCCACTACATGTCACATTATAGTGCTCCGGCACACAGATCTATGGTGGTATTTGGAGAGAAGTGGCGTGGAATCCAGAGGAGGGGAAGTAATCATCATTAAAGAGACCCTGGCAGGGAATTGGCCATCTGTTGATATTGATCTGTGCACAGATCCTTTGCTCTGGTAAGCGGCAGCGATTACTAGTGGTGGTGGAATCTCTGTCTATCGAATACCAGGCACTATTCCAAGGGTGTTTTTAGAGTTTGAAGTCACCAGTGAGAAGACCCCTGTTTGCTGTCCTTTGCTTACACGATCTTTATACTCTATTGATTGCAATAATTATCCACAGGACTGAACTTTCTTCTTCTCCCTTTTTTTTCAGCATTTTTCAGCATTTTCGATTAGTTATCAATCAATTTTAGTGGTTGTGATTTTTTATTGGTTGGGATTTGTTATTTTATTCAATTCACCATCATTGGTGGTTGAAACATTTTTGTATAGGAGTTATTTTTGGTCACACCTTATGTTTATGCAAGTTTGGTGTTTAATTCAAACGTTGCGCAGCTTTATCATTTTTATTATTGTTTACTGTGTGTGTCTCACTTTTAAGTTGCAGCATTTGTAGGGATTTTTAGATTACATTCACGTTTTATTATGTGGAATTAGATCTACACATAGACAGCGCAGTATATTAAATTTTTTTATGATTCATTGCTATGAACTGTCTATTGGATATACCTGCATGCTGCGGGAACCTCAGCATTTGGTTATTTTAAATATACCTGTGATTTTGTTCCTATCTGAGTGATTCTACACTTGATCTATTCTGGATTGCAGTGCCTTATGATCCATTCAGTTTATCCCTGTGTCTTATATTGTTCAATCACTCATATGCTGCTGCTTGGATGAAAACAGGAGGAATCGTTTATGGCTGAGGATATACACATATTATTGTGAGGAGCATATTGTTCTCCCGTATTTTTCTGGATTGTTACTTTTTATCCTGTTGTATATATTTTTTCTCCATGAACATTTTTTCTTGCCCCTGACTGATTGACCGACAATTAGGGAATAATAGATATTTATACATATACTGTTTCATTCCTTTTGATTGCAGCTACCACTTTATTCCACTAACGGAACAGTGTGAATACGATCTGTATTTACAGAATCACACTGTCCGTCTCAGGAATTTTACGGTTCAGGTCTCGCCCTAGGTGGCTTGGGTAATACCAGGTGCTTATAGGGGGTGCCACATATCGGTGAAGGGAGGGATCTACGGACTGCCTGTTTCACTCTCCTCTCTATGAGAGGAGACAAATGTTTACATGGTTTATTGGTTTTATTTATCTGGGTGGGTTATAGATCACGGGCGAGAAACACCCCCTTTTTAGGGATTTCTCCTCTGATCTATTAATAGGGGATCCGGGGATACATCTGTTACCTTTTTGTACTTTGCTTTTATATAGCTAATAAATTGATAGTAGTTTAACTCTATAGGGTGTGTTTTGATCATTTTTGTTTGTTATTTTTCATGCCTGTTATAGTATTTTTGATTACACCCCCCGTAATTGATTCGGTGAGTGCTACTTTTATCTACAATTCACAGGATTCCCATTTCTTCATATTTTTGCATATAGAGTATGTGTCATCTGCCACATATTGAGCTCTAGCTTGCTTCCAAACAAGAGTTATTTTTATTTGAGTAGTAAGAGCAGGGCTAGCCTGGGGTCCTCGAAAGGGCAAATTACTGAGGGTTGCATAGGAGCCAAGTAACGCGGCCTCAAGTGTAACAGCAGTGTTGTCCCTGGGTTGCGCAAACCACCATCGAATCATCACAAGGATGGCCGCCCAGTAATATAGCACAAAATTCAGGAGCGCTAAGCCATTACAGTCAAGAGGAACGTACAAAGTTGACTTGGCTGTTCTAGGAAGACGTCTGGCCCATAGTAAGGTGGTAATTGTTTTTTCCAATTTAGCAAAAAATTACTTAGGTATAGGTATAGGGGGTTGAGGAAAAAAGTACAGAAGGTAAAAATAATCAGATTTGCCCTAATAGTACTAAGAGGAAGAGTTGTAGAGCATTTTCTAACAAAATTGTAAAGCAGTGAGAGAAGAAGATTATCTGTTATATAGCAGGAAAGATTATGTTGAACCTACGCCCAGGTAAGGAAATTTAGTCACAACCTTAAGTGGAGCAAAAAAGATTGCGGGTATGGGTCCCGGAGTAATAGTAATGGGAAACATCCAGTGCCGAAGGTGTCAATAATTGCCAGGGCAGAGCGAGAAGGCCCAAATCTCCTAGATATAGCAGGGTGTCGTCAGCCTACAGTGATATTCTTTCTTCCCAGGTACTCACAGGTAGTCCCTGCAGTGACGTCGCCGAACGGAAAAGACACGCAAGGGGTTCAAGCGCTAAGGCAGAGAGCCCCGGGGAAAGGGGCAACTCTGCTTAGTAGCCCTAAGCAGTGGATTGGGAGGGGACATCATAGAATGGGGGCGGACACGGGCAGTTGGAGTGTGATAAAGGGAATGGACCCATGAAATGAAATTGTGGCAACAAAGATCTTATTTTTAAAGGTTTTCCTTATGAAAATCTAAATATTTAAATTAGAAAAATTTAATAGTATTTTGACAAATCTTAGGAGCATGTAAAAAAGCAGTGAATATGACATTCACCAGTTATTCACTGCAGGTCACCATTTGTAAATGTTTGGTGAATGTCACATAAAAGGTTGCCCCTTAGTCTGGAAAGCTTCCATCTCCGAGAAGGGGTTACTTCAGTTCCAGGTTTATAACCCTTAATATTACATAGGTGTGTAAAGAGGGAAAAAACATACCTTTGATTCTAATCTGTTATAAAACACCTAATCAAGTTTCATCTCAGGACACTATACAAACTATATGCTGTTACTGGAATGGCTATTCAGACCTCTGAAATTGTTAGCCTGCCATCAATAGGAATGTTTATTTATTTATTACAGGTACTTACAGTACCTTGAAAAAGTGTTCATATCCCTTGAAATTTTCCAAATTTTTTCATATTACAACCAATTTTTACAGGTTTTCTTTATGAAAATCTAAATATTTTAATTAGAAAAATTGAATAGTAGTCTCACAAATCTTAGGAGCATGTGAATAAGGCAGTGAATATGACATTCACCAGTTATTCACCGCAGGTCACCATTTGTAAATGTTTGGTGAATGTCACATTAACGGTTTTAAAAAAATATGCCCCTAAGTCTGGAAGGACACTATACAATCTATCTGCTGTTACTGGAATGGCTATTCAGACCTCTGAAATTGTTAGCTTACCACCAATAGGAATGTTTATTTATTACAGGTACTTACGGTGGCTTGAAAAAGTATTCATATCACTTGAAATTTTCCAAATTTTTCATGTTACAGCCAAAAATGTCAAAATATTTTATGTGATAGACCAACACAAAGTGGCACATAATTGTGAAGTGGTAGAAAAATGACAAATGGTTTTCCAAATTTTTTACAAATAAACATCTGAAAAGTGTGGCGTGCATTTGTATTCAGCCCCTTTTACTCTGATACCCCTAACTAAAATCACCTAATTAGTAAATTGAGTCCACCTGTGTGTAATTAAATCTCAGTATAAATATAGCTGTTTTGTGAAGCCCTCATAGGTTTGTTAGAGAACCTTAGTGAACAAACAGCAATATGAAGGCCAAGGAACACACCAGACAGGTCAGGGATAAAGTTGTGGAGAAGTTTAAAGCAGGGTTAGGTTATAAAAAGATATCCTAAGCTCTGAACATCTCACGGAGCACTGTTTAATCCATCGTCCGAAAATGGAAAGAGTATGACAGAACTGCAAACCTATCAAGACATGGCGTCCACCTAAACTGACAGGCCGGGCAAGGAGAGCATTAATCAGAGAAGCAGCCAAAAGGCTGGAGGAGCTGCAGAAATTCACAGCTCAGGTGGGATAATCTATCTACAGGACAACTATTAATCAAGCACTCCACAAATCTGGCATTTATGGAAGAGTGGCAAGAAGAAAGCCATTGTTGAAAGAAAGCCATAAGAAGTCCTGTTTTCAGTTTGTGAGAAGCCATGTGGGGGACATTGCAAACATGTGGAAGAAGGTGCTCTGGTCAGATGAGACCAAAATTTAACTTTTTGGCCTAAAAACGCTAAGTGTGATGGAAAACTAACACTGCACATCACCCTGAACACACCATGCCCACCGTGAAACATGGTGGTGGCAGCATCATTCTGTGGGGATGCTTTTTTTCAGCAGGGACAGGAAGCTGGTCACAGTTGATGGAAAGATGGATCGAGCCAAATACTGTGGAATCTTAGAAGAAAACCTGTTAAGCCTTGTACACGCGATCGGATTTCCTATGGTTTTTAAACCAATGGATTTTTCCATCGGAAAACCGATGAAGCTGACTGCCATCAGTCTTGCCCACACATCATCAGTCAAAAAACCGACCGTTCCAAACGCGGTGACGTAAAACACTCCGTTGAGCCGAGAAAAATGAAGTTCAATGCTTCTGAGCATGCGTCGACTTGATTCTGAGCATGTGTGGGTTTTTTAACCGATGGACTTGCCCATAGACAATCGGAATTTGCTATCGGTTTTTTATCCATCGGAAAAATTTAAAACATGTTCTATTTTTTGACACCGATGGAAAAAAGACCGATGGGGCCCATACACGATCGGTTTGTCCGATGAAAAAAATCCATCGGACTATTTTCATCTGTAAAACCGATCGTGTGTACGCTGCTTTAGAGTCTGCAAAAGACTTGAGACTGGGGCGGAGGTTCACCTTCCAGCAGGACAACGACCCTAAACATACAGCCAGCGCTACAATGGAATGGTTTAGATCAAAGCCTATTCATGTGTTAGAATGGCCCAGTCAAAGTCCAGACCTAAACCAAATTAAGAATCGGTGGCAGGACTTAAAAATCGCTGTTGACAGATGCTGTCCATCCAATCTGACAGAGCTTGAGCTATTTTGCAAAGAACAATGGGCAAAAATTTCACTCTCTAGATGTGCAAAGCTGGTAGAGACATGCACAAAAAGACTTGCAGCTGTAATTGCAGCGAAAGCTGGTTCTACAAAGTATTAACTTAAGGGGGCTGAATACAAATGCACGCCATACTTTTCACATATTTAGTTATAAAAAACATTTATCATTTGCCTTCCACGTCACAATTATGTGCCACTTTGTGTTGGTCTATTACATAAAATCCCAATAAAATGCATTTACATTTTTGGTTGTACCATGACAAAATGTGGAAAATTTCAAGGGGTATGAATAATTTTTCAAGGCATTGTACTAGGGCCAGTTTAGACAGGATGCAATTAACCTGCCAGCATGTCTTTGGAGTGTGGGAGGAAACCCATGCAAACTCTAGGCAGGCAATGTCGTGGTTGGGATTGGTTTTTCTTTTATGAATAACTGATTGGTATGTATTGACAGATTGATTGATAAAGCGCGGAAAATAATATTTGATCCCCTGCAGTATTTGTAAGCCTCGCTCTGAAGAATCTAGCTTGACTAATGAAACTTGTCAGCGTGACATTATTATCACAGATGGTGTGATGCTTTGATCCAGACTACGGCCACTTGACTTGCCTTGTAAGCTCCAACTACCAAGCAGGGCCTTCAGCTGGCATGACAGAAGGAGTGTGGACGCGGTGACTGACTTGCTGTGGAAAAAGATCCCGGAGTTAACCGGTAGATCTTTGGGTGCTATCATGGACTGGTGGGATTTATTGGACTATCTACCTGCACCTGCTTAAACCCAACCTCCACCCCATCTCCCTGTGGCACATCCTTATTATATGCTGCTTCCATCTGCGGAAATTCACTGCCTGTCTGCTTTGATATGTACCAGCTCAACTTTCCATCTATTTTGCACTGAGTTTGCTGCCTTCAATGTGATCTTCATTGAAATCTGTCCGAGGATCTAACCCAGTACCTTCTACCTGCTTCAGTACAGAACTATGTCTCTTCTTTTTCACACACACTTCCCCCAAGTTGCTGAATAACTTCATCTCCGATTCCTGGACTGTGTTATCGCTATACTGACAGGTTCACTTTCCTAGTGCCAAACTGAACCTGGGACTGGTTTTTAATTTTTCATCTACCAGCGATATTTCCTTTATTGGATACCTGATGTGTGATAGTGTATGTGTTAGCATGAAGGCGTTGAGCAGGGTGGTTGTAAGTCAGTTACTGACAATGTTGTACATTTTTACTATAAAATGGTGAAGGTAATTGTAGTTTTATGTATGTTTATGTAATAAAGCAATTTGTACTTTTTCTTAAACCTGCTTACTCCTCATTGATGATCCTCTTGAGTCTTTTCCTCATCTTATTATATGCTGCTTATAGTCTAGAAGAGTTAATAGTTCTTAACTGAACGTAGACGGGTGTCCCAGCTGTGGGTTTAGCTGGAAGTAATTTCTTCCCACACATATGTACGGAGGTGTAGCTCATTAAGCCCCCCTTCTTTTTGTTTAGATTTTGTAAGTTTGCCCACTTACAAGTGAATGAGGGGTCTAATTTTTACCATTGGTGTATTTTAAATGATAGAGACAGAATATCAACCAAAAATCCAGAAAAAACACAATACAAATGTTATAAATTGAATTGCAGTTCAATGAGTAAAAAAAGTATTTGATCCCCTACCAACCAACATTAATCCTGGCTCCCAGAGACTGGCTACAGTATGTGCTCATGTGGTACACAGATTAGTCCTGTCAATTTATGAATGTGCTCTTAACGACAACTCGTTATGTATATAAGACACCTGTCTACAGAATCTCTTACTTCCATTCAAACCCACCATTATGGGCAAGACCAAAGAGCTGTTAAAGGACATCAGGGACAAGATTGTAGACCTGCACAAGGCTGGAACGGGCTGCAAGACCATCAGCAAGAAGCTTAGTGAGGAGGAGACAACTGTCTGAGCGATTATTCTCAAATGGAAGAAATACAAAATAACCATCAATCACCCTCATTCTGGAGCTTCATGGTGTAAGGATGATCATGAGAAAAGTGAGGAATCAGCCCAGAACTACACGGGAGGAGCTTGTGAATGATCTCAAGGCAGTTGGTACCACAGTCACCAAACAAACAAACCATTGGTAACACAATACGCCACCATGGATTGAAATCCTGAACGCCCGGAAGGTCCACCTCCTCAAGAAGGCACATGTACAGGTGGGTTAGGGATAAAAACAATGGGCGTCTTGTTGACCAATAGGAGTCCCCCTAAGGAAGTCACGTGACCCTGTGATGTAACGCGTAGGGGGGGACATGGTGGAACAAGACGCTGAGTTACCTATTGGCATAACATGAAGTTGTTGTCACAGAGCATTGTATTTAAACACGCTGTACATAGTTGATGCACTGGAGCACCTTATACATGTGAGTGCAATACATATATTTTAATAAAGTCAAGTTTTTTAAACCGTTATAAGCACTATGTGGCGCTCTTTCATTCTTGCATGCACCGGTTAAAAACTTCCATTTGGAGACATACACAGACAGATTGGAAGGAGAAAATACATCTCATTAGTCCTGGTAGATTAAACAGCCTTATCTGACCAAACTTGGTTGTGAGGTCACATAAATTGGGATGAGCAAATACACGAGGGGGGAGCACTGGGGTGCATGTTTCATTCATATGAATGATAAGATTTAAAGAAGATTATCAAAGTATCATTACTCTTTCGTCCATGGACCGACACAGCTTCTCTATTGACAAAGTGGGTATTATCCATTAATTAGGAGTGACTAGGCAGAAAAACTTGTAAAAAGTGTTGCATCACACCTTCTACAGTACCGCCCAGGGGGCGGACCCTCTGGGTATAACCTCTCAGTCTGCATCTCGCAGATCAGTATTTTTCTGTCTAGCAAGGAGTAGGACATGGCTCCCTTCGGGCCCATTGGTCCGGGGGAAAATATATATATATATATTTTTTTTTTTTCATTTGTTGTTTCCTGCGATCTTCGATCAACTGCCGACTGTGTGACAGGCTGGATCCTCGATCCTTGTAGTCTCCCCAGTTTCGGCCATCGAGCGTGTGCCGACCCTAGCTACGCGCTGGGTTTTCCACGACATGCCCGTCGCTCCACGGGTGGCCGGTGAGCCTACGCTCCAGGGCCTGCATCGGACCGCTCAGCTTCGGCTGACCTTACGGCCGAGTCGCAGCAGCCTGGCCGGTGAGCTTACGCTCCAAGGCTTGCATCGGACCGCTCAGCTTCGGCTAACCTTATGGCCGAGTCGCAGCAGCCTGTCTGGTGAGCGTCACGCTCCAGGGCATACATATGATCGTCCCTTTTGGGTCCAATCACAGCATGCCTGGCCAACAGTCACCTTCCGTGCGCGATGATCTGTTTGGAATGTCTTCCAGCATAATTCATGCAGGATAGGTAAGTAAAACTCCCCTGCCTCGGCTGGGTGATTTAGCTGGACATTCCTGGAGAGATCAAGTAAGTGGTTGTGGCCCCTTTCTTCCCTCTCTCCCTGCCTTTCCCTCCTCCCTGGGCTTCTAGCTAAAGGTTGCTGGGTGCTGGGGGTCACCTAAGGGGTCCCACTGGAGCGGGGCTGGCTGTAACTAACATTTAAAAGAAATGTCATTTCTGCGTACCTGTGTGTGTGTGTCCTTCCTCCTCCATGCTGTCGGCGGCCATTTTGAGGTGGTCCATGCCAAGTTTGGCCTCTTGTGACTGCCCGGCGGCCATCTTCCTGTGGTTCGGCCACACCCACTGGCCCCTATCAGGTGATCGGCGGCCATGTTTGTCCACCCTGTATGTATAGATTGCCATTCGGCGGCCATCTTTTTGTGGGCTACGGCTGCTTGACCTCTATCTTCGGCTCCGCGGCCATTTTCTTGGAGCCCACATTATCTTCCATACAGACGTTTTTGGCAGCCATTTTGCGAGAGCCTCCGGCCTCTAGGGTGCATTACACTGGCGCGAAAATTCACACAGGAAGTGCTGATAAAAGAAGCAGACTGACACAGCAGGGGGACAGCATCACAGACGCAGCACATGGCAGCATAGCAGTACCTATCCAGGGTGGTGAGTCCTCTGGGTGACCCAGCCTCTCTGCAGCACAGGAGGGTGGCCTATTGATATCTTGCCTGGAGCCCTGTGGGTGTCAGCGTGTGGTCAGCATGGCATCTGAGCCAGATGTCTTCTCCCCTGAAACACCAGATTTAGCAGCTGGTGTCCCTGAGGTGTCTATGGACGCTATGTCGGCAATCCTAGAGGCGTTTGCTGCCAGGGTGGAAGCAGCACACGGGAATACAGGGGGTAATAAACGCCCCCGTCCCCTGCAATCTTCTGGGGATATTTCTGATGCAGAACCAGGTCCAGCTACGGCTCATGGCCCAGATTTTGATGCATCAGAGACTGCAGACCGTGACCGATCGGACAGTGAGGATGACTCCAAGTCCAGGTCAGTACGCGAGACGGCTTTGGTATCTGACCTTATTACTGCAGTGCGGGATACGCTAAAGTTGGAAAATACTGCAGAAGTAGCAGATACTCCAGTCCCCTTTGGGTTTCGTAAATCTGCCCGCACTGCTAAGGTGTTCCCTTGTGTGTCTTATTTTGACAAACTCTTATACAAGGAATGGGAGAACCCACTGAGGGTCTTTACAGCCCCAAAGAGGTTTGCAGTACGGTACCCCTTTGAGGAGAGTTTTCTGAAGATATGGACCTCTCCCCCTATAGTGGACCCTTCGGTGTCCAGACTTAATAGAGCCACCACTATTCCAGTAGAAGGGGCTCCGGTTTTCAAGGACCCTGTGGATAAGAAGGCTGAAGCACTCGGTCGCTACCTATACTCAGTGGTAGGCTCGGCAGTACGCCCGGCATTGGCGGGGGCCCTAGTGTCTCAGACACTTACTGAATGGGCAAAATTGCTACTCCAGGGGTTAAAGGAGCGAGATGCTCCTCCTAATGAGATAACTTTGGCCGACCAGTTGGTCCAGAGCCTTAAGTTTGTCTGCGAGTCAGACATGGATACTATTCCCCTGCTGTCAAGAGCTTCGGTTTATGCAGTAGCAATACGCCGCCTGATCTGGCTAAAGGGCTGGTCTGCGGACCAGACTTCCAAGAAAGCCCTGTTGGATCTGCCTTTTAAGGGCGACAGACTTTTTGGGGCTTCTCTGGATGACATCATCAAGGATGTCACAGGAGGTAAAAGCACTTTGCTTCCCCAAACTAGCAAGGGTTAAGGGGCCACGCAAGCGTTTTTTCGCCCCCTTAAGGCGACAGGGAAAAGACCCCAGGCCGATAAAGCGCCTGCCCAAGGACAAAAGCGTCCTTGGTCCCGCAGACCCAACAAGCCTGCGGACAAATCTGCGTCCACATGAAGGTCCGCCCCCACCCAGCTCTCGGGTGGGGGGACGTCTTCGCAAATTCACGACTCAGTGGACTGCTCTAGTCTCCGACAGGTGGATTTGCGAAGTAATCTCCTCAGGCTACAAGATAGAATTTCTCTCTTGTCCACCAGACAGATTCATCACCTCCAATCTCCAGCTACTACCGACCCGTCGGGAGGCCCTGTATGGGGCGGTCCAGGGTCTACTGGAACGCGGGGTAGTTATTCCAGTTCCAGAACAGGAACGGGGTCAGGGTTTTTACTCAAATCTGTTCATTGTGCCGAAGAAGGAGGGGGTTCGGCCAATCTTGGATCTCAGAGCCCTCAATTGCTTTGTGAAAGTACAAAGATTTCGGATGGAGTCAGTTTGATCTGTAGTCACGGCTCTCCATCCGGGGGACTTTCTGGCCTCCTTGGACATCAAGGACGCATACCTGCATGTCCCCATATACTCCAGACACCAGAGGTTTCTGCGATTTGCTATCGGGAAGAACCACTACCAGTTTGTGGCCCTCCCGTTTGGCCTTGCCTCAGCACCCAGGACGTTCACCAAGGTGCTCGCTCCGATTCTGGCACTTCTAAGACAGCGGGGTATCGCTATCACAGGTTACTTGGACGACCTTCTGCTGAAGGCCCCTTCAAGCTCAGAATTAGAGGTAAGCGTGTCCATTACCTGTCAGACTCTTCGAGATTGTGGTTGGATACTAAACACGCAAAAGTCAGTATTGGTGCCCACTCAACGCCTAGTGTACCTGGGGTTGATTCTGGATTCCTCAGAGGCAAAGGTATTCCTCCCTGTGGAGAAGTTGCAGACCCTCCGAGCTGCAGTACGGCAGCTGACTTCCAGGAATTGGTCGTCACTCCGTTTTTGCATGCGAGTGTTGGGCCTCATGGTAGCCTCCTTCGAGGCGGTCCCATATGCTCAATACCACACTCGAGTGTTACAGAAGGAAGTTCTGTCCAGATGGAACAGATGCCCTTCATCTCTGGATTATCAAATCCGAGTGAGCCACCTAGTCAGGAGATCCCTGGTATGGTGGCTGACAGCACCGGCTCTAAGGGCCGGGAAGTCATTTCTTCCGGTTTACTGGATAGTGATCACGACGGACGCCAGCCTTACAGGTTGGGGGGGAGTCTGGGGTGTCCAGTCGGCGCAAGGTCGCTGGACCCCAGAGGAAGCCCTCCTGCCGATCAATGTCCTGGAGATCCGGGCGATCAAGCTGTGCCTCTTCAAATGGTCTCAGAGACTGCAAGGGCGTCCAGTCAGGATCCAGTCAGACAACGCCACAGCGGTGGCATATGTCAATCATCAAGGAGGAACAAGAAGCTCAGCTGCAGCATCGGAGGTGTCTCGCATCCTGAAGTGGGCAGAGAAGAGCGTACCGGCACTATCGGCCGTGTACATTCTGGGTGTGGAATACTGGCAGGCGGACTACCTGAGCCGCCAGATGCTGGACCAGGGAGAATGGTCCTTACACCCGGAGGTGTTCCAACTCCTCTGCCAAAGATGGGGCACACCAGACGTAGATCTTCTGGCTTCCCGACTCAATCGGAAGGTATTGAGATTTGTGGCCCGGTCAAGAGACCCATGGGCAGACGCAAGGGACGCGTTGGTAGCATCGTGGGGTCAGTATCGGCTAATCTATGCCTTCCCTCCCTTAAGGCTTCTTCCTCTTCTGCTCCGCAGAGTGGAGGTAGAGGGAATTCCAATGATCCTAATCGCTCCAGATTGGCCTCAGCGTCCTTGGTACGCCGATCTAGTACGTCTGGTAGCAGACGTCCCCTGGCGCCTACCACTACGGAAGGACCTGCTATCGCAAGGTCCCATATTCCATCTTGCTTTACAGTCATTGGCTTTAACGGCATGGCTGTTGAGAACCAGGTACTGAGAGACCGGGGCCTGTCAGACTCAGTAATCTCTACTATGAGAAGTGCTCGAAAACCGTCCTCTAGGAAGGTTTATCACCGCACTTGGAGGGCCTACATCTCCATGTGTGAGGAAATGAAATGGCATCCGCGTACCTATTTGGTTTCCAGAATCCTGCTGTTTTTACAGCATGGGGTGGACCAAAGGCTTGCCCTAAGTACGATTAAGGGTCAGATATCTGCCCTGGCTGTCTTTTTTCAGCGACCCCTGGCGACTCACTCTCTCGTGAGTACATTTGTGCAGGGGGTTCGACATGTGGCCCCTCCGGTCCGTCCCCCGTTACCTCCGTGGGACTTGAACCTGGTCCTCTTGGTGCTTCAGAAGGCACCGTTTGAGAAGATTAAAGATATTCCCCTGTTGACACTTTCTCAGAAAGTGGTCTTTTTGGTGGCTGTTACGTCAGTTAGACGAGTCTCTGAGCTGGCAGCCTTGTCCTGCAAGGCTCCCTATTTGATTTTCCACAAGGATAAGGTGGTGCTGCGGCCGCAGCCTTCCTTTCTTCTGAAAGTCGTTTCGGCTTTTCATCTCAACGAAGACATTGTACTTCCATCCTTGTGTCCTCAGCCGTCGAATCCTAAGGAGTCGGCGTTGCATTTCTTGGACATTGTCCGAGCTTTGAGAGTATACCTATCTGCTACTTCCCTGTTCCGGAAGTCAGACTCACTGTTTGTTTCGGTGGCTGGTCCCAAGAAGGGCCAAGCAGTCTCGTCGGCCACCATCTCTGGGTGGATCCGACAGATAGTAATCCAGGCTTACGCCTTAAAGGGTCAGGCGCCCCCCTTTCCTGTCACGGCGCATTCGACCAGGGCAATAGGTGCCTCTTGGGCTTTCCGACATCAAGCGTCTGTTTCCCAACTATGTAAAGCGGCGACTTGGTCGTCCGCTCACACTTTCACAAAATTCTACAAAGTTGATGTAGGTGCATCTTCGGATGCCTCTTTCGGCGCAAGGTTTTGCAAGCGGCTGTTTAGAGTTGCAACTCCTCCGTTGGAGGAGTGCTGTTTTGTGTTTTGGGGTGAAGTTTGTTTTTATGCTGTTACCACCCCTCGTTTTTTTCTCTGACACTGCTTTGGGACGTCCCACTTTGTCAATAGAGAAGCTGTGTCGGTCCAATGGACGAAAGAGTAAATAGGATTTTTTACTCACCGTAAAATCCCTTTCTCTGAGTCCATGGACCGACACAGCACCCACCCCTCCTTTTAAGTTTGTACTGCTTTTTGACGAACTGATCTGCGAGATGCAGACTGAGAGGTTATACCCAGAGGGTCCGCCCCCTGGGCGGTACTGTAGAAGGTGTGATGCAACACTTTTTACAAGTTTTTCTGCCTAGTCACTCCTAATTAATGGATAATACCCACTTTGTCAATAGAGAAGCTGTGTCGGTCCATGGACTCAGAGAAAGGGATTTTACGGTGAGTAAAAAATCCTATTTTTGCACAGAAGCTATCTTATGATTTAAATATTGGACTTTTATTCACAATATATACAGTTGTGCTCATACGTTTACATACCCTGGCAGAATTTATGATTTCTTGGCCATTTTTCAGAGAATATGAATGATAAACAAAAACTTTTCTTTCACTCATGGTTAGTGTTTGGCTGAAACCATTTATTATCAATCAACTGTGTTTACTCTTTTTAAATCATAATGGCAACAGAAACTACCCAAAGGACCCTGATCAAAAGATTACATACCCTGGTGATTTTGGCCTGATAACATGCACACAAGTTGACACAAAGGGGTTTGAATGGCTATTAAAGGTAACCATCCTCATCTGTTATCTGTTTGCTTGTAATTAGTGTGTGTGTATATAAAAAGGTCAATAAGTTTCTGTACTCCTGACAGACCCTTGCATCTTTCATCCAGTGCTGCACTGACATTTCTGGATTCTGAGTCATGGGGAAAGCAAAAGAATTGTCAAAGGATCTGCGGGAAAAGATAGTTGAAGTGTATAAAACAGGAAAGGGATCTAAAAAAATATCTAAGGAATTGAGAATGCCAATCAGAGGGGTTCAAACTCTAATCAAGAAGTGGAAAATGAGGGGTTCTGTTGAAACCAAACAACGGTCAGGTAGACCAACTACAATTTCAGCCACAACTGCCAGGAAAATTGTTCAGGATGCAGAGAAAACCCCACAAATAACTTCAGGTGAAATTCAGGACTCTGTGGTTTGGCTGTTTCAAGATGCACAATAAGGAGGCACTTGAAGAAAGATTGGCTGCAGAAGAAAGAAAGAGTCGCCAGAAGAAAGCCTTTAAATGCCACAAAGTATCCCACTTACAATACGCCAAACAGCACAGAGATCGAGACAAGCCTCAAACCTTCTGGCACAAAGTCATTTGGAGTGATAAGACCAAAAATTTAGCTTTTTGGCCACAACCATAAATGCTACATTTGGATCGGAGTCAACAAGGCCTATGATGAAAGGTACACCATTCCTTCTGTGAAACACTGAGGTGGATCGCTAATGTTTTGGGGATGTGTGACCTACAAAGGCACTGGAAATTTGGTCAAAATTGATGGCAAGATGAAATGTTATCAAAAAATACTGGAGGAACATTTGCATTCATCAGCCAGGGAGCTGCACATGGGATGTACTTGGACATTCCAACATGACAATGATCCAAAGCACAAGGCCAAGTCGGCCTGTCATTGGCTACAGCAGAATAAAGTGAAGGTTCTGGAGTGGCCATCTCAGTCTCCTGACCTCAATATCATTGAGCCACTCTGGGGAGATCTCAAACGTGCAGTTCATGCAAGACAGCCCAATAATTTACAGGAACTGGAGACTTTTTGACAAGAGGAATGGGCAGCTTTTTACCATCTGAGAAGATAAAGAGCCTCATCCACAATTACCACAAAATACTTCAAGCTGTCATTGATGAGGGGGCAATACATGGTATTAAGAACTGGGGAATGTAAACTTTTGATCAGGGTCATTTGAGTAGTTTCTGTTGCCATTATGATTTAAAGCTTAACCACAGTTGATTGATAATAAATGGCTTCAGCCAAACACTACCCAGTTTTTGTCTCATCATTCATATTCTCTGAAAAATGGCCAAGAAATCATGTATTCTGCCAGGGTATGTAAACTTTTAAGCACAACTATAGGTCATTCACAATATCTTTACAGTTTATTATATGCATTGATAAGCTCTTTATTTGTCAAGATGAAGTCAATATCACTGATTTTATATTTTGATGACATATGAACTGCAATATTTAGTGCCACTGTTTGTTTTTAACATGTACAGGCCTGTCTGAAGTTTGCCAATGAACATCGAAATGATTCAGAGAAGAATTGGGAGAAGGTGCTGTGGTCAGATGAGACCAAAATTGAGCTCTTTGGCATTAACTCGATTCGTCATGTTTGGAGGATGAAAAATGCTGACTATGACCCTAAGAACACCATCCCTACAGTCAAGCAGGGTGGTGGAAACATTATGTTTTGGGGCTGTTTCTCTGCTAAAGGTATAGGCTGACTTTGCCGCATTGAGGGGCAAATAGACAGGACCATGTATAGTAAAATCTTGGATGAGAACCTCCTTCCCTCAGCCAGAACACTGAAGATGCGTCGTAGATGGGTCTTCCAGCATGACAATGACCCAAAACATACCGCAACGGGGACCAAGGAGTGTCTCAAGAAGAACATTAAGGTCATGAAGTGGCCTAGCCAGTCACTAGACCCTAATCCTATAGAAAATCTATGGAGGGAGCTGAAACTTTAAGTTGCCAAGTGACAGCCAGGGAACCTTAAGGATTTCAAGAAAATCTGTAAAGAAGAGTGGACCAAAATCCCTCCTGAGATGTGTGCAAACCTGGTAACCAACTACATGAAACGTCTTACCTCTGTTTTCCAACAAAGGTTTCTCCACCAAGTACTAAGTCAAGTTTTGCTTGAGGGTCAAATGCTCATTTTACTCATTGAACTGCAACTCAATTAATAACATTTGTATCACGTGTTTTTTCTGGATTTTTGGTTAATATTCTGTCTCTATCATTTAAAATACACCTATGATAAAACTTATAGGCCCTTTATTTCTATGTAAGTGGGCAAACTTACAAAATCTGCAGGGGATCAAATAATTATTTTCCCCACTGTAGGGTATTGACATATCTGTAGTGATCTCATATAGTCCACAGATGACGTGAAGTAATATTGTGGTGTCCAGTTGATAATTGATGTTTAAGTATTATAATGATGATATAAGTTATGTTTCCGCAGCAACACCCAAGTTCTCCAGAGAATGCACTTTAATTGACTTCCAATACAGAACAAAGTCCAATACTTGCACAGATGACAACGGATCCAACAGAGTATATATATATAATTTAGAGTCCCATATCTCCTAGATCAATCCTAGCTAGACCTGTGCCTTCCTATCCATGCAGACTAACAAGACTGGAGTAGACTGAATGCCAGCTTGAATGTCCCAAATACTGGTCTGACACTGGGGGGGGGGGGGGTTCTGCCAGGTCAACCAAATGTTTCCATGAATGAATACCCCCTCAAGTCTAATTACCATCAATAAATACTTCTAAACAATGTACCCTTTGAACTGTTCAATTAGGTAGGCTTGCATAAGATTAGCACATCAGAGTCATTATCTGTCCCCTCTGATATGTGTAGTAAACCTTGTTTGGCCACTAACCCCTTTGATCAACAAACACCCTTTGATATGTGTAATCTTGAATGCCTGTATGTAACACATATATATTGTGCCATACATATAACACAATATATAATACATACAGATATATAATATTACATATATATTATTATATATAATATTACAACATATACCCCCACTTGGGTCAGTTCTAACTACTAGAACTGACCCATAAATCAAGCAACACACATCATTATGATTTGAGGTACTGGATGCTTTACAATGGCTCATATGAAATATGAAGTTGAGACTGGTTACATCTCTCTTCATCAGTAGCTAAAATATTCCCATGAAACAGTTATTAAATATAACTTTAGACCATGGCTGGAAAAGGATTCGGTAAACATTCGTGGCCTGTATAGCTGTTGGGCCTTATTTCAAAGCTTGCTCTTTCTTGAGTAAATCACATCACGATCTTGAATATTGTGTAAACATTAGCTGATGTCACAGTCCATTCTAACTTCATCACATCTCTCACCATCTCACTGAAAGTAAAGCTTGGTATGCTTTGGGAGGTCCAATCCACATAAGTCCAGGATTCTCTCATCTCCAGGCTCAAAGTTTTCATTTTTAAAGATGCTTTTACCCAAACACCAGCAAATCCTGTAATTCTGCTTCCATCTTTATAGTAAGAAGAACCATCAATATACCAGCAGTCCCTTCCAAGGTCAAAAAGGTTTGGATACGGCAGTAAAAATTGACATCCATGAGTCCATCTTGCAAGCATTTTACAATTCACATCTGCTTCTTTCCATTTCCCATTTGAGCAATGATGACCTTTTTGTGTACCTGTCAAGTAATTTGTTGATTGCCAGCCACCATTTGCTTTAATTTGCTGTAGGCCGACCCCTCATTGCCTTCAATAGAGCAGTTTTCTTTTCATGAAAGGTAGAAAGGTCTTTGTCATCCATATATGTCATAGCCTTCAGCATATTATAAACAACTGATTCAACAATGTTTCAAATCATGACTGGAGTGATGAATTTCACTCACCCCTCTTATAAATTGAGGAAAACCACCAAACATACTATAATTTATGCTATGCCAAGCCATTGTGCAGCATCACCTCAGATGTCATATGTACAGATGTTATAAAATTATTTTAGGTTTAAATGCTTCGCTCTGGTTTTAAGATGAAGTTCAAGAAATAAAACATAATAAAATATATATATATATATATACCCGGTATATATCAGGGAAAGGGAGAAAATGAATAAATAGGGCGTTGGGAAAGTCCATTGAAAAAAAAAAAAGAAAAATGGAAAAATAAAATAAAAAATTTGAATGTTCAAGAAAAAAAAGTCCATTGCTTGATGAATATTGAGAGTGTCCCTGAATTCTTTACAATTCCTTGTATATTGTCTATTCAGCATTTCTCCCCCACTAGCCAACTTTTGTTCACATTCAAACGATTGACTTCCGGGAATCTGAAAGACAAAAGCGCTCAGACAAAAACTCATTAGCAAAAGTCCTTAAACGTTTTTTTTTAACCACTTAACCACTTAAGCCCCGGACCATTACGCAGCTTAATGACCAGAGGTGATTTCACAATTTGGCACTGCACTACTGTCACGTACCTGACGGTGACGAGCCCGGTTAGCAGAGGGAGGCCTCCCTTACGGCTCCCACCGGCGGCCCCTGGTGGTATAACAGGAAGCACGGAGGTGGAAGGGGTACGAGTGCCTGGCAGGATCAAGAGCTACCGCAGGTGATCAGGAACCAGCAGGTGAGGAGGCAGGAACCAGGAACTACAGCAGGTGAGTGGACAGGAACCAGGAACTACAGCAGGTGAGTGGACAGGAACCAGGAACTCAGAAGATGACCCGGACCGGGAGGCACAGCAGGTAGACTGGAACCACTGGGCAGCAGCAGGTGAACAGGAACCAGCAGATGAGCAGACAGGAACCAGCAGATGAGCAGACAGGAACCAGGAACTCAGCAGATGACCCGGACCGGGAGGCACAGCAGGTAAACTGGAACCACTAGGCAGCAGCAGGTGAACAGGAACCAGCAGATGAGCAGACAGGAACCAGCAGATGAGCAGACAGGAACCAGCAGATGAGCAGACAGGAACCAGGAACTCAGCAGATGACCCGGACCGGGAGGCACAGCAGGTAAACTGGAACCACTAGGCAGCAGCAGGTGAACAGGAACCAGCATATGAGCAGACAGGAACCAGCAGATGAGCAGACAGGAACCAGCAGATGAGCAGACAGGAACCAGCAGATGAGCAGACAGGAACCAGCAGATGACCTGGACCGGGAGGCACAGCAGGTAAACTGGAACCACTAGGCAGCAGCAGGTGAACAAGAGCCAAGGTCAGGCAGGATCGTCAGACAAGCCGGGGTCGGGTAAACTGGCAGGCAGCGAGGCACAAAAGGATCAGGCAATACCGAAGTCAGAAAACAGGCCGATGGTCAGGTACAGGCAGATAGCAGGAGGGTCACAGGAAGCCGGGTCAGATACAGGTAAACAAGGCAGATCAGGTCACTTGGGATAAACGCTGTAGAGCAGACAGCAGGGACTGTCTGCAAGTGAGGAGTTTAAATAGCCCTTCGGGCGTCACCTGCGGGAGCGGGAACCAGGAAGTCCAGGGCGTCTGTTCCTGACAGGGTTTCCATGACATTGCCCCCCCCAAGGGGCAGCCTCCGGATGCCCCTAGGAGAAAACTTCTCGGGGTGAGACCTCCTGAAGGCTTGTATCAGGTCTTTGGCGTGAATGTTCTCTTCGGGTTCCCAGGAGTTCTCCTCTGGTCCGTAACCCTTCCATTTTATAAAAAATTGACTCTGGCTATTTCTTCTTCGTGCGTCTAAAATAGCTTCTACCTCGAATTCCTGTTCCCCGTCTATGATGACGGGATCAGGGCGAGTCGGGGTCCGACCTGGGAATGGGTTGGAGACTGACGGTTTCAATAGAGAAACATGAAAAACAGGGTGGACCCTCAGGGAGTCGGGGAGCTCCAGCTCGTAGGCCACCTCGTTGATTTTCCTTTTGATAGGAAAAGGCCCTAGAAACTTGGGGCCCAATTTCTTGGACGGGCAAGCCAATCTTAGATTGATGGTGGAAAGCCATACTTGGTCGCCCGGTGCCAGCGCTAATTCACCCCGTCTCCTCCTGTCGTAGACCGTCTTGTTATACTCCTGAGTTCTTGCCATGGCTTCGCGTAGAAGCTGGTTGTTAGAGGAGAAGAAATTCACTTTTTCCAGAACTGCGGGCACTGAGCACTCAGAGAGAGAGTTGGGCAGAAATGTGGGGTGAAACCCAAAGTTCGCAAAAAATGGGGTCTGGTTAGTTGCGGAGTGGATGGAGTTATTGTAGGAGAACTCCGCTAGCGGAAGCAGGGAGAGCCAGTCATTCTGAGCAAAGGAGGAGAAACAACGCAAATATTGCTCGAGGGTCTGATTTGTTCTCTCAGTCTGTCCGTTGGTTTGAGGGTGGTAAGCCGAAGAGAATGATAGCTCTATTCCCAGAGTCTTGCAGAGGGACCTCCAGAACCGGGAGGTAAATTGTACCCCCCGATCGGAGACTATATTAGCAGGTACCCCGTGGAGCCTAACGACTTCTTTAATGAACATTTGTGCAGTTTCCGGGGCCGAGGGGGTCCCTCTCATAGGAACAAAATGTGCCATCTTGGACAGACGGTCCACAATCACAAAGATGGTGGTGTGATTCTCAGCCGGGGGGAGTTCAACTATGAAGTCGATAGAAAGCATTTTCCACGGTCTCTCTGGAACGGGTAAGGGCTTCAGTAGTCCCCAGGCTTTGGATCTGGACCCTTTATTCCGGGTACATGTAGTACAGGACTCCACGAACCTCCTGCAATCCTCGCGTAGTCGAGGCCACCAGAAGGTACGTTGTACCAACTCAGTGGTCTTAGCCACGCCAAAGTGCCCAGCAAGGGCATGATCGTGGCAGAGCTCTAGCACGGTTATCTTTAGTTCTTCTGGTATGAATATCCTCTCTTGGTGCCAGACTAATCCATCCTTGGTTTGCAGATCCAGTTCAGGAGAGGGTTCCTGTCTAGTGGTGGCTTGTCTGATCCGGGAGAGTAGGTCCTCCTGAAGTAGGAGAAAATTCCCAGGAGCGAGGATTGTATCGGGTGAGGAGAGTTCTTTGGATCCATGAAACATTCGGGACAAGGCGTCAGGTTTAGTGTTCTTGGCACCGGGGCGGTATGTCACATGGAAGGAGAACCGGGAAAAAAACAGGGCCCATCTGGCTTGTCGTGGTTTTAGTCTTTTTGCAGTTTTCAGGTACTCTAAGTTCTTATGGTCGGTGAATACTAAGATCGGGTGAGCAGCACCTTCAAGTAAGTACCTCCATTCTTCCAGGGCGGACTTAATCGCCAAGAGTTCCCGGTCTCCCACGTCATAGTTCTTTTCTGCCGCAGATAATTTGCGAGAAAAGAAAGCCACCGGATGAAGCAAAGCCTTGGTTCCTTGCCTCTGTGACAATATTGCCCCTACTGCAACCTCAGAAGCATCTACCTCAAGTACAAATGGTAGGGAGGAATCTGGGTGTTTTAAGATGGATGCAGAGGTGAAGAGCCCTTTGAGATCCTCAAAGGCCTTTTGGGCCTCAGGGGACCAGTGGAAGCGGGTACCTTGCTTGGTTAGCTGAGTAATGGGTGCAATGATGGCGGAGAACCCCCGGATGAATTTACGATAAAAGTTGGCGAATCCAACGAACCGTTGGATTCCCTTCTTATCCACTGGTGCTGGCCAGTCCAAGATTGCGGTGATCTTCTGTGGGTCCATCCTGATGCCTTCGCCAGAGATGATTAATCCCAGAAATGCTATGCTCTCCCGCTCAAACTCGCATTTCTCAGCCTTCGCATATAGTTTATGCTGCCGAAGCCGGTCTAACACACTTCTGACATGCCTGCGATGAGAGTCAAGGGAGGAAGAGAAGATTAGTATGTCATCTAAATAAGCAATCACAAAGAGATCTAAAAAGTCCCGAAGAACATCATTAATTAAATACTGGAAGGTGGCAGGGGCATTGCACAGCCCGAAGGGCATCACTAAATATTCGAAATGTCCGAACCGGGAGCGGAAGGCGGTTTTCCACTCATCGCCATCCTTGATTCGGACCAGGTTATAGGCTCCCCGGAGGTCAAGCTTAGTGAAAATAACGGCAGCTCCCAATCTTTGGAACAACTCTGGTACCAGAGGAAGAGGATAACGATTTTTAATGGTGACCTTATTTAGTTCACGGTAGTCCACACATGGCCTGAGGGTATGGTCCTTCTTTTCTACAAAGAAAATGCCTGCGCCTGCTGGCGACGTAGAGGGGCGAATGAACCCCTTTAAAAGGTTCTCATCGATGTAGTCCTTCAGGGCCCCCTGTTCCACCTCCGTTAAAGGGAAAATCCTACCGAAAGGAATAGCTGCTCCGGGAAGTAGATCAATGGGGCAGTCGTAGGCTCGGTGGGGTGGTAGTGTCTCTGCCCCCTGTTTACTAAACACATCGAGAAAGTCCAGGTAAGCGTCAGGGATGGCCTGACGTATTCCGGCCTCAGTGTCGGTACACATTAAGGTGGCAGGCCCAGGGGGTTTGTGTGAGCCACAGGACCGTTGGCAGTAGGAGGAAGGAAACGTGATCACCCCCGTGACCCAGTTAATGGTAGGATTATGGGCTTGTAGCCAGGGCATACCGAGAATTATGGGGAACAGTGGAGAGGAGATAATATCCAGCCGTAGATATTCTCGGTGCACCCCGGTAGAGGAGAAGACAGTGACAGGTAGGGGAGCCGTCTCTTCGACCACGGGCCCCGACTTGATAAGGGACCCATCAGCCAGGTGAACCCGTAGTCCATGGGTCTTGGGAAGTAGAGGAATAAGTTGAGTACGGGCAAAAGTTGAGTCCATGAAGCAACTACAAGCCCCAGAGTCAATAATTGCGACGACTTGCAGGGTCCTTCCTGGGAGCTGCAGGGAGATAGAAAGAGCGAAGTGAGAGGGGGATTTAGTCTGAGGGTTGATCACAGCAGGGAATACTGACAAGCACTTACGGAACTTCAGGGGACAGTTCCTAACGAAGTGACCGGGCTCCCCGCAGTACAGGCACAGGTTGTGCGTGCGTCGGCGTTGGCGTTCCTCCGGAGTAAGGGAAGGGCGGAGGATCCCAAGCTGCATGGGTTCAGGAGCATCGTACGAGGGGGTCAAGGGTGCTGCAGAAGCTGGGTGCGGATGACTGGGGACCCGGGGAAGCATCCAGGTCGGCCGGGTGAAGCCCGTGGCCCTCTCAACCCTCCGTTCCCTCAGGCGTCGGTCGATCTGAATTGTCAGATCGATCAGTAGGTTCAAATTTTCTGGTATTCCTACCCTAGCCAGTTCGTCCTTCAATGGGTCAGAAAGGCCTATGCGAAACTGGTGACGGAGGGCAGCGTCATTCCACCTGGTGTCTGCGCTCCAGCGCCTGAATTCAGCTACATAATCTTCCGCTGCTCTGCGTCCCTGCTGAAGGGTCCGCAGGGCGTTCTCTGCAGTGACCGAGAGCTGAGGGTCCTCGTACAATTGGGCAATGGCGTAAAAAAAAAAGTGTAAGGCTGTCCAAGGACGCATCTTTGCGTTCTAGCAGGCGGTGGGCCCAGTTCTGTGGGTCTCCGGAAAGCAGCGAAATTACAAAGCCCACCTTGGTAGCTTCTAAGGAAAAGGTGCGGGGCTGTAAGGCAAAGTACAACTCACAAGAGTTCCGGAAAGCCCTGAACTTGCTCCGGTCCCCGGAGAATCTTTCGGGTGTAGGGACCCTGGGTTCAGGGGGAAGCATGACCACCGTGGGCGCAGCTCCTGCCCCGGCGGAAGAAGTGGAGGCACGTGGACCCCCTTGAGCTCCATCGGGGTTGGTGAGGGCCCGCACCTGTCCTTCCAGGTGAGTGTAGCCTTGCTGGAGGCTCTTAACGGCCTCGGTCAGTCCCGCCAGGTGTCGGCATAGTTCCTCCATAGGTGAGGCTCCCTGCTCGGGCTCAGACATGGCTGTCTGCTACTGTCACGTACCTGACGGTGACGAGCCCGGTTAGCAGAGGGAGGCCTCCCTTACGGCTCCCACCGGCGGCCCCTGGTGGTATAACAGGAAGCACGGAGGTGGAAGGGGTACGAGTGCCTGGCAGGATCAAGAGCTACCGCAGGTGATCAGGAACCAGCAGGTGAGGAGGCAGGAACCAGGAACTACAGCAGGTGAGTGGACAGGAACCAGGAACTACAGCAGGTGAGTGGACAGGAACCAGGAACTCAGAAGATGACCCGGACCGGGAGGCACAGCAGGTAGACTGGAACCACTGGGCAGCAGCAGGTGAACAGGAACCAGCAGATGAGCAGACAGGAACCAGCAGATGAGCAGACAGGAACCAGCAGATGAGCAGACAGGAACCAGGAACTCAGCAGATGACCCGGACCGGGAGGCACAGCAGGTAAACTGGAACCACTAGGCAGCAGCAGGTGAACAGGAACCAGCAGATGAGCAGACAGGAACCAGCAGATGAGCAGACAGGAACCAGGAACTCAGCAGATGACCCGGACCGGGAGGCACAGCAGGTAAACTGGAACCACTAGGCAGCAGCAGGTGGACAGGAACCAGCAGATGAGCAGACAGGAACCAGCAGATGAGCAGACAGGAACCAGCAGATGAGCAGACAGGAACCAGCAGATGACCCGGACCGGGAGGCACAGCAGGTAAACTGGAACCACTAGGCAGCAGCAGGTGAACAAGAGCCAAGGTCAGGCAGGATCGTCAGACAAGCCGGGGTCGGGTAAACTGGCAGGCAGCGAGGCACAAAAGGATCAGGCAATACCGAAGTCAGAAAACAGGCCGATGGTCAGGTACAGGCAGATAGCAGGAGGGTCACAGGAAGCCGGGTCAGATACAGGTAAACAAGGCAGATCAGGTCACTTGGGATAAACGCTGTAGAGCAGACAGCAGGGACTGTCTGCAAGTGAGGAGTTTAAATAGCCCTTCGGGCGTCACCTGCGGGGGCGGGGACCAGGAAGTCCAGGGCGTCTGTTCCTGACAGGGTTTCCATGACAGCTACTTTAACTGGAAATTGTGCGGACATGCAATGTTGTACCCAAACGAAATTTGCGTCCTTTTCTTCCCACAAATAGAGCTTTCTTTTAATGGTATTTGATTGCCTCTTCGATTTTTTTTTTTTGCGATATAAACGGAAAAAGACTGAAAATTTTGAAAAAAAATTATATTTTCTACTTTTTGTTATAAGAAAAATCAAATAAACTAAATTTTTGTCATACATTTAGGCCAAAATGTATTCAGCCACATGTCTTTAGTAAAAAGAAATTTCAATAAGCGTATATTTATTGGTTTGCGCAAAAGTTATAGCTAGGGTACATTTTCTGAAATGTACACAGCTTTTAATTTATGACTGCCTATCTCATTTCTTGAGGTGCTAAAATGGCAGGGCAGTACAAACCCCCCCAAATGACCCCATTTTGGAAAGTAGACACCCCAAGGAAATTGCTGAGAGGCATGTTGAGCCCATTGAATATTTTTTTTTTTGTCCCAAGTGATTTGAATAATGACTAAAAAAAATAAAAATTACAAAAAGTTGTCACTAAATGATATATTGCTCACACATGTTATGGTTATATGTGGAATTGCACCCCAAAATACATTTTGCTGCTTCTCCTGAGTACGAGGATACCACATGTGTGGGACTTTTTAGGAGCCTAGCCGCGTACGGGACCCCGAAAACCAAGCACCGCCTTAAGGATTTCTAAGGGCACAAATTTTTGATTTCACTCCTCACTACCTATCACAGTTTCGAAGGCCATAAAATGCCAAAATAGCACAAAACCCCCCCCAAATGACCCCATTTTGGAACGTAGACACCCCAAGCTATTTGCTGAGAGGCATGCTGAGTATTTTACAGCTCTCATTTGTTTTATAAAATGAAGAAATAAAATAAAAAAATTTTTTTTCAATTTTCAAAACTTTGTGACAAAAAGCGAGATCTGCAAAATACTCACCATACCTCTCAGCAAATAGCTTGGGGTGTCTAATTTCCAAAATGGGGTCATTTGGAGGGGTTTTGTGCCATCTGGGCATTCCATGGCCTCCGAAACTGTGATAGGCAGTGAGGAGTGAAATCAAAAATGTATACCCTTAGAAAGCCTGAAGGCGGTGCTTGGTTTTTGGGCTCCCGTACGCAGCTAGGCTCCCAAAAAGTCTCACACATGTGGTATTCCCGTACTCAGGAGAAGCAACAGAATGTATTTTGGGGTGTAATTCCACATATGCCCATGGCATGTTTGAGCAATATATCATTTAGTGACAACTTTGTGCAAAAAATAAATAAATAAATTGTCTTTTTTCCGCAACTTGTGTCAACATACAAAATATTCCATGGACTCGACATGCCTCTCAGTATATAGCTTGGGGTATCTGCTTTCCAAAATGGGGTCATTTGGGGGGTTTTGAACTGTCCTGGCATTTTATACACAACATTAGGAAGCTTACATCCACTCTTCTAACCACTTGAAGACAAAGCCCTTTCTGACACTTTTTGTTTACAAGAAAATTATGTTGAACCCCCAAACATTATATATTTTTTTTAAAGCAAAGGCCCTACAGATTAAAATGGTGGGTGCTGCATTTTTTTTTTCACACAGTATTTGCGCAGCGATTTTTCAAACGCATTTTTTGGGGAAAAAATACACTTTTTTTATTTTAATGCACTAAAACACACTATATTGCCCAAATGTTTGATGAAATAAAAAAGATGATCTTAGGCCGAATATATAGATACCAAACACGACATGCTTTAAAATTTCGCACAAACGCGCAGTGGCGACAAACTACATACATTTTTAAAAAGCCTTTAAAAGCCTTTACAGGGTACCATGTTAGATTTACAGAGGAGGTCTACTGCTAAAATGACTGCCCTTGATCTGACCTTCGTGGTGATACCTCACATGCATGATGCAATTGCTGTTTACATATGACGCCAGACCGACGCTTGCGTTCGCCATTGCGCAAGAGCAGGGCGGGACAGGGGTGCTTTTTGTTTTTTATTATTAATTTTGCTTTTTTATTTTATTTTTAAACTGTTCTTTCCATGTTTTTTTTTTTTTTTTTTAATCATTTTTATTGTTATCTCAGGGAATGTAAATATCCCCTATGCTAGCAATAGGTAGTGACAGGTACTCTTTTTTTTGAAAAAACTGGGGTCTATTGGACCCTAGATCTTTCCTCTGCCCTCAAAGCATCTGACCACACCAAGATCGGTGTGATAAAATGCTTTCCCAATGGTGCTTTTTATATCCGGGGGGGGGGGACATTCCCTCCCACTGCTTGTAAAAGCAGTCCAGAGGCTAATTAGCCTGCTATTTACATGAAAGTCAGCCGCTGGCCGAAAATAATGATACTAAGATGATATCTAAACCCGCAGGCATCAATCTGGTATAACCAAAGTCCAGCAACATACCAGTATGTTGCTGGTCCTTGTTGGACATGTATTGTAATCTTTTTTTTCATGCAGCCTGTTGGCTGAACGAAAAAAAGAGATTGATCGGTGGGTATGCCCACCATTAGAATACCTCCCTTCATTCACCAACTTCTAATGATGGGCATACATGCACCATTTATATATGCCGAAGCATGGGGGCATCCTCCCGCAAAAGTTATGCCGCACACACATGGTCGGACTTTTCCACGGGCAAGCCTCCGTCGGGAATTTTGACCGTATGTACATGGCATTAGGAGCAAAATCGCTCCTCTGCCCCTGCTGCCCCCATGCTTCGGCATATATGCTCTTTTTTTTTTTAACTGTGGTGGTGAAATCACCTTCTACAGCACTGGAGTCGCACTGATCAGGCCTGTCTCTGCGAACGCTGCAGTTATGTGTGTTGTGTTTTGTAAGTGACAGTGATCGATCGATACTGCACTTGGGTGGCCTGGGCTGGACGGAGGGGCAAAACGCAGGTGCTAGCAGGTATCTGGGCTGATCCCGCTAACACTGCGTTTTTGGGAACCCTAAACTGCTGGGGACGCTAGTATAGATCTGATCAGATCAGATATTGATCTGTTCAGATACTATACCACTAAGGGAGGTGTATGCTTCACGCGTGGGTGTTAGCGTTACTGGCACAAACCTGACGCTGCCTGGGGCGACGCAGACCCTCTCTGACACTAAAACCTAATTGATATCACCCGCCGGGCGATCAGGGGGTTAAACCTTTATTGGGTTATATACGGCGGGTGCCCTGACACTATAAAAAGCAAACTAACTAACCAGCATCACCCGTAACACTTATATGGTGATCACTGGTGAAAGGGTTAACTAGGGGCAATCAGGGGGTTAAACCTTTATTAGGTAATATATGGGTGTACCTGACGCTATATAAAAACCTGACGGGGAACCTAAATAACAAAATAACTAACTGGCTAACCAGTGTCACCAGTAACACTTATACGGTGATCACTGGTGAAAGGGTTAACTAGGGGCAATTAGGGGGTTAAAACCTTTATTAGATAATATGTGGGGGTACCTGACGCTATAAAAACCTGCGGCGAACCTAAAAAAAATAACTGGCTACCTATCGGCATCACCGACACTAAGACAGCGATCAGAAAAACGATCGCTTAGTGACACTGGCAAAAGGGGGTGAAAGGGTTAGCTGATGGGGCGATCAAGGGGTTAAACCTTTATTAGGTAATATATGGGGGTACCTGACGCTATAAAAACCTGCGGCGAACCTAAAAAAAATAACTGGCTACCTATCGGCATCACCGACACTAAGACAGCGATCAGAAAAACGATCGCTTAGTGACACTGGCAAAAGGGGGTGAAAGGGTTAGCTGGGGGGGCGATCAAGGGGTTAAACCTTTATTAGGTAATATATGGGGGTACCCGACGCTATAAAAACCTGCGGCGAACCTAAAAAAAATAACTGGCTACCTATCGGCATCACCGACACTAAGACAGCGATCAGAAAAACGATCGCTTAGTGACAGCCGTGAAAGGGTTACCTGGGGGGCGATCAAGGGGTTAGACCTTTATTAGGGGGGGGGGTTAGGGGGCTACACTGGACCTAAAACACTCTGCCCTGACACTTTTACAGTCACAAATGTCACTGATTGCAGTGATCAGTAAATAAATGGTCACTGCAATCAGTGACACTGTGACTGGGGGCTGGGGGGTGATCTGGGGGGGCGGGGGCGATCGTGTGCCTATGTGTGTGGTGTCAGTGTGCTGTTATGTGCACTAACCTCTGTGTCTTCTCTCATGCGGCGCTCGGTATATGTGAGCGCCGCATGAGAGATGACATCACTTCCTCCTGCCTGTGTAAACACTACACAGGCAGAGGAAGCTTTTCATTCGCCGGGAGCGATCGCGAGGGGCTGGCCAGAATCTAATGGCGGCCCCCTCATCACGGATCGCTCCTGAAGCGATCCCGGCCACTCACTGTACCGGAGGGGGGTCCGATTGGACCCCCCACCCATACGAAGGCAGGCACGTACAGGTACGTGATTGTGCCTGTCCGTGCCATTCTGCCGACGTATATATACAGTGAGCGGTCGTTAAGTGGTTAAGTTAAAACAAAGTATTATTTACAGTTTACAGTCTAAAGCTAATTCACCCCCACTGCTAGTGAAGCGTCATTTGCATTCAAAACAGATCTGGAGAATGTACATTTGCATTTATGACACCCTGTACAACTGTTCCAATAATGTGTAATGTTCTTTTCTCATCTTGTCATACTCAATTTTCAGGTGGTCATACTTCTGTTTTAATTGAGAAAATGGTATCCAGGTCCTTTTCTTATTATTGTTTTGGTCAGCTCTGTTTTTCATATTATTATCACCTATGTTTGACCCAGAATTTCCTCTCTTGTTGTGATCATTAGATATTATCTTCTGATCTTTCTGTTCAGTGTTTGTCCTAAACAATGTGGCTACATCAATTTTGACAGCTTGCTCATTTGACTTTCTCCATAAATGATCTCCCCTCAACAATACGTCTTTTAAATCATGAGGATTTGGGGTAACTAATAAAATATTTTGTTTGATATCTTCATGCAAAGCATCTAGAAACATACTCATATGTACCAAACCTCCACGCTCAAATGCAAGATTATTACTGACCAATAATTCCATAATAGTTACTATCCTGTGTGACAATTCATAGGGAGATTCACTTTGCATTTGTTTGATTTTCCCATGAATAGTAACATCAGAACGTACACCATACAAAACACATAATAATTCCAGTAATATGTCCCTTGTCCTCAGAGGCTGGATACAGATCTGTTTAATTCTCATCCAAAGACCATTTCCTATAGAATGTTGCAAAACTAGTCAGATGGGTTGAGATTGTACATATCTTTGACATTCTGCAATTTTACAAAACCACTTAAAAAATCTGTTGAAATCATGGCAGGGAACCATTCCTATTTCTTTAAGAATTGCATCTAGTTCTTTTGTATTCAAAGGCTTCATTACAAGCTGAACTTCACCTGTATTATTATAAACTGTGGTGGTCACAGTGTGTGTGGCTGGCAATGAATTATCAGATTTAATATGAGGTTCTGTTTCATTTGATAGAAAGTTTGTGTTTGTATTTTGCTGCAGATTGCTGAATACAAGATTTGATGCATATCTGCATTCCTGAGATCTCTTCTCCAATTCCATAATTCTTAATTTTAATCTCTCATTTCCCTCTGATAATTCAGCACAACGTTTAGATTTCTCAAGCAAAGCTCCCCCAATGGTAACTGCATGCAATTTTTTATTTACTGTCTCCATTTCTGATTGGTTTTCTAACCTCTGACAAACTTTATGGCTATTCTCAACTGCACTCTCTAAAAAATCATTTATCATAGTCCATGTCTGCTTACATTTTCTGGAATTTCATAAGGACCGCCATGACGCTTAATACATTTTAATACCCATCTGTTAATTTTATCAGAACTGACACTAGCTTCACACTGAGTAAGCATTTTGGCTATATTACTAATAATTAAAATATTTTACTCACCGCATTAGTTACTCCTTCAGCTTCTAGTTCAGGTCTTCTGGTACACGACACAGTCCTTTTTTTGTTGTTTCCAGTCTCCAAACTTGTTTAATCTTGTATATCAGACTCTTTTATGTCACAACCAGACATTAGAGTCACAGCACAGCTCTCGGGTCTCCATAAGACTTTTGTCCACCTCACAGGATTGTTGTCATCACTACTTCTGTTACTAAGTCCTGAAAATGCGCTTCTGGTCGCTTGAACGGCACCAATGTAGTGATCTCATATAGTCCACAGATGACGTGAAGTAATATCGTGGTGTCCAGTTGATAATTGATGTTTAAGTATTATATATACATGATATAAGTTATGTTTCCGCAGCAACACCCAAGTTCTCCAGAGAATGCACTTTAATTGACTTCCAATACAGAACAAAGTCCAATACTTGCACAGATGACAACGGATCCAACAGAGTATATATATATATAATTTAGAGTCCCATATCTCCTAGATCAATCCTAGTTAGACCTATGCCTTCCTATCCATGCAGACTAACAAGACTGGAGTAGAATGAATGCCAGCTCTCAAATACTGGTCTGACACTGGGGGGGGGGGGGGGTTCTGCCAGGTCAACCAAATGTTTCCATGAATGAATACCCCCTCAAGTCTAATTACCATTAATAAATACTTCTAAACAATGTACCCTTTGAACTGTTCAATTAAATTAACAGGCCACCTCACACACCTAGGTAGGCTTGCATAAGATTAGCACATCAGAGTCATTATCTGTCCCCTCTGATATGTGTAGTAAACCTTGTTTGGCCACTAACCCCTTTGATCAACAAACACCCTTTGATATGTGTAATCTTGAATGCCTGTATGTAACACATATATATTGTGCCATACATATAACACAATATATAATACATACACATATATAATATTACATATATATTATTATATATAATATTACAACAATATCGTCTGGCTTTTTTTTCCTCATAGAATAGGTGCAGGAAGTTTACCCCACCCCTTGAGTCACCCTTGTCTCCTCCACCCACCCACCTCCTAGCACTGCCTCTTATCTGCATCCCCTACCCACTTTCAGCACCAGTTCTTTTAGAGAATACAGACCTTCCAGCAGTAATACCCCCCAGAAACAGTACCACCCCCCTAGTAACAACAGACTATTCAATCTATCAGTCAGTGCACATGGGGTAGTAAATAAATGGTATCAATTCTCCATTGCAGTGGGCCACAGAGAGGGGCAGAGGCAGTCAGGGGAATAGCACAGCAACTTCCTCCTCTGAGGTGGCAGGGAGGCTGGCCCAAAACTAAGTGTTTTGAAATGTGGCTGCAATTAAATAGTTCCCCTGTCTGGCATCTGCTATTGCTCACATCAACCTAGTGCAAATAAGGGATGTAATTGAAAAATATTAATAAGATATAGGAGTCTATGGGTGAGCTAGTATCAGGGCTGGGCTCTCAGCCCTCCCTTCTCAGTGCTCAGGTTGCTCAGCTGTCGGTTAATTGCCAGTACTCTTCATTCCACAGTGGCTCACCTGATGATCATTTCCTGCTCATCAGTCCAGCCTACAGCCAGCCCCTTCTGGCTATTTAAACGTATTGGTTCATTTCTTGCATGCCTTCGCCTTGGTCAAACATATCTGGAGACTCTCTGCTGTTAAGAGTGTTCTTGTTGAAGACTTGCCTGGCTGACGTCCCTTCTGGTTCCTGATAATGTCTGCTGCATCTGACTACGCTGATCTCTGGCTTCCTGATTTACTGGCTTGTTCTAACTACCCGCTAAGGCAACCGAACCCCAACTATGTTTTGACTACGTTTACTATTTGTACCATTTTTACCATATTATTAAAAGGTGTGATTTTTACTGCATTTTCTGTGTCTGTCTGATTCATGGTCCCTGACAGTAGGTGAATGTCATGAATTTAGAAGATGCAGGTAATCCACCTAGTGGGAATATTTTTTCCAGATTGAATGAGCAGGACCGCCACATGGATCAGTTTGCCATAGCGTTACAGACAATCCTGATTCGCACTGCTCACCTGGATCCTCCCACTGTGGCTGTTCTGATACAACCTGTGTTGCAGGCCGTCCCTGCTGCTGTCTCTGTGCAGGCACTCGTCTCAAATATTTCCTCTGTAAGAGGTATGTCTGGTTCCGCTCCACTTCCTCATCGATTTGGGGGTGATCCAGTTCGATACAGAGGGTTTCTCAGGTTGGGCTATACTTTGAGATGCTGCCCTAGGCTGTCCATTGGACAGAAGCAAAGTAGGCTTCATTATTTCTTTGCTTTCTGATAGAGAGTTTGTGTCTTCCTTTAAAAGGGTATTTGACGTTCCTGCATGCTCCACTTCTGTTGCCAAGAGCCTAATGTCCATCAAACAGAGTATGAGAACTTTTGCCGATTACGCCATTGAATTCTGTACTCTGACGGCAGCGGTCGCTTGGAACAATGAGGCACTCATGGCTGATTTTTCTCATGGTCACTCGGATAACGTGAAAGATGAGATAGCAGCCTGAGACATACTACAGATCTGGAGAAGTTGAACACATTTGCCATTCTAATTGACTCCGAGAGAGACCTTCCTTTAAGGAGCGCTTGCAGAAGCCTCCTGTACGTTTGGCTCCGAGCTTTGCAGTCCCACCTCTGCCTCCCTCACCTCTCATGCTTCCTGGTACGAGTTAGCCAGTGGAGTAGAGCACATGCAGTTGGGCTTCACATGTCTCTCTGTGGAGTAGATAACCTTTAGGAGGAGGGAGAAATTGTGCCTTTATTGTGGCCAGGCAGGACACTTTTTGAAATCTTGTGCTACCCGTACGGAAAACGCTTACACCTGAGGTCCTGTAGGGGACAGATCTTACGTCCTCAGTTATGACCAGAAAGGACGGTAACCCACAGAATTGGTCTCCGGATTCCATTAAAGCCTTTAAGTCTCTCAAGGCTGACTTTGTTTCAGCGCTTGTGCTGGCACATCCTGATCCTACATTACCCTTCATTCTTGAGGTTGATGCATGTGAGACTGGAGTAGGCGCCCTTCTGTCTCAATTTCCTACCTCTTAGAGCGCTATGCATCCTTGTGGCTACATTGCTAAGAAATTGTCTCCTGCAGAATGCAATTACGAGATTGGGGACAGAGAATTGCTAGCTATCGTTTTAGCTCTTTTTCTGTCAAGCTTCAATTACGTAGTCTTATTCTTACCCGGTAATAAGAATGTAAAAACTGATGCATTGTCATGACAGTTTTCCTCCACTTCCAAGATGGAATCGGTTCCTGCTCCTGTGATACCTCCCGATTGTATTCTGGCCACTGTATGTGCTAGTCTCACTTCACCGTTGGGTGACAGAATTCTTGCCGCTCAGCTCCATTCTCCTCCCGAGAAACCTGGTGACCGCTGCTTTGTCCCTGAGAATCTCAGCACTGCTTTGCTCCAGACTTACCATTCTCCCAAGGCAGCTGGCCACCCAGGGAAGAATCAACTCATTTGGGCTATTTGTCAATGATTCTGGTGGCCTAGTCTCTGCGCTGATGTAACCGCCTTTGTAGCCACTTGTTCCTTGTGTGCTCAGAATAAGACACCACAACACCTTCCAGTGGGCCTCCTACAACCCATTGTGTAAGTGATAGAGGGAAGCGCTGGGCGGTTGAATAAACAATAGTTTGCTGCACCTGAAACTCCCTGAACACCAGGAATAGATAATGGTTAAATGTGTAAGATGCGCTGACTGTGTATTAAGAATTAAGAATTTAACCCACAAAAAAACACTAAATGGGAATAAACCTGTTAGTGCAAAGGATTATGTGTATAACCTGGACTCTCTGGTGAGTGTCACTGCCAGATATACAAATAGATAAACACAAATACTAAATAACAACAAAGTGTGTGTAAGTTTATCTAACCAATCAAGGTGCAAATGAAATGCACACAGATACCTCTAAAAGAATATATCTGAAAAACACTCTAAACATAAAAATCAACAAAGGTGAATGGATATAAAAGTGAACTATAAAAAGCCAAGTGAAAAGTCCCAAATGAATTTGGATGCTGATCCCAAAGTAGGAGGTCACCTCTCAAACCATGGTATAAAATCACAATGCTCAAAGGTAATAAGATTGGCTGCTTACCAGACCCGCATGGGTCACTGAGCGTGTGTGCTGAGCCACAGTTTTAGCACTGCATTCCTCTTTATACTAACTTGCGGAGGCTCAAGATGGACACCGACTGCAGGCAGACCAAGATGGTTCGGTGAATGTGTGTGCTCATCCACAACTGATGGGACGGGTTCCTCTGTACACTATCCTGTGGTAGCTTAGGTGGATAACCAGCTAAGCTCGTAGTGGAATGTAAAGATTTAAGAAAGACTCCCCCAGTACAACCTGCTCTCTCCCCCGTCTCGCTCTCTGGTCCGGTCGCTCTGCGATTTCTTTAGCGCCAATCTAGCGATTAAACAAATGCAGCATACCCAATGGAGAGGGGCCTTGGACCCACCTGTCTGTGGATTTTATTGTGGAGTTACCCAACTCCCAGGGCAACACAGTTATTCTTATGGTGGTTGACCGGTTCTCGAAAATGTCACATTGTATTCCACTAAAGAAATTGCCCACATCTAAAGAACTGGCATCAACTTTTGCTCAAGAGATCTTTCGATTACATGGGCTACCCAAGGTTATCATCTCGGACAGGGGTAGCCAGTTTGTCTCCAGGTTTTGGCGAGCCTTTTGTGCACAGTTGGGAAATCAGCTTTCCTTCTCCTCTGCATATCACCCGCAGTCCAATGGGGTCTGGCTGTCATCTCGTAACCTCTGACTCTGTGTCCCCTCACTGAAACTAGCACCACGGTTTATTGGGCCTTTCCATTTTTTCCGTAGGATCAACCCAGTGGCTTACGCATTAGACCTTCCTTCTAACATGCGTATTTCGAATGTATTCCATGTCTCCTTATGAAAACCTTTAATGTGCAACCACTTCACCACCTCGGTACCACGGTTCAGGTGGAGAACTATGAAGAGTATGAGATACAATCTATCATTGATTCTCGTAGGTTCCGTGGGCGCATACAGTACCTGGTTCATTGTAAAGGGTACGGTCCGAAGGAACGCTCTTGTGTTTCATCCTTGGTCGTACATGCTTCTGTCCTCCTCCGTGCTTTCCATAGAGGGTTTTCCCTCAAACCCGGTGGTTCTCTGAAAGGGAGGGGTCGTTGAGGAGGGGGTACTGTCAGGGCTGGGCTCTCACCCCTGCCTTCTCAGTGCTCAGGTTGCTCAGTTGTCGATTTATTGCCAGTACTCATCATTCCACAGTGGCTCACCTGGTGATCATTTCCCGCTCGTCAGTCCAGCCTACAGCCAGCCCCTTCCGGCTATTTAAACTGCCTGGTTCATTTCTTCCATGCCTTCGCCTTGGTCGAACATATCTGGAGACTCTCTGCTGTGTTACTGTTGAAGACTTGCCTGGCTGACGTTCCTTCTGGTTCCTAATCCTGTCTGCTGCCTCTGACTACGCTGATCTCTGGCTTCCTTATTTACTGGCTTGTTCTGACTACCCGCTTAGGCTTCCGAACTCCGGCTAGTTTTGACTACATTTACTATTTGTACCATTTTTACCATTTTATTAAAAGGTCTGATTTTTACTGCATTTTTTGTCTCTGTCTGATTCATGGTTCCTGAAAACTAGGCGCTGGAGGTGATGGTAAAAAAGTAGCTTCTTCTGAAAAGGCTTGTAATGGTGCTGTTTACTATTCTTAGGTAGAGTATTAAGGACAATTATAGTCAATACAAATATAATCCACTGGTCAGGGCAATCGCCCCCAAAGCATAGCCTAAACTTAGCTCAACACTCTTTTGTTCACTATTAAATAAATGTATGAATTAACCACTTGCCGACCAGCCGCCATGATTATACAGCGGCAGGTCGGCTCTATTGCGTAGGTGTATATCACTTCGTGCAATAGATACAGTGGGCGCACGCACGGTGCTGGAGCCGATGCGAGTGGCGGGTGGCCGCGATGTCAGCCAGCCACCTGCGATCGCTCCACAGACAGCCAGAACGGGGATCTGTCAATGTAAACAAACAGATCCCCTGTCAGGGGGGTAGAGAGAGATTGTCTGTTCCTAGTGATTAGGAACAGCCATCTCTCTGTACTCTCTGTCAGTCCACTCCCCCCACAGTTAGAAACACCTCCCAGGGAACACATTTAACCCTTTAATTGCCCCCTAGTGTTAACCCCTTCCCTGCCATAATTTTTTTAGCACTGATCGCTGTATAAAAGTCCGCCGCAATGTCACAGTCCCGCTAAAAATTGCTGATCACCGCCATTATTAGTAAAAAAAATATATAATAATAAAAAAATGACATAAATCTATCCCTTATTTTGTAGACGCTATAACTTTTGCGCAAACCAATCAATATACGCTTATTGCGATTTTTTTTTTTTTTTTTACCAAAAATATGTAGAAGAATACATATTGGCCTAAACTGATGAAGAAATTTGTTTTGTTTTTTTACATTTTTTGGGTTGATATTTATTATAGCAAAAAGTTAAAAATATTGTTATTTTTTTCCAAAAGTGTCGGTCTTCTTTTGTTTATAGCACAAAAAATAAAAAACGCAAAGATAATCAATAACCACCAAAAGAAAGCTCTACTTGTGGGGAAAAAAAAGACATACATTTTGTTTGGGTACAACGTTGCACGACCGCGCAATTGTCAGTTAAAGCGACGCAGCGCCGTATCGCAAAAAATGGCCTGGTCATTAAGGGGGTAAATCCTTCTGGGGCTGAAGTGGTGAAAGAATTTTTTTTTTTTAATGTGTAGCTTTGCAATTGGACATACAGTATGTTCGGTATTAACAATGAAATGACCATATAAGAAATATAAAATGTATATAAAATACGTACATCATTAAAGAAGAACTCCAGCTTTTCCTCCCGAAAACAACAGATGCATTGTGCATGTAAATCAGTCGCAACCCCCCTGTCAGTTTGTGTGTAACTTACCTCCTTTAGCTGTATACAGCAGGTTTCTGTGTCTGTGATGTTATTCCTCCTCCTGGCTGAATTTCAAAGTTCTCTGACTTTGTTTCCTTTCTTTTCTAGTGCTGATATTACATGTCCCATGATTCTTTGAGCCTCTGTAGTTTCAGGGTTGGCTATAGGAGTAATTTGTACCAGTTCTGGGAGTTGATGTGGGTGGGTCTTACGGCTACTGTGGGTGTTTCTGCGTCTTGATGTGGGAGATAAAAGTTGTAAATGTGTCCTACCTCCTCCTGTGTCATTCCTGTCTTCATAGGCATGCGTACAGGGTGTGCCAGGTTGCCTGGGCACACCCTAATCACCTTGTGCAGTGCAGATTGCCCCTACTGCCCTGGCTCATTCCTCTTCTCTCCCAAAGGCTGCTGCTGCTGGCACACACGGAGACGTTTTAAAAGGAGTGGGGCAAGGGGCCAGTAAATATATAATTTACCAGCCCCTTCCCTTTGTGAATGAACACAGTAAGTGATCGGTACCATGTGTTTGAGCTTTGAAGTGCACACCCTAATGCAGTAGGCTGCGCACACCTATGCCTGTCTTGCAGCATTCCAAAGAATAATGGCTTACTCGTAAATGAAAAAATGCAGCGCTATCTCTTTAAAGCGGAACTTCCGCTCATCGGATTCCTCCCCCCCCCTCCTTTTAGGTGTGTGCAGGTATTTGTACCCACTTCCGGGCATAGATTCTGGGGGACCTGCGGGTAGTGCGTCAGTTCCCATTCCCTCCCCCCCCCCCCCACGTTGTGTTCTGGGAAACCCACGGCTCCCAGAACACAGCGAGGAACAGTGAGGACGGTGAAGCGCGACTCGCGCATGCGCAGTAGGGAACCGGGCAGTGAAGCCGCAACGCTTCACTTCCTGATTCCCTCACCGATGATGGCGGTGGGGGCAGCCGAGAGACGAGCGATTGCTCGTCTTCTGCTGCCGACGTCGCTGGACTCCAGGACAGGTAAGTGTCTATTTATTAAAAGTCAGCAGCTGCAGTATTTGTAGCTGCTGGCTTTTAATAAAAAAAAATTACAGCGGAGCTCTGCTTTAAAGTAATATAAATGAAAAATAGATTATCACTCAGATCATAAGACTTCCATAGATAAAGATGTGTATATACAATTTTTGGAGTCACATAAACAACTTGTTTGTGGAAAATCATAAAAAAAACACATCAAACAAAAGATCTGGATTGCATGTTAAAGTCCAAACATTAGAAGATAACGTGATCGCTGTGTGAAGAAAAGTGATAAGTGACAAGAAGATCAGCACCAACATACCAATCGTGCGGACTCTTACCAAAAAAGTTTGGCTAACAGTATAACAACTCCAGGTAAGTTTTAAGCACAGATATCCAAGGACATTGTCCGCGATCCAGTACTGCAGCAACACTTGCATACCTCTCCAGGTTCTCGTGTGTATTTAAAACAAAACATACAGCCTCCTCCTGGTGTAGTATGTTTTAAATTTGAATGAATTTTAATAAAGTATTGCACTTACAATTAGCAAGCCAAGTAAAAGCATGTACATATCCCAAGAGAAGCCAACCAACAAGATGGCCGCAGTCCGTGCTGTTGAGCAGTGACATCACACACCGTAGCTTCACCCTACGTGTTTTGTCACTAGGGGACATTGTCGGGGGCGTGGCTTAGGACCAGCACCACACTATATTTATACCACCTGGAAGGACCCGCTTTACTAATCGGCATACGTTCCAAATGTCACTATGCGCTGCAAAAACCGGAAGCATATTCACTGCCATATTTAAAAACCTAAGCAATGACATAAGAGTGTCACTGCGCCTTGACAACCTTCCAGCCTTGCAAATTAAAAACGAACAAGCCAATCCATGACCATATAAATGGTCTAAGGGAGTCTATATTAGAAACAAACATATTATAGAAGATGTTATTAAACAATATTATTAAAAAATACATTGTTATAAACAATTAAAATGGATATCGCCATCTTGTGGTTGGTTAACAAACGACATACAAAATTCATACAAAATCTGTTTATAACTAAAAATCATTATACAATCTGAACACTAAATAATAAGTGTATATCCACTAAAAATCTAACTGGGAACCTCTAATAGCAAACCTTTGCCAAAAATTGTTAGCTATTATTAATAAAATCATTTATGTCCCACTCTATATTCAATCCGTAGGGCACATACGTTTTTACAAAATATATTCATCTGGTCTCCTGTTTATATGATTATACAAATAATGATGCGCTAAACACCAAATTAATTATAGTGCACTGGTACAAATGTTCAAATAATTTCTCCGTGCTGTGAGCAAACTAATACTTCAGTGAAATAGTATATAATAAGTACTGCCCCTATCCCCACAATAGTGTCACATTAAAAGTGTCCAAAGGAAGCAAATATTTCAAACCGGACTCCAAAGAAATCTGTGAAAATCCCTTATACTCCGTGTTCCCAGTCCATAGTCAGTTAAACCACTGAGCAATACAAACTATTAAAGCTCCTGGGACAGACTCCTTCTTATAGACTTATAGACTCCGTTTCCCGGGATAATTTCACATGTATAAAAGGAAAGATAAAACAGATCATTGCACAATAGCCTTCCACACAGGGCCGATCCTAGGGTCACAGGCGCCTGGGTGCAAAAATATTTCTGCGCCCTCACATGGGTGTGTTCATTATACTAACTCCTCCCCTTTACAAATGTTTCTATGGCAACGAATTAAACACAGAGATGCTCCCCTAAGAAGTCTTTGATACCCTGGGATCCTCATATGATCTCTTAACAATAAACAAAATACAGGAAGAGAGTGCTCTAATGGGAACTGGAGGGGGGCCTCTCTAACGGACAGAAGAATGCATTCCACTATGCTGGGACCTGTAGTGCCCTAGAGGGGACTGAAGAATGCATTCCCACTATGCTGGGACCTGTAGTGCCCTAGAGGGGACTGAAGAATGCATTCCCACTATGCTGGGACCTGTAGTGCCCTAGAGGGGACTGAAGAATGCATTCCACTATGCTGGGACCTGTAGTGCCCTAGAGGGGACTGAAGAATGCATTCCCACTGTGCTGGGACCTGTAGTGCCCTAGAGGGGACTGAAGAATGCATTCCCACTGTGCTGGGACCTGTAGTGCCCTAGAGGGGACTGAAGAATGCATTCCCACTGTGCTGGGACCTGTAGTGCCCTAGAGGGGACTGAAGAATGCATTCCCACTATGCTGGGACCTGTAGTGCCCTAGAGGGGACTGAAGAATGCATTCCACTATGCTGGGACCTGTAGTGCCCTAGAGGGGACTGAAGAAAGCATTCCCACTATGCTGGGACTTGTAGTGCCCTAGATGGGACTGAAGAATGCATTCCCACTGTGCTGGGACCTGTAGTGCCCTAGAGGGGACTGAAGAATGCATTCCCACTATGCTGGGACCTGTAGTGCCCTAGAGGGGACTGAAGAATGCATTCCACTATGCTGGGACCTGTAGTGCCCTAGAGGGGACTGAAGAATGCATTCCCACTGTGCTGGGACCTGTAGTGCCCTAGAGGGGACTGAAGAATGCATTCCCACTATGCTGGGACTTGTAGTGCCCTAGATGGGACTGAAGAATGCATTCCCACTGTGCTGGGACCTGTAGTGCCCTAGAGGGGACTGAAGAATGCATTCCCACTATGCTGGGACCTGTAGTGCCCTAGAGGGGACTGAAGAATGCATTCCACTATGCTGGGACTTGTAGTGCCCTAGAGGGGACTGAAGAATGCATTCCCACTGTGCTGGGACCTGTAGTGCCCTAGAGGGGACTGAAGAATGCATTCCCACTATGCTGGGACCTGTAGTGCCCTAGAGGGGACTGAAGAATGCATTCCACTATGCTGGGACCTGTAGTGCCCTAGAGGGGACTGAAGAATGCATTCCACTATGCTGGGACCTGTAGTGCCCTAGAGGGGACTGAAGAATGCATTCCACTATGCTGGGACTTGTAGTGCCCTAGAGGGGACTGAAGAATGCATTCCCACTGTGCTGGGACCTGTAGTGCCCTAGAGGGGACTGAAGAATGCATTCCCACTATGCTGGGACCTGTAGTGCCCTAGAGGGGACTGAAGAATGCATTCCACTATGCTGGGACCTGTAGTGCCCTAGAGGGGACTGAAGAATGCATTCCCACTGTGCTGGGACCTGTAGTGCCCTAGAGGGGACTGAAGAATGCATTCCCACTATGCTGGGACCTGTAGTGCCCTAGAGGGGACTGAAGAATGCATTCCACTATGCTGGAACTTGTAGTGCCCTAGAGGGGACTGAAGAATGCATTCCCACTGTGCTGGGACCTGTAGTGCCCTAGAGGGGACTGAAGAATGCATTCCCACTATGCTGGGACCTGTAGTGCCCTAGAGGGGACTGAAGAATGCATTCCACTATGCTGGGACCTGTAGTGCCCTAGAGGGGACTGAAGAATGCATTCCCACTGTGCTGGGACCTGTAGTGCCCTAGAGGGGACCGAAGAATGCATTCCCACTATGCTGGGACCTGTAGTGCCCTAGAGGGGACTGAAGAATGCATTCCCACTGTGCTGGGACCTGTAGTGCCCTAGAGGGGACTGAAGAATGCATTCCCACTATGCTGGGACTTGTAGTGCCCTAGAGGGGACTGAAGAATGCATTCCCACTATGCTGGGACTTGTAGTGCCCTAGAGGGGACTGAAGAATGCATTCCCACTGTGCTGGGACCTGTAGTGCCCTAGAGGGGACTGAAGAATGCATTCCCACTATGCTGGGACCTGTAGTGCCCTAGAGGGGACTGAAGAATGCATTCCCACTATGCTGGGACTTGTAGTGCCCTAGAGGGGACTGAAGAATGCATTCCCACTATGCTGGGACTTGTAGTGCCCTAGAGGGGATTGAAGAATGCATTCCACTATGCTGGGACCTGTAGTGCCCTAGAGGGGACTGAAGAATGCATTCCACTATCCTGGGACCTGTAGTGCCCTAGAGGGGACTGAAGAATGCATTCCCACTATGCTGGGACCTGTAGTGCCCTAGAGGGGACTGAAGAATGCATTCCACTATGCTGGGACCTGTAGTGCCCTAGAGGGGACTGAAGAATGCATTCCCACTGTGCTGGGACTTGTAGTGCCCTAGAGGGGACTGAAGAATGCATTCCACTATGCTGGGACCTGTAGTGCCCTAGAGGGGACTGAAGAATGCATTCCCACTGTGCTGGGACCTGTAGTGCCCTAGAGGGGACTGAAGAATGCATTCCACTATGCTGGGACCTGTAGTGCCCTAGAGGGGACTGAAGAATGCATTCCCACTATGCTGGGACCTGTAGTGCCCTAGAGGGGACTGAAGAATGCGTTCCCACTATGCTGGGACTTGTAGTGCCCTAGAGGGGACTGAAGAATGCATTCCCACTGTGCTGGGACCTGTAGTGCCCTAGAGGGGACTGAAGAATGCATTCCCACTGTGCTGGGACCTGTAGTGCCCTAGAGGGGACTGAAGAATGCATTACCACTATGCTGGGACCTGTAGTGCCCTAGAGGGGACTGAAGAATGCATTCCCACTATGCTGGGACTTGTAGTGCCCTAGAGGGGACTGAAGAATGCATTCCCACTGTGCTGGGACCTGTAGTGCCCTAGAGGGGACTGAAGAATGCATTCCACTATGCTGGGACCTGTAGTGCCCTAGAGGGGACTGAAGAATGCATTCCACTGTGCTGGGACCTGTAGTGCCCTTTGTGGGGGACTGAAGATTCCTCAGTCTCCCCACAGAGGGCACTACAAGTCCCAGCATAGTGGGCTGCCACCAGTCCTCCACACAGCATAAGGAGATTGCAGCCTTCCACCCCTCCCATACACTCACTCCCTGGGGAGAGCCCAGTAGTAATGTAGAACTCACTTACGCCAGGGCTGGTCTCTGCAGGCTCTGACAGTAGATGTAGCAATCATACACTCAGGTGGATCTGTCTCCTCCATTGCTTAAAATTTCCCGCCCACACCCCTTTCTCGTGCACACAGTACTAGTATCCAGGGATTGGAGTGTGAGCAGGGCAGACACAGAGGAGAGGGGCGGGAGAAGGATGAGCAAATCAATATCTCTCTCCTCTCTTGTCCCGTCTCTGCAGAAAGCTTGGCTTCGGGGAAAATCAACTCTCACAGGTGCAGCCAGCCTGTCCATCCCGCCCTGCCCTGCCATGCCCCGACAGCTTCTTCTCACTGAAGTTTAGCAACACTGCCCAGGCACAATCTACATCCTAGTAGTTGTTGCCTGGGAGGCGGGCACACGGCACAGCACACCTCCCTAGATTCGGCCATGAACTGTCTGTGCTGTTCCAAAGCTGGGACAGTTCGGAAGTATTTTATTTACGCACAGGGAGGGGGGCACTCTGGCACTTCAGCGCCCCCCCCCCCTCTGCAGGCGCCTGGGTGCGGTGCACGCGGCGCACCCGCCTAGGACCGGCCCTGCTTCCACAAGACACACAAGTGACTTGTTTTATTTCATAGTATTTACTTGATTATCTAGTGTTTGCTTATGTCAGTCTTATCAGCTTCAGCTGATAAGACTGCAGTAATGCAGTCCAATGCCCAGGTTTACACTCCATGTGATGTCACATGGTCACATGGGGTGTAGGAGGAAGTTCTGAGTGATTATGCAGTCTCCTGGGATTTCAGTGTTGTGCCTAGGAAGTCCTGATAATAGACAGATAAGCACACAGAGTGTGCCGTAAATCAGGGGAGATATGGGCTTGCTCCAGTGACGTCATTCTAAAGAACAAAAAGGATTACAACAATACTAAGCAAGTAAGGAGATATCTACAAGCAGTGTTCATTAGGGTTTTTATGTTGATTTACATGGGATAAAGTTGTAGGGGAGAGTTTACAACCACTTTCAGGGTTATCCCTGTAAAATGTATTGCATCGGCACGGACCACGGCCATCTTGTTGGTTGGCTTCTCTTGGGATATGTACATGCTTTTACTCGGCTTGCTAATTGTAAGTGCAATACTTTATTAAAATTCATTTGATTTAAAAACATACTACACCATGAGGAGTCTGTTTGTTTTGTTTTAAATACATGTGAGAACCTGGAGAGGTATGCAAGCATTGCTGCAGTACTGGATCGCAGATAATGTGGCTATCTGTGCTTAAACCTTACCTGCAGTTGTTATGCTGCACTAATTGTCTGTTAGCCAAACTTTTCTGGTAAGAGTCCTCACGATTGGTGTGTTGCTGCTGGTGGAGGATCTTCTTGTCTACCATTACTTTTACTTTTCTTCACGCACCGATCACTCTATCTTCTAATGTATGAACTTTTAACATGCAATCCGGATCATGACAAGTGTTTTTTATGATTTGCCACAAGCATTTGGTTGTTTATGTGACTTCTAGAATTGTAAATATACATTTTTATGTATAGGAGTCTTATGATCTGAGTGATAATCTATTGGCATTTATATTGATTTAAAGAGATAGCGCTGCATTTTATGATTATGAGACTTATATATGTAGCGCCCTCCTCACTCCCCTCTTTCTCTCGTCTCGTCTTTCTCTTGTCTAGGGGTATCTTAGAGGGGAGGGAGCGGGGACACCACGCCCGGCTTCCACCACATGTGTCAGTGCGGTCTAAGCAACGTTCTTGTATTACCTTCAGGTCAGTGCTGTGCACCTGGATCCTCCCTCCAAGAGTCACGTTAAACAATGTCTGCTAGGAAATGAGCCCCACACCATTAAAGTTCAACACTCCCTTTATTCTTCTGCGAATGAACACAATCAGTTGAACTCCCTTGGTTAACAGAAGAGGAAAGGAGGTGTGAATGCGAATAGGCCCAGACACAATTTGGTTCTCCACTTTCCTTCCTGAAAGTGGGTTTCATTCTCCGCACGAGGGGGAATTTCCTTCCAGGCGGTCTCCGACGAGAGGCTCACCTGTCACCGGCAATATGCTGCACCGGGTCTTCAAGTGAGGAGCTCCCCCCGGTCCATTGCGCCTTCCGGATACGGGTACCCACTCCCGGGGTTCCCTAGGATCTCCTTCCCTCGCGGAACTCAGTGTTGGGCACTGAGCTCCGGACCTCCATCCGAGTACCTCACCCCAGGCTAAAGGTGCCTGGGATGGAACACGACCTCCGGTTGTCCTCTAGGCCTAGGCCACCCAGAGGACCGACACGAACCACCGTCCACAAGCTGAAGGTGCTTGGGACTTCGACCCCGCGACAAAGATGGCCAGCCCCTTTATACCCTCTCCCAGCAAGCACGGCCGGTTCCCCGCCCCACCATATCGCTGCCGAGGGAGGACAAAAAGGAGGCACAGCACACAGCAATGATTCAACCCCAGCCCAGGGCGACAGCGCCACCCAACGGGCTGCATGGAATTACACATCACTGATGTCTCTGCCAAGTTCAAATTTACACCCGGGAAAGTACATACCCGCTACACTCTCCCCCTGGTGATTTGACACTGGTCCCCAGTGTCTGGAGTAAATCATGCCCTCAATGGCTGACATAATCCAATCCAGAAACCGACTAACAATTGTACAAAAATAAACTTTTAGAAAAAACTACCCTACTGGAGCAATTGTGTCTGAGACCTGTAATAAAAGGGAAAGAAACAACAACATGTAATCATAACTTTGAATCACATTTTACATCATACTCTTCCCACCCATCCTGACTAAGATCTACCCCATTCTCAGTGATCTTGATGGATACTCTCCTGCAGAGGGAAAAGAAAGAAACAACACACATAACCCTGACACATGTATTCGTGTGAGAGAAAAGAAACTTCTTCTGGAAGAAATCCCTTTTCTCCAAACAGTGAATGCGTGAAAAGTGTTTAACGTTGCGCAACACTGCCACCTGGTGACAGCATCGCGGTAACTGCACCCGTGGAACCTTCCTCTTTTCTTTTGGCCCTATCTACCCCAGAGTCCATAATCTCTTGCGGGAAAAGTGAAGAACAAAACAGGAACAGTTCTTCATTCCTCTGGGCATAAAAGCAACGGCCCCAGAAAGTTCAGCAGCACAATCAAGGACAAACGGAGTCTTTCTCTCTCCTACAAGTAAAAGCGGGGATGCGGCAGAACAAGCGGCTTCAAGTGCTGGTCCATGGTCTCTAGATGATACTCCACATCTTCCCCTTCCTTGCGCCGGATTAGCACTTTGTCTGCATGGATGTGTCGTCCCAACATCCACTCTGCCTTGCAGTCCTTGAAACGTTGAGAGGCCTTTGGAGAGCATGCCAGGTACCTGCGAGCGTGTGGAACCTGAAGGTGGGTCCAAACAAAGTCATTGTACCAGCGCTCCCGGCACACTTCCACCTCATAAAGCAGTTCCTTCGACAAGTATGGATACTCCCATCCGTATTCTGCAGCAACCTTTTGGCCAAATAGGCGTTGTAATCTCGCCAAAGGAGGCATGGTAGCTTTGTCCCCTTCACCAGGCAAAACTATTGAGTCCGGGTGGCGAGGGACCTTGACCACATCTGGTCTGGGCATAGGTGCCCGCAGCAACAGTCTCTTTTCCCCGGCCTTCGATACAGATGGCACCGGGGATGTAGAAGCAGGCTGGGGACGGGACCTCTCTTCAGGCGCTGGTGCCTCCACCCGGGGTGTACTTTCCCCTGTTGACATGGGTGGATCTCTGATCCTTTGAGATGAAGCGAGAGGTACTTTGTCCCAGCCCTTCTCGGCAAACAAATCATCTATGGCAATGTCGTCTCCCATGTCCGAGAGCGACTCCAGGTCAGAGGTGTCACACTCCTCCGCGGGTATGTAGCCGGTTGTAGAAACGGAGCCGCCACCTCCCGCGGACTCGCTGGACCATGACTTCCCGACACCTCCGCCCACACACCAAATCTCTCCGCCTGGCTTACCTCGGCCTTTACTTGAAGCGGGATGTCCGGAACTCTTGTCAACGGATCCATCCAGGCCGGGCGTAAGCGGGCGAGACGGTCCACCACAACCACTGGTCGGGGCTACCATGCCGGTCTTTCTCTTCGGTGGCGGATGCTGCGAGACAGTGGTGACCGAGTCAGCATCCTCGGATTTCGGTCGCTGCAGTGTGCGTAGGGATGGCGTAGGGATGGCTCTCACAGCAGTGATTCCTCCTCTCTGAGTGGTGTTGCCCGCAGCACGGCCGGGGTAAATGGTTCTCGGCCTCTCAACCGCCCTATCCACTTCGAACAGGTACTCCCCACAGGCCTCACATCGCCCGAATGGCTTCAGCTGGCACACCAGTCCCGAACAGCCGGGACAAATCACACCCAGGGCCTCAACGTCCATGCACGAGTACAGGGCGAATCGACCCCTTGGCTTTAGCCGGATCCCCGTATCTGTTACCGGAGCAGCAGCAGTCAATGTCGTGGTGGAAGGGTGAACTGGAATCCACGATGTATGTCCGAACATGGCGACCTGTTGCTGATCCATCGCACACTTCAAAGTTTTTGCGCCAACGTCCCACGTGTAGTCCTTCACACGTATTGGACTCCTCCCCTTTGCTCCAGTTCGCGGGCTTTTCTTCTTTTCTGTTTCTGAGTCACGCCCACGAACTAAGCAATGGGGGTGTGCCTGGTGGCGCAGTGCAATAGAAACCCCCACGTGTACTACTTCACACGGCTGAGCTTCCCCCTTTTTCCACTCTTCTGCGTGGGCCTTTCCCTTCCTTGGGTCATGTCCACGACTTCGAGCAGGGATGCACTTCGGCCAATGAAGGCCTGCCTATTCGCTAAACTCCTCCAGCAGACACGTTCAATTCCGTGGTGCACAAACACTATCCCGGACGAGCCCCGGCGTGTAGCGCCCTCCTCACTCTCCTCTTTCTCTCGTCTCGTCTTTCTCTTGTCTAGGGGTATCTTAGAGGGGAGGGAGCGGGGACACCACGCCTGACTTCCACCACATGTGTCAGTGCGGTCTAAGCAACGTTCTTGTATTACCTTCGGGTCAGTGCTGTGCACCTAGATCCTCCCTCCAAGAGTCACCTTAAACAATGTCTGCTAGGAAATGAGCCCGACACCATTAAAGTTCAACACTCCCTTTATTCTTCTGCGAATGAACACAATCAGTTGAACTCCCTTGGTTAACAGAAGAGGAAAGGAGGTGTGAATGCGAATAGGCCCAGACACAATTTGGTTCTCCACTTTCCTTCCTGAAAGTGGGTTTCAGTCTCCGCACAAGGGGGAATTTCCTTCCAGGCGATCTCCGACGAGAGGCTCACCTGTCACCGGCAATATGCTGCACCGGGTCTTCAAGTGAGGAGCTCCCCCCGGTCCATTGCGCCTTACGGATTCGGGTACACACTCCCGGGGTTCCCTAGGATCTCCTTCCCTCGCGGAACTCAGTGTTGGGCACTGAGCTCCGGACCTCCATCCGAGTACCAACACCCCAGGCTAAAGGTGCCTGGGATGGAACACGACCTCCGGTTGTCCTCTAGGCCTAGGCCACCCAGAGGACCGACACGAACCACCGTCTACAAGCTGAAGGTGCTTGGGACTTCGACCCCGCGACAAAGATGGCCGGCCCCTTTATACCCTCTCCCAGCAAGCACGACGGGTTCCCCGCCCCACCATACCGCTGTCGAGGGAGGACAAAAAGGAGTCACAGCACACAGCAATGATTCAACCCCAGCCCAGGGCGACAGGGCCACCCACCGGGCTGCAGGGAATTACACATCACTGATGTCTCTGCCAAGTTCAAATTTACACCCGGGAAAGTACATACCCGCTACATATATATAGCTTAAATTTTATGCTAGCTGCTTCAAATATTTAGTATTTAATATATTTTCCACTTTGGAAGAATACATCTAAGCGCTAGTATATCTAATTATCATTTTTCAATTACAAAAATGGCTTACTGCAAGACTACAGAGGAAGGGCAATGGAAAGTGTTCATTCATATGTAAATATATCACTTCACAGAGAGCAGAACTTTGGGAGGGCAGGATTTGAGGGGTGGGACTCTCCCTGTTCACACGGGTCAGCATATTTAACTGGGCAGGCTTGAATTCTAATTGTGATCCATTCAAACCTGCACAGCAGCAGCACAGATAGATTTCAGAACAGGCTGTGTATGTGTGTATGAAGGGGGTTCCTTCTTGAATAATGCTGTGATCTGTGAGGTGGGACTTGGGAGGTTTGGACTCTTCCTGTAGGTGTGACTGGGCGGGATTGAATCCCACCCATTATCGGAGCTGTGAAGGAAGTTACATAATTTTCAGCGTCTGAAAGCTTACAAAGGGAAGTGTTATAGACTCTAACAACTGCTGCAGGAAGTGGCTGTGGAAGGGACAGAGTCTATCAGCAGGATATGCAGAGTGTCACCAGGGCTGGTGCAAGGATTTTTGACACCCTAGGCGAACCCTCATTTTTCCGCCCCCCCCCATTGGCTCCGCCCCTCACTGAGATTTTTGCGGTGCCTCTTCACCTATTTCTTCAGCCGTGGTCCCCAGGCCTGCACCTGTGCCTCTGGGCCTGGCCCGAAGACAATTAGAGGATGGCATCGGCTCACTTCCTCACGCCAGCCGTGGTCCACAGGCTAGAGCAGTATACAGAGAGGCTAACTGTGTAACTGCCTGTCTGTACGAGCTACAGATACACTGACAATGCTTTACAGGTTCCTAGTAAAAACAATAAATGCACATTTTTTTGGCCTGCAAAAAGATCTGCATTTATTTTATTTTTTTACAAAAGTGGATTTGAACCTCCACACCTCATATCACCCTATCACTGTATCACCCTGAACACCTGTTCCCCTCTGCAACCCCCCCCCCCACACACACACATATATCAGTTCCTATATGTACCCCCCTGCACATCTGTCCCCCCCCCACACACACACACATCAGTTCCTCTCTGTAACCCCCCCAACACACACACACACATATCTGTACCCCCCTGCACATCTGTCCCCCCCACACACACACACACACCAGTTCCCCCTCTTCCCCCCCGCACATCTGCCCCCCCACACACACACACCAGTTCCCCCTCTGTACCCCCCTGCACATCTGTCCCCCCCACACACACACACACCAGTTCCCCCTCTTCCCCCCCGCACATCTGCCCCCCCCACACACACACCAGTTCCCCCTCTGTACCCCCCTGCACATCTGTCCCCCCCACACACTCACACCAGTTCCCCCTCTTCCCCCCCGCACATCTGTCCCCCCCCCCACACACACACACCAGTTCCCCCTCTTCCCCCCCGCACATCTGCCCCCCCCCCCACACACACACACACACCAGTTCCCCCTCTGTACCCCCCTGCACATCTGCCCCCCCACACACACCAGTTCCCCCTCTGTACCCCCCCGCACATCTGCCCCCCCACACACACCAGTTCCCCCTCTGTACCCCCCACACATCTGCCCCCCCCTACACACACACACACCAGTTCCCCCTCTGTACCCCCCCGCACATCTGCCCCCCCAGTTCCCCCTCTGTACCCCCCGCACATCTGCCCCCCCCACACACACACACCAGTTCCCCCTCTGTACCCCCCCACACATCTGCCCACACCCCAGTTCCCCCTCTGTACCCCCCGCACATCTGCCCCCCACACACACACCCCAGTTCCCCCTCTGTACCCCCCTGCACATCTGCCCCCCCCACACACACACACCCCAGTTCCCCCTCTGTACCCCCCTGCACATCTGCCCCCCCACACACACACACCAGTTCCCCCTCTGTACCCCCCCCGCACATCTGCCCACCCCACACACACCAGTTCCCCCTCTGTACCCCCCCACACATCTGCCCCCCCACACACACACCAGTTCCCCCTCTGTACCCCCCTGCACATCTGCCCCCCCACACACACACACCAGTTCCCCCTCTGTACCCCCCCGCACATCTGCCCACACCCCAGTTCCCCCTCTGTACCCCCCCGCACATCTGCCCCCCACACACACACCCCAGTTCCCCCTCTGTACCCCCCCGCACATCTGCCCCCCCCACACACACACACCCCAGTTCCCCCTCTGTACCCCCCTGCACATCTGCCCCCCCACACACACACACCAGTTCCCCCTCTGTACCCCCCCCCCGCACATCTGCCCACCCCACACACACCAGTTCCCCCTCTGTACCCCCCCACACATCTGCCCCCCCACACACACACACCAGTTCCCCCTCTGTACCCCCCTGCACATCTGCCCCCCCACACACACACACCAGTTCCCCCTCTGTACCCCCCCGCACATCTGCCCCCCCCACACACACCAGTTCTCCCTCTGTACCCCCCGCACGTCTGCCCCCCCACACACACACCCCAGTTCCCCCTCTGTACCCCCCTGCACATCTGCCCCCCCCACACACACACCAGTTCCCCCTCTGTACCCCCCGCACATCTGCCCCCCCACACACACCAGTTCCCCCTCTGTACCCCCCCGCACATCTGCCCCCCCCCCACACACCAGTTCCCCCTCTTCCCCCCCCACACACAAACACACACCAGTTCCCCCCCCACACACACACACACATATCTTCCCCCCCCCCCCTGTACACAGTGCAATGTACTATAAACTTGACAGCAGAGTACATTTTTTTATTTCTTGTGACTGGGTCAGGTGCAGGCTGCAGCACTGAGCCTGTGCTTCCACTATATACCTGAGTCAGCGGCGGTGAAGGTTTTACTCAAGGAGAGCGGCGCTGCTGCCTGTCTGTCCACTCTCCTCTTACAACAGATCCCAGGGTGAACAGGAGGAGCGGGGGGGTCGGATATCCACGGCAAGCCCAGACTTATTACATGCAGGGCTGAGGGCTTCCATGATCCATCTCATCCGCTCCGGCCAGTTCCATGGATCATTCATGCAGCACTTCCGGCCGGCTGCTCTGTGTCCCGGCTTTCTCCGCCCCCTCATCTTCTCACTGCCGCTGCTAGGGTGGCACTGCTGGCTGAGGCTGGGGACAGAGTGGTGAAGGTGATGTCTTTACAGGCGCAACTGCCACCTAGCCTGGCGGCTGGCGCCATAAGGCATGTTTTAAAAAAATGCCGGTCCTGGATTTTAATACTCCGAATCCCCAGCGAGTGGCTGGGGATCCGGATTTTGCCGCCCCTTCTACCCTGGCGCCCTAGGCAGCCGCCTGACTTGCCTATTGCTAGCGCCGGCCCTGAGTGTCACATGATACAAAGCCACAACTAAACCCAGAATATCAGGGGATCTGCAGACAACAGAGCAGCATGGTACAGAGGTATGATCCATGCTGGGATTTATAATTCCATTCAGCTTTAGTGAAAAGAAACTTGGAGTTCAGCTTTAAAGTATATATATATATAAACCCTAGGGATGAGCTTCGAGTTCGAGTCAAACCCATGTTTGACTCAAACATCGTCTGTTCGGCCGTTTTCCGAATTTCGAACATTATGGGCCGTTCGCGCCAAATTCGAGTGGCGTGTCACGGCCCATAATTCACTGCGGCATCGCAGTGCATTGCTGGCTGATGATTGGCCAAGCATGCATTATGACCCGCATGCTTTGGCCAATCACAGTGCAGAGAAAACGGAGAGCCATAATTGGCCAAAGCCAGAGTGACTTTGGCCAATTATGTCTCAGGGGGTTTAGTACACGCCCCACACTATATAAGGCCGCCTGCGTGGCGGCCTTGTGTAGTGTGTTGCAGCGGTGGTTAAAGACAGAGAGAGATAGTGTCATTTAATTTGAGTCAGAGCAGGCAGGCGAGTCAGTTAGCTTCCGTTACAGTGTGTAGAGGATATGTATGCATCCTAGGTGTTGTATATATATTTACACATTGTATTCAGTTTAGCTAGATCCGTTCCTGTTATTATCTATACTGATAGGCAGGCAGGTGCTTGTGCTAGCTGCAGTATTTTCACTTAGTGTACTGTGTCCTTTGCACAGTGTGCACCTAAAGCTTACCTCAATACAATTGCTGGTGTTCTGATACAAATACAGGCACGGAGCTGCAGTATTTTGCTTTAGTGTCCTTTGCACAGTGTGCACATAAAGCTTACCTCAATACAATTGCTGGTGTTCTGATACAAATACAGGCACGGAGCTGCAGTATTTTGCTTTAGTGTCCTTTGCACAGTGTGCATCTAAAGCTTACCTCAATACAATTGCTGGTGTTCTGATACAAATACAGGCAGGGAGCTGCAGTATTTAGCTTTAGTGTCCTTTGCACAGTGTGCACCTAAAGCTTACCTCAATACAATTGCTGGTGTTCTCATACAAATACAGGCAGGGAGCTGCAGTATTTTGTTTTAGTGTCCTTTGCACAGTGTGCACCTAAAGCTTACCTCAATACAATTGATGGTGTTCTCATATAAATACCACAGGCAGGGAGCTGCAGTATTTTCAGTTAGTGTACTGTGTCCTCTGCACAGTGTGCAACTAAAGCTAACTGAAGACAATTGGTGTTCTCATGCTAATAATACTACAGGCAGGCAGTTGATTCTGCTAGCTGCAGTATAATCAGTATATATATACATCCCAGCTTTGTGCAGCTACATCTCCCTGCAGGACATTAGTATGTCTGGAAGGACAACAAGGAGAGGCAGACAGTCACGAGCCAATAAAAGAGGGCAAGCAGGCTCTGTGTCTAGAGGCAACAGTGCTGGTCATGGACACGGTGCATCCTCATCAGCACGTGGCCGTGGGACACGCCTGTCCTTTTTTCGGCAGCTGGCCATGTTGAGCCGCAACATGCCAAAGACTTGGTAGAGTGGATGACCAAGTCGTCCTCATCCTCCTCATCCTCTCTCACCCAGGCTCAGGGTACTTTGTCTGGCAAAGCAGCTGCCAAAGCGGCCTCTTCCCTCAGCTCAATGGCATCAGTCACTCCTTCCCTAGCCCACCATGTCCTCCTGAGGAGTCCCCCGAATTGTTTGACCACAGTGTTGGGTACATGCTCCAGAAGGATGCCCAGCGTTTTGAAGGCTCTGATGATGGTACCCAGCTAGAGAAAGGCAGTAACGTGAGCCCAGAGAGAGGGGGTGCCCAAGAAGGACAGCAATCTGGCAGTCATGTTCCCCCAGCTGCAGCATACTGCCAGGTTTGCTACAGTGATGAGGAGGGAGGGGATCATGAGGTCACGGACTCTACGTGGGTGCCTGATAGGAGAGAGGAGGAGGAGGCACATCTCCAACGAGGCAGGATGCCCTCCAGGGACCAGCTCAAGGGCAGCACACCGACAGCATCACACCGCAGAGCTCAGCATGTGCAGGCCGCTGCTGTCTCTGCGCGTTATTCCAAAAGTTCTTTGGTGTGGGCCTTTTTTTAAATGAGTGCATCAGATCGCAGCGCTGCTATTTGCAACATATGTCTAAGGCGTATCTCGCGTGGCCAAAACATCACCCGCTTGGGCACCACTTGCTTGATCAGACATATGTCGACCTGCCATGCAGTTTGTTGGCAAGCACACCTAAAAGACCCACACCAAAGAACAAAGTGGACCTCTCCTTGCTCCTCATCAGCTGGGATCTCCAACCCCACTATACCTTCAGTCATCTCTGAAACCTGCACTGAGAGGAATGAAGGTGTAGAATTAGGTGTGTCACAGCCAAGTACTTGCGGGCAATCTGCTATCGGTACACGAACGTCAGATTGTACCAGGCAAATTTCCCTGCCCCAGCTGCTGCACCGCCGAAAGAAGTTTTCTCCCAGCCATCCACATGCCCAGCGGTTGAATGCTAGCTTGCTTAAATTGCTAGCACTTCAACTGCTGCCTTTTCAGTTGGTAGACTCTGCCCCCTTCCGTGAGTTTGTGGAATGTGCGGTTTCTCAGTGGCAGGTTCCCAAATGCCACTTTTTCTCACGGAAGGCGATTCTGGCTCTCTACCGGCATGTGGAAGGAAATGTCTTGGCCTCGCTGGACAGGGCGGTCAGCGGTAAGGTGCATATTATCGCTGACTCATGGTCCAGCAGGCATGGACAGGGATGTTACCTATCTTTCACGCCGCATTGGGTGACTCTGCTGGCAGCTGGGAAGGATGCAGGACAAGGTGCAGTACTGTTGGAGGTTGTGCCGCCACCACGCCTCCAAAATGCTACTACTGGTGATTCTGACACACCTCTCTCCTCCACCCCCTCCTCTTTTTCTTCCTCCATGGCCTCTTCCTGTGCTTTGTCCTCGGAACCAGCGGTGCGCCGTAGGCGTTCAAGGGGCTATGCAAGTACGCAGGCAAAGAGATGCCATGTGGTGCTTGAGCTGGTGTGCTTGGGGGACAGGAGCCACACAGGGGCAGGCTCAGAGGTGGTTGACGCCACGCCAGCTTAAGCCAGGAATGGTGGTTTCCGATAATGGTGCTGTTGCCCAAGTCTCGGGTTGAACCACAGGTGGCATTGTAGCGTGATTGGAAGAAACAAGGAGAGGGGCGCCTCTGAGATAGATATCAAAACAACATTTATTGGTAGCAATATTCACTCACATTTACAATGAAGTGGTTGCATTCAGCTGGGCAGAAGAGTAGAAGAACTACAGGTCGCAGAAGGTCCATGGAGCTGACATCACAAGAGATCCTGTCAGGGAAGTATGTAATGATAGGCACAAACAGGAGTGTTCCTTCTGGGAGTATCTTTCGTAGCCACAGCAGGTTCAAACTTATGCAGAGTGAAGAAAAAGAGTTTTAATTCAATCTGGCGGTTCCAACGCAGTGGATGGGAAGGGGACGTCTGAGCCGGATGGCTGGCTATGGTGTGCTGCGGTCGCAAGTGCTCGCTATGCTTCCGGTTGGATGGGGGAGCACGGCCATGTGATCGGTTCAAAGCGAGGCTTGGACAGCACAACAGGACACAGCGCCGGGCTGTGATGTCATCAGCATGCAACGCGTTTCTGAGCAGGCTCGTTGTTGATGTTGGAACAGCGGCACTCCTTTGTCAAGCATTCTCCCCCCATTAATACATCTGAGAGTACAATCTCTCATTATATTGGCCTCGGACTATTCGGTACTCTATGTCTTATCAAAATACTGAGGTACTTGTATAATGCGCCTTTATTACTTGTTTTTTGTAGCGTGATTGGGTGTCCTCTCCTGGAGGTGAGCGTGGTCTGCCTGCTGTGCATGCCGGGAGGGGGTACATAAGGGGCAGACGCCATTAGGGGAGAGGAGAATTCCAGGGGGACCCCTGGTGGTGGAGTCGCGCCTTTGGCCCTGCTGGCCATGGGTACGTGTGTTGATTGAGAAGTCTCGGGCACCTTTAGCCTGAGGCTACAGCGTTCCAGGTAGGCCCAGTACCTTCAACTGGGTCTACAATCAGACCATCAGAATCCCAGGGTACCCGTGGGAGGGTGGCCCACTCTGAAAGAGAGGAAACCAGGGGAGGACCTGTCCGGAGGACCGGTGAAGGAAGTCACTGTTCCGGGAGAGGCCTGGTTGCCTATCAGAGGGAAGGATTCCGTAAGTCGCAAGATAGCTCCTGTAATGTGCCCCATTGGCACTTATGGTCTCTAAAAGTTACAGGCGCTAAAGAGTTCTGGATTCAGGAACTAAAGGATTCTGTGGCAGAGGATCTCCTGAACCTGTCCTTGGAGGGGACGAATCCAAAGTAATTGTTCGTGTTTCACTGCGGCTGCTAGAACCATGAGAGGGGACTATCCGGGTGAGCAAGGCCCACTCAGGCTTGAGTGGCGAGGAATATTGATAGATGTTGTGTGCCTGAACCTACCTCCCTATTAAACTTATTTTCTCTCTTCAACTTTCCCTGTTGATTGCAAACAAAGGAAAATAAACTCTTTTGTTGGAGTTGGTATTGTCTGGACATTGGCCTTCTTAAGGAGAGAAGATAGACTTTTCCCTACATTCTAGGGACGAGAGGTAACTCGCTGCAGGACCCAAAAACATTGTTAACACTGCTCACCCTCTACAAATGGAGGATATTGGGCATGTGCCATGGTGTGTCTCGCTCTGCAGATGGAGGTAAACTTGGGCAAGAGAGAGATGGGTGTGCTACAGATATATTTAACATTTCTGATTTATCCTAGTTAACTTTAAAATTACTTATTTGCCCGTATCGTTTAAATTCCTGTATTAAACTTGGTAAAGTTATAATTGGATTTGTAATATATATTAGTAAATCGTCTGCGTATACTGCCATTTTGTAATCTTTTCCTTTAATCTTTATTCCTTGTATATCCCGATTATTTTGTATTGCTGTAGTGAGATGTTCCATCACGAGCACATATATTAATGGGGGCAAAGGGCATCCCTGTCAAGTGCCATTTGATATCTGTATATATTTGGAAAGCATTCCATTTGTTCTTATTTTAGCCCTGGAATTGGAATATAGCGCCATAATTCTGCCGAGCATCTTAGGTCCCATTCCTATTTGAATTAAAGTTTCTTCCAAGAACCGCTATCCCACCCTGTCGAATGCTTTTTTGGCATCTGTTGACAGTAAGCATGCTGGACTGCCCTTTGAGCATATTCTACCAGTGTGCATGTTTTCATTATATTGTCCCTCGTTTCCCTCCCCTTTGTAAATCCTGTTTGATCTAAATTTATATGTTTAGGTAAAATAGGTGTCAGTCTATTAGTAATTATTTTAGAATATAATCGTATATCTATATTTGTGAGGCAGATTGGATGATAATTACTGCATATTGTGTGGTCCTTTTCTGGCTTAGGAATTAGTGTGATATGAGCCTCCGTACTGTGGTGTACCCGTTTGTGATGCCGATATAGAATTATATGTCTTTTTTAGGATTGGTGTAATTATATCCTGAAATACCCTATAAAATGTAGACATATATCCGTCTGGGCCTGGGATTTTGCCCAGGACAGAACGGATATAGCTTCTTGTATTTCTTCCGTGGAGATTTATTTTTCAAGACTTTCTATTATTTCTTTGGAAAATGTGGGTAAGGCTGTTTCTTTTATATATTGGCGTATTTCTTCCAAATTCCTATCTTCCTTTTCCTTTTCTTGTTGTGTATTTATATTGTATAATTTAGAATAATATGTGTAAAATGTTTTGGATATTTCCATGGGATCATAAGTTAGTTCTCCAGTGGGCTTTGCGATTTTAACTATAGAGGTCGATGAATAATGTTGTTTTAATGTTCTGGCTAATATTTTCCCTGTTTTATTTCCATATTGATATGTTTGAGCTCTATTTTTATCCCTTAACCGTAGGGACTGCTCATCAAACAGGGTTTGTAATTCTCTACGTTTATCATTTAAGACTATTCTATCTGCCGGGTTACAATTTTGTTTATGTATATTTTCCAGTCTGGAAATTTCTCCTAATAATTTAGATATTTCTTGTTCTTTTTCCTTTTTTAATCTTGTTTGATGAACAGTCCCTGTATTACGCATTTTAATGTTTCCCATTGTATGGGAATTCATGTATTATCCTTTTCGTGTATCTGTAAGAATTCCCCAATTGCTTGTCAGATATCTGTTTCACATTTTTTATCCTTAATCAAATTATCATTCAACCTCCAAGGTCCTAATGGTTTCCTATATTCAATTATTGCTAACTCCATATAGATCGGGGCGTGATCTGACCATAGAAAACTTCCAATGTCCGTAGAAGGGGTCATCATCAGGCCTGATTGATTAATAAAGAAATAATCTATTCTATATGTGTTATGTATATTTGAGTAATAAGAATAGTTTTTTTCCCGTCTGGTGTTGTACTCTCCATATATCTACCATTTGATATTTTTCCAGTAATTTTTTAAATTCTTTTAACTGACTATTATTTCTATTTGATTGGGTTGTTGTCGTATCTAGTTTGGTATCCATTATAAAATTAAGTATAGGTGATGAACCACAAGGAAAAATAAATAAAAATGTTTTCCCTAAAGTGTTACCAACATCCCAAATATTAGGAACAGACCCTGAAAGGGCAGGAGTACCCCCAGGTACAAAGGGAATTTATGGGCAAACAAAATAAAATCTAATATCGTAAAATGTAATTTATTTAGAAAAAGTTATTTTTTTTAAAATATATATGTACAAATGTCAAACATATCGATAGTTTGCACAATACATTCTTGAAAAAACAGACTGATGCCGCGTACACACGACCGGTTTTAATGTCATTGAAAAAAACGACGTTTTTCTCGACGTGATTCTTCTCAAGCCTGCCTTGCCTACACACGATCATGAAAAAAAAATGCTCGAGCAAAGCACAGTGACGTACGAAATGTACGACGGCACTATAAAGGGGAAGTTCCATTCGGATGGCGCCACCCTTTGGGCTGCTTTTGCTGATCCTTGTGTTAGTAAAGTTTGGTGAGGGACGATTTGCGCTTTTCAGCCTTGTGCTCTTCAGTCCGTTACAGCGTGACTGTAACGGGAAGGCCCGGGGAACTCAGAATCGCTTAGGAAGTATGAAATACCCTTGCGCCAGCTTCCCCAATGGCTCTTATGTGTCAATCACCCTGTGTCTCTATTAGGGGCACAGGGTGAATGAAAACCCCAATATGGTCTGTGATAGCCATATTCAATGCTGCACATACATTGTATCTAGATTGGGTCTGTAATATTGATCCACCATATTCCTCAGAATATCTGCAAAGAACTGTTTACTGTTTGATTATGACCTCAACAGGTTAATTAAAAAGTGACGCCTTCATGATGGTTAGACACATACTTTTGTGTATTGTAAAGGCAGACTGGGATTTACAATACAAAGGGATTTAAGATGTAAAGGGTTTAGAACCTGTTGTCGCCAGACAGACTGGCTGCCAACCCTTTGTGGGAAGATGTGTATTGGAGATCGTATATTCTATTGTGTTGGGATCTTTTGAAGCCTAGCAGACGTCAGGATGAGGTGTTGAGTTTTGGGATGTGTGGGTGGAGCTGGGCCCTTGTTCATGTTAAATCATGTGCCCTGAATTGTGTATAAAGTTACAATGTTTGTCAATAATAAAGTCTTTCCTACTACAGAAGAGACAGAGTGCGTCTCGTCTTCTTCCAGAGGGGTCGGCTCCTATAGGAAAGGGTCATTTAGCTGTGGATATCGGTAGCGAGTGGATGTGTGTCCAGGAGAGGGAACATCGTAAACGGCGTTAATACCCCTTGAGATTGGGGTGCCGTTACATTCTCTCCCCTTTCGGCAGGAGACTAACAGAGGGGGGAACCCCAGACGGGTTGACTCCGAAGTTAGTCCATAGGTCCCTTCTTCTAATGCCGGTATCCACACAGTACCCCAAATAAATTTCTCCAAACAGAGAATCGCTTACCCAGCCAACCTCTGCCTCTCTCAGAGAACACACCCGCCGCTGGGGAGAGGCCTGGACTGGCCCTTCTCCCTGGAGTCCTTTCTGCAGCTGGAGAGAAGACAGGGTGACTGGGCTCAGTCCGTCATGCTGTTGGGGATCTGGGTCGACTGCCCGGCATCCCTGTGGTATACAAGTGGAGACTGAAGTCCCATCCACTTGTGGTAGGTGAAAATCTCCCAGTGCTTGCAAAGCAAGGCTGACATCCTCCTGTCTCAGTGTCACACCATTTTCTGGGGTTGTGTCAGTGAGGACTGAAGTCCCATCCAATACCACAGGAACTCCCTCTTCTGTTAGTTGGGAGCCGAGGCCCGTGGCGCTCGGCTCTGTTGCCAGCTCTTCTGCTGGGTTGCTGTGAGTGGAGACCACAGTCCCATCCACCGATATCCGCTCAAGTGGCAGTTGTGTGCGGCGGCCAGTAGCATTCTGCCCTGCTGCCAGTGATTCAGCTGGGAGTAAAAGCTTTACTGCCTCAGCTTGTTGCTGGGGAGAGGGGCCAACTGCCCCGGCTCCCTGAAACTCCACAGTGGTTTCCGGTGCTGGGCAGAGGTGGGTATCACTCTGCCCTGTTGCCAGCACTTCTGCTGGGGACTCCACACCATCTGCTCTGGTTAACTGTTGGGGGGGGAGATGGCCTGCTTCTCCTCCCTGCATCTCTCGCAACCTCCTTCCGAATTCCTCTTCCATGGCGGCTGGTTCTTTAGGCGTTGTCCCCGATTGCTGTATTTGCGCCATTCTCTGCTCATGTTGCCACTCATCCTGCCGCTCGATGTCTCTAATGGCTTCCCGTATGGCGGTCTCTGATGGGTTAGCACCATACAATGCCAACCGCTGTCGCACTCGTTGCTGAAACAAATCTTCAACTGACCGGGGTCCTGCATCACCCTCCTTCGGCTGCATCGCTGGCCAGTCACTGTGGTGGTTTGGAGTGTCCCAGGAACTGGAGGGAAAATCCCGCTGCTGCCAACCAATGTAACGGCACCCCAATCTCAAGGGGTATTAACGCCGTTTACGATGTTCCCTCTCCTAGGCACACATCCACTCGCTACCGATATCCACAGCTAAACGACCCTTTCCTATAGGAGCCGACCCCTCTGGAAGAAGACGAGACGCGACGAATGTGCTATCTCCTTTACGAACGCTAGTTTTACCAGAATGAGCACTCCCGTCTCATCACTTGCTTCTGAGCATGCGCGTTTTTTTTCACGTCGTTAAAGCCTACACACGGCTGTTTTTCATGACGAGAAAAACAACAACGTGAAAAACGACAACAAAAATTAGAGCATGTTCCAAATTTTTAATACCCATTTTTCACGTCGTGAAAAATGCTCTGGAGCCCACACATGATCGTTTTTAATGACCAAATTAAAAAATTGCATTTTTCTCGTCATGAAAAACGGTTGTGTGTACACGGCATTATACTCGGATGAGTTTTTACAATTTCCAGTGAGAAATTCGTTTTCCAACTTAAGCCTGACATGTTTCAGAATTTTGTATCCTTTCTTCAGAGGCATTGCAGGAGAAAGTACAAATATGTTCTGAAATAGAGCAAAAAGAGCAAAAAAAGGGGGGGGCTCAGAACAGTATTCCAAAACAACAACAACATTAAAGCACACAAGCATGTCAGTTATACATACCAGCACTGAACTTGTAATGTTATTCATAAGAATGTATTTTTTACTTTAAAAAGCAAAGTTCTGAAACAGAACAGAACTGCCACTGCCCATTCATCAAAGGGCGATGAACCCTGTCTAGGCTCGGAACAGCCCTCACAAAGGTCCCCACAGAGAAACTCCTATTATCCAATGGACAGGGAAACCCCAAAGGATAGTCCGATATTCTGATATAGAAAGAAAAGGGGGGGTATGTATGTCAGTAAATATACTGTACAACCTAATTAGTACTGCATTAAGATACTGAAAATATTGGCATTTCATTTGACAAATATGTTGATGAAGGAAAAATGACAGTATTAATACATAAAGAAATTACATTTCCATATGTCCCCTAGGGGTATATTAGATTTTGTATGGCTGTGAGCACAGGAATGGAAAGGGCTGGAGAGGCCCAATCCCTCAGATCTGTGCTTACATCGCCAGCATTTAGAATACATAAAACCAAAAGGAAGGGAGAGAAAGGTTGTCTGCTTACCAAGGTTTATTTGGAGCATATAAATTGGAGTAGTGTGCCTCCTCCAAGGTTGCGTCTGTTCTGAGCAGCGCACCATCCCCGGGTTTAAACAGACGCCCGCGCATGCACACCAGGCAGTCGGCGGCTAATGACGTCAACAAATGGCGCCACCGCGCCGAGTGACGTGATGACGTAAGCACGCCACTAGAAGCCCGCGCATGCGCACCAGCCACTCGACAGCCAATGACGACAACGAATGGCGCCACCGTACCGAGTGACATGATAGCGCAAGCACACCGCGACTAAGGGCATGACGAGTAGGCAGCTCATAACTTGAAGAGTGTTGTGAGTGAGGCCCACACCCCCTGGTGGCAGGCGTGAGCCACAACATCACAGCACAACAAGTAAATAAGAAAACAGCCATTAAATATGATGGGACTACATAAATTGGGAAAGCATTGTTTAAAACAAGCTATTTCACCCTGACACAAGGCTTTCAAATATTATAATGAGTCATTAGGTTATTTCAAGGAAAAACATAAAAACTAAGAATTAATTGAAGAAAATAATGAAATATTTGAACCTGGTACACCTTTTAAATTTATAATAGATCTTTGATAATGCATCATTAAATTATTTAAGAGACAGAGCAAAATCAGAATATTACGGGAATGGAGTGAGGGAGAAATCTCAAAGGGGACCCCCAGAGCAAGAACTGCACGGCACCCACCCACTGACAAAAGACATGGGAAAGCGCCATGCAGGTCGAGCCCTCCAACGCAGACTGGCAGCAAAGACCAGGACATCCCGGGGACATTGGGCAGTTGCAATATAATCTGGTTAACCACTTGACAACTGGGCACTTAAACCCCCTCAATAACCAGACCAATTTTCAGCTTTCGGTGCTCTCACATTTTGAATGACAATTACTCAGTCATGCAACACTGTACCCATATGAAATTTTCATCCTTTTTTTCACACAAATAGAGCTTTTATTTGGTGGTATTTGATCACCTCTGCTTTTTTTTTCTGCTATAGATGAAAAAAGACCGAAACTTTGGTAAAAAAATGCATTTTTCTTCATTTCTATTATAAAATTTTGCAAATAAGTAATTTTTCTTCATAAATTTGGCCAACAATTTATACTGCTACATATCTTTGGTAAAAATAACCCAAATTAGTGGATATTATTTAGTCTGGGTGAAAGTTATAGGGTCTACAAGCTATGGTGCCAATTACTGAAAATTTATCAATTTGATCACACCTGATGTACTGACAACCTATCTCATTTCTTGAGACCCTAACAAGCCAGCAAAGTACAAATACCCCCCAAATGACCCCTTTTTGGAAAGTAGACTGTCACGGTCTGGAGTCAGGCTCAGAGGCCAGTAGCTATAGCAGCAGAGCAGGTATTCACACAGGTCACTCTGGCTGATGACACGGGTTCACCTGAGGTGCGGGGTCTAAGCATTGACCGGTATTCACCAGGGCTCCTAAAGGTGGAGATGGGCTTGGCTGTGTGTCAGTGCCAGGTCGCGGTCCTCAGATTAGCCCCACCAGGGGGTGAGCAAGCCGGGGTCCAGAAACAGATAATACAGGTAGGGATCAAGCAGAAGCGTAGTCGGGGACGAGCCAAAAGTCGGTAACAGATAGTTGCAGGTTGGGATTCAGCAGAAGCGTAGTCGGGGACGAGCCAAAAGTCGGTAGTGAGTGGTAGCAAAGATGCTGTCGACAGCAGTAGACAGGAGCAAGATATTGGCTGGTGAAGACACAATATTCTGGCAACCAGGAAGTGCAGGGACATGGCTTAAATCAGGAAGTTCCTGGGAGGAGCAAAGGGTTCAAGGTTCAAGGCAAACAAGATTCAAGACAAGAAAGATCATTCAAGGAATTGTCTAATGAACTATCCAAGGAGCTGTCCAGCATTCCAGGTGGCTCAGCAAGTAGAGTCACCACCAGACACACCAGAGGTCCCAGGTTCAAGCCCAGGTCCTAACATAGACATTCCAAGGTGGTTAGTAAGAGGCATAGTTAGTTTTTTGAAGTTGTAATTTTTTCCCACAATTCTTTGCAAAATTAAGATTATTTTTATTTTTTATTTTCTTCACACCAAATTGTCATTATAACAGGTTATTTCTCTCACACGGCATGTACATTCCACAAATGACACCCCAAAATATATTCTGCTGCTCCTCCTGAGTATGGTGATACCACATGTGTGAGACTTTTACACAGCCTGGCCACATACAGAGGCCCAACACTGAAGTAGCAACTTCAGGCGTTCTAGGAGCATAAATTACACATCTAATCTCTCAACAACCTATTACACTTTTGAAGGCCCTGGAGCACCAGGACAATGGAAACGCCCACAAAGTGACCCCATTTTGGAAAGCTAACACCCCAACGTATAATCTATAAGGCATAATGAGTCTTTTGAACGGTTCATTTTTTTCCAGAAGTTTTTGGAATATGTGAAAAAAAAATGAAAACGCATTTTTTTTTACACAAAGTTGTCTATTTATAAGATATTTCCAACACATAGCATGTACATAGCAAAAATTACACCCCAAACTATATTCTGCTACTCCTCCTGAGTATGGCGATACCACATGTGCTTTTTTAACAGCCTGGCCACATAGATGCTCAACATCCAAGAAGCACCATCAGGTGTTCTAGGGACATAAATTACACATCCAACTTCCTTACAATCTATCACATTTTTGAAGGCCCTTCATATTTCTAACACAGCATGTACATACCAAGAATTACACCCTAAAATACATTCTGCTGAGTAAAGGGTAAAAAAAAATTACCTATGGCTTTAGTAGTGCAATTGTCCACAGGAGGAGAGCCCTGATCCAGGCAGCAGGCATGGACGTGGTCAGCGACAGTGAATGGAATTGTCCAGGCAGCAGATAGGAATATCCATAGTCCGTCCAGGGTCAGTGCAAGTAGAGACATTGCCAGCAGTGCCAAAATATTGGTCCTGGTAATAAGCAGGAACATGGTCTAAGTACAATGCCAGGAAAGAATGGGGACAGGGGTAGAGGCTTCTCCCACCCAAATCTCTTTGAAGCCTCCAAGTCTCCAGACCCTAATCTGGGAATGAGAAAACTAAAAAATTGTTTTCTTCATCCAGAAAAACAATTCTGGAGCCCCTCACATATGTGAGACCCCTGTGATCCCACAAGCATAGCAGGGTAAAAGATCAATCCAAGAGGCAGGCAAAAAACGTGGTCAAACAGTCCAGGGTCAGTTCCAGAGCAGGCAGAGGTAGGTACAGTTTAGCGTTAGGCAGAAGCGTGGTCGTATAACAGGCCAGGGTCAGTTTCGGAGCAGGCAGAGGTAGGTACAGTTTAGCGTTAGGCAGAAGTGTAGTCGTATAACAGGCCAGGGTCAGTTCCAGAGAAAGCAGAGGTATGTTTAGCGTTAGGCAAAAGCTTGGTCGTATAACAGGCCAGGGTCGGTTCCGGAGAAGGCAGAGGTATGTACAGTTCAGTGCAGTGGCATAAGGGGTGTGGAGGAAAATTACAGGAAATGAGAATTGCGTTTACCATACTTCCCTAATAATGTAGAAACGTATGGTAACGGCGGAAACATTCACCTATACAGAGGCCTGGTTGGGAAGGACAATCGGGACAATAATACACAGTGTCTCCTCGAATTCCTCCTCTGGAGCACACCCGGCATTTCTTCTGACGTCTGTAGCCTGTTTCACGGGGGGCGGCTTTCTCATGGAGTCTGCTCACGGAATCAGAGCGAATATTTTCTGGTGGGCTTTCAGGGTACAAAAGGGCGGAGATAACTTCTTCTTGGTAGTAAAGATAGGATACAGTGTTCTCTGTTGATTTTTTGTAAATAACATAAGTGTTATACATGGCCAAACTAAAAAAAATTATGGACACTTTCTTATACCAGTGGCGGGATTTTCTTGTGGGAAGATAGGGTTCAATCATCTGATCGTTGAAGTCCACTCCCCCCATAAACAAATTATAATCATAGACACAAGCTGGTTTCTGGATTGTGCCGTTTTTTTGGGGGACTTCCACGTAAGTGTCGTTGTGGATTGATGTGAGCATGTGGACGTTTCGTTTGTCCCTCCACCTGACAGCCAATATCTCCTGGTTCCTCAATGATGCTGTCTCCCCTCGTCGTAACTTTTCATTGACAAGTTTTTGTGGGAAGCCTTTTCTATTGGCTCTTACTGTGCCACATGCTGGGGTGTCCCTCCGGTAAAGATTGCGGAACAGGGGCAAGCTGGTATAAAAATTATCCACATAAATGTGGTATCCCTTTCCAAGGAGTGGATAGATAAGCTCCCAGACCACTTTTCCGCTGATGCCGATGTTCTGTGGGCATTCAGGGGGATGCAGTTGGGAGTCCTTCCCTTCATACACCAGGAAGGCGTAGATGTACCCTGTGGCTCAGTCACAAAGTTTGTACATTTTAACCCCAAATCGGGCCCTTTTGCTGGGGATAAACTGTTTAATGCCCAGCCTGCCTGAGAATTTTACAAGGGACTCATCCACCGAGATATTCTGTTCAGGGATATATAACTGAGTGGCCGAATTTTATATAGTTTGTCAAAAGCTGGGTCATTTTGAGGAGGACACTGGGTGTTGTCATTATAGTGGAGGAACCGCATAATCATTAGGTATCGGGATCTTGGCATAAGGGATGAGAAGAATGGCATGTGGTGGATGGGTTTGGTAGACCAGTAGGAGTACAATTGTTTGTTTTTTTTGAGAGTCCCATAGTAAAAGTTAGGCCTAAGAAATGTTTTAATTCCTCTACGGTGAGTTCTCTCCACTCAAAGGGACGGGCGTAACTAGACCCAGGGTTGCTTACTATGTACTGCTGTGCGTAGAGGTTGCACTGGGCCACAATGGAGGATAGTAAGTCTTCGGTGAAAGCTAAAGGAAAAAAATCGAGCATGGCAAAACCATCGGTGTTCACCTGGTGGTGAAAGGGGGGATATTTGCTGCTCCGGAATTAGGGGGAAGCCACAGGGGTTGACACGTACCTTGGAGGTTTGCCTGCCGTGCAGAGGGAGACCTCTCGTACAGCCCTGGTTCCCAGGTCAATGGAGTTGGGACAGTGGCCGAAGGAGCACAGTGGGGTATGAGTGCCTGTTGGGTTCTCCTGGACTGGATGAGAAGACCGGTGTAGATGGCTGAAGATGCAGGTCAGATGATGCAGGTCAGCGGGTGCAGGTAGCTGGGAATGCAGGTACATGTGGATGCAAGCAGCAGGCGGGAGAAGGGTCAGACGAGCCAGGTAATACACAGCAGATCAGATACAGGCAGAAGCGTCAGGCAGCGGATGGTCAGAGTTCAGGCTGGATCAGGCAACGGAGGATCAGGCAGACAGATGAGCAGGACTAGGTCAAGGAAGCCAAAAGTCAGGACTGGAGATAGCAGCAAGGTCAGGAAGCCAAGTCAGAGTAACAAAAGGTGCAGGTTCAGGGTCAAGTCACAGGATAAGCTGCCGATCAGACAGCAAGAGTCTGGACAGAAGAAGCCCCTTTTATGGCAATGGCACACGACTGTTTACAGTTGGAAGCCTACTAGCGGGGCTGCATCTGAGCCTTGTTGTTGTGGGTCCAAGAGGCATGCGTCCATGACATTGCCCCCCCCCTATGGGCAACCTCCGGTTCAGAGGTATGAAGTGGGCCATCTTGGAAAGGCGGTCAACCACTACAAAGATGGCTGTATGTCCTTCAGATGGGGGTAGTTTGACTATAAAGTCCATGGCTATCATGCTCCAGGGTCTGTCAGGAATTGGTAGTGGTCTGAGAAGACCCCAGGACTTGGTCCTAGCAGATTTGCTTTGGGTACAAACAGTACATGATTTCACATATTCCTCACAACTCTTCTCAAGCTTTGGCCACCAGAACATACGCTGAATCAGATCAAGGGTCTTGTAGACCCCGAAATGGCCAGCCAGAGGATGGTCGTGGCATAGGTTCAGTACCCTTGTCTGGACACTTGCTGGTACAAAAATGTTATTGTCCTTCCAAAGTAACCCATCCCTGGGTGTCAGGGATACTCCTGGTGGGCTGGGCATTCCTGCTGAAGCTTGTTTTAAGCCGGACATCAGATCTGTCTGGATGAGCAGAAAGTTACCCTCAGATAGGATAATATCTGGGACTGAGGCATCCTTGGGATCGTCGAACATGCGGGAGAGGGCATCTGGCTTGGTGTTCTTGGATCCTGGCCGGTAGGTAATGTGAAAAGAAAATCTGGAAAAGAATAGCGCCCACTGTGCTTGACGCGGCTTCAGGTGCTTGGCGGTTCTCAAGTATTCCAGATTCTTATGTTCCGTGTAAATAAGAATGGGATATGCTGCGCCCTCTAAGAGATACCGCCATTCCTCAAGCACAGCCTTAATGGCCAGAAGTTCCCGATCTCCCACATCGTAATTTCTTTCGGCAGGGGAAAGCTTACGAGAGAAGAAAGCAATGGGATGCATGAGATCCTTGAGGCCATGGCGCTGGGAAATCACTGCCCCTACCGCTGTTTCTGAAGCGTCTACCTCGAGTAGGTAGGGTAGAGAGGGGTCTGGGTGGCTCAGGATGGGAGCAGAAGTAAAAAGTCCCTTCAGAGTTGCAAAAGCAGGGGGCGTGGTCAGGACCGGCATGTGAGAGGACGCACTTCTCACAGCTCCTGCCTGATCCGTATATTGATCCTTCCCCGGCACCTTTGATCCTGCTCTCTTCGGCTGCCCAGCTGGCTACCGAGCCCCTGCACTGCCTGGACCCACCGCCGGCTCTCTGTACACGGGGAAAGACCCGCCGTGGACCACTGGAGATGGCGGGACCAGACTCCCAAGATGGCGCTGCCGCAGCGGCGGCCATGGCACAGCGCACAGCGCGGACGGCAGACAAGCCCAAGGAAGGTGGCAGCAAGAAAGCGATGAAGGCACAGGATAAGGAGCAGGCCAGGGATATGCTCTACTATGCCCAAAAGTTGCAGGACCCTGCTTATACTGGCATGGGGGGGACAGTGGATGGCAGGGATGGAGGAGGCCAGGTCACACAGGCAGACTGGGGCCATGATGCAGAGGACATTCCCCACTGCTCCAAAGGAGACGCTGAACAGCCCCCCCTCCTCCCTCCCTCGGAAGATACACCTGAACCTACATTAGCAGATATTCTGAAAGCTGTGCAGATGGGAAATGCTGACATGAAGGCACAATTTGGGGGTCTGAGGGAAGAGGTGTCCCTTCTTCGGCAGGACCTTCAGAAGGTTAGAGAAAGGGCACGGCTGTTTAGAGCAGAGTGAGCGAAATAGAGGACAAGCTACCTCCACTTGCAAGTGAAGCCAGGGCAGCACACCGCATGGCCCAAGATACGCTTAACAGAGCAGAGAACGCAGAAAACCGTTTACGCCAGAACAATGTCCGCATTGTCGGTCTCCCCGAGAAATCAGAGGGCAGAGACCCTACCATGTTTGTGGAGAACTGGCTTATTGAGGTGTTTGGCAGGGATGCATTTTCCCCATTTTTTACCGTGGAAAGAGCTCATAGAGTGCCGGGCCGCCCCCCCCCCCACAGGGGGCCCCTCCCCGGTCAATGCTGGCCAAACTCCTACATTACCGAGATAGAGAGACAGTTCTCCGTTGTGTGCGGGAGCGGGCCAATGTTACATTTAATGGAGTCAGAGTGTCATTCTACCCTGACTTCTCTGCTGAGGTGCAGAGGAGTAGAGCAGAATTTGGTGATGTGAAAAAACGTCTGAGAGCCCTGCAATTGCCATATGCCATGCTCTACCCAGCTAAACTGCGCGTGACAGCAGAGGGGCATGCGCAGTTCTTTGAGTCAGCCAGGGAGGCGGCGGCCTGGTTGGATCATAATGAGCAGGCCTTACGACGTCGCAGGGCGGACGCTAGAGGAGACTGACCCCAACATAATACGTGATACACGAACTATGCATTTAGTCCTGGACTGTTGAACTCCTCACAATGATGGGATGTTGTTCTGGCTTCTCTGTTACCCTTTCTTCTTATCCGGTTCCTCTTCCTGTACCGGTGTGCCGGGGGAAAATCTTCATATCCACATGTATTAGGACAAGAACTGTGACTTTAACTTTCATTGAATTTTGATTCTAGTAGAAATGCTACGACAATCAGTTAGCCCACTGTTGGGCTGGGCTGTAATGCCAGGATTTACCCTTTTGGCGACGCTAATATGGTTGAATATATACTTCAGTCCCCTCCTGGCGCTTCCTACTGTGAGGATTCTCCACCGGATCAGGGACTGCCTAATACCAACTACGCTACTGTTTGTTGGCAGCGTTGTGCCCTGTTGTGTTTTGCTGAGTATACTGACCTACAGTCCAAGGATTTTTTTTCCTTTTTTTTCGGTCACCTATCATTTTGTTGCCTCATTAGTCCACCACCATTCCACCAAATTTGCCCCTCTGAGACACTCAGAGCTGGGGGCGCCAAAGGGCCCCAACCTGTCACTATTATTACCTCTGCAATGGCAGGTACCCCCTTGATCTCCTGGAATGTTAGGGGCATGAACTCCCCTCTCAAGCGAACAATGATATTTACCTGTATGGAAAAGTTTTACCCTGCAATCTTATGTTTTCAGGAAACACATCTGACACCTGACACTAAGGGATGTTTGAAATACTCCTGGATGGGCTGGGCGTACCACTCCACTCACACCTCCTTTTCCCGGGGGGTGAGTGTGGTGATAAACAGGTCCCTGGACTACCAGGAATATGGGTCTAAGGTGGATTCTGAGGGGCGGTTTGTGTTTTTACATTGCCGTATTGGCATATTGAAATGCATTTTGGCCTGTGTTTACATACCTCCCCCGTTTGATGCCCGGGTGCTACGGCTTCTCCTGGAATTTTTGGAGGGCAGGCCAGATCTCCCGATGCTACTTGTAGGGGACTTTAATAGCTGGTTAGATCTGGGTCTGGACAAACATCCGGTACCGGGGGGTGAACTCTCATAGGGCTACTCCTCTGGCTAGACTATTTCAGGAGGTGGGCTGGCTGGACATATGGAGGCACCGAAACCCTACTGTTAAACAATTTTCTTGCTTCTCAAAGTCTCATGGCTCACTATCCAGGATAGACCTGGCGGTGGGTAACCCTTGGTTTCTGATATCTCCTACAAACCTAGATGTGTCTCTGATCACTCTTACATGGTGATAAGCCTTACGGTGACTCATTTATCTACACTCTCCAGAGCACCCTGGAAATTTAACGCCTTTTGGCTTCAGCTATTTCCTGCCCCAGAGGAACTAGAGGGGAGCATTCAGAGGTTTTTCTCTGACCAGCCTGATCCGGAATCTGTCCTTGCTGAATGGGAGGCATTAAAGGTTTATCTTAGACGCATGCTTAGTAATGAGGTCAATAAGGTCAAGAGGCGCTCTGAAGCCCTCAGAGAAGCTCTGGAACTACAAGTCCATTCTCTGGAGGTTAAGTACGTACAGGATCCCACTGAAGCAGCTAAGGGGGCGTGGCAGTCGGCTCAATCTGCGTATGAGCACCTGCTCGCCTCCTCGGCTGAATTTTTTTAATTTTTTTACCAAAACAGCATTTTTTGAGGAGGGGGAGACAACAGGCCGTCTCTTGGCTAGAATTGCAAACTCAGAACAGAAGTCCCCAGTTATTGGAACCTTGCGGACCGCTGGGGGGCGGCTGGTTCACTCCCCAGATCTCATAATAGAGACGCTGGCAGACTTCTATGAAACACTGTATCGCCCAGCCTCGGAGTATAATTCTGAGGAACTATCAGGCTTCCTGGACGGAATTGCATTCCCACATCTCTCCCCTACTCAAAGCATGGAGTTAGATTCTCCATTGATTTTGGAGGAGATGCAGGAAGCAGTGGCGGCCTTCCCTAATTGTAAAGCTCCAGGGGGGGATGGCATCCCCATGGAAATTTACAAACAATACTCAGAGATTTTATTGCCAAAGCTGTTAGGGGTCTTTAATGCCGCAAGGGAGTCTACCATCCTTCCGTCCTCTATGGCTAAGGCACATATTGTGTTGATCCTCAAACCAGGTAAGGACCCAGTGGACCCGGCCTCATACAGGCCGATTTCACTTTTGCAATCCGATATAAAGATTTTGGCGAAGGTACTAGCCCTCAGATTAAATAAGGTGATTACCTCAGTCATACACCTGGATCAGGCGGGATTTATGCCCAACAAATCCACAGCAATAAACCTCAGAAGGCTATTTCTTAATGTGCAACCCCAAGCTGATAATATGGGTAAGAGAGCTCTGCTGTCGCTTGACGCTATGAAAGCTTTTGATTGCGTGGAGTGGCAGTACCTCTGGGAGGTGTTGAGGCGATTTGGCTTTGGAGAGATGTTCATCTCCTGGGTACGTTTGCTGTACCACTGCCCCCAGGCAGTTATTAAAGAGGCGGGGAGAGTGTCGTTGTCCTTTGCTCTGGGCCGGGGTACGCGGCAGGGGTGTCCTTTGTCCCCCCTGCTGTTTGCCCTGGCTATAGAACCATTGGCGATTCGGATTAGAGACCACAGGGATATCACTGGCTTCTGCTATGGAGATAGACAGGAGAAAGTGATGCTCTATGCCGATGATTCTGCTGGGTTAATCGGAGCAAACCCTGAGCATGACGATGGAGACGGTGGTTCGGTTTGGGGAGTTCTCAGGCCTTAAAATAAATTGGACTAAGTCAGCTTTAATGCCATTGGATGATGTTCAGTTACATCACGGAGACCAGGTGGGGGGTATTCCTGTAGCTACCTCCTTCAAATATCTGGGGATACAGGTGACGCCATGCATCAGGGAGTATAGTCAACGCAACGTCTCCCCGCTGCTAGCCCGATTTCGCTCCTGTGTTAAAATGTGGAACTCTCTATGTATGTCGGTTGCGGGCAAACTGAATCTGATTAAAAATGATTCTTATGCCCCAACTGCTGTACATGCTCCACAACTCCCCGGTAGTGATCCCACTGAAGACCTTTAGGATAGTGAACGGTATATTTCGAGAGCTGATCTGGAAGAACCGCCCTCCCAGGATAAAATTAGAGCACTTGCAACGCCCCAAAGATGAGGGTGGCCTTGCTTTGCCGAATCCATGGCTGTATTATTTGGCATCTCAATTACAACACCTGATAGGTACCATGGTTTCGGAGGGGGACATAATGGACAGAACTCCCAGCACCTCTGAGTGTATTATGCTCTTGACGGTGGGGGGAAAGTCTGTTCCAACGGCGTTTGAGGCACTAGCTTTTAGTAAGCCACAGAAAAGCTTCCATACGTACAGTTTAATGCAGAAAATATGGAATAAAACTAGATATCTACAGGGGGCCTCAGGCTTTACCGAGTTCAGCCTCATTTGGGCAAATGATTCCTATCCCGAGCTAGCCAAATTGCAACATGGGTACAGGTGGAAGAAGTACGGGGTCTGCTACCTGACACAGATTCTTGAAAATGGTAATTTATTGCCCTTTGAAACTTTGAGGGAGGCATATCAATTACCAGCAAACATGCTTTTCTATTATGTGCAGCTTAGGCATGCATTTGCGGCTCAGTCCAGGGCCTCAGAGTGGCATGTAGACTCCCCTCCACTTCTTTTGCAGCTTAAGAGTGCAGAGACATCTAAGGGCTTCATCTCCCAAAGCTACGGTACGCTGCTTCGTAAATTTCTCACGAAACACCCCCTGACAGTTAAAAGGAAATGGAAAACTAACGTAGGACCCCTGGATGAGGATCAGTGGGAGGAGGCCCTGCAGTCAGTTACCATATGCTCCCTTAATGTGACACAGCGGTTGACGCAACTATATACACTCCTGAGAGTATACTACACGCCTCACAGATTGCATGGTATGGGACTGCTGCCCGCACCGACTTGCACTAGATGTAAAAGGGACCACGGGGACCTGATACATATGCTCTGGCGCTGCCCCAAGTTGCATGCTTATTGGATGGGGGTGATAGACACGCTGAACACAGTGTTCCAGGTGTCAGTCCCCTTAGAACCTAAACAATGCCTTCTGAATCTGCTAGATGAGCTGGAATGGGAACTCCATATTAGGGAAGCCCTCACTAGGGCCCTTTTCATGGCCCGCAAACTGATCATGCAACATTGGAAGTCTGAATCGCCCCCCATGGTCAGGGAATGGATCACTGCTCTTGGTAACGCACTGAGAATGGAAAAGGTTATATACCAACATAGGGGATGCTCTAAAAAGTTTGAAAAAGTATGGGACTTGTGGTTGGGTACGCCAGGGCTTGCCCCGGACGACCTAATCATGGATAGACTCTTGAGATTGAATATGGGTTAAATGTGTTACCTATGTGTGCCATTACTGGAATACGATGGGCAAGTCGACCTGGCAAAGTAATGGACCAGGGGGCAGGGTGGTGGTCGATCATGGCTGTTTGCCCACTCAGGGTGGTGACCAATGTTTATGTAAATTGCATATCTTGTAGATGATTTTGAACATCTTTGATATATTTGGTATATTTATGGTACTTTGGACTGTATGTGTGGAATTCTGAATAATAAAAAGACTTGTTTTTGGACAAAAAAAAGAGTTGCAAAAGCAGTCTGAGCCTCGGAGTTCCATTGAAAACGAATGTTCTGTTTTGTTAGCTGAGTGATGGGGGCAATGCTTGCAGAAAACCCCTTAATGAATCTTCTGTAAAAATTGGCGAAGCCAACATAACGCTGCACCCCCTTTTTGTCTGAGGGTGCAGGCCAGTCCAGAACAGCTGTGACCTTTTGTGGATCCATCTTGAACCCTTCTGTGGAAATCACCAAGCCCAAGAACTGGATACTCTGCCGCTCAAACTCACATTTTTCTGGTTTAGCATATAACCCGTGCTGACGGAGTTGGCAGAGTACCATCTTCAAGTGTTTCCGGTGCTGATCTAGAGATGTGGAGAAAATCAGGATATCGTCAAGATAAACAATTACAAAGATATCTAACCAGTCTCTGAAGATATCATTTACGAAGTGCTGGAAGGTAGCAGGGGCATTGCACAGGCCGAAGGGCATCACTAAATATGCATAGTGGCCGAATCTCGTACGGAAGGCCGTCTTCCACTCGTCCCCTGCACGGATACGAACCAAATTATAGGCTCCTCAAAGATCAAGCTTGGTAAATACAGCGGTGGTTCTTAGTCTTTGAAACAGCTCGGGCACCAGGGGTAGAGGATATCGGTTCTTAACCATCACTTTATTTAGTTCCCGGTAGTCCACACAAGGACGTAAGGAGTGGTCCTTCTTTTCCACAAAAAAGATTCGGGCCCCTGCTGGAGAAGTAGAAGGCTGGATGAATCCTCTCTTAAGGTTCTCGACCACATACTTCTTTAGTACCTCCAGTTCCCGTTCAGACAGGGGAAATATCCGCCCGAAGGGGATCTCAGCCCCAGGCAGCAACTCAATAGGGCAATCATATGAACGGTGGGGAGGAAGAGTCTCAGCCCCTCGTTTGCTGAACACGTCTAGAAACTCGTGGTATGGTTCAGGTACCTTTGAGCGTAATACTGCATCAGATTCCAGGCACAGCAGAGGGCCAGACACCCTAGGAGGAGAAGGCAGACAATGTTCTAGACAGTAAGGAGACTGGAACTTTATTTCCCCAGCAATCAATTTGTGGATTGTGGGCCTGTAGCCATGGCAGGCCGAGGATGACCGGGAACAGAGGAGATGCAATTGCATCGAGTCTCAACAGGATTTTATACGGGACCCATCTGCCAGGAAGATGGAAAGTCCTTGTGCCCTGTGCTGAAGTGGGATGAGCTGTTGGTTAGTAAAGTTTAGGTCAATAAAACAAATACAAGCTCCAGAGTCTATAATTGCAGTAACAGGCACAGTCCTATCTGGAAGCTGGTAGGAGATGCAAAGGGCCAGATGAGTGGTATTGGCAGAGGGCGCTGGTTGACTTGTGGATAAGATGGACAAGCATCTTTGAGGTTTTACTGGGCACGAATGTACATAGTGGCCGGCTCCCCCGCAGTACAGGCAGAGATTGAGCTGTTGCTGGCGTAAGCGTTCCTCAGCGGATAGCGAGGGTCTTATTAAACCGACCTGCACTGATTCAGAGGAGGTTGGTATGGATCTAGCTGAGACAGGTCTGATGGAAGCAGGACGCATGGTCGTGGCCACACGGGGTAACATCCAGGTTGGACGAGTCTGCTGGTTCATTTTCTCTACGGTGCGCTCCCGAAGGCGCCAGTCTATCTGGTGTGAGGGGGTTAACTCGGTAGCGGGTGTGTGTGACCCCCTGGATGGGCTCCCCACACAAAAACAGGCCCAGCAGACGGAGGTTGTGGTTTTCAAGATCAAAAGGTGCGGTTTATTTCTCTATTTACAGTGACAAAAACACAGCAAAGCAAAAAGAAACATAAACAAAATAAATCCTGGTCAGCTTGACCTCTGACTAAACATGCAGGTTTCCCTAACTAACAACTGGGATCAGCCTGGTGCTGTCCTAGTCCCTAAGTCCCTGTTTTAGTAAATGTCCAAACAAATAGCCACACAGGCTTTGTCTCACCGCACAGGGGTTCACTCTCCCTAGACAGTCCACACAGGTCTGGTTCCAGGCATGAGCAAACACCTAATGAAGCTGGGAGTTTTTATAGAGGCCTTAAACGAGCTGACAAGCTTCAGCTGGTCTCATCAACTCCCTGCCTGCACGACGCCCAGCACTCTCCCTAGAGGTATGAATCATCCATGAGCCCACTAGCCTCAGCTGGGCTTCATCAACTCTCTCCCTAGTTGTATAAGTCGGCATAAAGCCTGAATCTGGGAGAAATATACCTACCCCCCTGGATGCAACCAGGTGACTTTACCTTCCTGCTGTCACATACCCCCCCCTCTTGTTTTAACCTTGGGGTTGGAACACCAGCAATCAGGCATTCATGTACTCGAGACAAAGCATCCACATTCCCCATTTGAACGCCAGGGCGATGCTTTACTGTGAAGTTGAATTCCTGTAGGGCCAGGAACCACCTATTTACTCTTCTATTTGTCTCCTTGTTTTGAGCCATCCACTTTAACGGAGCGTGATCCGTAACCATGTCAAAGTGCCTACCTAGCAGATAGTACCGAAGGGAATCTAGAGCCCACTTCACCGCTAAACACTCCTTTTCAACCGTGGCGTAATTTACCTCATGGGACTTCAACTTCCTGCTGAGGTAAATGACTGGGTGCTCTTCCCCGTTCCAGACCTGGGACAATACTGCTCCTAACCCCACATCTGACGCATCACTTTGTACGACAAAGTCTTTAGAGAAGTCGGGTGAGTACAACACTGGCTGGCTACATAAGGCTTGTTTCAAGAATTGGAATGCTGCCTCAGCCTCGGGGGTCCATTTAATCATGACCGACCCTTTCCCTTTCGTCAGGTTGGTTAGGGGCACAGCCTTAGAAGCAAAGTGGGGAATGAAGCGCCGATAATAACCCGCGATTCCCAGAAAGGCTCGTACCTGCTTCTTGCTGTTGGGACGTGGCCAACTCTGGATGGCCTCGACTTTGTTGAGTTGGGGTTTTATTACTCCCCTGCCAATGGTGTACCCAAGATATTTGGCCTCCTCCTGCCCAATGGTACACTTCTTGGGGTTAGCCGTAAACCCCGCTTCCCGGATAGAGTCTAGGACTGCTTGCACTTTTGGCAGATGTGAGGCCCAATCTGTGCTATGGACAATTACGTCATCCAGGTAAGCCGCAGCATACTTCCGATGGGGCCTCAGTATCTGGTCCATTTTCCGCTGGAATGTGGCCGGCGCATTCTGTAACCCGAGCGGCATTCTCTTATATTGGAACGCCCCGTCTGGGGTTACAAATGCGGTTTTCTCTTTGGCCGACTTGGCCAGGGGAATTTGCCAATACCCTTTTGTGAGGTCAAGAGTCGTCATGTATCGGGCTGTTCCCAGCCGGTCGATCAACTCATCTATACGTGGCATGGGGTAGGTGTCAAATTTTGTAACTTTGTTCAACTGACGAAAATCGTTACAAAATCGCCAGCTCCCATCCGGTTTAGGCACCAACACAATGGGACTAGACCAATCACTTTGGGACTCCTCTATCACCCCTAAGTTCAGCATTTTCTGTACTTCCTCCCGTATTGCCTCCCGTCGGGCCTCTGGGATCCGATAGGGTTTTAACTTCACCCTTTCACCGGGCGGGGTAATAATATCATGCTCTACCCCAGATGTTTGTCCCGGCAGCTCAGAGAACACCTCCTTGTTGCGAAGCACAAACTCCTTAACCTCCTGTTGTTGGGGTTGTGACAAGGTGGCTGCTATTCCAACCTCCGGAATCACGCAACCAGTTTGAGCTGGTGACCAAGCTTCTGCGACTAGGGACTCTCTATCCCTCCAGGCTTTCAACAGATTAACGTGATAGATCTGTTCGGGCTTTCGCCTTCCTGGTTGTCTGACCTTGTAATTCACTTCGCTCACTTTTTCCATTATCTCGTAGGGGCCTTGCCATTTGGCAAGGAATTTACTTTCAACCGTAGGGACAAGTACCAATATCCTATCCCCCGGGGAAAAGGTACGGGTCTTGGCTCCACGGTTGTACACTCTCTGCTGTGCCAACTGCGCTTGGGCCAAATGTTCCTTCACGATGGGCATTACCTGTGCAATTCGATCTTGCATCAGGGCGACATGCTCAATCACACTCCTGTGGGGAGAACTCTCACTTTCCCAAGTTTCCTTGGCAATATCCAACAGCCCTCTTGGGTGTCTCCCATACAGTAACTCAAAGGGGGAGAATCCCGTAGAGGATTGGGGCACCTCCCTAATAGCAAACATCAAATAAGGAAGTAGACAGTCCCAATCCTTTCCATCTCTATCCACCACTTTCTTCAACATTTGTTTTAGGGTTTTGTTGAATCTTTCAACCAGCCCATCGGTTTGGGGGTGATACACAGACGTACGCAATTGCGTCACTTTGAACAATTTACACAGCTCTTTCATAACCCGGGACATAAAGGGTGTACCTTGGTCCGTAAGCAGTTCTTTACAAATACCCACCCGGCTAAAAACAAGAGATAGCTCTTTGGCTATCGTTTTGGCCGAGGTATTTCGGAGAGGGATCGCTTCTGGATAACGGGTGGCATAGTCCATTATAACTAATATGTACTGGTGCCCCCTAGCGGACTTGATTATAGGACCTACCAAATCCATTGCGATCCTCTCAAACGGGACCTCAATGATGGGTAGAGGGACCAGCGGGCTACGGAAATGTGGCATCGGGGCCGACCTCTGACACACAGGGCAGGAGGAACAATAATTTTCTATGTCCTTCATCACCCCAGGCCAATAGAATCTCTGTAATACCCTCTCTCGGGTTTTCTCTGTCCCCAGATGACCTCCAAGAATGTGCCCATGGGCCAACTCCAACACCAACTTCCTGTAAGGTTTGGGCACCACAAGCTGCTCAACGGTTTCTTCTGCCCTTTTTGCCACCCGATACAGTAGGTCCTTCTCTACGCTGAAGTATGGGTAAGTGCAGGTATTATCTGGGTTCACTAACTCGCCATCTATTTCCACTACGTTTTCCCGTGCCTTTATTAGGGCGGGGTCTTTTAACTGTTCTGTGGCAAAATTTTCCCTGTGAACCTCAAGATCAGAAAACTCCACAGACGGTAGGTTTTCGTCTGAGGAGGTGGGCTCCTCTCCAGTTTCTTGAGTCTCGCCTGCCAATACTGACAAGGGAAATTCTGGAGAGTCCTCACCACTCTCAGAGGAGTTCTGGCTATCACCTTCCTGGTACATAGGGGCACCAGTGGGGGGCTCAGGATCATCCCACAGTTCCCAGAACTTCGGAAAATCCCTTCCCACAATGGCATCATGCGGTAATTGAGATACTAACCCCACTGGATGAGAGAGGGTACCTTTGGGGGTCTTGAAACACACTGTAGTCACTGGATACTCTCGGGTGTCCCCATGCACACAAATAACAGCTACCTTGCTATTCCCAGAGACCTCTGTTTTAACTAATTCAGCCTTTATCAGGGTCACAAGGCTACCTGAATCCAGTAATACCACAACATTTCTACCATTAATACACATTTTGCATAAATGTTTCTCAGTTCCCCGAATGGCAGTGCATGCGACTGTCGCACACAGCGACTGACGTCTGTCCGTCAGAAAGTCACATTGCATGGGTTCCTCCACAAACGGGCAATTTGCTGCAATATGTCCCGTTTGCCGGCAGCGGTAGCAAACAATCCTTTTGGCTGCCTCTTGAGCCCCCGACTTCCCAGGCTGTTCTCGCCAAACCCTGGGCAGAGCTCCCACCCTCTCACTCTCTCCACCCTCACCCCTTGGAATCATCTTATCCGCCCCTGGGGATGGTCTGGTCTTAGGGTGGAAAGTCCGAGAGTCTCTGGAAGAGGCCGTCAGGTTCTCTGCAGCCAAGTATCTCTCTACACGATCCACAAGTTTACCGGCCGTTTCTGGGTCTCCATGGCTTACCCACTTTTGAATGGCGGTAGGAAGAGCTCTCAAGAAACGATCCATCACAACACGTTCCACAATCTCCGGTGCGGACAAAGTCTCTGGCTGTAGCCACTTCCTGCTCAGGTGAATGAGATCATACATTTGAGACCTGGGGGGTTTTCCAAGCTGGAAAGTCCAGTTATGCACACGCTGAGCCCGGACAGCCAGGGTGACACCCAGCCTCGCCAATATTTCAGCTTTTAGCATCCCATAGTCTTTTGCTTGGTCAGGCTCTAGGTCATAGTAAGCTTTCTGCGATTCACCAGTTAACAGAGGAGCCACCAGTCCAGCCCACTGCTCCTCAGGCCACTTTTCTCTTTCAGCAGTCCTTTCAAATATGGTCAAAAATACCTCTGGATCATCCTCTCCAGTCATTTTTGTCAATAAACGACTCACCCCAAAGGACGCGGTATTAGTGGGACGGCTTTCCTCACTGGTCTGCGGACGTTGCTGCATTACTGCTTCCATCTGTTGTTGTAGTCTCTGCTCTTGCTTCTGCAACAGGTCTATGAAGCGGGCCTCAGATTGCTGCTGGGCTTGCTGCTGGGCTGCGAAGCTCTTTTGCAAACCTGCATTTGTCTGCTGTTGATTGGCATTTGCTAGAGCCAGCTGTTTCAGTATCTCCTCCATGCTGGCTTAAAAAAAAACTGCCACTGGTTCTCCACCAACTGTGAGGGGGTTAACTCGGTAGCGGGTGTGTGTGACCCCCTGGATGGGCTCCCCACACAAAAACAGGCCCAGCAGACGGAGGTTGTGGTTTTCAAGATCAAAAGGTGCGGTTTATTTCTCTATTTACAGTGACAAAAACACAGCAAAGCAAAAAGAAACATAAACAAAATAAATCCTGGTCAGCTTGACCTCTGACTAAACATGCAGGTTTCCCTAACTAACAACTGGGATCAGCCTGGTGCTGTCCTAGTCCCTAAGTCCCTGGTTTAGTAAATGTCCAAACAAATAGCCACACAGGCTTTGTCTCACCGCACAGGGGTTCACTCTCCCTAGACAGTCCACACAGGTCTGGTTCCAGGCATGAGCAAACACCTAATGAAGCTGGGAGTTTTTATAGAGGCCTTAAACGAGCTGACAAGCTTCAGCTGGTCTCATCAACTCCCTGCCTGCATGACGCCCAGCACTCTCCCTAGAGGTATGAATCATCCATGAGCCCACTAGCCTCAGCTGGGCTTCATCAACTCTCTCCCTAGTTGTATAAGTCGGCATAAAGCCTGAATCTGGGAGAAATATACCTACCCCCCTGGATGCAACCAGGTGACTTTACCTTCCTGCTGTCACACTGGATAGTCAAAGTCATTAGATTCTCCAAAGAGTCTGGTATGGGCAAGTTCGTCCTTTAACCTTTCGAATAGGCCTAAACGGAACTGGTGCCGTAAAGCTGCATGGTTCCACTGAGTGTCTGCACTCCAGCGCCTGAAGTCCGTTATGTAGTCCTCGAACCGCTCTGCAGCCTTGCTGGAGCGCATGAAGAACAGCTTCGGCAGTGGAAGTCCGTTGGGGGTCATCATAGAGGAGCGACATGGCCTTGAAAAAGGATGGCAAGGAGTCCAGTAAAACATGGCTTTCTTCAAGCAGGTGATGAGCCCAGGACTGAGGTTCCCCCAGCAAGAGCGAGATGACAAACCCCACTTTGGTGGTCTCCCGGGAGAACGTTAGGGGTAGCAGGGAGAAGTACAACTCGCAGGCATTGCGGAATGTCCGAAACTTATTTCGATCCCCGGAAAACTTTCTCCAGAATGGGGACCCTTGGCTCTGGAGGCAGCATCGTTACAGAAGGTACAGAGATGGCTTCTGTGGATGTCCTGCTGGCAGGGGGAGCTGTGGTGGTAGCCAGGGATTGCATTTGTTCCTCCAAGTGCTTATGACCATCCTGGAGAGATTCCACCTTTAGAATCAGATCAGAAAGGAGTTGGCAGATCTCATCGGTGCAAGAGGTCCCTCTTGCAGGCTTAGGCATGGCTGTCTGATACTCGTACCTTGGAGGTGAGCCTGACGTGCAGAGGGAGACCTCTCGTACAGCCCTGGTTCCCAGGTCACTGGAGTTGGGACAGTAGCCGAAGGAGCACAATGGGGTATGAGTGCCTGTTGGGTTCTCCTGGACTGGATGAGAAGACCGCTGTAGATGGCTGAAGATGCAGGTCAGATGATGCAGGTCAGCGGGTGCAGGTAGCTGGGAATGCAGGTACATGCGGATGCAAGCAGCAGGCGGGAGAAGGGTCAGACGAGCCAGGTAATGCACAGCGGATCAGATACAGGCAGAAGCGGCAGGCAGCGGATGGTCAGAGTTCAGGCCTGATCAGGCAACGGAGGACCAGGCAGACAGATGAGCAGGACTAGGTCAAGGAAGCCAAAAGTCAGGACTGGAGATAGCAGCAAGGTCAGGAAGCCAAGTCAGAGTAACAACAGGTGCAGGTTCAGGGTTCAGAGTCAAGTCACAGGATAAGCTGCAGATCAGACAGCAAGAGTCTGGACAGAAGAAGCCCATTTCTTTTTCGTACATCACGGGACACAGAGCGACTTAGTCATTACTAATGGGTTATATAGATTACCTTCAGGTTTTGGCACTGGCCAATTCCAAACCGGAAGTACCCTCCCCTATATAAGCCCCTCCCATCCGGGAGCACCTCAGTTTTTTGCCAGTGTCTAAGGTGTTGGCCAAAGAGTAACATGTGTTTTCACTGGGCTTGCGTACAGGTTCTTTTGGGCCTTAGTAAGCTGTTCCGGATCCCACCAAAAAAGCTTCATAGCTAAACGGTCGGTACCCGGGCCTTGCAGCAGAAGAGCAAGGTTTTGCCTGTAATGCCTCTCTTAGGAGGGCTGGACCCTGGGATCCAGAGCTCTGGTCATACCCACGACCAAGATGTTGTCTGTGCAGGGTGCTATACAGGTCCAGGGGAGTGGAATCCTTGGGAACCCGGTCCCTGAAGGTTTAATTACAATGCCTGCCGTGATAGGTGAAGTTTGGACTTCTGTGGACCAAACAAAGTCCTGCGGCGGGGATCAGGTAAGTGGGGGCCCCCAGGAACTTGGTTCTATTGGGGGACCTCCAAGCCTAATTTGTCTTTCTGTCTGTTACCTAACGGTATTCCCGCTAATATCTGTGTATGCCTGTAACTACTGAAAATGTAAAATTTTAATAGTAGTCAAGAAAAAAAAAAAAAAAAAAAAAAGGGACCGCGGTACCTGTGTTAAACCACTAGAGGCCGCTGTAGTCCATTTTTCTTGTCATGTGGATCTTTGGTTTTCTCAAGTCAAAAGATCCAGGCAGTTGGTAAGTTTCTCTGTGGGAATCCACTTCCTCTGCCCTGTTGCTGCGCTCATCCACCGCACAGGCCCTCCGGCAAAAAGGGCCCTGGCTCCTAGTCCCTGTTTGATTTCGAAAAGGGCGCCAATGGCGCACGGGCGCGTGCGCGGGCGCGTGCACGCGCCTCCTATGAAAAAAAAGGGGCGGGGCGGGTGGATGACGCTCGATGCGCGCCGCGGCGCTTCTGCGCATGTGCAGGCGTCCCAGCATGGATAAAAGACACAGTACAAGTGTCAGCTGGATGCAAACAGAGCTAGCAACAAACAGTGGCACACAGAGGCGGTTGATGCAGGCATCCCCATAGAAAGGCACTTTAGTGGACACCAGCTGGTATATAGCAGCAACTGTGTTAGACTATTACCAGCAAAAATTGGTGTATGACGACGGGAATACCTCAGCTTTGTGCTTAAAGGATATGTCGTCCAGACGCTCCGGAAATAGGTCTTCCAGGAAGCCAAAGGGGTCTCCATCGGGCTCTGAGGATATTGGGCATGCTTGTACTGCACCAATCTCCCCTGAGAATTCAGAGGTCAGTAGCCGTAGAAACCCCGCAGGAGTGCCTGGTGCTGCGGCTGTCCCCAGTCCACCTGCTCCTGTATATATAACAGAGGAGGTTTTATCCTCAACTCTGGGAGGATTGGAAGAGAGATTAACAGCATTGATCGCTGCTTCCCTGTCACAGGAAAAGCGCGTCCGATCTCGGTCTCCTCCTTCAGAGTGCCTGTTAGTGGAGGAACAGCCCCACACAGAGATCGACCTACCTAAAGGGGATCAGGATGAGGTTGATTCAGTTATGGAGGAATCAACAGTGGAAGAACCTTTCTCAGCATCTCAGGCTGAAAGATTATGGGTTCAGTCTCTGACTAACATGGTCCGATCAGCATTTAAAATGCCTCTGGCGGAACCACCATCCACTACGGTTTCCTCGCTGGGGTCGCTAAAAGCTCCCCAGGCTGTCTGTTCCTTCCCAATCCACCCTTTATTAGAAGGGCTTATTTACCAGGATTGGGAGCATCCTGATAAAATATTTGCTCCCCCCAAGAGATTTCCGGTGATCTATCCCATGGAGGATAAGTTCATAAAAAAATGGAGGGTCCCTACAGTGGACGCAGCCATCTCTTCTGTTAACAAATCACTGACATGTCCAGTAGATAATGTTCCAATGTTCAAAGACCCAATAGATAAAAAAATTGGAGTCTTTACTAAAATCTGCTTTCTCTACAGCAAGCATGGTGACACAACCTGCGGTAGCAGCGATTGGAGTCTGCCAAGCAGTGAAAGATCAGTTGAAACAAGTCTTAAGGGACTTACCAGATCAGCAGGCTCTTGCCCTAGCTGACCTGCCTAGAGCCTTGTGTTTTGCGGTGGACGCCATAAAGGATACAATCCAACAGGCCTCCCGCTTTACGCTGTCTATAGTACATATGCGTAGGCTTCTGTGGCTCAAAAACTGGTCTGCTGAAGCTCCCTGTAAAAAACTGCTGGTTAGCTTCCCATTTCATGGAGAACGCTTATTTGGAGAAGATCTGGACAAATATATCCAGAAAATTTCTGCCGGTAAAAGTTCACTCTTACCGGTTAAGAACAAGGGTAGAAGTCCTTCTTTTAAGAGGCCTACTTCTCCAGTCCCGGGCACATCGGCTGTGAAGCAGTTCCGACGGCCTCCGCGGTCAAATTCAGGGGGCAGAAATCAGGGACAATCACAGGGTAACAAGAAACCCTGGATCAAGAGAGGTACAAAACCTCCCCCCAAGGCATGAAGCGTTGCCCCTACTCAATCGGGTGGGGGGAAGACTTCAGTTGTTCACAGAGACCTGGCGGGACACCATCAGAGACAGATGGGTGCTCTCCGCAGTAAGTCTGGGATACAAGCTGGAGTTAAAAGGCACTCCTCCTGCCCAATTTATGAGGTCAAACGTGCCAAGAGATCCCCAGAAGAGAGGATCCCTCCTTCTGGCACTAGAACAACTATTGCTCCAAGGTGTAATCATGAAGGTTCCCCTGGAAGAAAGCGGATTCGGGTTTTACTCGAACCTTTTCACAGTCCCCAAACCAAATGGGGACGTGAGGCCCATATTAAATCTAAAAGGGCTAAACAAGTTCCTAAATATCAGGACTTTTCGGATGGAGTCGATCCGATCGGTGGCCACCGCCCTACAAGGGCAGGAATGGTTAGCCTCGATCGACATAAAGGATGCTTATCTGCATATTCCCATCTTTCCGGCCCACCAGAAATTTCTACGCTTTGCAGTAGAAGGGCGCCATTTTCAGTTCAGAGCCTTACCTTTCGGTCTGGCCACAGCACCACGAGTGTTCACAAAAATTCTGGCCCCATTATTGGCCAATCTAAGAACACAGGGTGTAACGATAATGGCATATCTAGACGACCTGCTACTAATAGACCACTCAGTGGAAAAGCTGGAAGTAGCTATTCACAAGACAATCAAGTATCTGGGATATCACGGTTGGATTATCAACCGGGACAAGTCAGCTCTAAGACCAGTCAAAAGTCTGGAATACTTAGGGCTAAGGCTGGATTCAAATCAGAGAAAGATTTTCTTACCTCCAGAGAAGGTGTCGTCTTTAAAAGATTTGACCCACTTAGTGGGTACAAAAAGAAAACCATCCATACGCCTCTGCATGAGGCTGCTGGGAAAAATGGTGGCTTCATTCGAAGCGGTACCCTACGGTCAATTCCATTCAAGGAATTTGCAAAGGGCCATACTGTCAGCCTGGAACAAAAAAGTTCAGGCTTTAGACTTACCAATGTCCCTGTCCCCTTCCGTTCGCAAGAGCCTCCATTGGTGGTTGGTGCCCCAGAATCTGGAAAAAGGGAAACCCTTCAGTCCGGTTTCTTGGAAGGTAGTCACTACAGATGCCAGCCTCATAGGCTGGGGGGCAGTACTGGAGCAATGGTCTCTCCAGGGCAAGTGGTCAGAAGCAGAAAAGGCCCTGCCCATCAATCTCTTAGAGATACGAGCAGCCCGGTATGCCCTAGTAGCATGGACATCCAAACTCCAAGGGTCCCCTGTCAGAATTCAATCAGACAATGCCACAGCAGTGGCATATATCAATCACCAGGGTGGCACCAGGAGTCGTGCAGCCCAGAGGGAAGCAAATTGCATCCTGGAGTGGGCAGAAAAATATGTCCCAGCCATATCCGCGGTTTTCATCCCAGGAGTGGAAAATTGGAGAGCGGACTTTTTAAGTCGCCAACAATTATGCCCGGGGGAATGGTCTCTTCACCCCGAGGTTTTCCAGGCAATATGCCAGCGGTGGGGAACACCGGATGTAGATCTGCTAGCATCCAGATTCAACGCAAAGGTGGACAGATTTGTGTCTCGCACAAGGGATGCTCTAGCTTGCGGCTCGGATGCCCTAGTGTTCCCTTGGGATCAGTTCAAGCTGATATATGCATTCCCACCGCCACAATTGTTACCGCGATTACTCCGCAGAATCAGGGTAGAAAAGAAACCAGTGATTCTGGTGGTTCCAGCGTGGCCCCGAAGGGCATGGTACGCGGAGATTGTAAAAATGTCAGTGAGGAGTCCTTGGACCCTCCCACATCGTCCGGACCTGCTTTCGCAAGGACCGATATACCACCCTTCCTTACCAGCCCTAGGTTTGATGGCCTGGCTATTGAAGCCCACATTCTGAAAAAGAGAGGGCTCTCTAATTCTGTGGTATCTACCATGATCAATGCCAGGAAGCCGGTATCCAGGCAGATCTATTATAGGATCTGGAAAGCGTACATTACGTGGTGTGAGGCCAAGAGATGGCATCCACGTAAGTACGTGATAGGGAGGATTTTGGACTTCCTACAGTGGGCTGTAGATAGGAAGCTGGCCTTGAGTACTATCAAGGGTCAGATTTCGGCCTTGTCAATATTTTTTCAAAGGCCCTTGGCTTCGCATTCACTAGTCAAAGCTTTCATACAAGGAGTGATGCGTATTAGCCCTCCGGTTAGTATTCCCATATGTCCTTGGGACTTAAACCTGGTTCTGTCAGTTCTACAGAAACAACCGTTTGAACCATTGCAACACATTTCCTTGGTTCTTCTCACCAGGAAATTGATTTTCTTAGTAGCCGTTTGTTCGGCTAAAAGAGTATCGGAATTAGCCGCCTTGTCCTGTAAGGAGCCATATCTGGTTGTCCATAAGGACAGAGTACTATTACGTCCTCATCCAGCCTTTCTTCCTTCCTAAGGTGGTATCGAGGTTTCATTTGAACCAAGATGTGGTTCTTCCTTCTTTTTTCCCCAAACCTAGCTCGGTAGAGGAAAAGTTATTACATTCCTTGGATGTAGTAAGAGCAGTTAAAGCTTATCTAAAAGCCACTGCTCAGATTCGCAGAACGGATACTTTGTTTATTCTGCCGGAAGGCCCTAAAAAGGGTCAGGCAGCATCAAAATCCACTTTAGCCAAGTGGATTCGACAGGTCATAATACAAGCCTATGGCTTGAGAAAGAGACCGCCTCCGTTCAAAGTTAGGGCGCACTCCACAAGAGCAGTTGGAACTTCATGGGCAGTGCATCACCAGGCCTCCCTGGCTCAAGTATGTAAGGCCGCAACATGGTCTTCGGTACACACGTTTACTAGATTCTACCAGGTAGACGTTAGAAGTCAGGAGGATGTCGCCTTTGGGCGCAGTGTGTTGCAGGCCGCAAAAGATCCTCATGCCTGATGGCGCCCAGCTTATGTATCCCTCCCCTCATTTGGCATTGCTTTGGGACGTCCCATTAGTAATGACTAAGTCGCTCTGTGTCCCGTGATGTACGAAAAAGAAAAAGGGATTTTTATAACAGCTTACCTGTAAAATCCTTTTCTTGGAGTACATCACGGGACACAGAGCTCCCACCCCTCTTTTTGGGACACTTATTGCTTGGCTACAAAACTGAGGTGCTCCCGGATGGGAGGGGCTTATATAGGGGAGGGTACTTCCGGTTTGGAATTGGCCAGTGCCAACACCTGAAGGTAATCTATATAACCCATTAGTAATGACTAAGTCGCTCTGTGCCCCGTGATGTACTCCAAGAAAAGGATTTTACAGGTAAGCTGTTATAAAAATCCCTTTTTTAAAGGGCACTGGGCGCCAAGGCAGCGTCAGCGTGTGCGCGCGTTTGGCGCACGCGCATGCGCAATGGCACACGACTGTTTACAGTTGGAAGCCTACTATCGGGTCTGCGTCTGAGCCTTGTTGTGGGTCCAAGAGGCATGTATCCATGACAGGGGTTTTTGAAGGCCATAGGGAAGGCTGGCATGGCCCCTGTCCCTTTGGGGCTGAGATGACACCCTACTGCTGCCTGGCCTTTGTTGCAGTGACACTGTGCTTGAGGTGGACGGCACTGTGCTTGAGGTGGATGGCACGGTGCTTGAGGTGGACGGCACTATGCTGCTGGTAGTAGGCTGCTTCTCCACGCCAGAACCCCTTCTTTTCACAAGCACACGTTCCTCTTCTGATTCTGTATCAGACCCACTGTTTGTAACGGGTTCATAGGCCGAATCTGAATCGGACTGAGACTCCCCGCTGCTCTCATCGGTCATGATTAGACGCTGGTAGGCCTCCTCACAAGTAAATAATTTTTTTGCCATACTGGTGGCTGGTAAGGCTGCACTGCAGAGCACTGTGGTGGCACTGGTGGGCACAGGCGGCACTGATGTGGCACTGATGGGCACAGGTGGCACTGGTGTGCACTGTAGTGGCACAGGTGTGGCTCTGGTTGCACTGGTGTGGCTCTGGTGGCACTGATTAGCACACAGGCGGCACTGGTGCGCACAGGCGGCACTGGTGGGCACAGTGGGTAAATGGTTAAAGGAGCTTTTATTACATCTACAGATACAGGGAATTTCAAAATGGTCCTGCATGTGAGCCAGAAAGAAGTCCCTACTTAGTCCCATATACTATAACAACTGTATATGGAATGGGTATGTGGACCTGATTGAGTGTGACAATGAGATGCGTCATAACATCATGACTGATGGAAAAACAAAGGGGATATAAATAGCTGGACATCGAAATGTCAAGGACATACATTTCCAAACAGTTCCATCACCAACAGATGATGCAGGTCAGCGGGTGCAGGTAGCTGGGAATGCTGGTACATGCAGATGCAAGCAGCAGGCGGGAGAAGGGTCAGACGAGCCAGGTAATGCACAGCGGATCAGATACAGGCAGAAGCGTCAGGCAGCGGATGGTCAGAGTTCAGGCTGGATCGGGCAACGGAGGATCAGGCAGACAGATGAGCAGGACTAGGTCAAGGAAGCCAAAAGTCAGGACTGGAGATGGCAGCAAGGTCAGGAAGCCAAGTCAGAGTAACAACAGGTGCAGGTTCAGGGTCAAGTCACAGGATAAGCTGCAGATCAGACAGCAAGAGTCTGGACAGAAGAAGCCCCTTTTAAGGACACTGGGCGCCAAGGCAGCGTCAGCGTGCACGCACGATTGGCGCATGCGCAATGGTACACGACTGTTTACAGTTGGAAGCCTACTAGCGGGGCTGCGTCTGAGCCTTGTTGTGGGTCCAAGAGGCATGCGTCCATGACAGGGTTTTTTGAAGGCCATAGGGAAGGCTGGCATGGCTCCTGTCCCTTTGGGGCTGAGATGACACCCTACTGGTGCCTGGCCTTTGTTGCAGTGGCACTGTGCTTGAGGTGGACGGCACTGTGCTTGAGGTGGACGGCACGGTGCTTGAGGTGGACGGCACTACTCTGCTGGTAGTAGGCTGCTTCTCCACGCCAGAACCCCTTCTTTTCACAGGCACACGTTCCACTTCTGATTCTGTATCAGACCCACTGTTTGTAACGGGTTCATAGGCCGATTTCCGAATCGGACTGAGACTCCCCGCTGCTCTCATCGGTCATGAATAGACGCTGGTAGGCCTCTTCACTAGTAAAGATTTTTTTTGCCATACTGGTGGCTGGTGAGGCTGCACTGCAGAGCACTGTGGTGGCACTGGTGGGCACAGACGGCACTGATGGGCACAGGTGGCACTGGTGTGCACTGTAGTGGCACAGGGGTGGCTCTGGTTGCACTGGTGTGGCTCTGGTGGCACTGATTAGCACACAGGCGGCACTGGTGCGCACAGGCGGCACTGGTGGGCACAGACGGCACTGATGTGGCACTGCAGTGGCACAGATGAGCACTGATGAGCACAGGTGGCACTGATGGGCACAGGTGGCACTGATGGGCACAGGTGGCTCACTGGTGTGGCTCCGGTGTGGCTCTGGTGTGCACTGGTGTGGCTCTGGTGGCACTGATTAGCACACAGGGGCACTGGTGGGCACAAGCGGCACTGGTGGGCACAGGCGGCAGTGGTGGGCACAGGCGGCACTGATGTGGCACTGCAGTGGCGCAGATGAGCACTGATGGGCACAGGTGGCACTGATGGGCATAGGTGGCACTGATGGGCACAGGTGGCACTGGTGTGGCCCTGGTGGCACTTGTGGGGCTCTGGTGGCTCTGGTGGGGCTCTGGTGTGGCACAGAGGTGGCACAGATGTGGCACAGATAGCACAGATGTGGCACAGATGGCACTTTTGTGGCACTATTGGGCACTTTTGTGGCACTGTTGGGCTTTTTTGGGTACTGTTGGGCACAGCTGGGCACTGCTAAAAGCAAACTAAACTCACAGTTGGCACTGATGTCTCTCCTCTCCTCTCACGCTGCATCGGTGTGAGGTGAGGAGAGAGATGAACTTGTCCTGACCCTGCTGTGTTTACATTGTGATCCCGCCGCCATTGCATGGCGCAATCACGTGGTAAAGGACCGCTGTCATTGGTCCTTTACCGCGATCTGTGTTGTTCCGGGTTCCGTGGACCCGGTGAGCACGGATGTTTCCTTGTGCGTGCCCGAGGGGGCGCGCAGGAACGATTCTCTGGGAGGACATTATATAACGTCCTCCCAGAGTTAAGGAACCACCCTGTTGCTGTTATTCGGCGGTGGGCGGTGGTTAAATGGTTAAAGGAACTTTTATTAGATCTACAGATACAGGGAATTTCAAAATGGTCCTGCATGTGAGCCAGAAAGAAGTCCCTACTTAGTCCCATATACTATAACAACTGTATATGGAATGGGTATGTGGACCTGATTGAGTGCGACAATGAGATGCGTCATAACATCATGACTGATGGAAAAACAAAGGGGATATACATAGCTGGACATCGAAATGTCAAGGACATACAGTTCCAAACAGTTCCACTGCAACTGTCCAATGTCCCCGCACATCTTAAGGCTCGGTTCATCCACGCCCGGCGCACGGGATGCCCGTTTCTCTCCTTAGGCGGGGGCGGGCAACCTGTTTTTTGCGGCATGCCCGGGTGCCCTGTATTCACCCACGGGACGTCCCGGTCTTTGCTGCCAGTCTGCGTCGGAGGGCTCGACCTGCATGGCGCTTTCCCATGTCTTTTGACAGTGGGTGGGTGCCGTGCAGTTCTTGCCTTGGGGGTCCCCTTTGAGATTTCTCCCTCGCTCCTTTCCCGTAATATTCAGATTTGTCTCTGTCTTTTAAAATAATTTAATGTGGGGACCTTTGTGGGGGCTGTTCCGAGCCTAGACGGGGTTCATCGCCCTTTGATGAATGGGCAGTGGCAGTTCTGTTCTGTTTCAGAACTTTGCTTTTTAAAGAAAAAAATACATTCCTATGAATAACATTACAAGTTCAGTGCTGGTATGTATAATGGACATGCTTGTGTGCTTCAATGTTGTTGTTGTTTTGGAATACTGTTCTGAGCCCCCCCTTTTTTTGCTCTATTTCAGAACATATTTGAACTTTCTCCTGCATTGCCTCTGAAGAAAGGATAAAAATTCCTGAAACATGTCAGGCTAAAGGAGGAAAACTAATTTCTCACTGGAAATTGTAAAAACTCATCCGAGTATAAGTCTGTGTTTTCAAGAATGTATTGTGAAAACTATCGATATGTTTGACGTTTGTATATATATATATTTAAAAAAAAAAATTTTTTTCTAAATAAAGGAACAATAGTAATTGAAGGGGATCTTAATTTTAGAGTAGAAGAGAGACCTGGCTCCCTCTGGAATAATGGGATTTTAGTTGAGAATATGGTGTCTGTAACCAAGGTAAGCACGCATATACTCAGATATAAAGAAAAAATAATTTATTACATAATATCAATTAAAAACCATAGTCATAATGATTTGTTGACCATGATAAGGTACTTAATACAGGAAACAAGATGCTTGGATATGCTGATGTGCCGACATGTTTCACAGACTTATCTGCTTCTTCAAGGCGTCGCATGCATCTACAGTTCCTTGCGCTATATCCATTGCGTCCAGAAAGACTTTTATCCCGCTCTTAATTTGTTCATAATTAGGTAGATATAGATTAATGATGGTCAGGGATGAGCCGAACACCCCCCTGTTCGGTTCGCACCAGAACCTGCGAACAGACAGAATGTTTGTGTGAACTTTAGAACCCTATTAAATACAATGGACTCGAACGTTCGAAATCTAAAGTGCTAATTATAAAGGCTAATATGCAATTTATTGTCCTAAAAAGTGTTTGGGGACCCGGGTCCTGCCCCAGGGGACATGTATCAATGCAAAAAAAGGTTTAAAAAATTGACGTTTTTACGGGAGCTGTGATTTTAATAATGCTTAAAATAAAAAAATAAAAGTGAAATTTTCCTTTAAATTTCGTACCTGGGGGGTGTGTATGATATGCATGTAAAGTGGCGCATGTTTCCCGTGCTTAGAACTGTCCCTGAACAAAATGTCATTTTTGAAGGAAAAAAAGTCATTTAAAACTCACTCGCGGCTATTAATGAATTGTCGGCTTTTATCAATACATAGAAAAGTCATTGATAAAAAAAAAAAAAAAAAGCGTGGGGGTTCCCCCAAATTCAATTACCAGGCCCTTCAGGTCTGGAATGGATATTAAGGGGAACCCTGCCGCAAATTTAAAAAAAAATGGCGTGTGGTCCCCCCTAAATATCCATACCAGGCCCTTCAGATCTGGCATGAATTTTAAGGGGAACTCCACCCCAAATTTAAAAAAAAATGGCGTGGAGTCCCCCCAAAAATCCATACCAGACCCTTATCCGAGCACGCAACCTGGCCGGCCGCAGGGGAAGAGGGGGGGACGAGAGAGCGGCCCCCCTCCCTCCTGAACCGTACCAGGCCACATGCCCTCAACATGGGGAGGATGTCCCCATGTTGATGGGGACAAGGGCCTCATCCCCACAACCCTTGCCCGGTGGTTGTGGGGGTCTGCGGGCGGGGGGCTTATCGGAATCTGGAAGACCCCTTTAACAAAGGGGACCCCCAGATCCCGGCCCCCCTATGTGAATTGGTAAGGGGTACATTGTACCCCTACCATTTCACGAAGAAAGTGTCAAAAAATGTAAATAAAAACACACAAACACCTTGGAAAAGTCCTTTATTAAAATTTTTTAAAATAATAATAAAATTCCAGCGATGAAATCCAGTGTCCCGCGGCGATCCCGATGTCCAGCGCTGTCCGTCATTGGTTGTGCCTGAGCGGACCTGATGGGGAACTTCCTCCCCAGTGTTTTAAATGTATAGACCCGCCCCTTCTAAAGTTCCCCATCAGGTCCGCTCAGCGGACCAGATGCGTAACGCGAGAAGGGGCGGGTCTATTCATGTATTACACAGCGAACGAAGTTCCTCATCAGGTCCGCCCCCTCGGTATGTCCGACCCCGCCTACGTCATTGGCCTGAGCTGGGAACTTCCTTCACTGTGTAATTTTAATTTACACAGTGAAGGAAGTTTCTCGCTCAGGCCAATGATGTAGGCGGGGTCTGACATACCGAGGGGGCGGACCTGATGGGGAACTTCGTTCGCTGTGTAATACATGTATAGACCCGCCCCTTCTCATGTTCCGCATCAGGTCCTCAGCCTTACACCTAGTCATTGGCTGAGCGGACCTGATGGGGAACGAGAGAAGGGGCGGGTCTATTCATGTATTACACAGCGAACGAAGTTCCCCATCAGGTCCACCCCCTCGGTATGTCAGACCCCGCCTACGTCATTGGCCTGAGTGGGAAACTTCCTTTACTGTGTAAAGGCACAACCAATGACGGACAGTGCTGGACATCGGGATCGCCGCGGGACACTGGATTTCATCGCTGGAATGTTTTTTTTTTTTAATAAAGGACTTTTCCAAGGTGTTTGTGTGTTTTTATTTACATTTTTTGACACTTTCTTCGTGAAATGGTATGGGTACAATGTACCCCTTACCAATTCACATAGGGGGGACGGGATCTGGGGGTCCCCTTTGTTAAAGGGGTCTTCCAGATTCCGATAAGCCCCCCGCCCGCAGACCCCCACAACCACCGGGCAAGGGTTGTGGGGATGAGGCCCTTGTCCCCATCAACATGGGTACATCCTCCCCATGTTGAGGGCATGTGGCCTGGTACGGTTCAGGAGGGAGGGGGGCGCTCTCTCATCCCCCCTCTTCCCCTGCGGCTGGCCAGGTTGCGTGCTCGGATAAGGGTCTGGTATGGATTTTTGGGGGGACTCCACGCCATATTTTTTTTAATTTGGGGTGGAGTTCCCCTTAAAATCCATGCCAGATCTGAAGGGCCTGGTATGGATATTTAGGGGGAACCGCACGCCATTTTTTTTTTTTAATTTGCAGCGGGGTTCCCCTTAATATCCATTCCAGACCTGAAGGGCCTGGTAATTGAATTTGGGGGAACCCCCACGCTTTTGTTTTTATTTTTATCAATGACTTTTCTATGTATTGATAAAAGCCGACAATTCATTAATAGCCGCGAGTGAGTTTTAAATGACTTTTTTTCCTTCAAAAATTACACTTTGTGCAGGGACAGTTCTAAGCACGGGAAACATGCGCGACTTTACATGCATATCATACACACCCCCCAGGTATGAAATTTAAAGGAATATTTCACTTTTATTGTTTCACTTTAAGCATTATTAAAATCACTGCTCCTAAAAAAACGGTAGTTTTTAAAACTTTTTTTTGCATTGATACATGTCCCCTGGGGCAGGACCCGGGTCCCCAAACACTTTTTAGGACAATAACTTGCATATAAGCCTTTATAATTACCACTTTAGATTTCTCCCATAGACTTTTCGAATTTGCCGCGAACACCCCAAATTGTTCGTTGTTCGGCGAACGGGCGAACAGGCAATGTTCGAGTCGAACATGAGTTCGACTCGAACTCGAAGCTCATCCCTAATGATGGTAAACGTCTTTCCATATCTTCTTGTTAAAAAAAAAAAAAAACGTCTTTCCATATAGTTGAACCCTTATAAATAAGGATCTGCCATCTTTTCCCTTCCAGGGTTGTACTATTTAGTGAGGTATGTCTTTATGGATCGCAATGGATACTCCTCGGGATTTAGAATAAGAAAATGTGTCATAAATCCATATTGGGTAATTTCTATTATTTAATTTGGGGATATGATCTGAACGAAAATGTACGGTATTTCCTGAAATAAAATAATACCCGTCCCCTGTTTATGAAGTAAATTTAGAATTTGCGTTCTTTTGGAGGGAGAATTAAGGCCTCTCATGAAGGAGCAAAACGTAACCTTGCCCATGATTCAAAGAGGGAACGGTGGGAAAAGGGAGAAGAGAAAAAAAGAAAAAAAAAGAAACACAGAGTAAAAAAAAAAACCCTCTCACTCACTCACTATCAGAGACACTATTAACTACACTCTCACTACCTAATCTATTGACTTATACCAAGTCTGTCTTACTATAGTAAGGGCCCTAATGGGGAGGTCCGAAATCGCTATGGCCTGATCTGCAGGCCACGCGAGATTTGCATGTCGCATTTATCTTAACCTTTTATTAGAATTGAACAATTTTACATTTATATATTATATATTATTTATCTATAAAACCTAAAATATTGTGTCCTCCAGGTTGGTAGTACCTTTTCTAATATCCAAGCATATTTTTGAGATTACCAGACAGTGATTATATTTCCTTTGTGTTTTTATTCCCCGTTATCTATTTCCGTGGAGGGTATATAAAAATAGAAGATATTTTCCTTTCCTTCTCCCATTCCTTCCATTATTCTAATCGTTTTTTGAAACTATCGACGCTCCCTGCTGATATCACTGCTTGTGGAAGAGAATTCCACATCCTTAACGCTCATTGACCCACCTTGTTGTAAAGCAAGCACTACCTGTGGGTTTGATCATTATTATTTCAGTTTGAAATATATAGAAATATATATATAGAAATATCCTGACAACAGTATATAGACTAAAAGCTAACGCTTTGTCTGAACCTAACTTAACCGATTTAGGTACAATGGCTCTCGAAGATGTACAGCGGCTCGCGCAGGCTCAGTTACGGGCTGTGGGAGCGTGCCCACGGGTTTGGGAGGACTCAATGTCGGCCCAGAAATGCTTTGTACACAGGCAGAACGGGGAGATGCCTATGTAAGCAAGGCATTTCCTCGTTCTAACAGGTGACATGACAGGGATCCACTGTTCCCAGTGGTCGGGAACAGTGATCTCTGTCATGTCCCAGTAAGCCCATCCCCCCCACAGTTAGAAACACTCATAGGGAACACAGTTAACCCCTTGATCGTCCCCTAGTGAGTGTTAACCCCTTCCCTGCCAGTGACATTTATTCAGTAATCAGTGGCTATTTTTAGCTCTGATCGCTGATTCGCTGTATAAATGTTAATGGGTCCGAGCTTTGTTCAGATTTCTTGACTGATGTTTACAACCACTTTAAGTTTGACTTCATTGCACTTATGTGGATGAAAAATTCATTTATTCCATTTGTTTCAAAGGAGTTCTTGTGTTTAATCACTAACTGTTTTCATAACCCATGTAAATTTGCTTCTCAAAACTGCCCTGAAAACTTTAGGAGTGTGTAGTGTCCTGTAGTCTGGGAGGCAGGGTAGTTGGAGAGTGCATTATTAAAAAGTCCAGGCATCCATAAAATAAATGCAGAACTGGAACAAACTTGTACAGAGTGTAGAAAATACAGTTTCTTTATCGTACACCATGGGACACAGAGCCTTAATCATTACATAGTGGGTTGTATGGGTCACCAGAGGTTATTGGACACTGGCACAACCAATGAGAACAAGTTCCCCTCCATATAACCACTCCCATACAGGAAGTACCTCAGCCTTTTCGCAAGTGTCTAAGGTGGACGCGATTAGGATGTGCTAAAGGAAGCTCTACCATAGAGGCCCCCTGGGGCAAAAGAGCTACACTTTGGGTCCATCCAAGACGCTTAAAATATTACACCAAAACTGGATGGTATCCGGGCCTCGCGCACAAGGTGTCGCCTGTAATGTCTCTCTTCGGAGGACTGGGCTCTAGGGTCCAGCACTTTCGCTTTTTAATAATGCTAAAAGTCCTGGCAGAGTCTTTTACAAGGCCCAGGGAAGAGGCATCCTTTAAGTAGGAACCCATATCCCTGAAGGTTGGCACACACGTCTGCCGTGATGGGTGAAGATTGGTTTTGTCTGATTTTCAGAAAACCTGCGGCGGGGATAAGGTAAGCAGGGAAATAGTTCTAAGTATGTATCTTAAGAACTTTCCTTTAAGGAGTGGGTGTCTTCTCTGTTTGCCGCCACTAGAGGGAGTAAAGAGTTGAGTTTTACTCACCAGGCTCCAGTACAGTGTCAGGTCTTTTTCAGACAGCACACCATCCGCTGTAGAGCTCTGCCGTGGATGGCAACCGTCATCCTCACAATCATGATGCAGGAGGACCTCTCCTCCTCTCAGGTCACCGCCATTCTCCCCTGGGTCACGCATGGGGGTGCGCGCGCATCATTCCACGGCGCTCAGAAGCAGGAAGTGCATATAAAAGCCTCACAAACCTTCTGTTCTCCCCTGATCGGTGACACAGCGGCTTACGGGCACGTAAGGTCTCTATGTGGTTGGTTATTGAGCACTCCCAAAAGAGGACACCCACTCAGCATGAAACTGTGTGATTAGTTGCATACTGTATGTAGATTGCTTAATTAGCACAGGAGTATATGCATTGATTGTACCCTGGCTTTTTGCTTAGTAATATGTCTTCCCAGAGGAAAAATTCAGGGACTAAAAAAGACAATAAAGCATTGCCACCTGAGACGAGAGCCCGCTCGGTACCTTCCTCTCCGGTAATATATGATGCACCTGTACAGGATGAGCCATTGTCTACATCAGGAGTAGCAGCCTCTCCTATGGTGCCTGGGCCTGCATATGCCACTGAGGACACTTTTGCAGCAGCCCTGAACAATTTAGAAGGAAGAATCGCTACGTTAATTGCAAAGTCCTCACAAAATGACAAAAAGTGAAGCAGAGCTCCTTCTGTTGTTTCAGATCTCCTTTCAGAAAGGTCTGAGGAGGATGAGGATGAGGAGGATGTAGCCCCATCAGGGGATGAGGAGTCGGATGGATCAAGGATATCAGAAGAACCTTTTTCTGCTTTCCAGGTTCCTAAATTACAGGTGCAATATTATACTGAAACAGTACGTTCTGCATTCAAGTTACCTTACTAAAGAGAGAATCCTTCTTCCGAGGATTGGATCACTGGCTGTCTCAGGGGGTAGTCAAGGAAGTCCCCCTAAAAGAGCAAGGTGCAGGGTTTTATTCAAACCTCTTTGTGGTTCCAAAGCCAAATGGAGACGTCAGACCCATTCTGGACCTAAAAGATCAAAACCAGTTTCTGAACATTCGCCATTTCTGAATGGAAACCATTCGGTCCGTCGTCGCCACCCTACAAGGCTGGGAATTTTTGGCATCTATAGACATCAAGGACGCCTATTTACATGTGCCTATTTATCCCACTCACCAAAAGTTCCTAAGGTTTGCGGTAGAACATCGCCACTTCCAGTTTGTGGCTCTGCCTTTTGGTTTGGTCACTGCACCCCGTGTATTTACAAAAGTTCTGGCCCCATTGTTGGAAAACTTAAGAGCACAGGGCATAACGGTGACAGCCTATCCAGACGATCTACTTGTGATAGATCAGTCAGTGGCAGGATTAGATCACGCGGTGCTCAAAACAGTAAGATACCTGGAACAGTTAGGATGGATCATAAACCTACAGAAATCCTCTCTACAAGCCCTAAAGCCCCATACACACGGTCTGACTTTTTGCCAACAAACTTCATTTTGAGCAAGTTTGACAAAAAATCCGACCATGTGTACGCTCCATCGGACAAACTTTTTTGGTTTTCATCGGACAAAAGTTCGGTCTGCAAACGGACAAACTTTTGGCCAACAAAAGTCCAATGGAGCAAAGTCCGACCGTGTGTACCGAAATCCATCGGACTTTTGTCCGATGGACAAAACAAATAATGTTAAAATCAACCAACAATAGCAGAAGTTGACCAAAGGGTGGCGGTAAAGAGCAGAAAAGAGTAGAAAAACCACGTGATGTTGGAAAAGGTTTTTTGAAAAGTTTGCAGAAAAGTCCTGTGGTGTGTATGCTATGGGTGTTCCCGGCCAACTCCTTTCAGACAAAAATCCACGGAAAAGTCAGATGGAAGTCCGACTGTGTGTACGAGGCTTAAGAAGGGTAGAGTATTTGGGCATGATCATAGACACAGCCCAAAGAGAATTGATCCACAAGGTCAGGGCGAAGAAGGGACCATCGATTCGCCTTTGCATGAGGCTATTAGGGAAGATGGCGGCCTCCTTCGAGGCTGTTCCTTACGCCCAGTTTCATTCGAGACTACTGCAAGGCAGTATTCTAGCTGCCTGGAACAGGAGAAGCCAAGCTCTGTATTTACCCATGCGCCTGTCTCCACATGTGCGTCAAAGCTTCAGTTGGTGGTTAAAGACCGAGAACTTGCGGAAAGGAAGGTCCTTTCGCCCAGTCACCCGGATGCCAGCCTGTTGGGCTGGGGAGCAGTGTTAGAAGAAGCTTCAGCCCAGGGTACCTGGGCCAAGACCGAAGAGAGCCTGCCCATCAACATACTGGAGATTCGGGCAGTATACTTAGCCCTCAGAACCTGGACACACAGGTTACAGGGCCACCCTGTTCGGATTCAATCCGACAATGCTACGGCTGTAGCTTATATCAATCACCAAGGAGGCACCCGGAGTCGGGATGCTCAGAAAGAGGTGAATCAGGTTTTGACATGGGCATAAAAACATGTTCCTTGCCTTTTTGCAATCTTCATTCCAGGGATAGAAAACTGGCAAGCGGACTATCTGAGTCGCCAGCAGCTGTCACCAGGAGAGTGGTCTCTCCACCCCGATGTCTTTCAGGCAATATGCCAGAGATGAAGGACCCCGGATGTAGACCTGCTAGCTTCCAGGCTCAACAGGAAGCTGGCCTGCGGAACGGATGCTCTCATAATTCCTTGGGATCAGTTTTCACTGATCTATGCATTCCTCCTGATCCCTCTCTTACAGAGATTGCTGTGCAGGATCAAGAAGGAGGGAATACCAGTACTCCTAGTGGCCCCAATTTGGCCCAGGAGGCCCTGGTACGCCGAGATCATAAATCATCATTGTTTCCTGGTGTGAATCCAGAGGGTGGAATCCTCAAAAGTATGCCTTTTGCCAATTGGGAGTGGATATGAAATTAGCCCTGAGTACCATCAAGGGTCAAATATCGGCTCTATCAGTCTTTTTTCAGAGACCACTAGCATCTCATTCCCTAGTTCGGGCTTTCATTCAGGGAGTACTGTGGATAAACCCGCCAGTCAAGTCTCCCTTATGTCCCTGGGATTTGAACTTGGTATTGTCAGTCTTGCAAAAGCAACCTTTTGAACCTATCTGCCATATTCCTTTGATTCTTTTGAGCAGGAAATTGGCCTTTTTGATTGCTATCTCCTCTGCTAGAAGAGTATCAGAGTTAGCAGCTCTTTCTTGTAAAGAACCTTATTTAATTTGTCACAAAGACAAAATTGTACTACGCCCCCATCCTACCTTTCTTCCAAAGGTGGTGTTGTTTTGCCTTCCTTTTTTCCTGAACCGCGTACAGCGGGGGGAAAAGTTATTGCACTCTCTAGATGTAGTGAGAGCAGTAAAAGTTTATATGCAGGCAACGGCTCAGATACGTAAAACAGATGTTTTGTTTATTGTGCCAGATGGTCCCAGGAAGGGCCAGCCGGCATCAAAATACACTATTGCTAGGTGGATTCGACAAGTAATTGTTCAAGCTTATAGTTTAAGGAACAAGGTTCCTCCTTTTTCTGTTAAGGCGCACTCGACCAGGGCAATAAGTGCTTCATGGGCAGTGCCTCACCAGGCTCCGATGGCTCAGATCTGTAAAGATGCTACTTGGTCTTCAATCCATACCTTTACCAAATTCTACTGTAGCGACCTCACTCCCTTCTCTCGTGAATCGGTTATCCGATAGCTCTTGTCTAGGGGTATCTTGTATGCAAGAGTGAGATGAGCCACGGCCCATGTCCTCCCCATTGCAGTGGGTGAGGTGAAGGCCAGTACCTGTTGTTCTCCTCGGGCCTGTGTGTTTCTTTAAAAGCCAAGTCTGTTGTGCTGACACTTCTCTTCGCTCCCATTAACCAGAGTACCACACACCGATAAGGGTCCAACACTTGTTTATTATAGCACACGAATAAACAGTCCTTTGTCAGCCGACTGGTTGGGACCCATAAAACAGTTCAATACGGTGGGGTGAGCAGGTCGAGGCACAGTCCTAACAATCAAACTAAACCACTGTGGTTTCACCAGCGGTTGCTACAGCCATCGGCTTGAGAGAGAACTTGAATACTCTGAATCTCTACCAGCGACTCTAGAGAACATGAACTGGAGTACCTTCGCTGCGGTCAGGGGGAAGACATCCCTCCAAGGGAGTTACCAGAGGCCCCTCTGTCACCGGGTTGATGCTGCTCCGTGCTCTTCAGAAGGGTAACCTCTCCGGCCTCCTCTCCTCAGATACGGGCCCCATCCACCTCAGGGTCCCTCTGACTCATCCACCCTTGCAGAGCCCAGTCGAAATCACTGGGCCCCAGGCCTCCGGTGTAGTACCTCACCCCAGGCTTAAGGTGCCTGAGATGGATGCCAACACTGCTCCAACCAGGCCATGGGCACCTGGGCCGGAACTCCGGACGGCCAGCACCCAGGCCAAGGGTGCCTGGGCGCGGGATAGCAAAAAGACCTCGTGGTGAGGGCGTCTACCCCCTTTTATGCCCTCCCCCAGCCGGCACAGCAGGTTCCCCGCCCCGCTGTACCACTGCCAGAGCAGGACAAAAAGGGTGCAGCACTACGGCAGTGGTTCTACCTCGACTCGGGACAACATCGCCACCCACAGGTCAAGGAGAAGAGCACACTACCAAAGTCCTCCACGACTTAAATGGTCTAAACCCTCTCATGATTGGTACATCCTGGATCATACTACCACCCAGGTGCTCCCCCTAGATTTAGACCCCTGCTACACCAAATAGATGTAAGAGGACATGAGGATTCTGCCTTCGGGCGTAGTGTGCTGAGGGCAGCGGTTTAGGGCTTCTTGTCCGTTGGCGGCCTGATTGATCTGTGTCTCCCACCCTTCATATTGAGCATTGCTCTGGGACGTCCCACTATGTAATGATTAAGGCTCTGTGTCCCGTGGTGTACGATAAAGAAAATAGGATTTTTAATAACAGCTTACCTGTAAAATCCTTTTCTTGGAGTACACCACGGGACACAGAGGTCCCCCCTTCTTATGGGAACCTTACTGCTTTGCTACAAAAACTGAGGTACTTCCTGTATGGGAGGGATTATATGGAGGGGAACTTGTTCTCATTGGTTGTGCCAGTGTCCAATCACCTCTGGTGATCCATACAACCCACTATGTAATGATTAAGGCTCTGTGTCCCGTGGTGTACTCCAAGAAAAGGATTTTACAGGTAAGCTGTTAATAAAAATCCTATTATTATACTTCTAACAACTGTAAATAGTGACATCTACGGACTAGAGGTGTAAACACCACATATTCAACTCACAGTAGAAAATCTGTTTTTTTCCCTCCATATTGAAAAGTACAAACAACAGTGCTATGCATTACACCATATAATCATTAGTCCATACAGTAGGCCTTCTGATTCTTTAATGCAGTATTAAACCCAAAAGCAAACATTTTGTTTATTATATTGCAGTTTACCAATTTTTAGATGTGATAGTTGTATTTGTTTTCTTTTTTAGGCTTTCTTTCTTCTATTTTCATCCTGTGATCCAGACAGTAAGTCTGTTTTCAAAAGAACAAGCTCTCCTGCAAATGTATTAGTGTACATGGATGAGGCAAAAACTGCTGTAACTGTTTTAAATACATTTTAAAATAAATATTACCAGGGTGGTTATGGATTCCCTCTATTTATTCCATACTTGTCTTGTCTATTCCTATAGTTAGCTAGTCTATTAAAACTCTGATAATGTTACTGTTGATAACCTTATATCATTGTGCTATCTATGAAAACAAACATACTGCTTAGTAAAACGTCTTATTTATTTTTCAAGAAAATATGAAAATGCCAGCATAAAAACACTAAAGGAAAATATTACAGAGCATATAAAATACAAAACATCAAAGATACGTTACGTAAGTTTGTCCCCTAGATATTGTCTTGTCAGCTGGGCTCAAAAATGGTAACAGAGAGAGCCATGCGGCAGGAGAGCCATCAGGCAAGAGCCAAGAGCGAAAAGGGATGATTTCCCTTCTGTGTGCACTTTTACACTGCATTCAGACCCACTCATAACCACTCCCCACTAGCCTCCTGTCCAATGAGATATTGCCAGGAGGCAGTCCTTTTAATATATTATAGTTCTGTCCATCCTGCTGTATTGGCCACTTGAGGCAGTATTTGTCCATGGATCATCGCTATGTGACCGGGTCATCTTCATTGACTGTTGGTCCTTTGATCTTTTTGTAGCCCACCTTCATCAATAGCTATCTTTGAAGAGTGTTAATCATGGATTTCAATCTTATCACACCAGTTGGTCAGGAGCCAAGCTTTTGTTCTACAAAGCTTTGATGTGTAACTTGTTACATTCCAACTTAGGCCACCTGGCTGTATCAACCAGGAAGTGAAACTTGGCTTTAATTTGTATGTATATTCAAATATGCTAGTATATTTACCACTCCCTTCCCCCCAGACTAGCAATGCTGCTATCCACATGTCCCCCCTGTGCTCATTTATCCAGAGTGGGGGCACTCTAATTCAGGATCTGTGTTACTAGCCAGATCACTAGGTGAAAACAGAGCCTAAAAAGACAACTAATGCAGCTACCATATGTAATGATTTGTAAGCTGCAATATATTACATTTTTAGTTTTAGGCTTAATACTGTTTTAAATATGTCTATGGGGTTCAGGTTCCTAGTCTTCATTTGTTTTGTTATTTAGGAAAATGTCCTTGTGAAATTAAACTTCTGAAAAGGCCTACCTAACAGGCAAAGGAAACTGGCGATCTATATGCGTCCATCAGATAGTTCATAGGTTTAAGGTCTTCACTATAAACACATTCAGAAATCTGGATTGTTATGTTTCAATGAGTCAGATTTTCTAACTCTATCTAGAGATCCAGGCTGAAAATGTACTTCTCTTGCACAATGATTATAATCAATATATGTCTTACTTTTACCTTGTTGATTTTTATCTTTTAGCAACTAATGATTTCAGAGGCACTGGGCCTTGTGGGGGTTGTATATCTGCAACTTAGTTTAGTGTGTGTGTAGCACCCTCCTAGTATAAGTGTTATGCCGCGTACACACGATCATTTTTCCCGTCGGGAAAAATGTCATTTTTTCCTTTGGACGAGAAAAACGATCGTCTGTGGGCTTTTTGCCGTTTTTCCAGACGGGAAAAACGGCATTAATCACGATGAGAAAAATTAGAACATGTTCTAATTTTTCTCGTCGTTTTTCCTGACATTTCTTCCGCGGCAGTGTTTCCCATAGGGAAACACTGCCGCGGAGCCCATAGACGATCGTTTTTCTCGTCATTTTAAAAAATGACGAGAAAAATGACCGTGTGTGGGGAACAAGCTGTTCCCTCGTTTAAAATGTCATTATTCACGGCGGTTTTTAAACCGCCGTGAATAATGATCGTGTGTATGCGGCATTAGGATGTAAATAGTTAGGTTAGTGTAATTTGCTCCTCTGCCGAGCTAGAGGCAAATTTATCTCTAGCATTCTACCTAACAGAGTGCTGCAATTTACTAGTCAGGGCTGCTCATGATGTTCTAGTGCTGTTATGTTTGCCTGGGCTTCTCCTGCCTTCTGGAAGCTAGTAGAGCTTTCAACATAGGTGGGAGTTAGGCAAATGGGCAGCATGAATATGTATGCCGCTCTGGACAATTACAAGGGGAGGAGCCCCTAAGTATGCTGGGGCTGGCATATATATTCTGGGAACACATGGGCTCTGGGTCCTTCCCAGAAGTGTATTTAGGTTTTGTGCTGCCCTAGGCCTGACTAAACTCGTGCACCCCCTAATTTAAATATGACCCACCCCTTCCTGTCAAGGCCACACCCCTTTCTGTTTAAGACCCGCCCTGAAATTGAAGACACTAGTTCTTGGATTGGATTCCCTTAATTTGCATAGATTTCCTCTCACTTCCGGTTTGGCTATGGGGCAGGAAGTGAAGAGAGATCTCTGCAATGGGACAGGGATGGTAAAAAATAAACTGACAGGGGCTAAAACCCTCCAAGTTTTGCCTATAGTTCTACTTTAAGCAAAAATTTCTGATAATTTTATGGACAGGACTAAGAAGATATAACCATGCCAATGGTGCAGCAGAAAACATATAGCACAGTGAGGAAGGTTTGTGGTCCAGGCTGATAGGACAGTCAAAATTAGAAGCAGCTTGCATTACACTAATGCCACGTACACCTTGGATGGTTTTTCCAACGGAATTCCGCTCAAACTTGGCTTGCATACACACAGTCACACAAAAGTTCTCTGAACTTTCGACCGTCTAGAACGTGTTGACGTACAACACTAAGGCGAGCCGAGAAAATGAATTTCAATGCTTCCGAGCATGAGCCAAATTGTTTCGGAGCATGCTTCGGAATTTTGCGTGTTGGAATTGCTACAGACGATCGGATTTTCCAGTAGGAATTTTTTGTGTTGAAAAATTTGAGAACCAGCTCTCAATCTTTTGCTGGTGGAAATTCCGCCAGCAAAAGTACAATGGAGCCTACACATGGTCAGAATTTCCGACCAAAAGCTCACATCGGACTTTTGCTGGTGGAATTTCCGACCGAGTGTGTGTACGCGACATTACAGTGTAGCACAAGCCGGTGGAGACACTTTCCGTGCTGCCCCCCTGCAAAGTGCTGCCCTAGGCCTGGGCCTTGTTGGCCTAGGCCAGGATACAGCGTTGGTCCTTCCTATAGTGGATTGCACCAGCCGGAGTTGAGGCAGGCTTGCCTCCCCTGGCACTTGATGCCATGCGGCCTCAGGTGGGCGACCTGAGGGCCTGAAATTGGAATGCAAGAGTGGCCCTGGTTCTTCTAGCTGACTGAGGGGGAAAATCGCTGAGGATCATAACAACATGTATCCTCATTTTTTGGGATTTTTAAGGCAATTCAGACATTATTAAAAATATATATTTTATTTCATCATAATAAAAGACAAAATATAAACAATAAGCAATTTTTAAAGATCACAAGAAGATTCTGCATATAACAGAGTAATTTCAACAATTAGGTATGCTGGGATACATTAAAATTTTGTGTATTGTATATGCATTAAAGTGGTATTCCCCAGCTACTTGGTTATGTGGATTCCATCTCGTGGAAGTTGGGCTATCCAACTCGTTTTGAAATATAGATGAAAATAATTTCTTCCTCAGGGATTTTGTACCACTTATCATACTCTATTCTTGGCTAGAGCACTCCCATAGCCTAAAACAGGACCTCCGTGGGTCCACTGTGTCACCCGTTCGTGCTATTCAAAGTCCGCTGGTACATGTCCAAAAATATTGACACCATTGAAATGCGTGGTGTTATCCTATAACAATGCAAAGATCCAGCCTATAATAAAAAGAAAGTTGCGCTAAAACGTGATATAAATGGTAATATACCATACATAAATGTGAATAAACTGATTGATTCAAAATACCACTACGTGAAAGTGTCCAATTCTTAAAGAAAATATATATATGGATGTGAACCATATATTTAAATTCAATCCTAATGTATAGGATAAATGTGAATACTATTATTAAAGATCCAGCCTGCCCCACATGGAAAGCAGCACTCCTTAAGCCTCCCTCTATGGTCTCCAGTTATTGTGTCCCATAGATCACTAACTGTTTCTGTCCATATCCACCGATGTGGAGAAGGGGAATGGTGAATCGGTGGCCAGATCATTTTTTTTTGCAGTTTTTCCATTGCTTTTTTTCATCCTTACAGCTATAAGAGCTTGTAAAAGATCCCCTACAAAACAATAATTTACTGAAAGCACATGACCTATAAAAAGTGTATTTTTAAGGTCCCACGATATTTGCACAAATGTTTATCAAAACAATATTTTCACAAAAAATACACTAAAATCATTATTAGCAGATACAAACACAGCAAATTTTACAAAATTCCTGCAAAATTCAGACTAAATATTAAAGCTTAACCTGTATTGAGGTAATAAATAACAAATGTAACAGGGGTCCTAAATTTAGGGATTGCTTTGCTAAATTTAGGGGTGATTCAAGTGGTAGTTGGCTTGAATCTTTCAATTTACTGGACTCTGCCTTGCTGCTGTTTCACCTGGCGTGCAGTTCCCCTTGGATGTATGGGTGGCGCTGTCACTTGTACTCGGGGTTGAACCACAGGTGATGGAGTGGCGATTGAGTGTCCTCTCTCGGCAGCCGTGCAGTGGGGGTGGTCTACCTGCTGTGCATGCCAGGAGAGGATACATAAGGGGCAGACGCCGCCTGGGAGGAGTCGGTTCTTCGTGGTTCCAGAGTCGGAATTCTGGTGTGTGGCGCATGGCCCTCCAGGCCATGGGGCCACGTGCGCTTCAGTCCCAGGCACCTTTAGTCCTGGGACTGCAACTTCAGCCCTGGGCCCAGCACCTTTAGCTGGAGCCCACTTCGGGAGGAGGAATCCCAGGGTGCCGCCTTGCGAGGGGACCCATTTCTAGAAGAGGAGGCTGGAGGAGGACCGTTCCGAAGGACTGGTGAGAGATCACAGTGAAGGAAGGGGCCCAGTAACTCTCTGGAGGGATGTCATCCATCCGAAAGCAGGGATCTAAACAACGGGACCATTAGGAGGTTTGGGACACTATAGATTCTGTGGCAGAGGATCTCCTGAACGCATCCATTAGGGAATCTAATAGACTGTTCGAGTTACACGCCGGCTGCTAGTGACTTTAGGTGACTATCCGGGTGAGCTATACCCACTTGGGATTGAGTGGCGAAGAAACAAGAGTGCCTGAATTGATCTGTCTCCGAACACCTTTCTCTTCTCCTTTGTGGATGTTCATGCATAAAGAAAGAAATAAACTCTATGTTGGAGTTGACACTGGTGTGGACCTTGGAGTTACTTGGGGTATAGAGACTTTGTCCTTACATTCTAGGGACGGAAACCAACTTTGAGGGAAACCCTGCTGCAAGACCCGTAAGTGAAAACAAGTGTGCTTAACCTCTGCAAACCAGAGGGTACGGGCATGGTGGGGACTGTGTGCCTTTTTCTCCTGTGAGCGAGCCAAGGACAGTGGAGAAAGAGGGCCGGTTGCTACACAAATATTTGTGAACAGGGCCGGTCCTAGACGGGGTGCTAGGGGTGCAGTTCACTCAGGCGCCACAGAGGTGGGGGCGCTCAAGCACCAGAGTGTTCCCCTCCCTCCTCCTTATTGGTATACAGAGCAAGGCCGCTCTGAGTCTCCGCCGCTCACTGCCGCCGATCATCGCCGCTGCGGCGCTGCTGTTTCCTGCTCCCCCTCCATCCTCCAGGCAGAGGAGATCAGAGATTGGAGCGGCTGGGAGATAGACCCGCGGTGATGTAGTGGGGAGCGGGGCGGTCCGGTCCGTGCGGTGCAGTGCAATGAATGCAGTGCATCAGCGTGACATTTGTTCTAACTGTCACGATCCTCTCCACCTGGGCGGCGCGGCTGCACACTGTCCTCTCCAGCTGCCGCCCGGGTGGGGTTTGCGTTTGTCCAGAGGGGGGTCTGTAGACTGTACTAATGAAGGGGGGATAATTTGTGGGGGGTCTGTACTTATGGAGGGGGTCTGGTGTGTGGGGGCCAGGGGGGTCTGTACTAATGGAAGGGGGTGGTTTAGGGCGCCAGGGGGGTCTGTACTAATGGAGGGGGGGGTGGTGTGTGGGGGCCAGGCGGGGTCTGTACTAATGGAGGGGGGATGGTTTGTGGGGGCCAGGGGGGTCTGTACTAATGAAGGGGAGATGGTTTGTGGGGGTCTGTACTAATGGAAGGGGGTGGTTTGTGGGGGCCAGGGGGGTCTGTACTAATGGAGGGGGGATTGTTTGTGGGGGCCAGGGGGATCTGTACTAATGGAGGGGGGATGGTTTGTGGGGGCCAGGGGGGATCTGTACTAATGGAGGGGGGATGGTTTGTGGGGGGTCTGTACTAATGGAAGGGGGTGGTTTGTGAAGGCCAGGGGGTCTGTACTAATGGAGGGGGGCTGGTTTGTGGGGGGTCTGTACTAATGGAGGGGGGATGGTTTGTGGGGGGTCTGTACTAATGGAGGGGGGATGGTTTGTGGGGGCAAGGAGGGGGTCTGTACTAATGGAGGGGGGCTGGATTGTGGGGGGTCTGTACTAATGGAGGGGGATGGTTTGTGGGGGGTCTGTACTAATGGGCGGGTGGTTTGTGGGGGGGTCTCTACAAATGGAGGGGGGTGGTCTGTACTAATGGGGGGTGGTTTGTGGGGGGGTCTGTACTAATGGGGGGTCTGTACTAATTGAGGGGGGTGGTTTGTGGGGGTCTCTACTAATAGAGGGGGGTGTTCTGTACTAATGGGGGGATTGTGGGGGGGTCTCTACTAATGGAGAGGGGTGGTCTGTCCTAATAGGGGGGGTGGTTTGTGGGGGGTCTCTACTAATGGAGGGGGGTGGTCTGTACTAATGGGGGGTGGTTTGTGGGGGAGTCTGTACTAATGGGAGGGTGCTTTGTCCTGAGGGGGGGTCTGTACTAATTGAGGGTGGGGGTGGTTTGTGGGGGTCTCTACTAATAGAAGGGGGTGTTTTGTACTAATGGGAGGTGGTCTGTACTAATAGAGGGGTTTGTGGGGGGATCTCTACTAATGGAGGGGGTGGTCTGTCCTAATGGGGGGGTGGTTTGTGGGGGGGTCTGTACTAATGGGGGGGTTTGTGGGAGGGTCTGTACTAATGGGGGGTGGTTTGTGGGGGGGTCTGTACTAATGGAGGGGGGTGGTTTGTCCTGAGGGGGGTCTGTACTAATGGAAGGGGGTGGTTTGTCCTCAGGGGGGTCTGTACTAATGGAGGGAGGATGGTTTGTGGGGTGGTCTTTACTAATGGAGGGGGATGGTTTGTGGGGGGTCTGTACTAATGGGGGGCGGTTTGTGGGGGGTCTCTACTAATGGAGGGGGGTGGTCTGTACTAATGCGGGGGTGGTTTGTGGGGGGGTCTGTACTAATGGAGGGGGGTGGTTTGTCCTGGGGGGTCTGTACTAATGGAGGGGGGGTTTGTCCTGGGGGGTCTGTACTAATGGAGGGGGGGTCTGTATTGAGGGAGGGGTTTATACGTAGTAGGGAGTCTATAGGGGAGTAGGGAGTCTATACTTAATACAGATCTGGACTCGGTGGAGTCACTACGGGCAATTCAGAGTGAGCTGACTCCTGATCAGAGGAACCATTGTTGCTGTATCGCTGGGTCAGGTGAGAGCCATTATCTCCTATATTATGTCTGCAGTCTCTGACCATCTCCTGTATTATATCTGCAGTCTCTGACCATCTCCTGTAATATGTCTGCACTCTCTGATCATCTCCTGTATTATGTCTGTAGTCTCTGCTAATTTCCTGTATTATATCTGCAGTCTCTGACCATCTCCTGTACTATGTCTGCACTCTCTGTCTCCTGTACTATGTCTGCACTCTCTGACCATCTCCTTTAATATGCCTGCAGTCTCTGACAGTCTCTTGTGTCATGTCTGCACTCTCTGACGGTCACCTGTAATATGTCTGCACTCTCTGACCATCTCTTGTACTATGTCTGGGGGCTCTTCCTAACAGACTCTCTAACAGAAGCCCTATCTGTGTGCATCAGAGAGACTCCTCTCCAGGTCTCATTAGTGTACGCTCCTCCTGTATTTTCTTTATTGTTAAAGGATCATGGGAGGATCCTAGAGTAAGGATGACTTCTTAGGGGAGCATCTCTGTGTTTGAATCGTTGCCATAGAAACATGTGTAATGGGGAGGAGTTTGTAGGATGACCACGCCCACGTGGGGGCGCCAGAAATATTTCTGCACCCAGGCGTCTGTGACCCTAGGATCGGCCCTGTTTGTGAAATGGTGAAAATCAAACATACACAAAACTGTAAATAGCCAAATTTCTCCAAAATCGAAGAGGTTTTCATTTTTCCCTTACAGCTTTCAGAGTTTGTAAAAGACCCCAAAACCATATATTTTCTGAAAGCACATGGCCAGTAGAATAAAAAAAGGTGCTGCTGATTTTTAAGGCCACACAATAGTTCTGAAAATGTTTATCAAATCACAATTTTTCACTAAAAAACACTAAAATCCCTATTTGCACACATAAACGCAGCATCAAGCCTCGTACACACGACCGAGTTTCTCGTCCAAAACGACAAGAAAAGTGCCGCGAGAGCTTTATTGTCGAGAAAACCGTTCGTGTGTATGGTTTTACGACGAGAAAACTGCCGTGAATCTCGACGAGAAAAATAGAGAACCTGCTCTCTATTTTCTCGTCCGGATTCTAGATTTTCTCGTCGTGTTTCTCGTCGGCCTGTTTTGCGACGAGAAAATGGTTCGTGTGTATGCTTTTACGACTCTTCAAAAAGCGCGCATGCTCAGAATCAAGTATGAGACGGAAGCGCATCTTCTGGTAAAACAAGCCTTCGTAATGGAGATAGCACATTCGTCACGCTGTAAATTATTGCATCGTTTAAATGTTGTGCATTTAAATCTTCTTTAGAATGTTACAATAATGAAAACTAATGAACTTGTTTTGCTGCTGATATTCACACAGAGTTATGACTATCTATTTTAAACCTTTTTCATGCTGCTCTTAAGAAGATTTAGCTGTATTATATCGTGCAAGATCTTCTGAATATTTTAATGTTTTATATTTTTTAGACAGATGTTAATTGTAATTTGTCAATGTTTTGATAGTGATCTCCCATTGTATTTTTTAAATTTAGTTGTGTCAAGTTTACACCCTATATTTTTTAAAGAACACCTTTAATGATTTTTTTTGGTGTTATCTGTCCCTTTTTTTTCGGGGTCAAATGTATCTGCTTACTCCAAAGGGAAATAAATAATTCTTATAAAAAAACATAGTCAAGTATGAACTTAAAAAAAAACAAACATTTATTCATGTCTTGAACAAAATAAATAGAAGGCAGTGCTGGAGAACCTGCTGCCATTTGTGCATCCATGGGACCCCAGAGCACACATCAACCCTGTGTGGACACAAAAATTAGGAGCTTGAGAAGCAAAACAGTTGTGAGCACAATCTGATGCTGGCCTCCCAGAGGTCAGGAACAGCAGCAGGTGATATATATGTCCCAAGTCTGTGGTACTACAACAGGCTGCCTTCTGTCCGACCACAATGAAGCAAGGCCATCACTTCCTCGTCTTCTTGGCAGCCTTCCCTGCAGCCTTCCCTGAAGCCTTCTCTGCAGCCTTCCTTCTGCGTGTGTCTGGAGGCTTGGCCACTGGAGGGGTACTCCTGTCAGGAGGAGGAGAAGGAGGTGGAGGAGAAGGGGTGGCGCAGAAGAAGAAGGTGGAGGTGGAGGAGGAGGTGGAGGAGAAGGGGGTGGCGCAGAAAAAGAAGGTGGAGGTGGAGGAGGAGGTGGAGGAGAAGGGGGTGGCGCAGAAGAAGAAGGTGGAGGTGGAGGAGGAGGAGGAGGTTGAGGTTGGGATAGTTGTGCGACCTCACATATAGCCGTATTGGGGGTAATTCTCTCCATCACCCCCTTGTTCAGCAAGGTGATGAGCAGGGGCTCGCATAGGAGGCGTTGCTCCATGCTCATCACCTTGAACTTGGCCTCAACTAGGCGGGCAATGGCCTCTTCAGGGGATGTGGGCTCCTGGAGGGTGGCATGTGCCTCTCTAATAAGGGCCATTGCTGCCTCACTAGTGGTCCTGTCCCTCCTGCTTTTTTTAGGAAGGCGGATGGGAGGCACCTGAGATCTAGTGCTTTTCCTCGTGCCGGCCACCTCCTGTCTGCCACTGGGCCCTGCCACCTCCTGTCTGCCACTGGGCCCTGCCACCTCCTGTCTGCCACTGGGCCCTGGCACCTCCTGTCTGCAACTGGGCCCTGCCACCTCCTGGCTGACAGTGGGCCCTGCCACCTCCTGGCTGACAGTGGGCCCTGCCACCTCCTGGCTGACAGTGGGCCCTGCCACCTCCTGGCTCACAGTGGGCCCTGCCTCCTCCTGCCTGACAGTTTCCAGACCCTCCTCCTGGCTGATTTCATCCTGTGTATGAAAAAGGGACATAGTTTAATATTTTGGTTTATTATTTTCACACAAATTTGAGATCATGAATGTAGCAATTTGAATGTAAATCAAGAGAAAAGACAAATATTTTTAGGACTACATCAGATTGACTATTTTGCACCCAATTTATGGCAGACTAATGTCTATAGATCTTGATTTCACTTTTGTATCCCAAAATAGTTTAGGATTCTCATCTTGACTTCTTTTTCCTGCATTAAGTTTCTCACAATACATTTTCATTTAATACTATACCTGGCTCCAGATGTCCAAATCAGCTTCTTCTAGGATGGCTGCCTCCTCTTGCTCCAGAGAAGGCTCAGGTTGGCTGCAGGGAAGTCTGGGGGGGAAGAGTGGACAGTGATGGCCTTGCCTCAATGTGGTCATTCAGAAAGGACATCCTGCTATAGTACCACAAATTGGGGACATAGACATCATCTGCTGCTGCTCCTGACCTCTGAGAAGCCAGGACCTTAGAGCGTTCAGTCCTGTATGTGCCTCTCAAGCTCCCAATTTTAGTGTCCACCTGTTTTGCTGTTGCTGTGGGCACCTTGGTATGCACAAATGGGAGCAGGGTCTCCAGCGCTGCTTTTCTTACCCCTTTTTTTCTATGGATGGGGTTTTTTGTTTAGCACAGAGCGGGAAGCTCCCTTACCCGGTCTATAAATTCCGCAAGGAATTCCTTGTCACTTATGAAGACATTCATTTTGGGTCTGCAAGCCAAAAAAAAAAAAAAAATAATAATTTGAGGCACACAGTCTAACCTCCTGTAAATCTTAGTCACCATATATATCCTCCAACATTCTCTAGACAGTATAGGCCACCAATTTCTCAAAGTCTACAAATCACATACCTTCGTTCGCACGTCCGTCATTTTTACTCCTCTCTCCGCACACCGAACGTAGTATAGTCACATGTGTGTTTGCTATATATACACCATGCATGCGTAAAACTACTCACACGTTGCTCCGCACACGTCGCCCACCCATGACGTTCTAAGTAACATCTTTTCCCCGCCCCTTCTCTTTCGGCGCGCAGACAGATATGGCGGATTCACAGCAGGTGTCTGCTAATTCCTCAAATAACGAGGAGGAGACAAGCCCGGAGACTGAGGAAACGTCACGATCAAGGAGGAGATTCAAGGCATCTAATATGCCTTATGCGGAGATGGCGGAGATGGTGGACATATTGCTAAAGTCGGATTATGACGCAAAGCATGGGCCGTATAGAAAACCTAATCGAAGGAAGGCCAAAATCATGAAGAAAGTCGTGAAGAGTCTGAAGAAGAATTTCGGGGTGAAACGATCAAACGAGCAGCTCAGAAAGAGGTAGTCTGACCTCAAACTGAGGGAGCCGGAGCAGTTAAGGAGCATTAAGAGAATGCTTGAAAAAAGTAAGTACTTTTTCCCCATTTTTCCTATTATTGTATTTCATAACTTGCATGTTGCTCCATGTTATTGCATTTTTCTATTCTACTACCTTACAAAATGTCATAGTTTGAACTTGGTTTGGCACAGTAATCGTTCGTTACAGGCACATCGTTCGGGCACTATCCTCGATTTTTATAGATTTTACAGGGTTAAAATAATTTACACATCTGCCTGTTTTTATTCAATTGTTGTTCTTACATTGTTGGCTAGATGATGTGTTTGTAAAGAGAATGAAATGCAAACTTTAATCAGTGTAAAGGAGAGGACACTCAGCAGCTGGTTCCACATCTGTACTTTTGAGCACTATAGTGTTGGCCACCAGAACCACATTTTTTGAGTGCCCCACACAGGTGCATCAGTGAATTTTTGTGGTGCCTCCATGTATATAAATTGACAGCCAAAGGTGAATAGTAAAGAAATTATTTGGTAAAAATAATGTCTTCATCTTGAAATCCCGCCCAAACAGACACTTGTACCCCACCTCCAACCAATGTATCATGTTTTTATTTTTTATAGAGAATTTCTGTGTGATAACTAGAACTTTTGTTTGATTCTCATAGGGGAGAGAAGACTGGGAGGAGAACACTCCAGGGAGCACAGGAACCCCACAGCTTCTAAACAACACCAACCTCACAAAGACCCACAACCTGAGGATGTTGAGGAAGTTGAAGAGGTGGAGGAAGGAGAAGTGCAGGAAGGAGAAGTGGATGACGTGGTGGAACTGGTCACCACAACAGGTCAGTATCTGTCACCACAGCTTCAGGTAAGAGATGTAGGCCTGCAGAGTTATAATACCTTTTGTATTTTTTTATAGGGGATGTAAATGTTGTGGTGAAAGAAAGTACGCGTTTCTCTGCTGACAGTGCCCTACGAATCATACAGCAAGTGATGGAATGTAGCACAGAACTGGACAGAATTAAGCAAAGAATTCATGTGATGGATCAAACCTTTAAAGACATCCTAGATGTTTTGGGGAGAATTGAATAAGGCAACAAACCCCAATTTTTTGTTAGAGATTGTTCTTCCCCCTTTTTTTATCTTTTAGACAATCAATCAAGCCAAAATTTGAATATGCACACAGTGTGTCAACATGTGCCATCTGCCATCAGGGGATATCCATGTACGGGTTTTGGGGGTGCAACCCCTTCCTCGTATCTCAAGTAGGTGAACTGAAGAAGGGGTTGCACCCCCAAAACACGTCCATTGATCACCCCTGATGGCAGATAGCACATGTTGACAATAGGGATCAGGAGTCAAAAATCCCTATTGGAAATGACTTCAAATTGCTTGCATATTCAAATTTTGGCTTGGCCAGGGGTGCCAATATCCCATATTAGGACGACCAGATAGAGACATATTTTGGGTAATTGAATGTCTCATATTGCCAAGAGGTATCCAATGTTGTAGTTTGTTGAATGCTACTGATGTTTTTGTATTTTCGTAAAAAAAAAAAAGCCGGTTTGTGGCCAGCAAAAAAAAAAAAAATCAAAAAATATTCTATTTACCATGTGTGTGAATGTGCACAGAGTAAAATAAAAAATAAATAAAAAAAGTGTAGCTTCTTTTTCAAATACGCTCTAACCTTATTTGTGTATATTTTTGTGGTTCATAGTGAAATGGTTGGTATTTACTAAAGGAAAATACACTTGGCACTACAAATGCACTAAGACAAACTAGGAGACAGGAAACAAAAAAAGTTACAAGATTAAATCAGATTTTTATTGAGTTCTTTCTCCACGAATCTTTACACATGGCCTGGCATAGGAATTGCCCCCCTACCCGTGAAATATTCCAGATACTTCTCACGAACCTCACGGGCATTTTGGGGGGGCAAGCCAGGATGGGCAGATTTGAGGCCCGGCAGGGTATTGCCATAGGAAAGTCCTGCCTCAGGCAATATTGAGGCCATATAATTACTGGATTTTTGGCTCAGAAAATTATGGAGCACACAGCAGCATAAAACGACATAGTTTATCTTGTACTCCGCCAAGTGAATAGGAGTCATAAAAAGGCGGAACCGGCTGGCCATTATCCGGAAGGCATTTTCAACGACTCTTCGGGCCCTGGCCAGCGGGTAGTTGAACACCCTCTTCTCTGGGGTCAGGGTCCTCTGGGGAAATGGCCTCATGAGGTGCGGTCCGAGTCCGAAGGCTTCATCAGCCAAAAAAACAAAGGGGAGTCCTTCAACATTCCCTGCATCCGGTGGCAATGCAAGGTCGTCACTCTGGAGACGGAGGGCAAACTCCGTCTGGATGAAGGATCCCCCATCGGACATCCGGACATTCTTCCCCACATCCACATAGAGGAATTCATACCGTGCTGACACCACCGCCATCAGCACAATGCTATGAAACCCCTTGTAATTGTAGAAGTAGGACCCAGAACGGGGTGGCGGCACGATGCGGACGTGCTTCCCGTCAATGGCTCCACCGCAGTTGGGGAAGTCCCACCGCGTGGCAAACTCCGATGCCACAGTCTGCCATTCCTGTGGCGTGGAAGGAAGCTGTGGAGTCAAACACGATAAAAATATATTAGTACTTTTGCACATAACATTGCAAGCAGATTATAATAAAATACATTTGAGGCCAACATCAATAAAAATCTCAGTTTAATGTGTTTTTTAAAAGTATAATGGAAGGCTCAAGTATCATATTCATCACCCCCTCTGATGGTCCATTCTAATCAAATTTGGGGGGGGGGGGCTAGATGTGTTTGGCCACAGGATAGCATTGCAGTGGCGGTGCGTCCAGAGTGGGCGCTGGAGCACTGCCCCCTCTCTCCTGCGCCCGTCACTCAGAACAATACATAGGTTCATGCCTTGCATTAACCTATGTATTGTCAATGCCGCCCACTATTCAGGTGGATGGCCCCCTGTTGAGCGACGGCCATATGAATAACTCAGAGACAGGGGGCAAATAGGCTTGGCGATTACAGCCTGAGGGATATAATTGGCTTCATAAAAGTTAACCAGGGGACGCGGGGGGGGCATTTCTTGGGTAAACACTGACAGGCTCCTCTGCCAATCATGTTCACCAAGTCTGTTTAACGGTAACATGATTGGCTAATGCAACATCGAGGGCAGGAGAAGACATCAAGGACAGAAGAAGGATGGCGCTGACGAGAAGAAGGTAAGTGCAGGGCTGGGGGGGGGACTGGCTGCATTGGAGGGGGCAAAATGGATGCATTGGAGGGGGCAAAATGGATGCATTTGAGGGGGCAAAATGGATGCATTTGAGGGGGCAAAAGGGATGCATTGGAGGGGGCAAACTGGTGGCGTTTAATAGGCACAGTCGCAAAAATAGAGGAAGTTTATATATATAATTTGGCCCCCCAAACATTTTGAGCAACAGCCGCCACTGATGGAGAGGTTAGTGAAGGGAAATATGCATGGAGGAGAAAAAAGTGGCATTTAAAAGCTTCCAGCATGCATGAGGACAAAGGGGACATTCTCAGCATATTACAATCATGGTAATTAGGGAAGGATGAAAGAAATACAATACATTAGCCTACATGAAATACATAAAATGTGATGTTAATGGAGAAAACTTACCCTAATATAGTCCTCCTGCAGGACTTGTATAATGGCAGAACAGGTGTCTGGGATTATGAGGCCCAGAGCCTGGGGGGAGATGCCTGTTGTGAACTTCAAGTCCTGCAGACTTCTCCCTGTCGCCAGGTAACGTAAGGTGGCGATGAGCCTCTGCTCAGCACTGATGGCTTCCCGCATAACGGTGTCCTTCCTGGTAATATAGGGGGACACCAAAGCCAACAGATGCTGAAAAACGGGGTCAGACATCCGCAGAAAATTCCTGTAGTCCTCAGGATTATTCTCGACGATCTCCCGCAGCAGAGGCATATGGCAGAATTGGTCCCGCTGGAGCAACCAATTCTTGGTCCATGAACTCCTCCTCACCCCGTTCATGGACTCGTCTTGGTCCAAAACAAGCAGACCAACACCAAGCTCACGCACAGCACAAACTCGACGACGAGAACGTACCCGCGACATGGCTAGGAAACGGTCGTCTTATCAGAACGTACAGAACAGAACGCACTTTAGAACAGCAAGGCCTATGAAGAACGAACTGAAATTCAGAAACGAATGGGCAAGAACGCACTGTAAAACAGATACGACCTGCCTACACGCCCTGAAAGACAAGATACGAACCCACAAGCACAAACTGAACCGCAGAAAACGAACTGAAAGCACGAAGACTGAAAAGCGCGAATCGTCTCTTCCCAAACTTTTACTTCACACGCGGTAACACGAGATCAGCAAAAGCAGCCCAAGGGGTGGCGCCAGGGAAATCGATCTTCCCCTTTATACTGCCGTCGTACGTGCTGGACGTGACCGCGCAGAACAACAACGAAATTTGGAATTGTCAGTGTGTACGCATAGAAAGCTTGACGAGAAACTCGTCAAGGTTAACAAGAATCTCGTTGAGAAAAACGACGTGTTTTTAACGATGAGAAACTCGGTCGCGTGTACGAGGCCTAACTTACAAAACTCTTGCTAAATTCCTATTAAGGCCTTGTTCACATGTGGTATACTAAAGCATACACCCATGGAGGGCCATGTTTACCTGCACGAGGATGCACCGGTGTTCTGTGCATCTCTGTGCAGGAATTCATATTCGTATGCATCCCATTTGATCTGGATAGCAATGCTTGCACAGGAATGCATGGAAGACCTGTGCATTCCCATTCAGCTGCTGTTTACAAATTGACATCAATGGGACAGCCTGCATGGGGATGCATGGAACACCTGTGCAGTTAAACATGGCGTCGCTGTAGTATGCCCCGTGTGAATGAGGCTTTAGGCCTTGTTTACACTTGTGGTTGGGGGCAGCAAAAATGCATTTCTGCCACCTGACAACCACCCCCTCCTTAAGCTGCAATAGGCATTGGCGTCCACAGCAAAGTTGACCCGACTTGTAGTGATTCCTCCTTCCAAGCGCTGCACAATCAGGTCAATAGGGCAATGCATAGTTTTCTCACTGCCTCTCAGTAGCCTCTGGAGAGTGATCCAAACATGGATCGGGCTTAAGATGCATTTCGAAATCTACCCTTACTGTTTTTTTTTTTTTAACAGGTACAATTTATTTTAAAATACTTTTTACAGTTTACATGTGGGGGGGGGGGGTCTTTGGAGAGACATCAGGGGTCTAAACAGACCACTAATGTCTCATTTTTGAGACAGAGAAAAGGGTCCCTTTCTCTGCAGCCTGAGCTGCAGTGTAGATGAATGAATAGGAGTCTGTATTTATTCACAAACTGACGCATAGTAAACACTGTTTATAATGCCTCAGTGATGAATGAACAGAGTGATCGCTACCAATACTTTTTTCATTCAGGAAAGAAAAGGGGCTGGTAAACACACGTGTCTTTTTAGGTGAACAGCTCTGATCGGCAGCTTAATCTCAGCTATTATTTTGTTATGAAGTGACCATGAACTCATAGCAAAAGGAGCAATCAGGTCCATATGGCGTACGGACCTGGCCATCTGGAAGCAGTGCTGTAGGCTGCAAGGATTTTACCAACTTTGTTGTAGATTCCTACCTTTTGTTATTCTGAATAAATAGTTGTTTGTCTGTGGCCATGTGCAAAATAAATGGGAATGGGAATGATTTTATAATTATTAGTCAGCTGCTGCGCTTGCAGGGTTCCAATGAGGAAAATTGCAGGGTCTGCATCCCTTTAGATGTGATTTCTCTTTGGGAGCATCACACCAAAAATTACATGGCCAAAATGTGACTTTTGTCTTACTGCAGTAAATCAGTAATCCGCAATCAGTAAGCCAATCAAGCAGGAAATGACATTTTGGGGGGGGGAGGGGGGGTGTTGTTTACACCATCTGTGTACATCGGCATTGTATCGCACAGCACACATCAGTGACCATGCATTTAGAGCGGCTTGCTGGTGTGAACATATAAACATATATAAAATATATAAAGATTTGTTATGTGATTTGCCTCCACTACATTACAGCCTAGGACAGGACACATGACATATGCTATTGCTTTCATATTTAACTAGATGACTTGACAGTCATGAAACAAACCTTGTTCTGTGTTAAAAGAAAATAGCATTTGTGAAACTGACATGGATCAGGAATATTTTAAAATGATCTTTTGCCCTTATGACATAAAACTGGTGATAAGCACTGCACTGCTGTGTTATGTGCACTCATCTATGTCAATGAGATCTTCCTGTCACCTCTGTTAAATGTGTTCTGACAGCTGGTCAGCGATAATTAAAGTTGCCTGGTAACAGGAAATGACAGGCAGTGTTAGCATTATACATCTAAGGGATGGGTCTTTACCCCGGGGTGATGGAGCTATGGTCTATAACTTGGCAACGGGGTCATACAGTGGCGCTGGAAGAGAAAAATCAAATGGTTCTCTCCTCCTTTTGCAAACAATATATGAATACAAATTGTGTAGTGTGTAGTATTTTCTGTTGTTGAGAATTTTTGGACTGTTATTTAAACAGGACACGAAGGCTGCATATATTATATCACTTGATTTAGTTTTACAAGGAGAAATACATTTACCCATAATTAACCACTTAGGTTAGGTTCACAGATATGCTGCTGCGGTTTGCAGTCTGGAGTCCGGTGCATTTCTGTTCATCGCTTCAAATTTTTTACCTGAATTCGCACCTGAACTGGACCCAAACACCAACGGAATCCTTTTCAAACTGCACCATGGCTGCCCCGCACATGTGTAAACGGGTCACATTGACATGTTATGCAAATTGGATTCAGTTAAAAATGCATCCAATTCACATATATGTGAACCCAGCCTCGAAGTGGTTCTAAAGGCAGAGTTTTTTTTACCTTAATGCATTCTATGCATAAAGGTAGAAAACCTCTTGGGTGCTGCCCCCCCGAAGCCCCCCTGTATACTTACCTGAGCCACATCTCGATCCAGTGATGTGCATGAGAGCAGCAGCGCTCCCGGGTCTCTCTCCCCTCATTGGCTCACACAGCAGAGGGAGCCATTGGCTCCTGTTGATGTCAATCACAGCCAGTGAGCCAATGAGGAGAGAGCGGGGGCGTGGCTAAGCTACGCTCTGCATGTGAATGGACAATGTCCATTCTCAGGAGCAAGCCTGCTCGAGTGCCCCCATAGCAAGAGGCTTGCCATTAGGGACACTCGGCAGGGGGGAGGAGCCAGGACCGTCGGTGGGGAACCAAAAACAGGGGATCAGTCAGGGGTGCTCTGTGAAAAGCCCTTACACCAGAGGTCTCAAACTGGCGGCCCTCCAGCTGTTGTGAAACTACAAGTCCCATCATGCCTCATGCCTGTGGGAGTCATGCTTGTAACTGTCTGCCTTGCAATGCCTCATGAGACTTGTAGTTTCTCAACAGCTGGAGGGCCACCAGTTTGAGACCCCTGCCTTACACAGAGCAGGTAATTATAACATGTTTTTTCTTTTTTATTATTATAACCTTTAGAATCACTTTAAGCTCCTGAACCTGTATACCTGTATACCACTTATCACCCAGATCTTTTTTTACATTCTACTATGAGCCTGTTTATTCAGTGATAACTTTTGTTATTACCTAAGATAACAAAGTAATGCATACATTGTTCTGGGGGCAAACTTTTGGCAATATTGCCTTGCAGAAATTGTTCTAGTTTCTATTTAATAAGGCTTAAAATATGTTTGTTTTTTTATTTTGCATATTTTTTTTCCAAAACTAAAGAAATCAAGCAAAATAAAAATTAAAGGTAAAAACCCCCCAGAAATAATAAAAATCAGCTGAAAAGTAACAGCTAAGGAGAGAAAGAAAGGTATAAGTTAATTAGGGCCAATTTGGTTTAACAAAAGGTTAATAGGGGGTAAAAAAAAATGATATATTTTATTAAAAAACTTTTTGTTGCATATATGGTTTCTTTAAAGTGGTTGTAAACCCACTTTTTCAACTTGCACCTACAGGTAAGCCTAGATTAAGGCTTACCTGTAGGTGCAAGAAATATCTCCTAAACCTACACAGTTTAGGAGATATTTACTAAAATGACAGGCGCCGCTGTCTACGGCGCATGCGCGCCGTAGATAACGGCGCATTCATGGGGTTAATCCCATTCACAAACTCGGCTACTTCCCAGCAATAGCTGGGCGTAGCCGAATGGGACGCCTCCCGCGCGCATGCGCAGAGTGACGTCTCCGCCGCTCCGGCCAATCACAGCGCCGGAGCGGCGCTGTGATTGGCTGGTGCGGCGATACCCGGAAGTAACATTCCGGCTATCGCCGCAGTGATGTCTGCGGCTGGACAGAGGGACGCGGACTGCCTCGGGGGCCCCGATCTAAGGTAAGTGGTACATAATGAGCTATTATGCTAGTCATAATAGCTCATTATGCCTTTCTCTTACAGGTTGTGTAAAAAAAAAAAATTGTTTAAAAGGGTTTACAACCACTTTAACTAGTGTCATAGACAGTAGTAAAAATTTAAAATTGAAGAGCGGACCTTAACGGCTGCCACTGTAATCCCAATTGGGAAGAAAGTACTCAAAGGTATATATAAAAAATATCAAAATATATTTAGACAACATCATAAAAACATGTCATAATAGACCCAGCGCTGGACTTGGACAAAAATTTGGCCCTGGACTTCATCCAGACTGGTCCACTTTGACAGGTGACAGGTCTCTCCCATGTCGGCCGGGCAAACCGGCCCCCCCCCCCGGCCAGCCACCCAAGCCCCCCCCCCTTTACTAGCCATTAGCCGTTCTACATTATTTCTCTTATAGGCACTACCAGTGGGGAAGCTAGACATTTCACCCAGGGCAAAGAATCAGTTTGGCGCCCCCCCCCCCCCGTAATGGGACAAGATTAGGCAGGAAAGTGAGAAACTCCCAGGCCATAGCTGTTGAGTCAGCTGTCTGTCCCCTCCCCCATGCACCTTCTGGTCCCCCCCATGCTCCTCTGTTCCCCCCTGCCCCTCTGACCCCCCATTCTCCCCCCTGTACTCCTCTGTCCCCCCCATGCTCCTTTGTCCCCCCCCGCTCCTCTGTCCCCCCGTGCTCCTCTGGTCCCCCCCATGCTTCTCTGGTCCCCTCATGCTCCTCTATTCCCCCCTGCCCCTCTGACCCCCCGTTCTCCCCCCTGTACTCCTCTGTCCCCCATGCTCCTTTGTCCCCCCCGCTCCTCTGTCCCCCCGTGCTCCTCTGGTCCCCCCCATGCTTCTCTGGTCCCCTCATGCTCCTCTATTCCCCCCTGCCCCTCTGACCCCCCGTTCTCCCCCCTGTACTCCTCTGTCCCCCCATGCTCCTTTGTCCCCCCCGCTCCTCTGTCCCCCCGTGCTCCTCTGGTCCCCCCATTCTCCTCTGGTCCCCCCCATGCTTCTCTGGTCCCCTCATGCTCCTCTATTCCCCCCTGCCCCTCTGACCCCCCGTTCTCCCCCCTGTACTCCTCTGTCCCCCCCATGCTCCTTTGTCCCCCCCGCTCCTCTGTCCCCCCGTGCTCCTCTGGTCCCCCCCATGCTTCTCTGGTCCCCTCATGCTCCTCTATTCCCCCCTGCCCCTCTGACCCCCCGTTCTCCCCCCTGTACTCCTCTGTCCCCCATGCTCCTTTGTCCCCCCCGCTCCTCTGTCCCCCCGTGCTCCTCTGGTCCCCCCATTCTCCTCTGGTCCCCCCATGCTTCTCTGGTCCCTCCATGCTCCTCTATTCCCCCCATGCTGCTCTGGTCCCCCATGTGCTCCTCTGGTCCCCCCCCTGCTCCTCTGTTCCCCCCATGCTCCTCTAGTCCCCCCATGCTCCGCTGGTCCCCACATTCTCCTATGGCCCCCCCATGCTGCTCTATTTCCCCCCATGCTGCTCTGGTCCCCCATGTGCTCCATTGGTCCCCCGCATGCTCCTCTGCGTGCTCCTCTGGTCCCCCCTATGCTTCTCTTTCCCCCCTATGCTGCTCTGGTCCCCCATATGCTCATCTCCCTCCCATGCTGCTCTGGTCCCCCATATGCTCCTCTATTTCCCCCCCCAATGCTGCTCTGGTTCCCCTTTATGCTCATCTTCCCCCCCATATGCTCATCTCTCCCCCCATTCTGCTCTGATCCCCCATATGCTCATCTCCCCCCCATGCTGCTCTGGTCCCCATATGCTCATACCCCCCCATGCTGCTCTGGTGCCCCATATGCTCCTCTCTTCTCCCCAAATGCTGCTCTGGTCACCCATATGCTCCTCTCTTCTCCCCGAATGTTGCTCTGGTCCCCCATATGCTCATCTCTCCCCCCCAATGCTGCTCTGGTCCCCCATATGCTCATCTCTCCCCCCCAATGCTGCTCTGGTTCTGTATATGCTCCTCTCTCCCCCCCATGCTGCTCTGGTCCCCCATATGCTCATCTCTCCCCCCCAATGCTGCTCTGGTTCTGTATATGCTCCTCTCTCCCCCCCATGCTGCTCTGGTCCCCCATATGCTCCCCCCCATGCTGCTCTGGTCGCCCATATGCTCACCCCCCATGCTGCTCTGGTCCCCCATATGCTCCTCTCTTCCCCCCCCCATGCTGCTCTGGTCCCCCATATGCTCATTCCCCCATGCTGCTTTGGTCCCCTCCGCTCCTCTGTCCCCCCCCCCCCCCAGTGCTCACCTCCTCTCCCTGGCTTAGTTATGCAGCGCAACTGAATAATGACATGCTGCCCTGAGCCCTCCTTCCGGATCGTATGATGAGCTTCTCAGTGCCGACTCCCGAGGAGCATGTCATTATTCAGTCGCGCTGCATAACTAAGCTAGGGAGAGGAGGTGAGCGGCACTGAAACCGGCCCACTGAGCCATGGCCCCGATAGTCCCGATGGCCAGTACATGCCTGTAAAGACCAATACATTGGTATAAAAATATATAAACATTCTTCCATTTGTACAGATATAGCTGGATGTTGTCTAAATAAATTTTGATATTTTTTATAAATAGCTTTGAGTACTTACTTTCCAATTGAGATTACAGTGGCATCCGTTAAACAGGTTTTTCACAAACGCATATCCTTGAAGGCAGGTGCTGGTTTTCCTCCATCCTGTAGGTGGCACTGTGCCTTCATACAGATGGAGTGGATTCTGTTAGGGGAATTGTCCCCTCATGAACCCGGTCAGTGTCTCAGAGGAGTAAGCAGTCTGATCGGATGTTGCAACCTATGGTGACCTTCAGTTGCCATCATGGTGTGAAATCTTGTAAAATAGGAAAATGGTAGGTGAAGGACAGATACCCCACTGGTTGGGGAGAGTGAATATTGCAGTGATAAGTTCCTGGGGAGTAGAGTCAACTCAGGTACAATGCCTCTATAGAGGAAACATTCCGGTATTGGATCAGTGAAGTGGGGCTTCTTTTAGCGGCTTTAGGGGACTGTCCCAGTGCACCCCAAACCACCATCCCTTCAGCGAAAGCCATCCTTCTGTAACACGGGCTCAAGTCTGGTGTCACTGTACTAATACCAACAGCTATATTGTCTGATACCAGTACCTATAGAAACTGTCTTTATTCAATATCATTAACCTATATACAATATACACTCATGCACATTGCAGCCCCCTACCACATACAAAGCAGGCCCCTGCCCCCCTTCGTAAACTCACAAACAATGTACCTGGATGCCCATTACTACTCACTCTCACATAAAATGAAGAACCATGCCCCTGCCGACATATTGCAGTCCCCCTTCTGCTCACACATGCTTACAATGTACCCCACTTGCTCCTCCTCCCCTCACTCTTACGTTCAGTGCAGGCCCTCTCACTTCACAAGTATAAACAATGCAGCCCCCTCACACATACAAACTATGCAACTCCCTTTACCCTCACAAACATTACGTCCCCCACCACAGTAACTCACTACTGTCTTCCTGAAGATGCCAGGAGCTGTGGGTGGGCATGGCCATGTACTGTGCAGGAGCGGGAAGTGTCCTTATATGGGACTCCTTCATCCTGCCAACAGAGATTGCAGGGCTGTGGGCAGCACCACAGCAGCAATCAGCAAGCTTAAGGAGGGTATAGTTGGCCATGCAGTGCCAACCCTATGAAAACTCTGCACTTAGCAATTGTCCCTCCTGAATCATTTTCTGGGGTCCTCTGGCCTGACATGCTGTTGCTGTGCCATTGTTTTTTCTGGTGCTTGATTTTCTACATGGCCAAGCTGTGAGCAGTGAGTGCAGTTATACCAGTTGTTTTCCTGGAGCTTATTAAAAGCAGTGGCTTATACATGCAAATTAAATTCAACTTCTTTAACTAAGGTAAGAACCTGTGAAAATGAACTTTAAATTGTAGATAATTTATATTTTAGAGCAAGCACTCTAGGCGGGAGAACATAGATTGTGGTCATCAAGCTGGTTATCAAAAATTTGAACAGTTCTGCCATTGTGCTGTTATTGCAAAATTGAAGTTCAATCAACATCTCGGAGCCACTTGAGAAAGCAGAAGTTCTCTGTCATCCCCCAAATCTTAAACAGCAGGTGTTGGGGATCTCTGTGCATCAGAAAAACCAGGCCTCATTGTTTTATTTAATTTTTTAAATCACCTTTCCACCTCAGTCTGCAGGCACCATCATTTTCTAGCATTCTCAGAAAATTTAAATGTAGCTTCCTAGCATTTTGTATATCAGAAATTTTATAGCCTTTTTGATTGGCTCACTGGTTTCTCAGAAGTATACAAGTCAAATTCAGGTATCTCTTGAAACAGAACTTTCATTTTTGGTGGGATTTTCTTGGGCTCATCCACTGCTGAAGGTATGCAGACACTAAAGCTAGTTACTCTTTCGTCCATGGACCGACACAGCTTCTCTATTGACAAAGTGGGTATTATCCGTTAATTAGGAGTGACTAGGCAGAAAAACTTGTAAAAAGTGTTGCATCACACCTTCTACAGTACCGCCCAGGGGGCGGACCCTCTGGGTATACCCTCTCAGTCTGCACATCGCAGATCAGTTTTTTTCTGTCTAGCAAGGAGTAGGACATGGCTCCCTTCGGGCTCATTGGTCCGGGGAAAAAAGATATATATATATTTTATTTTTTTTGCTACATTTGTTGTTTCCTGCGATCTTCGATCAACTGCCGACTGGGTGACAGGCTGGATCCTCGATCCTTGTAGTCTCCCCAGTTTCGGCCATCGAGCGTGTGCCGACCCTAGCTACGCGCTGGGTTTTCCACGACATGCCCGTCGCTCCACGGGTGGCCGGTGAGCCTACGCTCCAGGGCCTGCATCGGACCGCTCAGCTTCGGCTGACCTTACGGCCGAGTCGCAGCAGCCTGGCCGGTGAGCTTACGCTCCAAGGCTTGCATCGGACCGCTCAGCTTCGGCTGACCTTACGGCCGAGTCGCAGCAGCCTGTCCGGTGAGCGTCATGCTCCAGGGCATACATATGATCGTCCCTTCTGGGTCCAATCACAGCATGCCTGGCCAACAGTCACCTTCCGTGCGCGGACGATGATCTGTTTGGAATGTCTTCCAGCAGAATACATGCAGGATAGGTAAGTAAAACTCCCCTGCCTTTAGTAAGTGGTTGTGGCCCCTTTCTTCCCTCTCTCCCTGCCTTTCCCTCCTCCCTGGGCTTCTAGCTAAAGGTTGCTGGGTGCTGGGGGTCACCTAGGGGGTCCCACTGGAGCGGGGCTGGCTGTAACTAACATTTAAAAGAAATGTCATTTTTGCTTACCTGTGTTTCTGTGTCTCCATGCTGTCGGCGGCCATTTTGAGGTGGTCCATGCCAAGTTTGGCCTCTTGTAACTGCCTGGCGGCCATCTTCCTGTAGTTCGGCCACACCCACTGGCCCCTATCAGGTGATCGGCGGCCATGTTTGTCCACCCTGTATGCAGATATTGCCGTTCGGCGGCCATCTTTTTTGTGGGCTATGGCTGCCTGACCTCTATCTTCTGTCGGCGGCCATTTTCTTAGAGCCCACATTATCTTCCATACAGACGGTTTTGGCAACCATTTTGCGAGAGCCTCCGGCCTCTAGGGTGCATTACACTGGCGCGAAAATTCACACAGGAAGTGCTGATAAAAGAAGCAGACTGACACAGCAGCAAGGGGACAGCATCATAGGCGCAGCATAGCAGTACCTATCCAGGGTGGTGAGTCCTCTGGGTAACCCAGCATCTCTGCAGCGCAGGAGGGTGGCCTATTGATATCTTGCCTGGAGCCCTGTGAGTGTCAGCGTGTGGTCAGCATGGCATCTGAGCCAGATGTCTTCTCCCCTGAAACACCAGATTTAGCAGCTGGTGTCCCTGAGGTGTCTATGGACGCTATGTCGGCAATCCTAGAGGCGTTTGCTGCCAGGGTGGAAGCAGCACACGGGAATACAGGGGGTAATAAACGCCCCCATCCCCTGCAATCTTCTGGGGATATTTCTGATGCAGAACCAGGTCCAGCTACGGCTCATGGCCCAGATTCTGATGCATCAGAGACTGCAGACCGTGACCGATCGGACAGTGAGGAGGACTCCAAGTCCAGGTCAGTACGCGAGACGGCTTTGGTATCTGACCTTATTACTGCAGTGCGGGATACGCTAAAGTTGGAAAGGACTGAAGAAGTAGCAGATACTCCAGTCCCCTTTGGGTTTCGTAAACCTGCCCGCACTGCTAGGGTGTTCCCTTGTGTGTCTTATTTTGACAAACTCTTATACAAGGAATGGGAGAACCCACTGAGGGTCTTTACAGCCCCAAAGAGGTTTGCAGTACGGTACCCCTTTGAGGAGAGTTTTCTGAAGATATGGACCTCTCCCCCTATAGTGGACCCTTCGGTGTCCAGACTTAATAGAGCCACCACTATTCCAGTAGAAGGGGCTCCTGTTTTCAAGGACCCTGTGGATAAGAAGGCTGAAGCACTCGCTCGCTACCTATACTCAGTGGTAGGCTCAGCAGTACGCCCGGCATTGGCGGGGGCCCTAGTGTCTCAGACACTTACTGAATGGGCAAAATTGCTACTCCAGGGGTTAAAGGAGCGAGATGCTCCTCCTAATGAGATAACTTTGGCCGACCAGTTGGTCCAGGGCCTTAAGTTTGTCTGCGAGTCAGACATGGATACTATTCCCCTGCTGTCAAGAGCTTCGGTTTATGCAGTAGCAATACGCCGCCTGATCTGGCTAAAGGGCTGGTCTGCGGACCAGACTTCCAAGAAAGCCCTATTGGATCTGCCTTTTAAGGGCGACAGACTTTTTGGGGCTTCTCTGGATGACATCATCAAGGATGCTACAGGAGGTAAAAGCACTTTGCTTCCCCAAACTAGCAAGGGTAGGGGACCACGCCAAGGGCAAGGGCCCTCCTTTACTGCACGTAAGCGGTTTTTTCGCCCTCTTAAGGCGACAGGGAAAAGACCCCAGGCCGATAAAGCGCCTGCCCAAGGACAAAAGCGTCCTTGGTCCCGCAGACCCAACAAGCCTGTGGACAAATCTGCGTCCACATGAAGGTCCGCCCCCACCCAGCTCTCGGGTGGGGGGACGTCTTCGCAAATTCGCGACTCAGTGGACTGCTCTAGTCTCCGACAGGTGGGTTTGCGAAGTAATCTCCTCAGGCTACAAGATAGAATTTCTCTCTTGTCCACCAGACAGATTCATCACCTCCAATCTCCAGCTACTACCGACCCGTCGGGAGGCCCTGTATGGGGCGGTCCAGGGTCTACTGGAACGCGGGGTAGTTATTCCAGTTCCAGAACAGGAACGGGGTCAGGGTTTTTACTCAAATCTGTTCATTGTGCCAAAGAAGGAGGGGGTTCGTCCAATCTTGGATCTCAGAGCCCTCAATTGCTTTGTGAAGGTACAAAGATTTCGGATGGAGTCGGTTCGATCCGTAGTCACGGCTCTCCATCCGGGGGACTTTCTGGCCTCCTTGGACATCAAGGACGCATACCTGCATGTCCCCATATACTCCAGACACCAGAGGTTTCTGCGATTTGCTATCGGGAAGAACCACTACCAGTTTGTGGCCCTCCCGTTTGGCCTTGCCTCAGCACCCAGGACGTTCACCAAGGTGCTCGCTCCGATTCTGGCACTTCTAAGACAGCGGGGTATCGCTATCACAGGTTACTTGGACGACCTTCTGCTGAAGGGCCCTTCAAGCTCAGAATTAGAGGTAAGCGTGTCCATTACCTGTCAGACTCTTCGAGACTGTGGTTGGATACTAAACACGCAAAAGTCAGTATTGGTGCCCACTCAACGCCTAGTGTACCTGGGGTTGATTCTGGATTCCTCAGAGGCAAAGGTATTCCTCCCTGTGGAGAAGTTGCAGACCCTCCGGGCTGCAGTACGGCAGCTGACTTCCAGGAATTGGTCGTCACTCCGTTTTTGCATGCGAGTGTTGGGCCTCATGGTAGCCTCCTTCGAGGCGGTCCCATATGCTCAATACCACACTCGAGTGTTACAGAGGGAAGTTCTGTCCAGATGGAACAGATGCCCTTCATCTCTGGATTATCAAATCCGAGTGAGCCACCTAGTCAGGAGATCCCTGGTATGGTGGCTGACAGCACCGGCTCTAATGGCCGGGAAGTCATTTCTTCCGGTTTACTGGATAGTGATCACGACGGACGCCAGCCTTACAGGTTGGGGGGGAGTCTGGGGTGTCCAGTCGGCGCAAGGTCGCTGGACCCCAGAGGAAGCCCTCCTGCCGATCAATGTCCTGGAGATCCGGGCGATCAAGCTGTGCCTCTTCAAATGGTCTCAGAGACTGCAAGGGCGTCCAGTCAGGATCCAGTCAGACAACGCCACAGCAGTGGCATATGTCAATCATCAAGGAGGAACAAGAAGCTCAGCTGCAGCATCGGAGATCGCTCGCATCCTGAAGTGGGCAGAGAGGAGCGTACCGGCACTGTCGGCCGTGTACATTCCGGGTGTGGAAAACTGGCAGGCGGACTACCTGAGCCGCCAGATGCTGGACCAGGGAGAATGGTCCTTACACCCGGAGGTGTTCCAACTCCTCTGCCAAAGATGGGGCACACCAGACGTAGATCTTCTGGCTTCCCGACTCAATCGGAAGGTATTGAGGTTTGTGGCCCGGTCAAGAGACCCATGGGCAGACGCAACGGACGCGTTGGTAGCATCGTGGGGCCAGTATCGGCTAATCTATGCCTTCCCTCCCTTAAGGCTTCTTCCTCTTCTGCTCCGCAGAGTGGAGGCAGAGGGAATTCCAATGATCCTAATCGCTCCAGATTGGCCTCAGCGTCCTTGGTACGCCGATCTAGTACGTCTGGTAGCAGACGTCCCCTGGCGCCTACCACTACGGAAGGACCTGCTGTCGCAAGGTCCCATATTCCATCCTGCTTTACAGTCATTGGCTTTAACGGCATGGCTGTTGAAAACCAGGTACTGAGAGACCGGGGCCTGTCAGACTCAGTAATTTCTACTATGAGAAGTGCTCGGAAACCGTCCTCTAGGAAGGTCTATCACCGCACTTGGAGGGCCTACATCTCCATGTGTGAGGAAATGAAATGGCATCCGCGTACCTATTTGGTTTCCAGAATCCTGCTGTTTTTACAGCATGGGGTAGACCAAAGGCTTGCCCTAAGTACGATTAAGGGACAGATATCTGCCCTGGCTGTCTTTTTTCAGCGACCCCTGGCGACTCACTCTCTCGTGAGTACATTTGTGCAGGGGGTTCGACATGTGGCCCCTCCGGTCCGCCCCCGTTACCTCCGTGGGACTTGAACCTGGTCCTCTCGGTGCTTCAGAAGGCACCGTTTGAGAATATTAGAGATATTCCCCTGTTGACACTTTCTCAGAAGGTGGTCTTTTTGGTGGCTGTTACGTCAGTTAGACGAGTCTCTGAGCTGGCAGCCTTGTCCTGCAAGGCTCCCTATTTGATTTTCCACAAGGATAAGGTGGTGCTGCGGCCGCAGCCTTCCTTTCTTCCGAAGGTCGTTTCGGCTTTTCATCTCAACGAAGACATTGTACTTCCATCCTTGTGTCCTCAGCCGTCGAATCCTAAGGAGTCGGCGTTGCATTCCTTGGACGTTGTCCGAGCTTTGAGAGTATACATATCTGCTACTTCCCTGTTCCGGAAGTCAGACTCACTGTTTGTTTCGGTGGCTGGTCCCAAGAAGGGCCAAGCAGTCTCATCGGCCACCATCTCTAGGTGGATCCGACAGATAGTAATCCAGGCTTACGCCTTAAAGGGTCAGGCGCCCCCCTTTCCTGTCACGGCGCATTCGACCAGGGCAATAGGTGCCTCTTGGGCTTTCCGACATCAAGCGTCTGTTTCCCAACTATGTAAAGCGGCGACTTGGTCGTCCGCTCACACTTTCACAAAATTCTACAAAGTTGATGTAGGTGCATCTTCGGATGCCTCTTTCGGCCGCAAGGTTTTGCAGGCGGCTGTTTAGAGTTGCAACTCCTCCGTTGGAGGAGTGCTGTTTTGTGTTTTGGGGTGAAGTTTGTTTTTATGCTGTTACCACCCCTCGTTTTTTCTCTGACACTGCTTTGGGACGTCCCACTTTGTCAATAGAGAAGCTGTGTCGGTCCATGGACGAAAGAGTAAATAGGATTTTTTACTCACCGTAAAATCCTTTTCTCTGAGTCCATGGACCGACACAGCACCCACCCCTCCTTTTAAGTTTGTACTGCTTTTTGACGAACTGATCTGCGATGTGCAGACTGAGAGGGTATACCCAGAGGGTCCGCCCCCTGGGCGGTACTGTAGAAGGTGTGATGCAACACTTTTTACAAGTTTTTCTGCCTAGTCACTCCTAATTAACGGATAATACCCACTTTGTCAATAGAGAAGCTGTGTCGGTCCATGGACTCAGAGAAAAGGATTTTACGGTGAGTAAAAAATCCTATTTTTTAATACAACATTAACCTTACAACAATTGAGTTTTTCATGAAGGCTGTAAATACTTTTCAGAAATCATTTATTTTTTGAAAAATTTCTTCAGTTAGCTAAACTCCTTGCAATTTATATAGTTTACCTAGAACACTTTTCTTTTCTCTACAAAACTGGAGTTAATTTTTACACTTTAAATCATGGGTGTGTCTCAGAAAAACTGACTTATATGACCCAATGGGAAAAAGATATCCAGGAGAACCTGGAACTTGAGGAATGGCATTCGATAGCGCTGGCTGCTTCCAGGTCACTGATCAGTACAATAATAGAAGCGAATTGCAAGGTTTTATTAAGGTGGTACTTGGTGCCGACTAGACTGGCCACTTTTGTTCCGGGGCATCATCTAAATGCTTTTGGGGCTGTGGTCAGGAAGGGATAGCATTCCATATATGGTGGCAATGCCCCAAAGTACGGAGATTCTGGATCAGGGTCTATAGTTTCATATATTCCCTCACCCAGATTAACCTGACCAAGTCCCCAAGACATGTGCTCTTAGGTTGCAAGATTGAGGAAGCCTCCAAAACCCAAAGACGGCTCCTTACATTCATTTTCGTATCGGCCAAAATCACAATAGCTAAGAACTGGAAGTCAGCAGCCATACCATTTGACCAACTTAAACATAAACTTTCTTGGCTTATGTTAAACGAAAGACTGACTGCAATTGTGCAGGATAAAATGAAGCAGTTTCATAAAATATGGGATCCATGGATCAGATACTTGACAAATGACCCCCGGACACTCACTGACTAGGGAGTTTCCTGGGGGAGGTACCACAGAGCGTGGAGTCATCCCCACCCCCCTCTCTCTTCTCCCCCTCCCCTCCTGTCTTTTCTTATCTTCTGAGACTCTGGTGTTGTCGGGCGGGGGTTGCCCCTCTGCGGTTAGGAGATGTGGGATATCCCCCAATACCTGCTGGGGTGAACTGCATCTCCTGGTGTGGAGGGAGCACCCGAAGCCCATATCATAAAATTGTTATAAGGATACAGGTCATAGTGATAAGCTCAACACGGATGTTCCACCACATAACAGGTTTAGAGACATCTCAACCGAGATATAAAATGTACAAAGGAAGACGATAAAGAATATATTATCCGGCCTCATCTGAGGAGGAGGCGGACTATCCGTGATTGCACTGCATGTTATTCAGTATACAAAAACTATACACTGTTAAATTCAATGCAATGGTCCTTGCTTTGTATTGTTGAAAACTTGAATAAAAAACTATTGAAACTAAATCATGGGTGCTCAAGCTGTGGCCCTCCAGCTGTTGCAGAACTACAAGTCCCATAATGCCTCTGCCTTTGGGAGTCATGCTTGTAACTGTTAGCCATGCAATGCCTTAATGGAATTTGTAGTTCTGCAACACCTGGAGGGCCACAGGTTGAGCACCCATGCTTTAAATGATAGGTGCAGCAAGGAGCAATCCTATTATAGTCTCCAAACCAGGAGTGTCCAACCTCTGGCTCACTGCAATTGTATCGCAAGGCCTGTCAAATGTTTGTTAGTGTAAACTACTAAGTTGTAAGCAAATTTTTACACCACTGAAACAAGATTGTAGACTAGCCATGCTTTACACTTAAAAAAGTACCAGCCTTGTCCTTTGCTTTCCACGTTTTCACTTTATCTAATAATGATATATTTTTGCTGCAGTCAAACAGATCACATCAGAACAAGGGTGCAGCCAAGCCCCAGGGAGCTCTGTTCGCTCAGACTGTGCAGTGTTCCTGCCTATAGAGAAAGCTCACTCCCCACACTCTCCCTCCACCCATTAGCTTGTTGGCAGGACATACTTGTGATACTTCAGTGAGAGAGGATGCTGTTGGATAAAAGAAGCAAGGAAATTTGATAAATGAAAAAGGATCAAACAGATAATCATAGGATGTACAAGAAGTGAAGAAAATAAAACTTGGATTGTTACCCAATAACAACGTTTGGATGTGACAAAGCTTGAAAAATCAATACTAACACATAAAGGACGAATCAACTTTCTATGGAAAAGGGGTAATTGATTACTTAACGCAGCATTAATGTTTCATACTGACCCACCTGGGTGATGTTTGTTTTTTAACAAAAATCTTCCTTTCTAATAAGCAGAACTTTAGGGGCTGTCGGGAGACTCTGGTTGGAGGGAATTTTTGCTTAGTTTTAATGTATAAGCTTTCAAACTTTATCTAAAAAAACTTGTGCAACCATTTTTTATTTTTTTTTTGGGGAAAAAGCTTTCCATGGAGGCATATATGCGACTTGGTTTATATTGGCTTGTATTATGGGATTCCTTTTGGGTCACTGCAAGAACCCCAAACACAAAGGCAGGTTTGGCAGAAGAGACAATCCAAGGTACATATAGACCACCAATGCCAACAGAGTTACCAACAGAAGCTGACCGATGCAGAGGATACTATGATGTGATGGGTCAGTGGGACCCACCATTTAATTGCAACGCCAGCAGTTATTTGTACTGCTGTGGTACATGTGGATACCGCTTCTGCTGTCAGTTCAAGCACGGGAGGTTGGACCAAAGCATGTGTTCAAACTATGACACCCCAAATTGGGCAAACCCTGATAAACCACCTGCCCGAGGAGATGAGTCAGGTGAAGACCCCAGCAAGGACAAGACCAACATGATTGTGTATATTATTTGTGGCGTGGCTGCACTGATGGTATTGATTGGGATCTTTACCAAACTGGCTGTGGAGAAGACTCAGAGGCCACCAACTGAAATGAATGTGTCTAGGTAAGCAGACAAGGCAAGTACTAGTGCATTCTTGCCTGCATTTTATATAAATGCACTGCTGAGTTGAAGTATGTGGGGCACGCACAGTACAGGTTGGCATGACACAAGGGCACTATATACACTATAGGGATATGTGTATTCATTTGGAAAAACTGATATTTTTCATATCAATAAAATGTTGTGCTTTAAAAAACAAAAAAGCATTTATGTGTGACAGTGATTATTGACAGGCACAAGACGGATCTTATACTTAAACTCTGACTCTATTCCTGGAAATTAGGGGCAGTTGGCAGTCAGGGGTGTTGCTAGAGTCCTAAAAGACCTGGGGTAGCCTAAAATATTGTGGGTTTTGTAAAAGGCTACAATGTAAAGTGTGTATGTGTGTGGTGGAGGGATGATGTGGTTGTCCCCATCTCCTCTTTTCTTTTTCTCCTCTCCTTTCTTTGCTGTTTTTCCTCAGTTTGATTTTCTTCCCCTAATGCACAGTTAGACCCAAGCTATTGTCCTGGATGTTTAATGACAGGGAATCTGGGCATGTAAAGGGACACCAGAAGTAATTTACAGATTCCCAGCTTCCACAATTTCTTATGTTCCATATCCCTAATCGAGTTATACGAAAATAAATTTGTAGTTGAAATTGTCTTTCACTGATATTTAAAATCAGATGTAGGTCTACTATTATAAAACAATTTTTTTAATTATTCATATCACTAATATGATAAATATGATGCTATAACTATAAATAAAAATTAAATGTATAAAAATTCAAAAAGGATATTGTGCATTGAAGTACAGACAAGCATAGAAACCTTGTTGTTTATTTATAATCTGCCTAAAATAAGTCTAAGGCCCCTTTCACACTGAGTCGTTTTTCAGGCGTTTTAGCGCTAAAAATAGCGCTGTAAAAACGCCTGAAATAGTCCTGCCCCAGCATTCTCAATGTGAAAGCCCTGAGGGCGTTGTGCTTGCTGTGCGTTGGAAAAAATCCTGCAAACAGCTTTTTTGGAGCATCTTTGGGGCACATAAAATAGCGCTGTAAAAAACGCCTATCCCCATTGAAATTAATAAGTACCGCTGTAAAAACACGGTAAAAATGCATAGGCGTCAGCGCTATTTTTAAAAATAGCGCTAACGCCTATGCGTTTTTACCGCGTTAGCGGTAAAAATAGCGCTAACGCGGTAAACCGCATGGGCGTTAGCGCTATTTTTAACGCTAATGCGATAAAAACGCAGTAAAATGCGGTAATAACGCTAATAGTTTTTAGCGCGTTATTGCAACGCCTCAGTGTGAAAGGGGCCTAAACATTTTTAGTGTTATATGCATGTAATAGTCCAAGAAGTTGAGGTATGAGAATAAAAGATGATAAAAATATCAGAACCAACGTTCTGTCGAGAATGACATATTTTGTAACAAGCAAAATTGTGGATGATACCAACAACTGCTGCAAAGGAGTCCTGGGGCATGTTCTCTGAGTGCCATGGTCTAGCAACTGTCCCCCAAGCATCCCTTCTACCCCATTGACAACTACTGATTGTTAGTGTAACTAAAAGTGTATCTCTCTTTTTCAGTTTTATCAAGCCTCTTGATGAAGGGGGATAATGTTGAAGACAATAGATTACATTTTTTTAAACCAAATATATACGTTCCCAAATTTTCCAGTGGTAGCAGTAAATAAATTCTCACAGAAGAATTTTTTATTTTTTGTAAAGCACTTTTATTAAATTATTATTTTTCTTTTGTCAAAAATGCAATTTTCCCCTTACTTTGTTTTTTACAGTTTACACTAGAGGGTAAAATGCTGTGGTTGCAAAGCTGACTCTCTTTCTAATTTTCAGTCTGGGAATAAATTGTAATTATGTCTGAGACTGTGTCTGGGACTTGTGTCTGGGACTGTTGACTAGGAAAGAGCCAACATTACCTGGGTTTGGTTTGAGGCAGGGCCAAAATACATCCCTGGGAATTACAGACCAGTTAGCCTAACATCAATAGTATGCAAGCTCTTGGAGGGGATAAGGGACTATGTACAATATTTTAGTAATGATAACGGTATCATTAGCAGTAATCAGCATGGATTCATGAAGAATCGTTCTTGCCAAACCAATCTATTAGCCTTCTATGAGGAGGTGAGCTGCCATCTAGATAAAGGAAGGCCCGTAGACATGGTGTATCTGAATTTTGCAAAAGCATTTGACACAGTTCCCCATAAACGTTTACTGTTCAAAGTAAGGTCCGTTGGTATGGACCATAGGGTGAGTACATAGATTGAAAACTGGCTACAAGGGTGAGTTGAGAGGGTAGTGATAAATGGGGAGTACTCATAATGGTCAGGGGTGGGAAGTGGGGTCCCCCAGGGTTCTGGGCTGGGACCAATCCTGTTTAATTTGTTCATAAACAACCTGAAGGATGGGGTAAACAGATCAATCTCTGTATTTGCGGAAGACACTAAGTTAAGCAGGGCAATAACTTCTCCGCAGGATGTGGAAACCTTGCACTACTATAGGAGGTATGTGATTAGCCAGATCACTGGGTGAAAACAAGAGAAAAAAAGAAAACTAATGCAGCCACCACTGCTAATGATTGGTAAGCTGCAATATATTACATTTTTGGTTTTGGGTTTATTATCGCTTTAAATACTTGCAATTTATTACTGACCTGGAATTATTTCTTCCCCAACAAAAGTGGAGTAACTCTTCATAAAAAACATAGCTTTTGCACATATGTTTTACTGACTTGCATGATAAAAACGTGTGTTCTTGTGTTTTATAATTGCGTTTTCTGTACTTGTTTATACAATTGTGTATTTGTTGTGTCTCACTGTCCTGTTTTATTAATCTTCAGAGAATGCAACTGAATGATGTAGCACACTTTTTTTTTTTTGCAAATACAAAATTGACAGAAATGCTGTTTTATGTCAATAGCTGGTTATTGGCCATAAATACTGTTTAGGGTAAAAAATGTATGCTATATCCAGGGCCGCCATCAGGGGGTAGAGCCCACACACTTGTAAGGGGCCCGAGAGTCTAGAAGGGCCGGCTATCTGGCGGGGATGAGAGAAGGCAGGGACGGGTGCATCATACATGAGAGCTCTGTGGCTGCGCTGGCTTTCAGAATGTGTGCGAGTCAGCAGCTGCTGCTGTGTCATTGACCTGACATCGGGCTCTTTGCTGTCACCTGTGGTAAATTCCAGCAAGTGCACACCTTATGTGTTCTGCACAAGAGCTGGGACCAGGAAAAGCAGCTTCCAAGTAAGGGCTAATGTACAACTGAAGAGGAAGGGGTGGGGTGGGGTGGTGTACATGTGTGTGAGTGCCAGTGTGTGTGCCTGTGTACATGTGTGTGTGTGTGTGCCTGTGTACATGAGTGTGTCTGACTCTGTGTACATGTGTGTGTGTGCCAGTGTGTGTGCCTGTGTACATGTGTGTGTCTGTGTACATGTGTGTGTGTGCATGTGTACATTTGTGTGCAAGTGTGTGTGCCTGTGTGCATGTGTACATGTGTGTGTCTGTGTACACATGTGTGCCTGTGTACATGTGTGTGACTGTGTACATGTGTGTGTCTGTGTGCATGTGTACACGTATGTGTCTGTGTGTATGTGTTCATGTGTGTGCCTGTGTACATGTGTGTGTGGGGGGCTGAGAGCGTACAGGTGTTAGGGGGCTGAGAGCGTACAGGTGTGAGAGGGGCTGAGAGCGTACAGGTGTGAGGGGGGCTGAGAGTGTACAGGTGTTAGGGGGCTGAGAGCGTACAGGTGTTAGGGGGCTGAGAGCGTACCGGTGTGTGTGGGGGGGCTGAGAGCGTACAGGTGTTAGGGGGCTGAGAGCGTACAGGTGTGAGAGGGGCTGAGAGCGTACAGGTGTGAGGGGGGCTGAGAGTGTACAGGTGTTAGGGGGCTGAGAGCGTACCGGTGTGTGGGGGGGGGGCTGAGAGCGTACAGGTGTTAGGGGGCTGAGAACATACAGGTGTGAGGGGTCTTTGAGCGTACAAGTGTGAGGGGGCTGAGAGCGTACAGCTGCTGGATTGGTGTGTCTCTTTTGGGCAAAATATACTTTCCTACTGGTGGTCAGGCTTGGGGGGGGGGGCTCAGGCCTAGGCCTAAAGCTGTCTAAGGGGCCCCACAATTTCTGATATTTCTATATCCACTAAATGATGGATGTACCAGAAATTTCGGTAAGCAGACAGACCTTGCTTGTAATTTAATGGGGTATTCCCCAGTTCATCAGAGATTAAGCCCAAAGGAACAGGTGAATCCAGTAGTATTTTTGAAGCTGAAGCCCACTTTGTCAGACACGGCACAAATAAACATGGCACATGTATATGGATAAGCAAGCTAGATAAAAAGGGAAAAAACTTGAGTCCATCCGATAACAAACTAATAGTCACAGTTCATATTGAATATAAACAGTGACAGCAGTACTTCTAAATTTATCATTCAGTCAATGTAGCCATGTTTACTCTGTACTGGTGACTGAAATGTTAAATTCAGTATTGACTGCGTCTCTTAGTTTCTGCAGGCCACTGAACTATACCACACAGACAGTGTCACCATAGTTACCCTGAACTCAATCTTGCACATGACTAATTCACTGGTAATTGTACTATTTAAATTCAATATCAACTGTCTACTTGTCTTTTATCTACACTAGAGTATTTTGTTTTCTTTTTTACAGACATCAGTTTGCTTATGTGTCACATTCATTTTACTTTATATGACAAAGGCGGTTGTATCCTTCAAAATGTTACCATTTTCGCCTCTGGGCTTTGCATCTCTAACATTGGAACTTGTCCTCTTATCCCTGCAAGCAAAGTCTGTCTGTTTATAGAAGTTGTGTCCATTAACAATTTTTTTGTTTACAAACATTTTTATTTGGAAGATCATGAACAAACAATAAAGAAAATATAAAATGCTGTTTTGTGGATTAGTGTAACAGTAGTCATCTTTTACCTTTAACAACGATATAGTAAGTTACAAAAGAAGTTCAATCATGAAGTACATACAGTGGTTATGCTAGAGTTTTGAGGAGTATAAAGTGGAGCTATAGCTTATAAGAGAATTATATCATAGCTTAATAGGGATATCTAAGGGGGGGGGGGGGGGTAATAAAAAGGACTCGTAATTGATAAAGTGAACATAGTTAGTGAGTGATTGATCAAGGTATAATCCAGAAACTCAATTTTTTTTCGAAGATATGTAGATTATCATGGAGTCTATGGTGTATATGTTCTGAGAGTTTAATCATTTCCATTCTGGATAGAACCTGAGACCAGATAAGGTTCGGTGATTTCCAGTTTATTGCAATCATCCATTGAATGGAACTGAACAAAGAGTGTAGCAATCTGCTACATGGAGGGGAAATATTCGGTATAAAGGCAAACAGAAGGCATGCATGTGGAGTGAGAGTGATTGTTTTGCCTGTGGTTTGTGTTGTTCTGCATTAGGTTGCTTGCCGTATTGGTTGCAGAAATTTGCAGCTCCAAAATATATGTATTAAGGAGTCTGGTTCTGTGCATTCTCTAAAACAATTAGGAGAGGTTGAAGGAGTGTATTTTGGAAGGGGTCATATACCATCTGGATAGTAATTTTGTTGAAGTTTCCCTGACTAATATTGATCGGTTACTTTTGAGAAGGTTATCAATCATGGTACTCCAGACCACAATATCAAAGGAGTGCTCCAATTCCTCTTCCAATTGCAACATTGGTTTAGGTTTTTCGAGAAGAAAAAAATGATTGAGATGTCTATACAAGTGAGAGATCAAGCCTTTGTCTCTCTGGGATGAAATGCAGATGTGCTCAAATTGAGAGTTAGGAGGAAGGAAGGTTAATGAATAGTGATCTGCTTAGAAATTTTTCAGTAGTAAATATCAAGAGATTTCTAAGGGGGAAAGTTTTTATTTAGCTTGGAGAGTTTCAAAAGAGATGAATTTCATATTAATGATGAAGGATCCTAACGTTATGAGGTCATGTGTTATCCATATAGCAAATGGGCTTCTGTCCTTATAGGCAGGTGTAAATATAGGGTCTCCCAAGAAGGAGCCCAACGGTGGGACTGTAGAGGAGAGTTTAAATGTGTCTTTATAGTGTCATAGTTGGTATGAATGTGCTACTATTGTGTTGTGGGTGAGGATTACACGAGGAGGGATTGTGCCTGACCAAAGTAGACCTTGTAGATAAAAAGGGAGAATTAAGAAAGATTCAAAGGAGATACATGGGATATTAGTATCAGAGGCAAACCATTGAGTTAGTTGCATGAATCTGGCCACCAGGAAGTATAGCCAGATGTTGGGAAGGCCGAATCCACTCTGAGGTTGTGGTCTGTGCATAAGAAAATAACTGCACCTTGGTTTTTTGCCTGACCATAAGAATATGTTTTATTTATTTAATTCTGTAGGGATGCTATTCTGGTTTTAGGGATATTAATTGGGAGAGCATGGAAATAATAAAGTAGTATTGGAAGAATTGTCATTTTAATGGCGCATATTCTACCAATAAATTATATTTACTATGATGATCAGAGCTTATATGCGTAAAAAGGGTGAGGGGGTAATTCGTTTGGAAAAATAATTTGTGGGATGATGTAATATGTATACCTAGATATCTGAATGAGTGAGAGCACCAAATGAATGAAAATGTTTCCTGTAAGGAAGCAGTCATATTAGGGGAGAGGTTGATTGGTAGAGCTGAACATTTGGTTATGTTAATTCCCAAACAGGAAAGATTATGGAATATTTTTAGTTCTGCAATGAGGTATGGTAAAGAAATAAGTGGGTCAGATAAAAATAATAGAGCACCATCTGCATAAAGGCTTAATTTGAATTCATTATGACCTTTGGTGTATCCTTTGATATTATTGTTATTTCTAATGGCATGTGCAAGGGGCTCCATCGTTAGAACAAATAACAGTGGGGATAGGGGGCATCCCTAACTGATGCCTCTTTTTAGGGGATAGAAATCGGAGTTACTGCCTGGTATTTTGATTCTTGTTTGGAGGGGTGTGATAAAGGGCATTGAATCCATGTATGAATTTATCAGAAATGGCAAATTTAGGGAGCAGATAGTTAAGGAAGGACCAGCTAACGCTGTCAACGGCTTTGTGTATGTCTAGACTGAGTAGACAAACTGGGTGGGAGTGTAGGTTTGCATCTTGAATGACATTAGTGATCAGCCTAATGTTATCTATAATTTGTCTACCTGGGATGAAGCCGGTTCGATCTATGTGAACTAAGGATGTGATGACATTAGCAAGCCTGTCAGATAATATTCTGCCAAATATCTTTAGATCATTGTTGAGGACTGAAATGAGGTGAAAATTTTGTGGGAGATTGTAATCTTTGTTTGGTAATAAAGACATATTGGCTAAAAGCATCTCATCAGGGAACTGGTTGCCTTGTAGAATGTGGTTGTATAATTTGGATAGTCTGGGTGCTAATATGGAGGCAAATTTTTTGTAGTACTTGGTAGAGTAGCCATCTGGGCCAGGAGCCGTGGAGATTTTAGGAGATTTAATTATTTTACTTATTTCCAGTTCTGTACAGGGTTCGTTAAGGGAGGCTATTTGTTGGCTAGAAAAGGTTGAAAGTTGTAGTCCATCTAACCATTTAAGTGAAGCGGTTTGGGATCACGCTTATACACGTGAGGTGGTTTATAAGTCTGATTTAATTTTTTTGCAAACATTGTAGAGGTAGAGTTGCTATTCAGCATGAATTTAGCTCTTGAGAATCTAAGTGATCTTTCTGTGTCAGCAGATAGAAGTGTGTCTAATGCCCCGTACACACGATCGGACCTTTGTCCGACCAAACTCACAACGGAATTCCAACGGAATTCCATCGGAGAAAAATAGAACATGTTCTATATTTAACCACTTGACCACTGGGCACTTAAACCCCCTTAATAACCAGACCAATTTTCAGCTTTCGGTGCTCTCACATTTTGAATGACAATTACTCAGTCATACAACACTGTACCCATATGAATTTTTTGTCCTTTTTTTTCACACAAATAGAGCTTTCTTTTGGTGGTATTTAATCACTGTTGGGTTTTTTATTTTTTGCGCTATAAGAGAAAAAAGACTGAAAATTTTGTAAAAAAATGATTTTTTTTTCGTTTCTGTTATAAACTTTTGCAAATTACTATTTTTTCTTCATAAATTTTGGCCAAAATTTATACTGCTACATATCTTTGGTAAAAATAAGTACAAATTGGTGCATATTATTTGGTCTTTGTGAAAGTTATAGAGTCCACAAGCTATGGTGCCAATATCTGAAAATTGATCACACCTGAAGTACTGACGGCCTATCTCAATTCTTGAGACCCTAGCATGCCAGAAAAGTACAAATACCCCCCAAATGACCCCTTTTTGGAAAGAAGACATTCCAAGGTATTCAGAAAGAGGCATTGTGAGTTTTTTGAAGTTGTCATTTTTTCCCACAATTCTTTGCAAAATCAAGATTTTTTTTTTCTCTTTTTTTTTTTTTCACAAAATTGTCATATTAGCAGGTTATTTCTCACACACAGCATATGCATTCCACAAATTACACCCCAAAACACATTCTGCTATTACTCCCGAGTATGGCGATACCACATGTGTGAGACTTTTACACAGCGTGGCCACATACAGAGGCCCAACATGCAGGGAGCACCTTCAGGCGTTCTGGAGCACCCAGGCCAATTCTGACATTTCTCTCCTACATGTAAAAATCATCATTTGTTTGCTAGAAAATTACATAGAACCCCAAAACATTATATATGTTTTTTTAGCAAAGACCTTAGAGAATATAATGGTGGTTGTTGCAACTTTTTATCTCGCACGATATTTGCGCAGCAATTTTTTAACGCGTTTTTTACGGAAAAAAAATGTTTTGTGCTTAAAAAATAAAAAAAAACAGTAAAGTTAGCCCAATGTTTTTGCATAATGTGAAAGATGAAGTTACGCCGAGTAAATAGATACCTAACATGTCGCCCTTAAAAATTTCACACACTCGTGGAATGGCGCCAAACTTCGCTACTTAAAAAATCCCCATAGGCGACGCTTTAAATATTTTTACTGGTTACATGTTTTGAGTTACAGAGGAGGTCTAGGGCCAAAATGATTGCTCTCGCTCTAACGTTCGCAGAGATACCTCACATGTGTGGTTTGAAAACCGTTTTCATATGTGGGCGGGACTTACGTATGCGTTCGCTTCTGTATGCGAGCTCACGGGGACAGGGGCGCTTTAAAAAAAAAAAAAATGTTATTCTTCATTTTACTTTATTTATTTTAGTTTGACATGTTTTTCCGCCCCAAACATTTTTTTGATCACTTTTATACCTATTACAAGGAACGTAAACATCCCTTGTAATAGGATTATGGCATGACAGGTCCTCTTTACAGTGAGATATGGGGGGGGGGTGTCAATAAGACCCCACATCTCACCTCTAGGCTGGGAAGCCTGAAAAAAATACAAAAAAAAAACCAACAATCCTGGCTTTGATCGTAGCGGTGAGTCGGTAGAAGCACCGGAGGGCGGCGGGGGGTAAGGGGACATCCCCTCTCGCCTCCCGTAAGAATGATCAAGCGGCGGAACAGCCGCTATGATTGTTCTTATGGTGTAGTTACTCGCCGGCTGAAAAAGCTAATATCTGAATGATGCCTGTAGCTGCTCCCATCATTCAGATATCCCCGCACAAATTCAAGGACGTCATATGACGGCCGGAGGGCGGGAAGTGGTTATTGCAGAGTATTGCCGGGCATTGCGGAGTATTGCCGGGCATTGCGGAGTATTGCGGACTATGGCAGGGTATTGCGGTGTATGGCAGGGTATTGCACGGGGTATTGCACAGGGTATTGTGGAGGGTATTGCAGAGTATTGTGGAGGGTATTGCAGAGTATTGTGGAGGGTATTGCAGAGTATTGTGGAGGGTATTGCAGAGTATTGTGGAGGGTATTGCAGAGTATTGTGCAGGGTATTGCAGAGTATTGTGCAGGGTATTGCAGAGTATTTTGCAGAGTATTGCGCAGGGTATTGCAGAGTATTGCGCAGGGTATTGCAGAGTATTGCGCAGGGTATTGCAGAGTATTGCACCAGAGTATTGCAGAGTATTGCACCAGGGTATTGCGCAGGGTATTGCAGAGTATTTTGCAGGGTATTGCGCAGGGTATTGCAGAGTATTGCGCAGGGTATTGCAGAGTATTGCGCAGGGTATTGCAGAGTATTTTGCAGGGTATTGCAGAGTATTTTGCAGGGTATTGCAGAGTATTTTGCAGGGTATTGCAGAGTATTGCGCAGGGTATTGCAGAGTATTGCACCAGGGTATTGCAGAGTATTGCACCAGGGTATTGCAGAGTATTGCACCAGGGTATTGGCAGGGTATTTTGCAGAGTATTGGCAGGGTATTTTGCAGAGTATTGGCAGGGTATAGCACAGGGATGGCTGAGCAGGGATGGATGGATGGCTGGATCTGTGACTGCAATTGTCACAGATCCAGCCCACAGCGCTGCTGCCTTGATCTGCTCCCTCCCCTCTCCTCTCACACTGTACCGATCGGTACAGAGAGGGGAGGGAGGAACCGGCGTCATCAAATGACGCCGGTCTGTTTACAAGTGATTGCTCCGTCATTTGACGGAGCGATCACGTGGTAAACGGCCGCTATCAGCGGCGATTTACAGCGATTCGTGATCCGCCGGGCACGGAGTTTCCCGTGTGCGCGCCCCAGGGGGCGCGCGGGAGCGCGATTCTGGGAGGACGTTATATAACGTCCTCCCAGAGTTAAGCAACCACCTTGTCGACGTTATTTGTCGGCAGGTGGTTGTTAAGTGGTTAAACTCCGATGGAATTCATCGGAATTTCTCCGATGGGGCACACACACACGGTAGGAATTTCCGATGGAAAAAGTCTGTCTGACTTTCTCCATCGGAAATTCCTATCGTGTGTACAAGGCATTAGGCCTGTCTTTTTTTTTTTTTTGAAAATTATTTTTATTGTTTTTGAATGCATATCAAACATACGAGCCGGACTGACGGCTAGTGGGAATACAGGAGGTGGATCCTCTGTACCAGAGAGGGGATGGCACGGGTCGTACTGAGGGACCGGTTCTAAGCAGCTACCGGGATGGACTTGCTGCGGCGGTAGCAACCAGGTCGTGTCCTCCAGTAGCGACTCCACCTCTCTGGCGGCTGAGATAGGCGCGGTACAAAAGGACTAGGCAGAGGCAAGGTCAGACGTAGCAGAGGGTCAGGGCAGGCGGCAATGGTTCGTAGTCTGAAACAATGGCAGCAGGTCAGATACACAGGCAAGGCAACTCACAAAACGCTTCCACAGGGTACTAAGACAACAAGATCCGGCAAGGACAGGAAGGGGAAGTGGGTTTATATATGTTTTGGGTGTTCACACAGTAATTGGGCCAGGCACCAATCAATGGTGCGCTGGCCCTTTAAATCTTAGAAGGCCGGCGCGCGCGCCCTAGAGCGCAGCGGGGCCGCGCGGGCAGGAGCAGGAGGGGGAAGGTGAGAAGGATGGGATGCGATCCGCGGACAGAGATGTGCCGCCGTGTGGATCGCATCCCCGCCGGTGACAGAGCAGCGCCCACGGCCAGGAGGGCTGACCGGGGCGCTGCAGGGGGACCGACGCCGTGAGCGCTCCGGGAAGGATGGGACACCCGGAGCGCTCGGCGTTACAGTACCCCCCCTTTTCTTGGAACCCAAGAATCTACGGATGAGCTCCTTGTCTAAAATGTTGGTCTCAGGCTCCCAGGATCTCTCTTCAGGACCACAGTTCTCCCAATCAATTAAAAAAAAATATTTTACCTCGGATGACCTTGGAGGCGAGGATTTCTTTCACCGAGAAGACATCGGAAGAACCAGAGACAGGAGCAGGAGCAGTGACCTTGGGGGAAAATCGGTTAAGAATGAGGGGTTTGAGAAGAGACACATGAAAAGAATTGGGGATACGAAGAGAAGGAGGAAGATGGAGTTTGTAAGAGACAGAATTGATTTGGTTTTTGATTTTAAAAGGTCCGAGGTAACGAGGGCCCAGCTTGTAGCTAGGTACCCGAAACCGAACATATTTGGAGGAGAGCCACACTTTGTCACCCGGGACATAGACAGGAGGAATTCTTCTTTTTTTATCTGCATGTCTCTTCATGCGGGCAGAGGCCAGTGATAGCGACTTTTGAGTCTCTTTCCAGATAGAGGTGAAGTCTTGAGTTAATTCATCCACGGCAGGAACTCCAGAAGAAGTGGGGATGGGGAGGGGGGGCAATGGGTGACGGCCGTAGACCACAAAGAAAGTGTCATGGATATGCAGTAGTGTTTGTCTGTCAGCTTACCTTCCTTCCCATGTGTTCATCTTAGAGGCCTGAGCCCTTTCACCTGGCTTCCTTTATAATCTCCTCCCAGCCTGACTCCACCCCAGGCCCTATCACTGAACACTATATTAACCTGTGCACTGCAAGCCTGCTTTGCTGATCAACGTGTTTGTTAGGCATTGTGTGTTTGGGTTCCTGCCTGCCGTGTGCTACGTCTGTCTCTCTGTTACGTTATTGGCTTGTCCCCGACTATCCCTGTCTGCTCGTGACCCTTGACCTTCGGCTCGTTCTTTCGTTATCCTTGTCTGCTTGTGGCCCCTGACCTTCGGCTTGTTATTCGGTTCTCCCTTATCTTGTGCTGCTGCTTCCCCTCTTTTCCCCTTATCCTACGGGGCGTGAGCTAGGAAACTCCAGGGGCCGCGACCTGGTCCCAGCCTGCAGCTAACATCCTCACCACTAGAGGCCCTGGAGAAGACCAGCTGGGTCTTAGACTCCGCGCCCTGGGGAATCTTGGCTCTAGCTTCCGTTTGGATCCCAGTTGTGCTCCTCTGGTCCCGCTTTCCACAACCACCCAGTTTCCTATCCGCAGAAGCCAGCCATAGGGTTCACTACCTCGCGGTGCACTCCTGTCCCCCTACGGTGTGCATCTGTCACCTGGCCACAGGTGACCCTGACAGTTTGATCAGCCATGAACCCGGCTGACATCCCGCTACCCGCGGATGATCCATTGCAGGGCATAGTTTGCAGACTTGAAACCCAGGAATCGAATCAGACTCAGGTGATGCGATTCCTCCAGGATCTGGCTTCTCGCTTCGAGCAGCTTCAGGTCTCCTTGGGAACCCCGAATCCGCAACCTCAAATACAATCAGCGGCTGCACCTATTGCACCAGTCGCAGCCACACACTCGCTACAACTGCCAGCTCCGTCCCGTTTCTCTGGGGACTCCAAGGCTTGCAGGGGGTTCCTTAGCCAATGCACGATTCATTTTGAGCTCCAGCCCCAAAACTTCCTGTCTGATCGGGCTAAGGTAGCCTATATCATTTCCCTCCTCTCTGGTGCAGCTTTAGCCTGGGCAGCCCCTCTGTGGGAACTGAATGATCCAGTGGTTTCTAGCCTGTCTGGCTTCTTGAAACTTTTTCGGAATATCTTCGAAGAACCGGCTCGTGTCTCTTCAGCGGCCAGCGCCCTTTTACGTCTCCGCCAAGAGTCTGCTTCTGTGGGACAGTATGCCCTTCATTTCCGCATACTGTCGGCTGAGTTGAGCTGGAACAATGAGGCCTTAGTCGCAACCTTTTTGCATGGCCTGTCTGATAGAGTGAAGGATGAATTAGCAGGAAGAACCATCCCAACTGATCTGGCCGGCGTTATCTGCTTGTGTAACCAGATCGATATTCGCTTTCAGGAGAGGACCTTAGAAAAGCAACGCCAGCACTCCTTGGTTCTTAGTCAGCCTGAGCTCCCCTCTCTTCGACCCGTAGAGCATCTCCTACCAGCTGAGGAACCCATGCAGCTGGGTCGGACCAGGCTATCCCCCGAGGAACGTGCTAGGCGCAGAACTCTTGGTCTGTGTCTTTACTGTGGGGGCAAAGGTCATTTTCGTGACACTTGCTCTCTTTGTCCAGAAAAACGTTCGGGTCCACTTCATCTGGAAAGTGGAGTATTGGACCCAGAAATATCACCTTCCCCTTCTCGTCTTCTGCTTTCTGTGTTCCTTCATGTTGGTGCTTCTTCTCATTCGGTCTCAGCATATCTGGATTCCGGAGCCGCTGGTAATTTCATGGACTGGGAAATCGCATCGTCCATGAGACTTACTCTTTTGCCCCTCACCACGCCATTGGTGGTCTTGGCGATTGATGGTACTGTTCTCCCAGGGGGACCTATCCGCTTCCAGACCCTCCCTGTTAAGATGTCGGTAGGGACACTCCACCAGGAGTGGATATCCTTCCTTATCTTACCCAAGGCCTCAACGCCTATAATTTTGGGTCTCCCATGGTTACAGCTCCATTCTCCTCATGTGGACTGGACTACTGGACAGATCCTGGCTTGGGGTCCCTCCTGTTCCTCGTCCTGCCTACCCAAGGTTGCCCCCTGTGAATCTGAGCCGGTCATTCATTCCAGGTTGCATAACCATTTACATTTCTCTGTCCCTAACCACCCTTGGACGCACAGCCAGGCTAGCTTGTCTACAAGTCCTGCAGTCGCTACGTCTTGCGATGCGATTCAGGTAGTCGCTACACCTGACTCAGCTATTCACTCTGCCTCTGTACTAGTTATGCCAGTCCAGCCCATGCCCAGTGAGCCTCCTACTTTTTCTTGTTTGGGACATTCTGCTTGTCCTTCAGCTATTCAGCTTGACTCCGGCGACATGTCACCTTCTAACCAACCTGACTTCAGGGTTCCACTGACATCTGCCCAGTCTGATGGTCATGTGCAAGATGACCAGTTTCCCTTTAAGGGTCTAGGGGACCCTCCTCAGATTCCTGTTGATCCTCTCATGCCCTTGCTTATTCCTAGAGAGCCTTTGGTCCTCAATAGATCTTCTTGTCATCTCCCTACCTCGTTTTCGGTCTCTGAGGATAATCTTAAGTACGAGGTTAGACAAGTTCTGGATTCTCGGCTCTGCAGAGGCATTCTTCAGTACCTTGTGCATTGGAGAGGTTTTGGTCCTGAGGAAGCGTCTTGGATCGCTGCATCTGATGTCGCTGCACCTCATCTGTTGAGAAGGTTTCATCAGAGATTTCCCTTTAAGCCTGGGTCCAGGCGGGGGAGGGCCCATAAGAGGGAGGGTACTGTCATGGATATGCAGTAGTGTTTGTCTGTCAGCTTACCTTCCTTCCCATGTGTTCATCTTAGAGGCCTGAGCCCTTTCACCTGGCTTCCTTTATAATCTCCTCCCAGCCTGACTCCACCCCAGGCCCTATCACTGAACACTATATTAACCTGTGCACTGCAAGCCTGCTTTGCTGATCAACGTGTTTGTTAGGCATTGTGTGTTTGGGTTCCTGCCTGCCGTGTGCTACGTCTGTCTCTCTGTTACGTTATTGGCTTGTCCCCGACTATCCCTGTCTGCTCGTGACCCTTGACCTTCGGCTCGTTCTTTCGTTATCCTTGTCTGCTTGTGGCCCCTGACCTTCGGCTTGTTATTCGGTTCTCCCTTATCTTGTGCTGCTGCTTCCCCTCTTTTCCCCTTATCCTACGGGGCGTGAGCTAGGAAACTCCAGGGGCCGCGACCTGGTCCCAGCCTGCAGCTAACATCCTCACCACTAGAGGCCCTGGAGAAGACCAGCTGGGTCTTAGACTCCGCGCCCTGGGGAATCTTGGCTCTAGCTTCCGTTTGGATCCCAGTTGTGCTCCTCTGGTCCCGCTTTCCACAACCACCCAGTTTCCTATCCGCAGAAGCCAGCCATAGGGTTCACTACCTCGCGGTGCACTCCTGTCCCCCTACGGTGTGCATCTGTCACCTGGCCACAGGTGACCCTGACAGTAAGGTGATTTGGAGGACGATTCAGAGTTCTTGAAATTGTATGAGAATTCTGCCCAGGGTAATAGGTCGACCCAATCGTCTTGACGGGCGGAGACAAAATGTCGTAAGTAGTCACCAAGGACCTGGTTAACTCTCTCCACCTGTCCATTGGATTGCGGGTGATAATCGGAATAAAAATTCAACTTAATCTTTAGTTAAGTACAGAGAGCTCTCCGAAATTTTGAGATGAATTGAACGCCTCTATCAGAGACGATATGTGAGGGTAGCCCATGGAGACGGAAAATTTGAAGAAAAAAATGCTTCGCCAACTGAGGTGCAGTAGGCAGACCAGGAAGTGGGACAAAATGAGCCATTTTCGAAAAGCGGTCAACAACCACCCAGATGACAGTGTTACTATGAGACAAAGGAAGGTCCGTGATGAAATCCATGGCAATGTGGGACCATGGTTGTTCAGGCACAGGTAGAGGAAGGAGAAGACCTGCAGGCTTCTGGCGTGGAGTCTTGTCACGTGCACAGATAGTGCAGGCCCGTACAAAGTCAGTCATATCTTTTTCCTGGGTAGGCCACCAATAGTGTCTGGCCATCAATTGTATGGATTTTTTGATCCCAGCGTGACCGGCTAGATGGTAGAAATGGCCCCACCTGAGTATCTGAAGACGAAGGCGTGGAGGAACAAAAGTTTTTCCTGGAGGAACTGGCATCAGAGACGCAGGAGCAGAGGAAATCAGACACTCAGGGGGTACGATATGTTGAGGGGGAGTCCCGGTTTCAGAGGCATCGGAGGAACGGGACAAGGCATCAGCCCTGACATTCTTGTCTGCGGGACGAAAATGGATCTGGAAATTGAACCGGGCAAAGAACAATGACCACCTGGCCTGGCGAGGATTTAAGCGCTGAGCGGACTGAAGGTAGGACAAATTTTTATGGTCAGTGTAGATGGAGATAGGGTGAAGGGATCCTTCCAGGAGATGTCTCCACTCTTCTAATGCCAGCTTGATGGCCAACAGTTCACGGTCACCTATGGAATAGTTTTTTTCAGGAGGGGAGAAGGTTTTAGAGAAAAAACCACACGTGACGTTTCTTCCTTTAGCGTTTTTTTGAAGAAGAACAGCTCCGGCTCCTACCGAGGAGGCGTCAACTTCAAGGAAGAACGGCTTTGTGGGGTCTGGTCGAGACAGGACAGGTGCAGAGGAGAAGGCGGTCTTAAGGCGAGTAAAGGCTTCTTCCGCTTGAGGCGGCCAGGACCTTGGATTCGCGTTTTTCTTAGTCAGTGCCCCTATAGGAGCAACAATGGTGGAGAAGTGGGGTATGAACTGACGATAGTAGTTGGCGAATCCAAGGAAGCGTTGGATAGCACGGAGTCCAGAGGGGCGTGGCCAATCCAAGACTACGGAGAGCTTGTCAGGGTCCATTTGAAGGCCTTGTCCTGAGACCAGATAACCTAGGAAAGGAAGGCTGCTGCGCTCAAAAAGGCATTTTTCAAATTTAGCGTAAAGATGATTTACGCGGAGGCGCTGGAGCACTTGACGGACATGGAGCCGATGTTCCTCAAGGTTGGTAGAGAAGATTAGGATGTCGTCAAGATAGACAACCACACAGGTATACAGTAAGTCCTGAAAGATTTCATTGACAAAATCCTGAAAGACTGCAGGAGCGTTGCAAAGTCCGAAAGGCATGACGAGATATTCAAAGTGACCATCTCTGGTGTTAAATGCGGTTTTCCATTCATCTCCTTCACGGATTCCGATGAGGTTATAAGCGCCCCTGAGGTCCAATTTCGAAAAAACTTTTGCTCCGCGTAGACGGTCAAAGAGCTCCGAGATGAGAGGCAGAGGGTAGCGATTTTTAATAGTGATTTTATTGAGACCACGATAGTCTATGCAAGGGCGTAGTGATCCGTCCTTCTTGGCAACGAAGAAGAACCCCGCTCCGGCTGGAGAAGATGATTTCCTAATAAAACCTCTCTTGAGGTTCTCCTGTATGTAATCAGTCATGGCCTTGGTTTCAGGAGAGGAGAGAGGGTAAATCCTGCCACGGGGTGGTGTAGTACCTGGGAGCAAGTCAATGGGGCAGTCGTAGGGTCTATGTGGTGGTAAGACCTCCGCCTGTTTTTTTGCAAAAGACATCAGAAAAGTCCTGATAGGCCTTGGGAAGGCCGGGCAAAGGAGTAGCGATGGGAACTTGACTGGGGGTTACAGACTTAAGACAATGCTTGTGGCAGGAGTAGCCCCAGGATTTGATGTCCCCAGTGGTCCAGTCGAGGGTAGGAGAGTTGCGCTGGAGCCAGGGTAGGCCAAGAAGGATGTCAGAAGTACAGTTCGGCAAAACAAAGAATTCAATTTTTTCTTGGTGAAGAACACCAACGGACATGAGCAGGGGTTCGGTGCGGTAACGCACGGTACAATCCAGATTCTCTCCATTTACAGAGGAAATGAAGAAGGGTTTGATGAGACGGATAACAGGAACGTTGAACCTGTTGATGAAAGAGGCTTCAATAAAGTTTCCTGCAGAACCAGAGTCCAGGAAGGCCACCACAGAGAAGGGGGAGCCAGCAGAAGGGGAAATCCGCACAGGAATAGTCAGACGTGGAGAGGAAGAATTCACACCTAGTAACGCCTCTCCCACGTTCACTAGGTGCGGGCGTTTCCCTGACGTAGAGGACGAATAGGGCAGTCCTTTAGGAAATGTTCAGAGCTCGCACAATAAAGGCATAAGTTCTCATTCCTATGGCGAGTCCTCTCTTGTAGGGTCAGGCGAGATCGGTCCACCTGCATGGCCTCCTCGACAGAAGGCATAGTATCAGGATGCGTTGGATTCAGGAAGAGAGGAGCCAGGCGCGGATAACGCCTGGTGCGAACAAGATCTTTCTCCTGGCGAAGCTCTTGGCGTCTTTCAACGTAGCGTATGTCAGTGCGGGTAGCTAAGTGGATGAGCTCCGTCAGGGAGGAGGGTATCTCTCGTGCGGCCAGACAATCCTTGATGTGGCTGGATAAACCTTTCTTGAAGGTCGCGCAGAGAGCCTCATTATTCCAGGATAGCTCTGAGGCCAGTGTGCGGAACTGTATGGCATATTCGCCCACAGAGGAGTTTCCTTGGACAAGGTTAAGCAGGGCGGTTTCAGCGGATGAGGCTCGGCCTGGTTCCTCAAAAACGCTACGAACCTCAGCGAGGAAGGACTGAACGGTGGTTGTAACAGGGTCATTGCGGTCCCAGAGTGGCGTGGCCCAGGCCAAGGCCTTCCCAGACAACAGACAGACCACGAATGCCACCTTAGACCGTTCTGTGGAAAACTGGTCTGACATCATCTCAAGATGCAGGGAACATTGGGACAAGAATCCCTGGCACCTCCTAGGATCCCCGTCAAATTTCTCCGGAAGAGACAAGCGTATCTTCAAGGTAGTAGCGGCAGCTCGGGGAGGGGAAGATGCTGGAGCTTGTGGCGGCAGACGCTGCTGGATCATGGCGGTCAACTGTGACAGCTGCTGTCCTTGTTGGGCAATCAATTGCGACTGCTGGGCAACCACGGTAGTGAGATCAGCGAGACTAGGCAGCGGCACGTCAGCGGGATCCATGGCCGGATCTACTGTCACGAGCCGGACTGACGGCTAGTGGGAATACAGGAGGTGGATCCTCTGTACAAGAGAGGGGATGGCACGGGTCGTACTGAGGGACCGGTTCTAAGCAGCTACCGGTTTTCACCAGAGCCCACCGCAAAGCGGGATGGACTTGCTGCGGCGGTAGCAACCAGGTCGTGTCCTCCAGTAGCGACTCCACCTCTCTGGCGGCTGAGATAGGCGCGGTACAAAAGGACTAGGCAGAGGCAAGGTCAGACGTAGCAGAGGGTCAGGGCAGGCGGCAATGGTTCGTAGTCTGAGACAATGGCAGCAGGTCAGATACACAGGCAAGGCAACTCACAAAACGCTTCCACAGGGTACTAAGACAACAAGATCTGGCAAGGACAGGAAGGGGAAGTGGGTTTATATATGTTTTGGGTGTTCACACAGTAATTGGGCCAGGCACCAATCAATGGTGCGCTGGCCCTTTAAATCTTAGAAGGCCGGCGCGCGCGCACCCTAGAGCGCAGTGGGGCCGCGCGCGCCGGGCAGGAGCAGGAGGGGGAAGGTGAGAAGGATGGGATGCGATCCGCGGACGGAGATGTGCCGCCATGTGGATCGCATCCCCGCCGGTGACAGAGCAGCGCCCACGGCCAGGAGGGCTGACCGGGGCGCTGCAGGGGGACCGACGCCGTGAGCGCTCCGGGAAGGATGGGACACCCGGAGCGCTCGGCGTTACACATACAACATTTGGACGTGTCTTAGACACCATCCATTCACGACCAACATGGCCAATCTGTCTAACAGAGACCAACTAACTTACACCTCCCCCCCCATACCCTCCCTCCCCCCACCCCAGAGTCACAGCTCGATAAGATAGAGAGATCTCTTATCCAGTTCATAGTCCATAGGAAGTCATTTGTGCAGCTCATAGTTGGGATAGCATGACTTTGAGAACCCTCCCATTCTTCCCCTATTGGGAAGAGGAGAACAGGGACAGGAAAAATAAAAGATGGACACAAAAATAGCAAGGAAATAATAACATATATAATGAAAAGCAATATACAGATTAGCACAGACCTTTTATTACACTGGTCTCCCCCACTCAAGATTCTCTACTCTCACCACCAGCACTCAAAAAACTGCCTCCATCAACCCACTGTGGTACTGGAATCTAACCACGAGTGTCACACTTTATCAAACTTTTTCATACATCCTCTCGCTTCATATGTGGCCCTGTAGTAAGGCAGCATGGAGTTAACCAGGCCTTTCCAGAAGGGTACACTCGGTGCACCAGGTTTTTTCCAGTGCACTAGCTTTTCTGCCATAGAAGAGCACTACGTTCAGCATAGTTCTCCTTGCCCTAGTTGGTACAACCTCATCAACCAGGCCCAGCATACAAACCCTTACGGTCATGGGTATTGGTACCGTTAGCAACTCAGTAAGGCAAGAGGTGATATCGGTCCAAAATCTTTGTATCTGGGGGCAATGCCAGAAAATGTGATCTGCGTCCACAGGCGAGTGAGAACATCTCCAACACTCCGACGTGGTCTTAGGGAAGATCTTACCCAATCTAGCCGGGGTATAATAGCTTCTATGTAGAAATTTAAATTGGATCAGCCTGTCCCTAGCGGATACCAGATGCTGAAACGGTTACGTACATAAATCATCCCAGTCCTCCCCCTGCACCTCCGGAACCTCCGCCACCCACCTCTCCCTACACCTAGTGAGAGCCGGAGGGGGGTTACCTTAAAGAATTCTTTGTAGGACATCAAGAGAGTCTTAGCCAGCTCCCTATCCGCCAGCAGAGTTTCAAGCGACGAGGGTAGTGATTCCACCCTCCTCTCTCGGAACTGTACCCGTGAGGCGTGACGAACCTGCAGAAACCTGAACAGGTATGAGTTGGGAAGATCATGTCTCACCTGTAATTGGGAAAAGGTTAGTAGTTCTCCATATGAGGTCAAGTCCCCCAACGTTTTTATCCCCCTGACCGCCCAAATCATAGGATCTGGTAAGTGAAAAAATTCTGATAGGGTCGGATTCATCCATAAGGGAGTCGAAGGTGACAATCCCCCATAACTGGGGCACGCTAATTTCACCGCCACCTCCCACGCCTTAATGGTGGCTTTCATAGTTATTGTCAGGGACAATTCTGACCTGGTGCCCCGAAATAGAGCAAAACGAAGACTATCATATGACCCTAAGTGAGCCGCCTCCAACACCGTAGCGGCATCCCCATCCTCAGCCGTCAGCCATCTACGAGCAAAGACCATCTGCCCCGCTAGGTAATATTTATGCCAGTCTGGTAGCGCCAGTCCCCCCGATCCCCAGGCTCTTGTAGTATTTTTAACCCTATCCTCGGGGACCCGGGAGCCCAGATAAAAGAGGAAATTATACTATCGATTTTCCGAAAGTATGACTTTGGAACCCAGATAGGCGCATGCCTCAGAAAGTATAGGATGACAGGGAGGAACTTCATTTTCAGCAAACTAATCCTACCTATCAAGGACAATGGAAGCTTTACCCACGTCTGCACCTCGTGTTTTAAGAGTGCTATTAATGGTGTTAAGTTTAGGGGCATGTAGTCTTGCACATCTGCAGTGATCTGAACTCCCAGGTATTTTAGGGAGGTGACCCACTGTAGTGGTAAGGTTGTATCAGCCATACCCTTTGCCCCGGCATCTATCGGGAGTATGGAGGATTTGCCCCAGTTTACCCTGAGGCCCGAGAAGGTGGCAAAATGATCAATGACCCCCAGGGCTGCACGCAGAGAAGATGCCGGGTCTTCCAGGAACAACAATAAATCTTCTGCGTACAACGCCAGGGACTCATTTATTGTACCCACCCGGATGGATCTAATGTCTCTGGAGGATTTAAGTGCCACTGCCAATGGTTCCAGGGCTATGGAGAACAAGAAAGGGGAGAGCGGGCACCCCTGCCGAGTTCCCCGTCCCACCTCAAAGAAATCCGAGGTGGAAGATCCCAGCCTGACCGCCGCCCTCGGACTCCTGTACAACATGGACACCCATTTCCTAAACTGTGGCCCAAACCCAATGACCTCCAGGACCCTAAACATGTACTGCCAATCTACAGAGTCGAAGACCTTCTCGAAATCAATGGGGACCGCGACTTTTGAACCGCTATCCCCGGGGTTAATCTGCAAGTGGGTAAACAGTCTCCTCAAATTGGTGTCAGTTGACTTACCCGGCATAAACCCTGTTTGGTCTATATTTACTATAGAGGGAAGTACAGTAGCTAGTCTAAGTGCTAGTATTTTTGTTAAGATCTTAAGATCCATGTTCAACAGAGCTATTGGCCGATAGGAGGCACAGTCTGTCGGGTCCTTCCCTGGTTTTAACAGGAGGACCATATAAGCCTCTAGCATAGAGTCGGGCAGTGTGTCATGTTTATGGCAGTATGCTAGGAGGAAGTTGAGCCTAGGGGCTACTATTTTAACATGAGTCTTGTAGAATTCGGCCGGAAAGCCATCCGGCCCAGGGGCTTTATTTGGGGGAATGTGAATATTGCCCTCTGAATTTCTTTTACCGTGATCTCGGCATCCAATAAATTCATGTCCTCCTCCGACAAACTCGGTATGGGCAGGCTGCTTAAAAGAGAATCCAATGCCGAGAGGTCATAGGACGGTATAGGGTAGTAGAGAGCGGAAAAGAAACGGACAAACTCCTGCATAATACCCTCCGGATCCCCAACTAGAATCCCCCCTCTGTCTCCAATAACTGGAATGCTAGTCTGCGGGTGATAGTCAGCAACCAGCATGGCCAAGAGTTTCCCATTCTTATCGCGCTCTGCAAACACAGTCTGCGCCCTTTTTGCCATCTCCACCCGAGCTTGCCCCGTGAAATGTGTGGATAAAAATCGCTGCACCTCCAACAAGGCCGTATACGAGGCCTCCGTAGAAGAGTCCGCATGAGCCCTCGCTCTCTCCCTTTCCCGTTGCTGCAAAAGCTCATACTCTTCATTATCCTGCACCCGTACCTTTTTAGATATGTACTCCCCCCTTGCCACTGCCTTATATGCGTCCCATACAATGTGAGGGTCAGCCAAGTCAGCATTGGAAGACCAGTACGACCGCATGGTCTCATCCAGCTGGGCCAAAACCTGCTCATTTTGCAACCATCCAGGTGAGAGCCTCCAGCCACCCCCCCTCGCCCCTGACCCAAAAGCCAAGGTAACAGCAAGGGGGTTGTGATCGGTCAGACCCCCAGCCAGATAAGCAACCTCTTTAACATATGATAACAATAAATTGTTTCCAAAGGCCAGATCAATTCTGGCCGCCTACTTATGAGCCGTCGACACATGGGAGAAACATCTGTCCATTGGATGTTTCCAGCACCATAACTCAGTAAGGTCCGCTACAGCTCTCCAGTATTAGGCCTGTCTTTTGAGTTGAATTTGTTGAGTGAGGTCTTGGGGGGGAGATTATTTGAACTTATTGTAAAGATGGTCGAGGTCTTGTCAGGAAGGGCTTCACCCGCTGGTGGCGCTGTTGGTCCTATGGATTGCAGTACCAGTGTCCACCAGCAGGTATCCCCTTGCAGCCAGCATCTTTGATAGAGGATCTCACCTGCTGGTGGTAATGCCTGATTCATGGGGCATAGTACCGTCGTCCACCAGCGGGTGTATTCCGGCAGTGTGGGACAGGCAGCACCTCCCCTGCTCAGCTGTCACATGAGGACAATCACTACAGTCCTATAAATACCCAGCGAGCCCTCACATGCTCGCCTTGGTATCTCTCCTTGTGCCCTGACCCTGAACCAGAGAAGCTCTGATCCTGTCTGTTATCTGAACCCTGAGCCTTGTACCTGTATCCGTCCCTCCTGTGATCCATCCACCATCTCCTTGTCTGTTTGTTTCCCTTTCCCCAGCTACTGATCTCCCGTTGATGACCCTGGCCTGGCACTGTTTATGATTCTATTTTTCCCCATTACTTGTACATATTTGTCTGTTACTGTTATTATTTGTGGGTTCTGTTGGTATTGGTTGTTGTGCACTGTGTGGTATTGTAGGTGGTTGTATTTACTTACTTTAATAAATTATCATACTTTACTTAAACACGTCTGGGTTTCCTCTGTTGCAATCCACACAGTTCTGGTCTTATCTGATACCTGACAGTATACCAAGGCCATTCCTGACCAGAAGTGGCTGCACAGAGGAACCATCTTGGTTCAGGTTGCTTTGCTGCAATGAAATTGGATATGATTCGTTATTATGCTCTGCTGGCATCAGAGAGTAGTGAATATCTCCGCCAGACACTGAAAGAGTGGACCAGTGATCAGCTGCTAGAGATCATTCGTTTTGCTCACTCTTGGGTTTATCAGGGCTGTATGCTGTTTGGAGATGTTCAGCCCTTGATTCATATGTGTGCTGAGCTATCCCTGTCCTGTGTTCCGAAGGGCCGTGATGACTACTCTCCCCCTTTCAGTGTTTATCAGGTGGAGTCCCTGGTGTGGCTGCTAGAGGATGATTCTGCATGCTTTTCTAAGTATTATTCAGTTTGTCCTCAACAAAAGCTTAGAGAATGTATTCACTCTGCACAGACCCTTGGTTAGACAAGCAGCATGTGATCCGTCCTTTGTCCAACCAGGGCTCCAGGCATGGTCTGACATGCTGCAATCACCTCCAGCTAAACCACAATAAACCACCTCTGCCATCAGACACCTGCCTGCCCAAATATATGTTTCCCCATCACCTATGTCAACCTCAGTTGCAGCCCAGTATACGCTGTTCCCAACCAAATACTCATACCCAGTCTCTACTCCCTGTACCTATCCTGCATTCTACTCACCTGTCCCTTCTCAGCCGCCTACAAACCCACAAAAACCTTCCCCAGCTACTATTTATTTTTTTAAAGGTACATTTTTTATTACGTTTTTTTTTAAAAGCAAGACATACAATACACAACAAACAGACACACATGGAGCGAACATCGCCCAATCCAGTACAGTGCAAAAAATGTTTTCTAGAAAGCTGGTAAACAATTGGCATATATCAGGAAGACAATATTCAGTCAAATTTTTAAGGAGCAGGAGAGACAGTGCTCTCAGAATCAACCCAGTAGCCCCAAACCTTCCTGATTTTTTTTGGACACCCTCTAGCCTCATATGTCAGTTTGTATAATGATACAGCATGGTTAATATTTGTGAGCCAGAAGGCAATAGTGGGCAAGGATGGAGACTTCCAATGGAAGGTTATTGCTTTTTTAGCATAAAATAATACTATTCTCAGAAATGTTTGTGTATTCTCGGATATACTATCATCATCAATATAGCCCAGAAAACACCTTAAAGGATTACAGACATTAGGTAATTGTGTCAATGAACTAATGAAGGCCGTGACCTCCGACCAGAACTGCCTGATCGGAGCACACTCCCACATTAAATGAAAGAACGTGCCATCAGCCATGCCGCAACGAGAGCATAATGCAGAGGGCAATCTATTCAGTTTAAATAGTAAGCATGGAGTAAAGTAGGATCTGTATAACAATTTAGTTTGTATTACTTTATCACGAGAAGAGATGACATAGGGAACCTGGAGGGGCAAAAGCTCCTGCCAGATTTCCTCCGTCAGCTCAGGAATATCAGCTCTCCAGCTGGCAGCCGTCTTGCTCAGCCTTTGAGTCGTGGAATGCAGAAGGGACCTATAGTATGTAGAGACTAGCTTGATGTGAGAGGAGTCGGTCAACATACGTTCCAGCGGGGAGAGCTGAATAGATATGTTGCGAAGACCAAACTGCATTGCTGCAGTGTGGCGTATCTGTAGGTAGAGGAAGTAAGCTGTGCGTGGTAGATTGTAATCTCCACGAAATTCATCAAAAGAACGAAACACATTGTCTGAGAATAAATGCAAAATAGTTTTTACCCCCCTTTTCGACCAGAATCCCCCGTCGGATCTGCGGAAGAACTCTGGTAGAGTCGGGTTCCCCCAGAGTGGAGTGTTCGGCGAGTAAGTATTACTGTCAGTGAACGACTGTAGTTTTGTTAGCTTAATAAGCCTTATAGTCATTGCCAGGACACTCATACTCTCCCGCCCTCTAAGGGACATACGATAAATCAGGTTCTGCAGGGATTCATAGGAGGTAAGGATAGCAGCCTCCAAGGCAGTGGCTGCGTTGTTGGCTTCAGGAAAAAAACACCAATGTGCATGAGCTAACTGTGAGGCAATATAATAGGTGTGGAGGCAAGGTAAGGCCAATCCCCCCTCCAGTACCGGTAACTGGAGGGTGGTCTTGGCAATCCTGACTACTCCCCCCCTCCATAAAAAGTAAGGATGGAGTCTATTTCTTTAAATTTAAACTTAGTGACATATATTGGTGAATTACCCAATACATACAGAAATCGTGGCAGGAATATCATTTTAAAAATATTAATCCTGCCCAATAAGGTAAGTGGGAGATTTGTCCAGGTTTTGAATGTGGTCTTCATTCTCCCTATAAGGGGGTCTATATTGAGTTTAGCGTAAGAGGTAATAGGGAGCTGTACCATAACTCCTAAATATCGGAAGGAGGTGACTATTTGTAGTGGGCAAGAGGAAGGTAGCCAGGGTGGGTCTGCCTGGTCAATCTGAAATAGGATGGACTTGTCCCAGTTAACCTGGAACCCGGAGAAATGCCCAAACTTGCCAATAATCTCCAGCAGGACTGGGAGAGATGACTGGGGGTCCGACAAATAGATCAACATGTTGTCAGCATAAAGAGACACCTTCTCCTCCAGACCCCCAATCGTCAGTCCCGCAACCTCCCCGCAAGATCTTATCAGTGCTGCCAAGGGCTCTATCGCCAGTGCAAAGAGCAACGGCGACAGAGGGCACCCCTGTCTGGTGCCTCTCTTTATCGGAAAGGGATCAGACACGGCTGCGTTCACCCTCAGTCGAGCAGTGGGTTTCGAATATAACAGCTGGACCCATCTGATGAAGGTACTGCCAAAACCAAACTTTGCCAGGACCTCCAGCAGATAAGGCCATTCGACTGAATCAAATGCCTTGTGTGCGTCCAAGGCCAGAACAGCCCTGGAACCCATCTCCGCATGAGTGGCCTGAAGATTGGTGAACAATCTCCACAGGTTGATGGAGGTCGATCGCCCAGGGATGAACCCAGTTTGGTCCGCACCAATAATGGTAGTAATAACTGTGTTCAATCGCAGGGCGAGCACCTTGGCCAAAATCTTAACATCCGAGTTGATGAGTGATATTGGTCTGTAAGATTCACATAGGAGGTGATCCTTATGTGGCTTAGGAATGAGGACAATCAGCGCCTCCGACATAGAGGGGGGTAGCTGTCCCGTTTTCATAGCAAAATCATATACCCTGCTTAGATGGGGTATAAGCAAATCTTTGTATTGCAAATACCACTCGATGGGGAACCCATTCAGTCCCAGCGTTATGTTTCTGGCAAAGGACTGGATAGCCTCCCCAATTTCCTCAATTGTCAGAGGAGCGTCAAGATCTGACGCCTGCTGGGTCTGAAGTCTGGGAAACGAAATGTCCGCAAGATAGTCATCCAATTCCACAATTGTGTAGTGAGCTCTAGTAGCATATAGGGAGGAGTAAAAGGAGATAAAGGCTTCCATGATCTCATTGTTCTGTTCTACCACTATGCCCTCTGCGCTCTTAATTCTGGGTATACTGCATGGCTGATAGTCAGGTTTAGAAAGATATGCCAACAAACGGCTGTTCTTGTCACTAAACTCAAAGATTCGCTGATTCTGGTATAACAGCTTCTTCTGGGTGCGTTCCAAAAGCACTAGGTCCAATTCTCTGGACCCATGCTTCCAGGCAGCATGTGTCTCAGGAGAGGGAGTCGCGGTATAAGCAGCTTCTGCCTCCCTGAGAGCCCCCTCTGCATCCATCAACTTGGACATAGAGGCCTTGCGTGTCTGACCAATCGCCGCAGCAAAAGAGCCACGTGTAGTGGCCTTAAAGGCATCCCATACCACTGGAACGGATGCACTCTGTTTATTAAGTAGCCAGTATGATTTCATCTCTGTCATACATTGGTTCACCACGATCTCATCCGCCAACCACAGTGGGCTCAGTCACCACACCCGATAGGAGGAGGAGGGGCCCAGGGCGAGGTCCACCAACAAAGGAGAATGGTTGGATATCGCCCTAGGGAGGTATTTGACCTCTGATACCATGGAAAGTAGATCCGACGAGACCAGACACAAATCTATACGAGACAGAGTACCGTGTGACTCAGAGTGACACGAATACTCCCTCCTGTCCGCATGCTTCCACCTCCAGGCCTCCACCAAGTCAAATTGATTTAAGAAGGAACCCAGGGGAGTGGGGGGTAATGAAGAGCAACGTAACCTGTCTGTGGAATTATCCAGTACTGTATTATAGTCACCCGCTATTAGCAAAGGACCCTCTGCTATTGCCAGAATGGAGGTCATAACTCTTTCAAAGAACAATTTTGTGAAGGGGGGGGGGCATACAGGCTAGTCACGGTATATAGTCTTCCCATAAGTTCGAGTACAACAACTACAAAACACCCTTGCGGGTCCAGTTTAACATGCTTAATACTAACCGGGGCTGATTTGACTATTAGGATGGAGGTCCCCCTGGCATATGTGGAGTATGTAGAATGGAGGGCGTAGGCTATTTTTGCCCGTTTGAGGGCCATGACTCTAGAGCCCTGGAGGTGGGTTTCCTGAAGTAGGATTACATGCGGATTGTGGCGTGCCAAGTAGTCAAACATCAGAGATCTTTTCACCTTGGAATTCAGCCCCCGTACATTCCAAGACACTAAACGTAGCTTAGACATAGTGAGGCGTAAAGCACATGATTAACCGTACCCACTTCCCATGGCCCGCCGGACACAAGCAAGGCCTGAAGTCCCGCGAACCAGGGGAAGCGTGCCAGGTATAAAACAGGTCAAAAAGATAAGGCAAGAGCATAGGAAATAAAGTGATCAGATGCATATCATAAGGGTCAGTTATACCAGCCTGTAAATGGACATGCACAAATGGATACCAGCACTGCAGAACAAAACACATAAAAATAAAAACTTCAAACAAAAATCCCCAAACATCCCCACCCACCCTAACCCTCCCGGCTCCCAAACTCAAACATATGAGAGCTTTGTTCCCAAAACCAAAACTGCAAAGCAGGGGGGTCATGACACAGACCCCAAACTAACCAGCCCTGAAGAGCGTTAAAGTCCCTTAGACGCGGGCTACCGTCCGTGACCGCACAGGACAAGTATGCTAGTTGACCCTGAGTCTGAGGGAAAAAATGCAGCAGTCATCCAGATCAAACAAGTAGGAAACAGAGTTAGTAGAATGTAGTTCGCCACTTTCATATAACTGTAAATAGGGAAGTGAGATGATCACAGGCGTAAGGATATTCAGGCCCACTCCTACCCCCCCTCAGCTGTCCTTTGCTGGAAAGGGGTAACATAGGCCACATAAGGCACAAGGTGTAGCTATCAAAAAATGCAGGTTAGGTGCGATGTCAGCGCGGAGGGGATCTTTGATTCTGATTCCGGCGTTCAGGATGTCCCAGGGTATCCACCCAGTGAGATGCCTCCTTAGGATCCGTGAAGAAGTAGGCCTTGCCCTGGTAGACAATCCTCAATCGAGCAGGATATAGCATGCCATAGGGGAGATGATGCTCACGAAGCCTGCGTTTAATAGCCAGGAAAGTGGCCCTCTGCTTTTGTGTACCTACAGAGAAGTCAGGGAAAATAGTAATTCCACTCCCATTAAAGGACACCCTTCCCTTTTCTCTGGCAGCACCAAGAATTGCCTCCCTGTCCCTGAAGTGCAGGAGTTTAATGATCATGGCACGTGGCTGGGCCCCAGGTGGGAAGGGGCGCATGGGAACCCTGTGTGCTCGTTCAATGGCGAATAACGGTGAAAAGGTTGAAGCGCCAAATGTGGTGATTAGCCATCTTTCCATAAAGACCTCCGGGGTTCTACCCTCAGCCCCCTCTGGGAACCCCAGGAAACGTAAATTGCTCCTCCGTAAACGGTCCTCCATTTCAGTGAGCTTATCTGCTGTGTAATCCTGGGCCTGGCGTAGCTCCCTAACAGAGCCCTGTAATGGACGGGTCTCATCCTCCAGCGTGCTAATGCGCTGCTCAGCATTAGACACCCTGTGGCGGAGGTTATGGACATCCTGTTTTAAGAAGGATAGGTCAGTTTTTATGGAGTCCATTTGGGTGGTCAGGGAAGCATGGCTGTGCTGGATGGCCTCCATGATCTGGGACAGGGATGGCTCTGCAGGGCCTGCATCAGCAGTGTCCCTGCTGGGAGTATCAGGGGAAATGTCCTCAGCTGGAGAAAACAGGAAAGGATCTTCCGGGCTTAGAACAGGGGGGGAACAGTGTGACTCACCCTTCCCTGCAGGCTTCTTTGTCAGCGCTGAGGAGCATGAGGATGGCTGGCTGCATGTGTCTGCAGCATGGTGACCAGTGCCATCTTGCCTCTGTTTGCAGGACGGGGGCTGCGGGCTGGATCCTGAGGCTTCCTCCATCGGTGGGCCGTATTGGACCATCTACCGGTGGGCACAAGGTTCCCTGGATGCTGCAGGGACAAACAGGATCCTCAGATGGCGAACGGATCAGCAGGATTCAGTCAGGATTTAAGCGGCATGGACGGAGCTCAGGCTAAGCACTTCCTCACATCCCGGTCAATGGCCACGCCCCCTTTCCCAGCTACTATTACCTTTTCTCTGTCAAACCCCAATCCTCCTTTCCAGTCTGCTGCACCCCTTACCTACAGAGCTTCAGTGGCTAAGCCAAGAAAGAAACAAAAGTTTTTTCCAACCAAAACTGCCTCCACACCAATCAACCTGCTCCAGTCTGCTTGCATGCCAGCTGAACCTGATAACCCACCTGATTCTGCCAAACCTCTGCCTGCTATCCAGCCTGAAGTGCCAGAGCCAGTGTTCTGGCCTGAAGTGCCAGAGCCAGTGTTCCAGCCTGATATCCCGGTGCCTGATGTCCCGGTGCCTGCCTTCCACCCTGATGTCCTGGTGCCTGCCTTCCAGCCTGATGTTCCGGTGCCTACCTTCCAGCCTGATGTCCCGATGCCTGCCTTCCAACCTGAAGTCCTGATGCCAGTGTTCCAGCCTGATGTCCCGGTGCCCGCCTTCCAGCCTGATGTCCCAGCCTGATGTCCCGGTGTCCCAGCCTGACGTCCTGGTGTCCCAGCCTGACATCCCGGTGTCCCAGTCTGAAGTCCTGGTGTCCCAGTCTGAAGTCCCAGTGTCCCCGCCTGAAGATCCGGTGCCTGTGTCCCCACCTGAAGATCCGGTGCCTGTGTCCCCGCCTGAAGATCCGGTGCCTGTGTCCCCGCCTGAAGATCCAGTGCCTGTGTCCCTGCCTGAAGATCCGGTGCCTGTGTCCCCGCCTGAAGATCCGGTGCCTACCTTCCAGCCTGATGTCCCGATGCCTGCCTTCCAACCTGAAGTCCTGATGCCTGCCTTCCAGCCTGATGTCCCGGTGCCTGACTTCCAGCCTGATGTTCCGGTGCCTACCTTCCAGCCTGATGTCCCGATGCCTGCCTTCCAACCTGAAGTCCTGATGCCAGTGTTCCAGCCTGATGTCCCGGTGCCCGCCTTCCAGCCTGATGTCCCAGCCTGATGTCCCGGTGTCCCAGCCTGACGTCCCGGTGTCCCAGCCTGACATCCCGGTGTCCCAGTCTGAAGTCCCGGTGTCCCAGTCTGAAGTCCCAGTGTCCCCGCCTGAAGATCCGGTGCCTGTGTCCCCGCCTGAAGATTCGGTGCCTGTGTCCCCGCCTGAAGATTCGGTGCCTGTGTCCCCGCCTGAAGATCCGATGCTTGTGTCCCCACCTGAAGATCCGGTGCCTGTGTCCTCGCCTGAAGATCCGTTGCCTGTGTCCTCGCCTGAAGATCCGGTGGCCGTTTCCCGGCCTGAGGTTGTGGTGCCCATTTCCCGGCCTGAGGTTGTGGTGCCCGTTTCCTGGCCTGCGGAGCCTGCTTCCCAGCCTGATGTGTTCCTGTCTGCTGCCCAGCCTGATGTGTTCCTGTCTGCTGCCCAGCCTGATGAGCTTCTGCCTGCTGCCCAGCCTGACGAGCTTCTGTCTGCTGCCCAGCCTGGCGAGCTTCTGTCTGCTGCCCAGCCTGACGAGCTTCTGTCTGATGTCCAGCCTGACAAGCTTCTGTCTGATGTCCAGCCTGACAAGCTTCTGTCTGATGTCCAGCCTGACAAGCTTCTGTCTGCTGCCCAGCCTGATGAACTTCTGTCTGCTGCCCAACCTGATGAGCTTCTGTCTGCTGCCCAGCCTGATGAGCTTCTGTCTGCTGCCCAGCCTGAGGTGTTCCTGTCTGCTGCCCAGCCTGAGGTGTTCCTGTCTGCTGCCCAGCCTGAGGTGTTCCTATCTGCTGCCCAGCTTGACGACCCGGAGCCTGCTGCCCAGCTCGATGGCCCGGAGCCTGCTGTCTGCCCGGATGTGCCTGCTGTCTGCCCGGGTGTGCCCGCTGTCCGGTTTGACGTATCCCATGCCCAACCTGATGTGACTTTGTCCGCTGCTCGGCTTGATGTAATGGAATTTCTCCAGCAACGGCTAGTTGGAGCGTCCAGAGGCCGCTCCTTTAGGGGGGGGTACTGTCAGGAAGGGCTTCACCCGCTGTTGGTCCTATGGATTGCAGTACCAGTGTCCACCAACAGGTGTCCTCTTGCAGCCAGCATCTTTGATAGAGGATCTCACCATGCCTGATCTATGGGCCGTAGTACCGGCGTCCACCAGCTGGTGTATTCCGGCAGTGTGGGACAGGCAGCACCTCCTCCGCTCAGCTGTCACATGAGGACAATCACTACAGTCCTATAAATACCCAGCGAGCCCTCACATGCTCGCCTTGGTATCTCTCCTTGTGCCCTGACCCTGAACCAGAGAAGCTCTGATCCTGTCTGTTATCTGAACCCTGAACCTTGTACCTGTACCCGTCCCTCCTGTGATCCATCCATCCTCTCCTTGTCCTGTTTGTTTCCCTTTCCCCAGCTGCTGATCTCCCGTTGACGACCCTGGCCTGGCCCTGTTTATGATTCTGTTTTCCCCATTACTTGTACATATTTGTCTGTTACTGTTATTATTTGTGGGTTCTGTTGGTATTGGTTGTTGTGCACTGTGTGGTATTGGAAGTGGTTGTATTTACTTACTTTAATAAATTATCATACTTCACTTAAACATGTCTGGGTTTCCTCTGTTGCAGTCCACACAGTTCTGGTCTAATCTGATACCTGACAGGTCTCTTGTAAAAGGTGTCTGTGTGTTTTTATTTTTTATTTTTTACACTTTCTTCGTGAAATGGTAGGGGTAAGACCAGAACTGTGTGGATTGCAACAGGGGAAACCCTTTACCAATTCACATAGGGGGGGGGGCGGGATCTGGGGGTCCCCTTTGTTAAAGGGGTCTTCCAGATTCCGATAAGCCCCCTGCCTGCAGACCCCCACAACCACCGAGCAAGGGTTGTGGGGATGAGGCCCTTGTCCCCATCAACATGGGGACATCCTCCCCATGTTGAGGGCATGTGGCCTGGTACGGTTCAGGAGGGGGGGCGCTCTCTCGTCCACCCCCTCTTTTCCTGCGGCCTGCCAGGTTGCGTGCTCAGATAAAGGGTCTGGTATGGATTTTTGGGGGAAATCCACGCCATTTTTTTTTTAATTTGGGGTGGAGTTCCCCTTAAAATCCATACCAGACTTGAAGGGCCTGGTATAGATATTTGGGGGAAACCCACGCATTTTTTTTTCAAATTTGCGGCAGGGTTCCCCTTAATATCCATACCAGACCTGAAGGGCCTGGTAATAGAATTTGGGGGGACCCCCAAGCGTTTTTTTTTTTTTTTTACCAATGACTTGTCTATGTATTGCCGGGAGCCGAAAATTCATTATAGCCGTGAGTGAGTTTTAACCTCTACAGTCCCGCGCTATAGCCGAATGACGGCTGCAGCGCGGACCTAAAATGCCAGGAGGACGTCAATTGACGTCCGCCCCTTTCCTCGTTCCAACGGGGAACTAACGTGCCCGCCGCGTCACGCGGGTGCCGATGCGCGTGCCTGGCGGCCGCGATGTCCGCCAAGTACCCACGATCAGCATTTACAGAGACAGGGACGTGGATCTCTGTGTGTGTAACATGGCCTGTCATGGAGAGGAGACCGATGGTGTGTCCCTTGTACATAGGGACAACTATCGGTCACCTCCCTCATTCAGTCCCCTCCCCCCACAGTAAGAATCACTCCCTTAGGTACACTTAACCCCTTCAGCGCCCCTAGTGTTAACCCCTTCACTGCCAGTGTCATTTTTACAGTAACCAGTGCATTTTTTATAGCACTGATCGCTGTAATAATGACAATGGTCCCAAAATGGTGTCAAAAGTGTCTGATGTGTCCGCCATAATGCCGCAGTCACAATAAAAATCACTGATCGCCGCCATTACTAGTAAAAAAAAAATTATTAATAAAAATGCTATAAAACTATGCCCTATTTTGTAGACGCTATAACTTTTGCGCAAACCAATCAATAAACGCTTATTGCGATTTTTTTTTTACCAAACATATGTAGAAGAATACATATCCGCCAAAACTGAGGAAATTTTTATTTATTTTTTTCAAATGGGGACATTTATAATAGCAAAAAGTAAAAAATATTGTGTTTTTTTTTAAATTGTCGCTCTTTTTTTGTGTATAGCGCAAAAAATAAAAAACGCAGATGTGATCAAATACCACCAAAAGAAAGCTCTATTTGTGGGGAAAAAAAGACGCCAATTTTGTTTGGGAGCCACGTAGCACGACTGCGCAATTGTCATTTAAAGCGTGACAGTGCTGAAAGCTGAAAATTGGCCTGGGCAGGAAGGGGGTTTAAGTGCCCAGAAAGCAAGTGGTTAAATGACTTTTTTTCCTTCAGAAATGACACTTTGTGCAGGGACAGTTCTAAGCACGGGAAACAAGCGCGACTTTACAGGCATACTATACACACACCCTAGGTACGAAATTTAAAGGAATATTTCACTTTAAGCATTATTAAAATCACTGCTCCCGAAAAAACTGCCATTTTTAAAACTTTTTTTGCATTGATACATGTCCCCTGGGGCAGGACCCGGGTCCCCAAACACTTTTTAGGACAATAACTTGCATATAAGCCTTTATAATTAGCACTTTTGATTTTGAACGTTTCGAGTCCATTGTATTTAATAGGGTTCTAAAGTTCGCGCGAACATTCTGGCTGTTCGCAGGTTCTGGTGCGAACCGAACAGGGGGGTGTTCGGCTCATCCCTAATTGGAAGTTGTTAAGAGAGCGAGGGGGATTTGGAAATAACTTTAGAGGGTGGGACTACTTTGTTTCTGTCTAGTGCTGGATGTGCAGCCAGGTTAAAGTCACCACCTCATATTAAGTTACATTAACCACTTCAGCCCCAGAAGAATTGGCTGCTCAATGACCGGGCCATTTTTGCGATTCGGCACTGCGTCGCTTTAACTGACAATTGCGGTCGTGCGATGCTGTACGCAAACAAAATTTACGTACTTTTTTTCACACAAATAGAGATTTCTTTTGGTGGTATTTGATCATCTCTGCGATTTAAATTTTTTGCGTTATAAACAAAAAAAAGTGCAAAATTTTGAAAAAAACACATTCTTGTACTTTTTCCTATAATAAATATCCCCATTTTTTTAAAAAAAAAAAGGTAATTTTTTCCTCAGTTTAGGCCGATGTGTATTCTTCTACAACAGGTCATGTTTTCAGGACTTCCCTCAGATAAAACAGCCGTGGTAATTACAAGGCAGTGAAACTGATCAAATCACCTGTGCAAAATAATGGAAATCCTGAAAACATGACCTGTTGGGGCGCCTTGAGGACTGGAGTTGAGAAACACTGGTTTACACACACACACGTCCCTGTTCTGCCTCTCGTGCCTGCCATCCTGCTTAAAGGGACCGACGTACACCTACGGCGGTTCGCGGGATCGTGCCGACCTGCAGCCATATAATGATGGCGGCTGGTCGACAAGTGGTTAAGAACACCTTTGATGGAATTTTTTGGACTTAAATTATTCACTTATCCTTGGTTGCTTGGACCGATTTGTGACTCATTATTGATTTAACGAAATTTACAAGTTTGATCACAGTTCATTCACACCCGTGTTTATTATTCAGTGTTTTATTTATTTTATGTCTTTCCACTGGAGTTATTCCAGTGGTTGCATATTTCATTGTATTTTTGCACTGTATGCACTTTAAATCAAGGACTTATTTATAGGGAGCGCGGTTCATCACATACATATTTTAATATGAAAGTAGACATCAAGATACATATCATATGAGGAGATTCGATATAGGAACTAGCTTTGGACACTAGAGATGTTAGAGAGCACTAATGGGTATAATGAGAAAACATGCTTCCAATACTTGAAGACAAGTGATAGCAAAAAATAAATAAAAAACATCTAGTATGAGCAAAAAGTGGTATACTGTATATCAAAACTGAGTCACTTATCAGATGGTTGCAATTGATGCTCGGTCTTCGCTGGGTGGTCAGTAGACATGTGCACTGCCGAAAAATTTGTTAATTTTCGTTTCATTCGTTTTTTTGCTTTTTTCGGAAATTCGGGAGATTTGAAAATTCGGAATTTGGAAATTCAAAAATCATTTTTGAATTCTGAATTTTCGAATTTTTGAATTTCGAATTTTGGATTTTTACATTTTCAAATTTTAGATTTTCGCATTTCGAATTTTCAGAAATCCGAAAATTCGACAATCTGAAAAAAAATAAAGAAAATCAGTAAAATTTGAAATAATGACCAACTAATAATAACTGTTAAATTATAAGTATTGTAATTTCCTTTCAAATTTGGCTGTTCGTAAATGTAACAAATACAAATTTATCTGAAGTTACGAATTATCCGAAATAACAAATGCTGCATCTAAACAAATGGAATGGAGCATACCAGCTCATTATGAAATACTTACCTTAGAACGAGGCGTCGCAGGTGATCTCGGCCCACGCCGAGGGAGCGGACATTTTCCCTCAGCGCGTCTTCTGGGTATCGCGGCTCCGGCGCTGTGAGTGGCCGAAGCCGCAATGTCGTCATTCCCGCGCATGCACGTGGGAGACTTCTTTCCGTCAAGTTTCAGCGTGTGCTGGACTTTCAGCCAAAAAACTCAGAGCGCATGCACCGCTGAAGTCAGCGGCTGCATGCAAGTGGAATATCTCTTAAACCGTACAGGTTTAGGAGATATTCTTTTTACCTACAGGTAAGCCTTATTATAGGCTTATATGTAGGTAAAAGTAAAAAAAAGGGTACACAACCGCTTTAAAAAATTTCGAACTTTGCTAACTTCGGATTTTCGAATCTACAAATTTCGGATTTTAAGATTTTTTAATTTCGGATTTTTGAATTTTCTAATTTCAGATTTAAAAATTTTCAAATTTCTGCTTCTTGAAATTTCTAATTTCCGCTTTTCTAATTCCCTAACTTTGAATATTCGGATTTTTGAATTTTCAAATTGTGATTTTTTGAATTTTCGAATTAACGCTTTTCGAACTTCCGATTTTCGAATTTCCGATTTTTCAATTTCAAATTTTCTAATTTCCGATTTTCTAATTTTCTCATTTCAATTTTGACATTCCGAAATTCAAATTTCCAAAATTTTTAATTTTCGAATTCCCGAAATTTTGAATTCCCAAAATTTTGAAATCCCGAAATTTAGAGTTCCCACAATTTTTTCATTTCGTATTTTCAAGTACGGAAATTTGAAATTTCGGAAATTCGGAATTTGGTAATTGAAAAATCCGGAAATTTCGGAATGAACTAATTTGTCAAAATTCGTTAAAGAATGGTGGCTGTTGGCCGTGCGGCCTCCTCTGGGTTATGTTGGGGGCGCTGGGGGTGGCCGGGGTGGGTCAGACACAGGGCGTGGAATTTTTTACATTTCTTCCCTTCTTTTTTAAATAGATTCCTCTCTTTTTTGTTTTTTTTGTTTCCACACTTCCATTTATATGTTTAGTTTGTAATAAGCAGATATATATATATATATATATATATATATATATATATATATATATATATGTGTATATGTATGTGTAGCGGGGCGCTGTATTTAAGGGGAGTATCTGAATAGTAATATGGCTCAGATACACTAATTGTCAGGCTTCTTGGACCATTTCTGTCCTTGGGAGATAGTGTTGGTGTGCTGTTCCCTGTGGCCTACAGGTGGCGCTGTTGCCGTGGGCCAGGGTTGAACCACTGATACAAGGTTGTGCCTTTTCTTGTCCCCTCTCGGCAGCAGTAGGAGACAAAGAAAACCAACACTTGCAGAATTGTAATTGTTTAACAGTCACCGCATCCCAAATTAAATGGATAAAGCAGAAACCCCCTTGGAGGTGGGACTTTAAAAGTGACTGAAAACACACCAAAGTATATCAAAAATATATAAATTTAATAAATGAGTACAAAAATACAAAAACAATCTGAATATAAAACACATAAATTATGTACAAATCCAGAAGGCTAGTTGCATTGATGAGGAGAGAATTTTGACATTTATGATCAGACCCGACAGCTGTTTCGGTAAACCCTTCTTTGGGGGACTTGTAGACATAAAGTTCAGAAATTGTCTATAGAGAGACAGATTAAAGATTTCCAAAATTAATTCGACATTTCATGCGTCAGTGGGTCACATGCATTGTTGTAAACATGGGGTGAGACATCAAACACCCCACAAATAGGGGCTCCGATGTTGACAGGGTCCAGAGAGCTTCAACAAGGGTCCCCAGGTGGCGACAAACGGCAGAGCTGAGAGAGACTCTGTGGATATTAAAGAGTCTGGATTCAGTGTGGAAAAAGACCTCCAAGTCAGTAAAATAGACAAGGTAACTTGAAAAAGCTTCACCAATAGAGGAAGTCCTCGGTTAAAGAAAAATGCATCAAATATGCACTACTATAACAGTGAAGCAACTGTGTATACAGTCCCAATCTTCTGATTCAAAAGAGTATCTGTATAGATCCTCAGTATCCAGATATGCCTCGGCAGCAGTACGGCGGGGTGGGGAACCTGCTGTGCCTGTCGGGAGAGGGTATAAAAAGGTGCGGCCATCTTCCAGGTCGCGCCCAGGCACCTTCAGCCTGGGTGGTGCGTGTGTAACCTCTGAGTGCCCTAGGCCCGGAGGCCGAGTTCCTGTTCCATCCCAGACACCTTAAGTCTGGGGTGTGAGGTACTATTTTTGAGGCTCGGAGCCCAGCGGCTTCGGCAGGGTTCCGCCCGGGATTGAGGGCTCCCAGGGTACCGCCTTGCGAGCGGACCCGTATCCAGGATCGAGGAGGCCAGGGAGGTGACCCCTTCTGAAGACCCAGCGCAGAGTCGTGGTGACAGTGGGGGCCTCTGGTAACTCTCCGGAGGGAGGTTCTTCTCCTTAACAAGGGCCAAGTTTCTTGAAGAAGGAAGTGCATGTTCTGTAGGTCATAGTGGCAGTGACTCTACGCACACCAGGTCAGTGGCAGTGACCAAAAAGGGCAAGGCCCTATACATCAGGTCAGTGGCAGTGACCAACTTCAACAAGTCAGTGGCAGCGACTTTTCATATTCATCCGGTCTGTGGCAGAGACTGTGTGCCCAAGCCTGTTCATGAAAGCAGAACAGTAAGAGAAGCCTAAATTGAGTTTGTGCCTGGACCTCCTCCCACCTTATCTGACCTGTGTCCTGTGTCAACCTGTCTGCTCTCATAGAGACTATTTGTTATCCGTGGTGAAATAAATACTAAGGTTGGACTTTCAGTTGGTGTGGACAGTTACTTTACTGGGGAGAATTAAGGACTTGTCTCTGGCTAATGCAGAGACGAGATCAGCTCGGGAGGATTCTAACACTAGCCGCAGGCAGGCCCGAAAAACCAACACCGCTCAACCTCCCCATCCAAGAGGGTACGGGCTGCTAGTGCGGTGTGCCTCATTCTTTCCTGCGGAGGAAATTAAGCAAGAGAGAAAGCAGGTAAAGTCTGGGGTGAGTGCGCTAGATATGTTTATGTATATAAATATATATATATATATATATATATATACAGTCAGGTCCATAAATATTGGGACATCGACACAATTCTAATCTTTTTGGCTCTATACACCAACACAATGGATTTGATATGAAACGAACAAGATGTGCTTTAACTGCAGACTTACAGATTTAATTTGAGGGTATTTACATCCAAATCAGGTGAATGGTGTAGGAATTACAACAGTTTGTATATGTGCCTCCCACTTTTTAAGGGACCAAAAGTAATGGGACAATTGGCTGCTCAGCTGTTCCATGGCCAGGTGTGTGTTATTCCCTCATTATCCCATTTACAAGGAGCAGATAAAAGGTCCAGAGTTAATTTCAAGTGTGCTATTTGCATTTGGAATCTGTTGCTGTCAACTCTCAATATGAGATCCAAAGAGCTGTCACTATCAGTGAAGCAAGCCATCATTAGGCTGAAAAAAAAAAAAACATCAAAGAGATAGCAAAAATATTAGGTGTGGCCAAATCAACTGTTTGGAACATCCTTAAAAAGAAAGAACGCACCAGTGAGCTCAGCAACACCAAAAGACCTGGAAGATCACGGAAAACAACTGTGGTGGATGGCCGAAGAATTCTTTCCCTGGTGAAGAAAACACCCTTCACAAGAGTTTGCCAGATCAAGAACACTCTCCAGGAGGTAGGTGTATGTGTGTCAAAGTCAACAATCAAGAGAAGACTTCACCAGAGTGAATACAGAGGGTTCACCACAAGATGTAAACCATTGGTGAGCCTCAAAAACAGGAAGGCCAGATTAGAGTTTGCCAAACAACATCTAAAAAATATAAACAAAAAAGTTAGTGCTACTACCCATACATCACATAGAAAGCAGAGCTCCCAGGTGCTCGATCCACAGTCGCTGGCTGAGTAGAAGTGAATGAAAAAAAGATGATCCGCACTTCGATCGTTGCTCTTAAAAAATGTATGTATTTATTGACAAACCACAGTAGACAAATGCAAATAGGAAAGGTTGACGCGTTTCAGCCTATAAGGCCTTAGTCATAACCACATTATAGACATGAAACTTGTGAAACAAATAGTAGCTCTAAGGATCACTGGCTCCACCCATTAATTGTCTAAATTGACTGCAGGCAATTATCCAAAAGGGGAATCAGCTGCAATGCATATTGGGTGATCCATGTGTATGCCACTATTTTTCACACACCCTATAGTGATAATATGTACATGTATGCACGCAGTCATGCATGCACACATACATATAATTAAAACACACCATGAAATTCAAAAAACATTAAGTACAAAGATAAAAATAATAATCCAGGTGTGTGAAAAAAGACACCAGAGGAGGAAAAGAAAGAAAGAGAGGGGAGACTCCGGCGAGAGGCATTCTTAATGTAAGTGCAAGTCCAGATCCCACCTCAGGTTTAACTCCTGAGGCGATCTAGTTTTTAATCTAAAAATCCACCATTATTCTCTCCCCAATAGTCTTCTCTCCCTGTCACCTCCTCTGGGCGAGTGCAACAACCGTTCTATTCCTCTAAAACGGAAAGAGGAAAGATCGCCCTGATGACATTCCCTAACGTGACGTGTTGCATTCAAAATGTTTCGGGCGTTTGAATTATTTGTGTCACAATAGTGTTCCCCTATACGGGTTCTCAAAGGACGTGTAATACAGCCTACATATTGGAGGCTGCATGAAATGCAGGTGATCAGGTAAATTACATAGTTTGTGCCACAGTTTATGTATTGCTGTATAGTGAACTCTTCATCTGTAGCTGTGGCAACAAATGTTTTACCCAGATCACACAAATTACAATACCTACAGGTTTTTATATTGCCGGGGTAACTTCCAGGATAGGAAAGCCAGGTGGGTTGGCATTGTTCAGATGAGAATAGACTAGGTGATTGTGCAGTCCCCAGTGTGGGCACATGTCGGCTAGAAAAAAGGCAACCTGCTTGCAATATCTCATTTAAATCTTTGTCTGTATACAATATTGGCAGATTCTTTTTTATTATTCTGACTATTTGATTATATTTTTGGGAAAATGTGGTTACAAATGTAATGGGTTTACCCATTTTTCTGTTACTAGAATTGTGAGGTTGATGAAGTTTACTCTTATTTTTATACTCCCTCTTGGTTTTAGGCTTATCTGACAGTAATTCCTCTCTATCCATTTTCAAAACCCTTTCCAGTCCTTGGTATATAACAGGTTCGTTATAACCTCGGTCCAATAAGCACTGATGAATGACCTTACATTCTAGTTCAAAGTAGGGATGGGCCCGGTGCTCGATTCGAACCCATGTTCGAATCGAGCATCGGGCGTTCGCTCGCTCGTCGAGCCCAGAACTATTTGGGCCGTTCGCATCACATTCGTGTGATGCGAGCGGCCCCGCAATGCATTGCGGCCGGCGCGGCCGGCGCAGTGCATTGCTGGCTGATGATTGGCCAAGCATGCACTGTGACCCCGCATGCTTGGCCAATCACAGCGCCCGAAACTCGGAGAGCAATAATTGGCTACAGGCAGGACGCCTGTAGCCAATTACAGCTCAGGGGCTTTAGTACACGCCCCACCATTTAAAAGGCCGCCACGCCATCGGCCCCGGTCACATGAGTTCCGGCTTTAGGAGAGATTAGTCTGCTGATTCTGTCTTTGCTTGATACTGAAAGATTTGCTCTTCTTTGCTAAACCATTGGCTATTTCTTTGCTAAACCATTGCTACCTAAGTCATTGATCGTTCATTGCTGCTGATTGCACAGTTAGTGTGTTATTAGCTGCTGCTGGGGATTAGTCTGGTGCGTGCTTACTGTTAGTACAGTATTGCAGTAGTACCAACCGCAGTGCTGTTAGCACAGCATTGCACCCCAACAGCACCCATAGGACTTCTAGTGTGTTAGTGGCAGCAAACAGAGCTCCTATATTTTCTTCTCAGCAGCACCCATAGGACTTCTAGTGTGTTAGTGGCAGCAAACAGAGCTCCTATATTTTCTTCTCAGCAGCACCCATAGGACTTCTAGTGTGTTAGTGGCAGCAAACAGAGCTCCTATATTTTCTTCTCAGCAGCACCCATAGGACTTCTAGTGTGTTAGTGGCATCACACAGAGCTCCTATATTTTCTTCTCAGCAGCACCCATAGGACTTCTAGTGTGTTAGTGGCATCACACAGAGCTCATATATTTTCTTCTCAGCAGCACCCATAGGACTTCTAGTGTGTTAGTGGCAGCAAACAGAGCTCCTATATTTTCTGCTCAGCAGCACCCATAGGACTTCTAGTGTGTTAGTGGCATCACACAGAGCTCCTATATTTTCTTCTCAGCAGCACCCATAGGACTTCTAGTGTGTTAGTGGCAGCAAACAGAGCTCCTATATTTTCTTCTCAGCAGCACCCATAGGACTTCTAGTGTGTTAGTGGCATCACACAGAGCTGCTATATTTTCTTCTCAGCAGCACCCATAGGACTTCTAGTGTGTTAGTGGCAGCAAACAGAGCTCCTATATTTTCTTCTCAGCAGCACCCATAGGACTTCTAGTGTGTTAGTGGCAGCAAACAGAGCTCCTATATTTTCTTCTCAGCAGCACCCATAGGACTTCTAGTGTGTTAGTGGCATCACACAGAGCTCCTATATTTTCTTCTCAGCAGCACCCATAGGACTTCTAGTGTGTTAGTGGCAGCAAACAGAGCTCCTATATTTTCTTCTCAGCAGCACCCATAGGACTTCTAGTGTGTTAGTGGCAGCAAACAGAGCTCCTATATTTTCTTCTCAGCAGCACCCATAGGACTTCTAGTGTGTTAGTGGCAGCAAACAGAGCTCCTATATTTTCTTCTCAGCAGCACCCATAGGACTTCTAGTGTGTTAGTGGCATCACACAGAGCTCCTATATTTTCTTCTCAGCAGCACCCATAGGACTTCTAGTGTGTTAGTGGCAGCAAACAGAGCTCCTATATTTTCTTCTCAGCAGCACCCATAGGACTTCTAGTGTGTTAGTGGCAGCAAACAGAGCTCCTATATTTTCTTCTCAGCAGCACCCATAGGACTTCTAGTGTGTTAGTGGCAGCAAACAGAGCTCCTATATTTTCTTCTCAGCAGCACCCATAGGACTTCTAGTGTGTTAGTGGCATCACACAGAGCTCCTATATTTTCTTCTCAGCAGCACCCATAGGACTTCTAGTGTGTTAGTGGCAGCAAACAGAGCTCCTATATTTTCTGCTCAGCAGCACCCATAGGACTTCTAGTGTGTTAGTGGCATCACACAGAGCTCCTATATTTTCTTCTCAGCAGCACCCATAGGACTTCTAGTGTGTTAGTGGCAGCAAACAGAGCTCCTATATTTTCTTCTCAGCAGCACCCATAGGACTTCTAGTGTGTTAGTGGCATCACACAGAGCTCCTATATTTTCTTCTCAGCAGCACCCATAGGACTTCTAGTGTGTTAGTGGCAGCAAACAGAGCTCCTATATTTTCTTCTCAGCAGCACCCATAGGACTTCTAGTGTGTTAGTGGCAGCAAACAGAGCTCCTATATTTTCTTCTCAGCAGCACCCATAGGACTTCTAGTGTGTTAGTGGCATCACACAGAGCTCCTATATTTTCTTCTCAGCAGCACCCATAGGACTTCTAGTGTGTTAGTGGCAGCAAACAGAGCTCCTATATTTTCTTCTCAGCAGCACCCATAGGACTTCTAGTGTGTTAGTGGCATCACACAGAGCTCCTATATTTTCTTCTCAGCAGCACCCATAGGACTTCTAGTGTGTTAGTGGCAGCAAACAGAGCTCCTATATTTTCTTCTCAGCAGCACCCATAGGACTTCTAGTGTGTTAGTGGCAGCAAACAGAGCTCCTATATTTTCTTCTCAGCAGCACCCATAGGACTTCTAGTGTGTTAGTGGCAGCAAACAGAGCTCCTATATTTTCTTCTCAGCAGCACCCATAGGACTTCTAGTGTGTTAGTGGCATCACACAGAGCTCCTATATTTTCTTCTCAGCAGCACCCATAGGACTTCTAGTGTGTTAGTGGCAGCAAACAGAGCTCCTATATTTTCTGCTCAGCAGCACCCATAGGACTTCTAGTGTGTTAGTGGCATCACACAGAGCTCCTATATTTTCTTCTCAGCAGCACCCATAGGACTTTTAGTGTGTTAGTGGCAGCAAACAGAGCTCCTATATTTTCTTCTCAGCAGCACCCATAGGACTTCTAGTGTGTTAGTGGCATCACACAGAGCTCCTATATTTTCTTCTCAGCAGCACCCATAGGACTTCTAGTGTGTTAGTGGCAGCAAACAGAGCTCCTATATTTTCTTCTCAGCAGCACCCATAGGACTTCTAGTGTGTTAGTGGCAGCAAACAGAGCTCCTATATTTTCTTCTCAGCAGCACCCATAGGACTTCTAGTGTGTTAGTGGCAGCAAACAGAGCTCCTATATTTTCTTCTCAGCAGCACCCATAGGACTTCTAGTGTGTTAGTGGCAGCAAACAGAGCTCCTATATTTTCTTCTCAGCAGCACCCATAGGACTTCTAGTGTGTTAGTGGCAGCAAACAGAGCTCCTATATTTTCTTCTCAGCAGCACCCATAGGACTTCTAGTGTGTTAGTGGCATCACACAGAGCTCCTATATTTTCTTCTCAGCAGCACCCATAGGACTTCTAGTGTGTTAGTGGCAGCAAACAGAGCTCCTATATTTTCTGCTCAGCAGCACCCATAGGACTTCTAGTGTGTTAGTGGCATCACACAGAGCTCCTATATTTTCTTCTCAGCAGCACCCATAGGACTTCTAGTGTGTTAGTGGCAGCAAACAGAGCTCCTATATTTTCTTCTCAGCAGCACCCATAGGACTTCTAGTGTGTTAGTGGCATCACACAGAGCTCCTATATTTTCTTCTCAGCAGCACCCATAGGACTTCTAGTGTGTTAGTGGCAGCAAACAGAGCTCCTATATTTTCTTCTCAGCAGCACCCATAGGACTTCTAGTGTGTTAGTGGCATCACACAGAGCTCCTATATTTTCTTCTCAGCAGCACCCATAGGACTTCTAGTGTGTTAGTGGCAGCAAACAGAGCTCCTATATTTTCTTCTCAGCAGCACCCATAGGACTTCTAGTGTGTTAGTGGCAGCAAACAGAGCTCCTATATTTTCTTCTCAGCAGCACCCATAGGACTTCTAGTGTGTTAGTGGCAGCAAACAGAGCTCCTATATTTTCTTCTCAGCAGCACCCATAGGACTTCTAGTGTGTTAGTGGCATCACACAGAGCTCCTATATTTTCTTCTCAGCAGCACCCATAGGACTTCTAGTGTGTTAGTGGCAGCAAACAGAGCTCCTATATTTTCTTCTCAGCAGCACCCATAGGACTTCTAGTGTGTTAGTGGCAGCAAACAGAGCTCCTATATTTTCTTCTCAGCAGCACCCATAGGACTTCTAGTGTGTTAGTGGCAGCAAACAGAGCTCCTATATTTTCTTCTCAGCAGCACCCATAGGACTTCTAGTGTGTTAGTGGCATCACACAGAGCTCCTATATTTTCTTCTCAGCAGCACCCATAGGACTTCTAGTGTGTTAGTGGCAGCAAACAGAGCTCCTATATTTTCTTCTCAGCAGCACCCATAGGACTTCTAGTGTGTTAGTGGCAGCAAACAGAGCTCCTATATTTTCTTCTCAGCAGCACCCATAGGACTTCTAGTGTGTTAGTGGCATCACACAGAGCTCCTATATTTTCTTCTCAGCAGCACCCATAGGACTTCTAGTGTGTTAGTGGCAGCAAACAGAGCTCCTATATTTTCTTCTCAGCAGCACCCATAGGACTTCTAGTGTGTTAGTGGCAGCAAACAGAGCTCCTATATTTTCTTCTCAGCAGCACCCATAGGACTTCTAGTGTGTTAGTGGCAGCAAACAGAGCTCCTATATTTTCTTCTCAGCAGCACCCATAGGACTTCTAGTGTGTTAGTGGCATCACACAGAGCTCCTATATTTTCTTCTCAGCAGCACCCATAGGACTTCTAGTGTGTTAGTGGCATCACACAGAGCTCCTATATTTTCTTCTCAGCAGCACCCATAGGACTTCTAGTGTGTTAGTGGCAGCAAACAGAGCTCCTATATTTTCTTGTCAGCAGCACACATAGTACCTATAGTGTGTTAGTGTCAGCACCCATAGGACCTACAGTGTGTTGTGAGCACACATAGGAGTTCTATTTTTTATACTATATACACTACCGACTACAATGGCTGGAAGACCGCCAAGGAGAGACAGAGCGTGCCGAGGCAAGAACACAGGGCAGGCAGGCTCTGTTTCTAGAGACAACAGTGCTGGCCGTGGACGTGGTCGTGCATCGTCATCAGCGCGTGGCCATGGGACACGCTTGTCTTTGTTTTCGGCAGCTGGACATGTGGAGCCGCATCATGCCGAAGGCTTGGTAGAATGGATGACCAAGCCCTCCTCATCCTCCTCATCCTCTCTCACCCAGGCTCAGGGTACTGGCAGAGCAGCTGCCAACGCGTACTCAATGGCATCATCAGCCACCCCTTCCCTAGACCCACCATGTCCTCCTGAGGAGTCCCCCGAACTGTTTGAGCACAGTGTTGGGTACATGCTCCAGGAGGATGCCCAACGATTCGAAGGCTCGGATGATGATACCCAGCTTGAGGAAGTCAGTAGTGTGCGCGCAGAGAAAGGGGATGCTGAAGGACAGCAATCTGGCAGTAGTGTTCCACCAGCTGCAGCTTACTGCCAGGTTTGCTCTAGTGGTGAAGAGGGAGGGGATGATGAGGTCACTGACTCCACGTGGGTGCCTGAAGGGAGAGAGGAGGAGGAGGAGGAGGATGCAGCGTCACATGTCCAACGAGGCAGGATGCCCCCTGGAGGCCAGCTAGAGGCCAGCACAGCAACTGTACCACACCGCAGAGCTCCGCCTGTGCAGGGCGCTGCCTCTGCACGTTATCACAAAAGTTCTTTGGTGTGGGCCTTTTTTGAGACGAGTGCATCAGATCGCACCACTGCTATTTGCAATATTTGTCTCAAGCGTATCTCGCGTGGCCAAAACATCAGCCGCTTGGGCACCACAAGCATGAGCAGACATATGTCGACCTGCCATGCAGCTCGTTGGCAAGCACACATAAAAGACCCACACCAAAGAACAAAGCGGACCTCTCCTTGCTCCTCATCAGCTGGGATCTCCATCCCCACTATATCTTCAGTCCTCTCTGAAAGCTGCTCTGAGAGGACTGAAGGTGTAGAATTAGGTGTGTCACAACCAAGTACTTGCAGTACACCGACGTCCGATTGTAGCAGGCAAATTTCCCTGCCCCAGCTGCTGGACCGTCGAAAGAAGTATACTCCCAGCCATCCACATGCCCAGCGGTTGAATGCTAGCTTGGCTAAATTGCTAGCACTTCAACTGCTGCCTTTTCAGTTGATAGACTCGGCCCCCTTCCGTGAGTTTGTTCAATGTGCGGTTCCTCAGTGGCAGGTTCCCAAACGCCACTTTTTCTCACGGAAGGCAATTCCGTCTCTCTACTGGCATGTGGAAGGCAATGTCCATGCCTCGCTGGACAGGGCGGTCAGCGGTAAGGTGCATATTACCGCTGACTCATGGTCCAGCAGGCATGGACAGGGACGTTATCTTTCTTTCACGGCCCATTGGGTCACTCTATTGGTAGCTGGGAGGGATGCAGGACAAGGTGCAGTAGTGTTGGAGGTTGTTCCGCCACCACGCCTCCAAAATGCTACTACTGGTTGTGACACACCTCTCTCCTCCACCCCCTCCTCTTCTTCTTCCTCCATGTCCTCTTCGAGTGCTCTGTCCTCGGAACCAGCGGTGCTCCGTAGGCGTACAAGGGGCTACGCGAGTACGCAGGCAAAAAGATGCCATGCCGTGCTTGCGCTGGTGTGTTTGGGGGACAGGAGCCACACTGGGCCAGAGGTTCTGGCAGCTCTGCAGGGGCAGGCCGAGAGGTGGTTGACGCCACGCCAGCTTAAGCCAGGAATGGTCGTTTCTGATAATGGCACCAACCTCCTCTCCGCCCTGCGACAGGGGCAGCTCACCCATGTGCCCTGTATGGCTCACGTCCTCAACCTGGTGGTGCAGCGGTTCTTGGGCAGGTTCCCAGGCTTACAGGATGTCCTGAGGCAGGCCAGGAAAGTCTGTGTGCATTTCCGCCGATCTTATAATGCCAGTGCTCGGCTGACTGAGCTGCAAAAGGAGCTGAACCTGCCCAAGAACCGCCTAATATGTGACATGCCCACCAGGTGGAACTCAACGTTGGCCATGCTGCAGCGACTGCACACGCAGCAGAGGGCCATCAATGAGTACCTTTGCGACTACGGCACCAGGACAGGGTCAGGGGAGCTTGGCTTTTTTTCCCCACGCCAGTGGAGCATGATCAGGGATGCATGCACTGTCCTCTCACCATTTGAGGAGGCCACGAGGATGGTGAGCAGTGACAGTGCATGCATCAGTGACACTGTACCTCTTGTCCACCTGTTGGAGCATACGCTGCGTGGGATAATGGACAGGGCACTTGAGGCAGAACAGAGGCAGGAAGAGGAGGACTTCCTTGTCTCTCAAGGCCCCCTTTATCCAGACAATGTTCCTTCTGTCCCACCCATCACACAGGAAGAGGAGGAGGAGGAGGAGGAGGAGGAGGATTGTGTGAGCATGGAGGTGGAGCCTGGCACTCAGCATCAGCAGCAGCAGTCTTTTAGGGATGATGTACAGTCCCAACAAACCAGTGGACTTGTACGTGGCTGGGAGGAGGTGGCTGGCGATCATGTCATCCTCAGTGACCCAGAAGACTCCGGACCGAATGCCTCAGCTAACCTACGCTGCATGGCCTCCCTGATCCTGCAAAGCCTGCGGAAGGATCCTCGTGTTCTTCGGATCAAGGAGAGTGACCATTACTGGCTGGCCACTCTCCTTGATCCACGGTACAAGGGTAAGGTTGCGGACCTTATCTTGCCGTCGCAGAGGGAGCAGAGGATGAGACATCTCAGGGAGGCCTTGCAGAAAGGTCTGTGCAACGCGTTCCCAGAAACTGGGAGGTTACAAACTCCTGGTCCTGGACGACGAGTTGCTGAGGCTTCGGTCAGTAGCAGAAGGAGCGGTGGGGAAGGTGGACGTCTGACCGATGCGTTCAGACAATTTTTTAGTCCGCAGCCCCAAGGTATGATCGGTTCCAGCAACCATCGCCAGCGTCTGATATACATGGTGCAGGAATACCTAGGGGCAAGGTCAGACTTGGACACCTTTCCCACCGAAAATCCTCTGGCTTACTGGGTCCTGAGGATGGATCACTGGCCAGAGCTTGCACAGTATGCAATTGAGCTACTGGCCTGTCCTGCATCCAGCGTTCTTTCCGAACGCACATTCAGTGCTGCTGGAGGATTTGTCACCGATCATAGGGTGCGCCTGTCCACCGACTCGGTTGATCGACTGACCTTCATAAAAATGAATCAGTCTTGGATCACCACCAGCTACCAGACACCTGAAGCGGATATAACGGAATAATTTATAATGTCACATCCCTTCAAGACTGCCTATGCTGATGCTGAGTGACTGTCCTGTTATGTTCACTGACTATCCTCTTCCTCCTCCTCAATGATCCATGCCACCACACCAGTGCCTAAGGCACAATTTTTCAGCCCCTGTATAACAGGGGCGTGTAATTACAATTTTTTAAAAAGATGCTTCGCAACAGGTGTGACTGCTGTGCTCAGAGTACAGTATCTGTGAGGGGTTGCAGTGTTGTGGCACCAGCACCAGTGCCTAAGGCACAATTTTTCAGCCCCTGTTGGGGCGTGTAATTACAATTTTTAGGCAATGCTTTGCAACAGGTCTCATTGCTGTGCTCAGAGTACAGTATCTGTGAGGGGTTGCAGTGTTGTGGCACCAGCACCAGTGCCTAAGGCACAATTTTTCAGCCCCTGTATAACAGGGGCGTGTAATTACAATTTTTTAAAAAGATGCTTCGCAACAGGTGTGACTGCTGTGCTCCAAGTACAGTATCTGTGAGGGGTTGCAGTGTTGTGGCACCAGCACCAATGCCTAAGGCACAATTTTTCAGCCCCTGTTTAACAGGGGCGTGTAATTACAAATCTTGATCTAATAGTTCACAGCAGGGCCCATTCCTGCGCCCACCAAGAGTAACTATGAGGGCCTACAGTCTTGTGGCAACACCGTCCACCACCACCACCACCACCAAAGGCCCAATTTTTCTGCCCTGTTCAACAGGTGCATGCAATTACAAATCTTGATCTAATAACTCACAGCAGGGCCCATTCCTGCACCCACCAAGAGTAAATGTGAGGGCTTACAGTCTTGTGGCAACACCGTCCACCACCACCACCACCACCACCAAAGGCCCAATTTTTCTGCCCGGTTCAACAGGTGCATGCAAGTACAAATCTTGATCTATTAACTCACAGCAGGGCCCATTCCTGTGCCCACCAGTCTTGTGGCTACACCAACATCTAATAGGGCAAATTTCTGCAGAGTATATACGGCAGGCCCCTACTTTCAAACATCCAACTTACAAACGACTCCTACTTGCAAACGGCAAGAGAAAACAGGAAGTGAGAGGAAATCTACCCCTAGGAAGGAAAATTCTATCCTGTTAGATTTAATTTGGGAAAAAGGTATCTCCTCTCTACTGATGCTTTATCACCAATCCTTGTTTCAATTAAAACCCCACTTTTCCAAAAACATTTGTCATTGGGACGGAAAGTGAGGTGACATGTTCTGAACAGATGTGCAAAGACAGCAAATGTTACAGGGGTGATAACCCCTCCCTATGTTCTCCAAAAAGCTTAAAAATTGATTTTTTTGGGATGTAGCTACACTTCATAATGTACCTGTTCAGATTCTACTTAAGAACAAACCTACAGTCCATGTCTTGTTTGCACCACCTATATACTGCTGTTCAGAGTATATAGGGTTGTAGGTATAGGGTTTTATTTTGGGTGCGGGGTCCCCCTTAGTATCCATACAAGACCCAAAGGGGCTGGGGTGGGGGGGGGGGGGTGATGGGGTAGCCATGCCATTTTTCTCAAGGATTTTCAGCCATATGGCGGCCAGGACAAGACATGACATTGAAGCCGCAAGTGGTTTTAAATGGCTTCTTTTTTTCCTTTACAAATGTCATTTTGTGCAAGGACAGTTCTAAACACGGGAAACACATGCCACTTCACAGGCATACTTTAGACACCCCCCAGGTACCGTATTTAAAGGAAAATTTCACTTTTTTTTTTTTCACTTTATGCATCATTAAAATGACTGCTCCCGAAAAAACTTTAGTTTTTAAAATTTCTTTTTGCATTGATATATGTCCCCTGGGGCAGGACCCGGGTCCCCAAACCTGTTTTATAACATTAACATGCATATTGGCCGTTGTAATTAGCAATTTTGATTTCGAACGTTCGCGTCCATTATAACGAATAGGGTTCGAAAATTCGCGCGAACTTTCGGTCCGTTCGAAGGTTCTGGTGCGAACCGAACCCGGGGGTGTTCGGCTCATCCCTAGTTCAAAGGTTGGGCTTGTTGAGCAATTGCATTTGGCTCGACTAAACTCCCCATAAGGGATGGCATTGATGGTGTGGGATGGATGACAACTGGCTGCAAAAAGTGTAGTGTTACCAGAGCATGGTTTCCTATAGGTGCATGTTGAAACATCACCCGTAGTTGGATCGCCCTTTAGGGTGATGTCTAAAAAATTGATACTGGAAACATCATGCTCAATTCAAAAATGTAGGATTTAACTGATTAACATTCAGGAATTTCCAAAATTCATGCAATCCCATAATGTCACCATCCCACACCATCACGAGGTCATCGATATAGCGACCATACCAAACAACATCTAAAAAAGCCTTCACAGTTCTGGAACAACATCCTATGGACAGATGAGACGAAGATCAACTTGTACCAGAGTGATGGGAAGAGAAGAGTATGGAGAAGGAAAGGAACTGCTCATGATCCAAAGCACACCACCTCATCAGTGAAGCATGGTGGTGGTAGTGTCATGGCGTGGGCATGTATGGCTGCCAATGGAACTGGTTCTCTTGTTTTTTAATGATGATGTGACTGCTGACAAAAGCAGCAGGATGAATTCTGAAGTGTTTCGGGCAATATTATCTGCTCATATTCAGCCAAATGCTTCAGAACTCATTGGACCACGCTTCACAGTGCAGATGGACAATGACCCGAAGCATACTGCGTAAGCAACCAAAGAGTTTTTTAAGGGAAAGAAGTGGAATGCTATGCAATGACCAAGTCAATCACTTGACCTGAATCAGATTGAGCATGCATTTCACTTGCTGAAGACAAAACTGAAGGGAAAATGCCCCAAGAACAAGCAGGAACTGAAGACATTTGCAGTAGAGGCCTGGCAGAGCATCACCAGGGATGAAACCCAGTGTCTGGTGATGTCTATGCATTCCAGACTTCAGGCTGTAATTGACTGCAAAGGATTTGCAACCAAGTATTAAAAAGTGAAATTTTGATTTCTGATTGTTAATCTGTCCCATTACTTTTGGTCCCTTAAAAAGTGGGAGGCACATATACAAACTGTTGTAATTCCTACACTGTTCACCTGATTTGGATGTAAATACCCTCAAATTAAAGCTGGAAGTCTGCAGTTAAAGCACATCTTGTTCGTTCCATTTCAAATCCATTGTGGTGGTGTATAGAGCCAAAAAGATTAGAATTGTGTCGATGTCCCAATATTGATGGACCTGACTGTATATATGTGCACCTCACTTAGAAGTATAAGTACCGGGATAGTATGGTACTCTTATATTTTCTCATCAGGAGACTTTTTTTTTGCATTTTTCATTGGGATACAATATATTCTGGATTTCCCATGTACTTAGATGTGGTTTCAGTTTTTTTTTCCTTTTCTTTTTTTCACACACTATAGACCACCCACTCCCTGTGTCTGGCCCGTCCTTATGGTAGCTGGCGCTGTTCCAATGCTCTCCAATTGAAGTATACACACAGTGCCCACACGCCCAGGTCTTGAAGGGGGGAACCCTGACTTTTCAGGATGTGGAGGTCCTGGACCCTGGGTTTAGGTGGTGAACCCCACTTACACCTTCCCACGAAAGAGAATCCCCTAAAAGGGGTAAAATAACAGATTTGATTAGGTCGTTCTATGGGGTATTTATAATAAATATTGGTTCTGTGTAGAAATCTGGTTAGCTCCGCTATTATTATTCTTCTTTTTTTTTTTTTGGGTTACAATGTGGTTGCTACCCAGAGTCCACATTCAATATATAGGTTGCTAAAGGGCTTAATGTACCTGAGAAACATAGGAAGCTACTCCAAGATTTGAAACGATCACATTCTGATGTGGCATATATCCAGGAAACCCACTTTAAAGAGGGTAAGGCACCAATCTTAAAGAGCAACGTTTACCCCTTTGTATGTCACGCCTTTAATAGGGCATCCAAATCTAGAGGGGTATCCATTTTGGTATCTAGGCGAGTCCCTTGGAGTCCAATAGACATAAGAGCAGATACAGAGGGCAGATTTTTGGTTTCTTAAAGGCACGATCGGTAGCGTTAAAGTGACCTTGGCCACGGTGTATGCTCCTAACAGTAACTAAGACCAATTCATCTGCTCCACTATTAACACACTTATGAAATTTGCAGAGGGTAAACTCTTCCTGGGTGGAGATTTCAATCTTCACCTAGATCCTAAGGTAGACACATCCGCGGGAAGCTCCTCGATCGCCACAGGCCTTCGCAAACGAGTGCTACAGACTCTTTATAATCATCAACTTATGGATGCATGGAGACTATACAACTCTGACGAAAGGGATTACACTTTTTACTCATCTCCACATAAGGTGTATTCCTGTATTGATTTGTTTATTATCCCCCACCGCATGCTAACAGCGGTTAAAGCAGTCACATGGTCTGACCATGCCCCGGTTACACTGACCATGAACAAACATTCTTTTTCAAATACCAGACAGTGGCGACTTAATGAGAGCCTGCTTGAGGACAAGGCAGTAGTAGAGGATGTTATCAAAGAACTGCAGTACTATTTTCAATATAATACCCCACCAGAGGTTGACGCAGGGATAATTTTGGAAGCGCACAAAACGGTAATAAGGGGGGTCCTTATCAAGCACGGTTTTAAAATTAAAAAGGCCAGGGAAGCTAAACTGACTAAATTATTGACGGACATACATGTCCTAGAGACCCAACATAAACAGAACCCGGGGACACTGGGGGAGACTGAACTCTTTAATTTGCGTAGACAAGTGACATCCCTTTTTTTTTTTTTTTTTTTTGTAGATATCAGTAGTTTATTGTTGAAGGTTTTAGTTTCAACACATTCAAAATATGAAAATAAAAAGTAAAAATATGCTCAAAAAAAAAAAAATAGGTTCTACTGGCATAATGTTAAACACATTACAGCAATTAAGGTGGCAAATCATTCACCACTGTCTTCTACAGCTAGGTAATAGTACACAAGTGACATCCCTACTTCACTACAGAGCCAAGGCAGCACTGCAGTCATGTCAGAAATATTATTATGAATCGGGGGAAAAATGTGGCTGCCTACTAGCCAGAGCACTGCAGGAACAGTGTGTCCAATCCTATATACCCCATCTAGTGGATCCACAGGGTAGAAAGGTACATCTCCCCACCCAGATCGTAGCGACTTTTTCCACAGGTTTGATCAATCCTTGTACAACTTACCCACTAGACCGCAGCCACAATATAATATTGAGGAATATATCTCTTCCTCAGGTATCCCCCAGCTGTTGGAACAGATCCGAGAGGATCTGCAAGCTGCTATCACCCTTGAGGAATTGCAGGAGGCCATTAGGTCACCCCAACCCAGCAAGTCCCCGGGCCCGGATGGCTTTACACATAAATATTACCAGCTATTTCTTCCTCAGCTGGGTAAGCACATGGTACAAACATTTAACGCCTTAGGACATGAGATGGTATTCCCCCCGGAAGCTCTGAAAGCACATATCACTGGTATACCAAAGGAGGACAAGGACCCGTCAGCATGTGGCAGTTATCGCCCTATTTAGTTACTAAGTGTGGATCTTAAGTTATTCACAAAAATTCTTGCTACACGTATTCAACCACATCTGACAGTATTAATTCATCTTGACCAGGTTGGCTTTATACCAACTCGCGAGGCTCGAGACAATACCATTAAAGTCCTGAATCTTATCCATCTGGCCGACCTCTCCAGCACCCCCACTGTGTTTTTGGGTACAGATACCGAAAAGGCGTTTCTACCGGGTTAACTGGTCCTTTATGTTTTCGGTCCTCGAGACCTGTGGCACAAATTAAAGCGAATGGACTCTTGTCAGAACCCTTTTCCATTTCCAATGGAACTCGTCAAGGGTGTCCCTTATCCCTCTCCTTTTTGCCCTTTCATTAGAGCCATTCCTCTGCAGGGTTAGGCAAAACCCGGATATTACGGGGATACGAACCAGGGATTTAAACCACAAGGTATCTGCGAATGCGGATGACCTTTTATTTTCACTTACCAAACCAGTTATATCCCTACTGAATGTCTTAAGACAATTAGATCAATATGGTGCCCTCTCTAATTTAAAAATAAACATGTCTAAATCAGAGGCAATGGGTGTATCCATGTCTTTGACCCAAATTAATGCCTTAAAAGCAAATTTTAATTTTAGATGGAGTTCTACGGCCCTTAAATATCTGGGCACGTTCATTCCACCCAAACTGAATCAAATTTACGGGTTGAACTTTCCACCTCTATTAAGTAGAGTAAGGATTTTACTCTCTAAATGGCATTAGGGCCTCTTTTCTTTGTTTGGTAGATGTAATATAATTAAAATGTAAATTTTGCCCAAATGTTCTCATCTTTTTCAAACATTACCCATCCACATACCTCTTCAATTCTTCAAACAGAATAATGCGTTGATAACTAATTTCATCTGGGCCCACAAAAGGCCTAGATTAAAACGTTGACTTATGACAATGCCTAAGCACCACGGTGGGGTAGAGGTACCGGATATGCAGAAATATTATCAGGCGGCCCATATGGGGAGATTAATAGATTGGTGTAGGCATGCAAGCCTCAAACTCTGGGCAAAGATTGAGCAATCACAATGTACGATCCCATTGCGTCAAGCGGTTTGGTGCTTTCGAGATCTTAATCCTGCTCTTAAAAAGCACCCAAACTTAAGGCCTACTTTGTGTATTTGCTCCCGAATATGCTCTACTACCTCACTATCACCTGCTCACTCCCCCCTATACCCTATTGTGGAGAATCCCCGCTTCCCTCCGGGACTGCTAGAAGGACCTTTCAGAACACTTTTAGATACGCAGTGCTACCAGGCTTCGCATTTTGCACAATCTATGACCTGGCCCTCATTATCCGTGCTGACCTCGCCAAATGATCGCTTCTGCCCTGACTTCTGGAGTGGAGTACAGTTGCAACACTTTTTTAACACCCTCCCACCCCCGGATAGATTCCAACGAGCAATGACTCCCTTAGAACAATTATGTGAGGAGACGGGCCCCTGCTCCCACACACGTTCACAAATGTACGCGTTATTGGTTGCCCCCCTTGATGAGTATATCCCCCCCTTTATAAGGAAGTGGGAAAGGACACTAGATAGGACTTTTTCCCAGGCACAACATAGACAGATCATATACTCTGCTTTAAAGTCATCAATACTGTATGTACTCGTGCCCAAGAAACTAACATTAAACTTTTGACAAGATGATATCGTACACCCTCACTACTTCATAAATACTCCCCCTCGATCCCTGAAGAATGTTGGAGGTGTCAGGAAGAAAGGGGGGCCTTACGCCATATTTTCTGGTCTTGCTCGAAGCTGGAGAACTTCTGGAAGGAGGTACATCGGATATCTCAGAAATTTACAGAGTATATCCTCCCGGAAGATCCGGCTCTATCTCTGCTGCATGTTTCGAACATACCCGAAAAAACATATAACCAATCAATTTTGCGCCATCTTTTTAATGCTGCCAGATCGTGCATTGCCCGGAAGTGGAGAGACACGAGGCCTCCTACAATCTCGTTATGGCTTCCAAGAATCGAAGAAGTAAACAGAATGGAGGATTTGCTATTATCAGGCCAAAATCTATATGAGATCTATTCCGAAACTTGGACCCAATGGAATATTTTAAAATTTTCCGAGGAAGGAAAGGCCCTTTTTGCATCCTGAGGTTGTTAGACAGGCTAAACTGGCTTTGGTTCTCACCTTCACCCTCCCCCCTTTTTTTTTTCTGCACTTTTTTCCTTTTTCCTTATTCTTTTTTTTTTTTCTTCAACTTTCACATTTCTATCTTTTGTGAGGGGGTTAGCTCGGCAGCGGGTGTGTGTGACCCCCGGGATGGGCTCCCCAGACAAAAACAGGCCCAGCAAACGGAGGTTGTGGTTTTCAAAATCAAAAAGGTGCGGTTTATTTTCTATTTACAGTGACAAAACACAGCAAAGCAAAAGAAACATAAATAAAATAAATCCTGGTCAACTTGACCTCTGACTAAACATACAGGTTTCCTAACTAACAACTGGGATCAGCCTAGTGCTGTCCTAGTCCCTAAGTCCCTGGTTTTAAATGTCCAAGCAAATAGCCACACAGGCTTTGTCTCACCGCACAGGGGTTCACTCTCCCTAGACAGTCCACACAGGTCTGGTTCCAGGCATGAGCTAACACCTAATGAATCTGGGAGTTCTTATAGAGGCCTAAATGAGCTGACAAGCTTCAGCTGGCCTCATCAACTCCCTGTCTGTACGACGCCCCACACTCTCCCTAGAGGTATGAGTCATCCATGAGCCCACTAGCCTTATACAACTCTCCACCTAGTTGTATAAGTCGGCGTAAAGCCTGAATCTGGGCGAAATATATCTACCCCCCTGGATGCAACCAGGTGACTTTACCTTCCTGCTGTCACATACCCCCCCCTCTTGTTTTAACCTCGGGGTTGGAACACCAGCAATCAGGCATTCATGTACTCGAGACAAAGCATCCACATTCCCCATTTGAACGCCAGGGCGATGCTTTACTGTGAAGTTGAATTCCTGGAGGGCCAGGAACCACCTATTCACTCTTCTATTTGTTTCCTTGTTTTGAGCCATCCACTTTAACGGAGCGTGATCCGTAACCATGTCAAAGTGCCTACCTAGCAGGTAGTACCGAAGGGAATCTAGAGCCCACTTCACCGCTAAACACTCCTTTTCAACGGTGGCGTAATTTACCTCATGGGACTTCAACTTCCTGCTGAGGTAAATGACTGGGTGCTCTTCCCCGTTCCAGACCTGGGACAATACTGCTCCTAACCCCACATCTGACGCATCACTTTGTACGACAAAGTCTTTAGAGAAGTCGGGTGAGTACAACACTGGCTGGCTACATAAGGCTTGTTTCAAGAATTGGAATGCTGCCTCAGCCTCGGGGGTCCATTTAATCATGACCGACCCTTTCCCCTTCGTCAGGTTGGTTAGGGGCACAGCCTTAGAAGCAAAGTGGGGAATGAATCGCCGATAATACCCAGCGATTCCCAGAAAGGCTCGTACCTGCTTCTTGCTGTTGGGACGTGGCCAACTCTGGATGGCCTCGACTTTGTTGAGTTGGGGTTTTATTACTCCCCTCCCAATGGTGTACCCAAGATATTTGGCCTCCTCCTGCCCAATGGTACACTTCTTGGGGTTAGCCGTAAACCCCGCTTCCCGAACAGAGTCCAGGACTGCTTGCACTTTTGGCAGATGTGAGGCCCAATCTGTGCTATGGACAATTACGTCATCCGGGTAAGCCGCAGCATACTTCCGATGGGGCCTCAGCATCTGGTCCATTTTCCGCTGGAATGTGGCCGGCGCATTCTGTAACCCGAACGGCATTCTTTTATATTGGAACGCCCCGTCTGGGGTTACAAATGCGGTTTTCTCTTTGGCCGACTTGGCCAGGGGGATTTGCCAATACCCTTTTGTGAGGTCAAGAGTCGTCATGTATCGGGCTGTTCCCAGCCGGTCGATCAACTCATCTATACGTGGCATGGGGTAGGTGTCAAATTTTGTAACTTTGTTCAACTGACGAAAATCGTTACAAAATCGCCAGCTCCCATCCGGTTTAGGCACCAACACAATGGGACTAGACCAATCACTTTGGGACTCCTCTATCACCCCTAAGTTCAGCATTTTCTGTACTTCCTCCCGTATTGCCTCCCGTCGGGCCTCTGGGATCCGATAGGGTTTTAACTTCACCCTTTCACCGGGCGGGGTAATGATGTCATGCTCTACCCCAGATGTTTGTCCCGGCAGCTCAGAGAATACCTCCTTGTTGCGAAGCACAAACTCCTTAACCTCCTGTTGTTGGGGTTGTGACAAGGTGGCTGCTATTCCAACCTCAGGAATCACGCAACCAGTTTGAGCTGGTGACCAAGTGTCTGCGACTAGGGACTCTCTATCCCTCCAGGCTTTCAACAGATTAACGTGATAGATCTGTTCGGGCTTTCGCCTTCCTGGTTGTCTGACCTTGTAATTCACTTCGCTCACTTTTTCCATTATCTCATAGGGGCCTTGCCATTTGGCAAGGAATTTACTTTCAACCGTAGGGACAAGTACCAGTATCCTATCCCCCGGGGAAAAGGTACGGGTCTTGGCTCCACGGTTGTACACTCTCTGCTGTGCTAACTGCGCTTGGGCCAAATGTTCCTTCACGATGGGCATTACCTGTGCAATTCGGTCTTGCATCAGGGCGACATGCTCAATCACACTCCTGTGGGGAGAACTCTCACTTTCCCAAGTTTCCTTGGCAATATCCAACAGCCCTCTTGGGTGTCTCCCATACAGTAACTCAAAGGGGGAGAATCCCGTAGAGGATTGGGGCACCTCCCTAATAGCAAACATCAGATAAGGAAGTAGACAGTCCCAATCCTTTCCATCTCTATCCACCACTTTCTTCAACATTTGTTTTAGGGTTTTGTTGAATCTTTCAACCAGCCCATCGGTTTGGGGGTGATACACAGATGTACGTAATTGCGTCACTTTGAACAATTTACACAGCTCCTTCATAACCCGGGACATAAAGGGTGTACCTTGGTCCGTAAGCAGTTCTTTACAAATACCCACCCGGCTAAACACAAGAGATAGCTCTTTGGCTATGGTTTTGGCCGAGGTATTTCGGAGAGGGATCGCTTCTGGATAACGGGTGGCATAGTCCATTATAACTAATATGTACTGGTGCCCCCTAGCGGACTTGATTATAGGCCCTACCAAATCCATGGCGATCCTCTCAAACGGGACCTCAATGATGGGTAGAGGGACCAGCGGGCTACGGAAATGTGGCATCGGGGCCGACCTCTGACACACAGGGCAGGAGGAACAATAATTTTTTATGTCCTTCATCACCCCCGGCCAATAGAATCTCTGTAATACCCTCTCTCGGGTTTTCTCTGTCCCCAGATGACCTCCAAGAATGTGCCCATGGGCCAACTCCAACACCAACTTCCTGTAAGGTTTGGGCACCACAAGCTGCTCAACGGTTTCTTCTGCCCTTTTTGCCACCCGATACAGTAGGTCCTTCTCTACGCTGAAGTATGGGTAAGTGCAGGTATTATCTGGGTTCACTAACTCGCCATCTATTTTCACTACGTTTTCCCGTGCCTTTATTAGGGCGGGGTCTTTCAACTGTTCTGTGGCAAAGTTTTCCCTGTGAACCTCAAGATCAGAAAACTCCACAGACGGTAGGTTTTCGTCTGAGGAGGTGGGCTCCTCTCCAGTTTCTTGAGTCTCCCCTGCCAATACTGATAAGGGAAATTCCGGAGAGTCCTCACCACTCTCAGGGGAGTTCTGGCTATCACATTCCTGGTACATAGGGGCACCAGTGGGGGGCTCAGGATCATCCCACAGTTCCCAGAACTTCGGAAAATCCCTTCCCACAATGGCGTCATGCGGTAACTGAGATACTAAGCCCACTGGATGAGAGAGGGTACCTTTGGGGGTCTCGAAACACACTGTAGTCACTGGATACTCTCGGGTGTCCCCATGCACACAAATAACAGCTACCTTGCTATTCCCAAAGACCTCTGTTTTAACTAACTCAGCCTTTATCAGGGTCACAAGGCTACCTGAATCCAGCAATACCACAACATTTCTACCATTAACACACATTTTGCATAAATGTTTCTCAGTTCCTCGAATGGCAGTGCATGCGACTGTCGCACACAGCGACTGACGTCTGCCCGTCAGAAAGTCACACTGCATGGGTTCCTCCACAACCGGGCAATTGGCTGCAATATGTCCCGCTTGCCGGCAGCGGTAGCAAACGATCCTTCTTGCCGCCTCTTGAGCCGCTGATTTCCCAGGCTGTTCTCGCCAAACTTGGGGTAGAGCTCCCACCCTCTCACTCTCTCCACCCTCACCCCTTGGAATCCTCTTATCCGCCCCTGGGGATGGTCTGGTCTTAGGGTGGAAAGTCCGAGTGTCTCTGGAAGAGGCCGTCAGGTTCTCTGTAGCCAAGTATTTCTCCACACGATCCACAAGACCATCGGCCGTCTCTGGGTCTCCATGGCTTACCCACTTTTGGATGGCAGTAGGAAGAGCTCTCAAAAACCGATCCATTACAACACGTTCCACAATCTTTGGTGCGGACAAAGTCTCTGGCTGTAGCCACTTTCTGCTCAGGTGAATGAGATCATACATTTGAGACCTGGGGGGTTTTCCAAGCTGGAAAGTCCAGTTATGCACACGCTGAGCCCGGACAGCCTGGGTGACACCCAGCCTTGCCAAAATTTCAGCTTTTAGCATCACATAGTCTTTTGCTTGGTTAGGCTCTAGGTCATAGTAAGCTTTCTGCGATTCACCAGTTAACAGAGGAGCCACCAGTCCAGCCCACTGCTCCTCAGGCCACTTTTCTCTTTCAGCGGTCCTTTCAAATGTGGTCAAAAATACCTCTGGATCATCCTCTCCAGTCATTTTTGTCAATAAACGACTCACCCCAAAGGACGCGGTATTAGTGGGACGGCTTTCCTCACTGGTCTGCGGACGTTGCTGCATTACTGCTTCCATTTGTTGTAGTCTCTGCTCTTGCTTCTGTAACAGGTCTATGAAGCGGGCCTCAGATTGCTGCTGGGCTTGTTGCTGAGCTTCCAGACTCTGTTGGTGAGCTTGCTGCTGGGCTGCAAGGCTCTGTTGATGAGCTTGCTGCTGGGCTGCAAGGCTCCTTTGCAAACCTGCATTTGTCTGCTGTTGATTGGCATTTGCTAGAGCCAGCTGTTTCAGTATCTCCTCCATGCTGGCTTAAAAAAAAACTGCCACTGGTTCTCCACCAACTGTGAGGGGGTTAGCTCGGCAGCGGGTGTGTGTGACCCCCGGGATGGGCTCCCCAGACAAAAACAGGCCCAGCAAACGGAGGTTGTGGTTTTCAAAATCAAAAAGGTGCGGTTTATTTTCTATTTACAGTGACAAAACACAGCAAAGCAAAAGAAACATAAATAAAATAAATCCTGGTCAACTTGACCTCTGACTAAACATACAGGTTTCCTAACTAACAACTGGGATCAGCCTAGTGCTGTCCTAGTCCCTAAGTCCCTGGTTTTAAATGTCCAAGCAAATAGCCACACAGGCTTTGTCTCACCGCACAGGGGTTCACTCTCCCTAGACAGTCCACACAGGTCTGGTTCCAGGCATGAGCTAACACCTAATGAATCTGGGAGTTCTTATAGAGGCCTAAATGAGCTGACAAGCTTCAGCTGGCCTCATCAACTCCCTGTCTGTACGACGCCCCACACTCTCCCTAGAGGTATGAGTCATCCATGAGCCCACTAGCCTTATACAACTCTCCACCTAGTTGTATAAGTCGGCGTAAAGCCTGAATCTGGGCGAAATATATCTACCCCCCTGGATGCAACCAGGTGACTTTACCTTCCTGCTGTCACACTTTCTACTTTAATGGTGTTAAAAAAAACGATGTTACCCGGGCACTCAGGACGGCAATAATAAATTGAGCCTAGAATGTGGACTCCTCCACTAATAGTGTAAGTTTTGAAGAATATATGATTATTGGGCGCTCTGATATGGCCGCCCATGCATTTTACACCAATCATGACTGATGTTGTACATTTGAATTTGTATAAGTTTGTTTGGTGTTCACTTTATTGATGTATTTGATCAAATGGATTGGCTGTTTTCTGTATGCCGGATAATTTAAATAAAGAATTTGAAAAAAAAAAAAAAAACGAATTCAGAACTAAACGAATTGCACATGTCTAGTGGTCAGTTGAGTAGTCTAAAACAAAAAAAATTAAGTTTCAACTGATAGTTTGGTGAAAAAAATAATTCTGTAGTACACGTGGATTATGGGGGATCCGAACTGTATATGACCAACTGATCCTTAACTGGACAACGATGTGAAGGAGAACTGTAACCAAAGAAATAACGATTAAATTGTGAATGTATGTGCGATTAAGCTGCTTGATCGTGGAGGGATTGGCGCCATCTTCTTTGATCTTTTTGGTCCCGACGAGGTGAAGGGGTGGACCAAATAGGCGATGGTCTGGGTGTTCGGTTCCTGTTAAAGCAGGCCCAATTTAATTAGAAGTTCTTTTCCTTCAGTGATGTTGTAAACAGTGTATGTTGTGCCATTATGCGGCACCGTAAGTTTAAAAGAAAACCCCAACGGTATCTGATTCTTGCAGATTGCAGGATTGAAGTGACTTCACTTATTCTGCGTCTCCTGTCTAGTGTGGCAGGGGAGATGCCTGGGTATTTTTGAATCCTGCTGCCTTCCAAATCTATGTTAGAAGTGCTTCTGGATGCACGCATGACATCCTCTTTAATGAGAAAGTCTTTCATGCACAGGATCACATCGCAGGGAGGTTTATCTGGTGGTTGTTTTGGGTGGAGAGCCCTATGGAGCCTGTCACATGTAAAGGCCGAAAGGGGTTTGTCAGGCAGGAAGTTGTGGGATAGTTTGAAGATAGCCAGCATAAGATCAGTCACTGATTCAGGAATACCACGTAGCCGTATATTATTATGGCAATTTCTGTTATTTAGGTCTTCAACCTGAGCCTGTAGATAAGAGAAGTTGTCTGTCATCATTTCATAATCCTTCCTGAGGTCATTATGTGCCAAAGATAGTTCATCGTGTTTTGTTTCTAATATGTCGGTACGGCCGCCCAGGGCTGCAATTTCCTGGCAAAGGGCATTAGTAGATTTGTGTAGCTCATTTCGTATTTTATCTACCAGTTTATCATAAATTTCTGACAAACTTGCATCCAGGTCTGCTTTAGATAGAGGAGGAGGAGAATACTCACTGTCCCTCTTTGCTGCGGTGTGCTCAGGCGTGGAGCTGCTGGAGGCCGATGGTTACTTGGCGCCATTTTGGCTCATCATTGCTGTCTCCTTGGTGCAGAGTAAGTAGTTTGTTAGCGAGTGTTTGGAGCGGCGACTATGCGCCCTTTTGCCAGACAGCATGCACAAAAGTATCCCACAGGGGTGCGTGTGTTGATCGGGCAAATTTAGTAGCTGATAGCCCTGGGAATCCCACTTGGTTGTCTGGGGAATGGTGGAGCTGTTCTCCGACACGTCCATCCCGCATCACGCCACGCCCCCATCCATTAACAATTTTATATGCAGTACAATTTTTTTTTTTTTCAAATATAAATGTTATTGTTTTAAAGAAACATACAAAAAAGAAATCAAAAAACATTACAGTGCAAACAAAGTATAACAGAAGATGTACACACATAATTACCTCAGGCAAAGGCTGGCAGTCTGTCCGTTGTAAATAACACAACATAGGACAATGTTATCCACAAGACTTGTGACCATCTTTTCAGCATCATCTTCTAACATTTAACATTACTCCAGTATCGTCAGGTAGTGAATATCACCTTGTCTCAATAGTCAGAGATTCAATTGCACTGTCCAATTCTCGTATACCATTAATTAGAGGGGAAAAAAAACCAGAAAAGTAGGAAAAGTACCAAAAAAAGGAACACTACGATCCCTGAGAGAGCGAAAAAGAAAGGATAGAGTTACTAGTGAGAAAAACGGGGGCGGGGGAAGAAAGGAAGGCTAAGGGTAAGGGGAGCGGTAGGGTGACCCAGAGTGATGAGCATGTCGCCAACTGTGGCTACCATCAGGGCTGTATCACCGTGGCAGTTAAAAGTTGAGCAGGGCCAGTCCTTCATCGGAAAGAATAAAGATATTCCATAGCCTCCATGCCTTAGAATGTTTCTCTTGTTTGTTTTGTCCGGTGAGGACTAGATCCTCTAATTTTTTACTGTCCTCAACTTTGCGCATCCACAGCCCGACAGTCGGGGGTGAACTTTTCTTACACCGGAAGGGAATGCAAGATTTAGCAGCATTCAGTAGATGTCGTATTATCGACTTTTTGTAGCTCTGTGCTGGGATCGAGGTGGCATGGAGCAGGAGAAAAGCTGGGTCATTACAGATTACATGGTCAGTAAATTTCTGAATGACTGTTCTAACTGTCGTCCAAAGGTTTTGCAGTCGGGGGCAGGACCAAAAAATATGAAGAAGTGTCCACACGTCTGTCTGACATCTCCAACATTTGTTTGTGGAAGCGGGAAAGTATCTATGCAATACCTGAGGTGTGTAGTACCACCTGGTCAAGATCTTTTAATTAAGTTCCTGAATTTTCGTGCAGATCAAAGTTTTCGAGGAAAATCTAATTTTCGTCTGTTTTTGGGCGTCGGTAAACGAGCGCTGTAAGTCAGTCTCCCATTTCTGCATGAAGGACAAGTCAGGTTGTGTCGGGGGGAGTTGAGTAACTCATAAGTTTTTGATAGTACTTGAGGTAGGGCCCCCTTGTCCCTGCAATACTCTTCAAAGGTCATCAGTTCTCGATGAAAATGTGCTGGGTTGGCTATCGAATGTAGGAAGGGGTGTAGACGGATCGCCTTCCAAAATGGGAGGCGAAAGTGTCCAGTGTCACTAGTCAGGGATTGAATGGAGGGCCACTGAGTGCCCTCCGAGAAATGAGAGGCATAATCTCTCCCTGTCAATGTAAGTGTCTCGTACTCCAACGGTTCTAGTCCCGGGGGGGGGAATGCTGGGTTTCCCAGTATTGGATAAAGTGGGGAGTCACTGGTGGAAATATGGGTTGTGAGTATGTTCGTCGCTCCCACTCGAAGGGTTGTGCCAATGACGGGATGGGAAGTCAGGGCTGGGGGTAATCAGTCAAAGCACCCTTTAACGGCACCATTGTCTGGGCTTGTTCTAGTTGGATCCAGAGTTTAGACTTAATAAGTCAATTCCAATTTATGATTCTTCCAAGGTGTACTGCCCTGTAATAATTACGTAGATCCGGGAGGGCCAATCCTCCAAAATGTTTAGGCAGTGTTAGATAGCGCCTGCAATACCTGGGTATCAGGGAAATAGACGCCTTGATGCGCATGCGCGCACAAGGATGCGCGGCACCATGGTTGGGCGCGCGCGCGCCGGGACTAGGCGAACGCGCGGCGCCGTGACGATGCACATGCGCAATGGCGCATGCCCGGCGTAATGATGCCTGGCCTATTTAAACCCACTGCTGACAGTGGTGCATCGCTGGTGTATCTTCAGCTTGTCTGCGTTCCTGTGTCCTGTCAATCTGCTGTTCCTGATCCGTGTACCGTCTCGGCTATCCTGACCTGATCCTTCTGACCCCCTGGCTTGATCCCTGGCTTTGCATCTGACTTCTCTCTGCCTGCTTCCTGCATCTGATCTTGGCTTGGCTACTGGACTTGTTTATCTTACTCCCTGAACTTGACTCTGATCCTGGACTGACTTCCTGTGTTGATCCCTGGCCTGGCTCCTGGCTCTGCTATCAAGTCTGTCCGCCGGTCCCTGCTTCCTGGACCATCCAAGCACGCCTGTCTCCAGTTCCAGCTACGAGGCACCCGTGCTTCTGTGGGCACCACACCTGCTGTGTCACCCCCAGTGGTGTGCTGCGCTCGGCCGCAAGGGGAGCCCTCCTAGCATCTTGGCCTTCTACCAAGTTCCTGACACTGGGTTTGGAGTTAGCCCGTACAAAATTAATGAAAAGGGAGTTTACCTGCTTGAAGTAAGTACAATTTGTTTTATAGGTGCAACAAACACGTTCTTCACCACAAGGCCCAACTATTACACTTGCAGTGGTTGTAAAGGCTCAAGGTTTTTTTACCTTCATGCATTCTATGTGCAGCAGCCCACCGCTAATTCTTACCTAAGCCCCATCTCAATCCAGTGATGTGCACAAGAGCAGTGGCTCTCCCGGGTCTCTTCCTCCTCATTGGTTGAGACAGCAGTGGGAGCCATTGGCTCCTGCTACTGTCAATCACAGCCATTGAGCCAATGAAGATTGAGCAGGGGTGGGGCCGAGCCACACTCCGTGTGTGAATGGACACACATAGCAGTGGCTTGGGAGCGAGCTTGCTTGGATGCTCCCATAGAAAGCTGCTTGCTATGGGGGCATTTGGCAGGAGGGAGGGGCCAGGAGTACTGGTGAGGGACCAGAGAAGAGGAGGATTGGGGCTGCTCTGTGCAAAATCACTGCACAGAGCAGGTAAGTATGTTTGTTATTTTTTTTTTAAATCTGCCTTGAAAGGGTTTGTTACCCCAACATTTCATATTCCTGATAGGTGTCTGCTGTACCATGTATGAGAAAGTATCCTGTTCTCTTTGTATTGCTTCCTTTGTGTGAAATCCCTGTTGTTCCTGCCAGTCCCCTAGCAGGCGCGCACACGGTGGTCGGTTCTCTAGCTATGCTGGGAGCTCAGTGAACTCTCCTCCAATGATCAGATTTGTCCTGACACGGCTTCCCTGTACAGCAGTTCACTGGGAAGCTCAGTGTATTGCTGCTTCTCCTCCTCCCCCCAGCTCTTATGCAGCTGAGAACAGAAGGAATGCGATCACTTATAAAAAAGAAAATAATTGTATTTATAATTTTTGTTTATATCTATTCAAAAATGTTTTGCCTTTGATTTCTATTTTAACCGCTTACAGACCATATACTGCATATATACAGTTTCCCTGTGCAGAATCATGTACCTGTATGTGATTCTGCACTCCCGGGTCTGGGGCACGCACACATGCCGCCTGCGACCCGCTCCCGCTCCCGCTGTGATTGGACACAGCGGGAGCCCATCAGCGGATCCAGTGGACCCGATGTCTGCCAGGACCTGCGGAGCGTTCCCGAGAGAGACAGAACGCCAATCTGCCGATATAAACAAGGCAGATCGCCATATAGATCCTGTGTTTCTGCTAAGCAGGGACATGGATCTCTGCCTTTTCACAATAAAAGCACATCCCCACAGTTAGTAAACAGTCCCTAGGGACACATTTAACCCTTTGATAGCCCCTGATGTTAACCCCTTCCTTACCAGTGTCATTAGTACAGTGACAGTGCATATTTTTTAGCACTGATCACTGTATTAGTGTCACTGGTCCCCAAAAAAGTATCACCAATTTGTTTTCTTTGTTTCTGTTATAAAATTTGGCAAATACGTAATTTTTCTTTTTCACTAATGAGGCTGCACTTATATGCTGCACTGATGGACACTGAGATGCCGCGCTGATTGGCACTGATGGGGCTGTACTAATAATTAGGGCACTGATGAGTGTACATATACCCTGTCATAGGATAGGCAGTTATTGGCATTTCTTTCCTCACACACTGACAGCGCCCCATCAATAGATGCCCTCCCAGAACTGGACAACTGCGCTGTAGCTGTCTTTCGGCTATAGCGCAGTCAGGAAGTGGTTAAAGCCTATATAAAGCCAAAACTATTGTATGTAAAGTGGTTGTGGAAAAGTGGGAAACACCTGTCAAGTTTTTCTTTGGAAGAAACACCAGGAAGTTTGGGGAAATCGCCTCAAACTGAAGGAAGATCCTCTCTATGACAGTGTTAATTTTGTCGACTGAAATGACTAAATGAATACTATTTTAGTCGACTAAAATACGACTAAAACTAAAACAATTGAGATGACTAAAATGGGACTAAAACTAAAATGGCATTTTAGTCCTAAGTCTAAAGCCTCGTACACACGGTCGGACTTCCATCTGACTTTTCCGTGGTTTTTTGTCCGAACAGAGTTGGTTGGGAACACCCTCGGACTTTTCTGCAAACTTTCTTAAAACTTCTTACAACATCACGTGTTTTTTCTGCTCTTTTCTGATCTTTACTTTGCTCCATCTGACTTTTGTTGGGCAAAAGTTTGTCCGTTTGCAGACCCAACTTTTGTCCGATGAAATCCAAAACCAAACGAAAAAAGTTTGTCCGATGGAGCATACACACGGTCGGATTGTTGGTCCAACTTGCTCAATACGAAGTTTGTTGGGCAAAAGTCCGACCGTGTGTACGGGGCTTTAGACTAAAACTAAATCGAAATTTGCTGCCAAAATTAACACTGCTCTATGACAGCTGTTGCCAGAATCAGGGTTCTGATAACAATTGTGAAATTTTAAATTTCCTATCACTTTCTGTCCCAGAGATAATCCTTACAAATAGAGGTGATGGCATTGAGTGAAAAAAAAACCTGCCTGAGGTTCTAATCCTTCCCTACTGTATCTAAAACCATAGAAAATATTTTGTCTTTATATACTGTATAATTTAAATAAATTGGTGCTATTTACTAATAAACAAGTTTACATATCCCTAACCCAACTGTAACTCACTTGTACTGTATAACCACTTCAGCTCCAGCTACATACCTGTTCCTCGCTGGAGTTTGAGTAGTTATACCGGGATGATGCTTGCAGCTGCAGGTATCATCCTGTACTGTTTTTTAGAGCCGACGGTTGGCTCTCTTGTAAAAGCTATCCTAGCAGCAAATTAGCCACTGGATTGCTTTTTCAAGCAGTGGGAGGGGGCATTCCCACCTTCCTAGGATTTCTCAGACTCTTCTGTCCCACCAGTAGTCTTGATCAACCAGCCGGCGCTTCCGCCGATCAGAGAGCCAAACAAGAATTGGATCCACTTTGTTCAGCACACGGCTATGGTAAAAAGGGCAAAAATATTGCGCCAACCTCGCAAAGAACTTATATGTTAGCAGCCAACATAACAATCTGACAGAAAAAGTAAAAATTATATGAATATATAAATGTGGCGCTATGTGAAATTCAAAAGTGAATTCAAATGTGTATTGGGACTCAATAGAGAACCGAATGGCCTATTGAAGACCAAATGATAAACGTTGTAACAAACACGTGTGACGTGTATACTTGAAATAAAAATGTATGATAAATCTATTCAAACAGTGGTACGGTGATATATCACCGTGATCTAAGAGAACTACTGATACCCCTAGAAATGGATCAAAGTAAAAGATATAGTGACTCTTTACAGTGAACACTTATAAACAATCATAGGGAATCTATAACACCTATAATTGGTGCCTAAATCATATACAAAACCGTAAATCACCTATAAGGAACAGAACTGTGTGACATATGTAAATATCCACAAAGTTCAGTGCAAACAAAATTTTAAATGTCTCTGAGTACAGGTAGGAAAACAATATCCAAAAGTAGTCATCTGTGGATATGCACAGATGACTACTTTTGGATATTGTTTTCCTACCTGTACTCAGAGACATTTAAAATTTTGTTTGCACTGAACTTTGTGGATATTTACATATGTCACACAATTCTGTTCCTTATAGGTGATTTACGGTTTTGTATATGATTTAGGCACCAATTATAGGTGTTATAGATTCCTTATGATTGTTTATAAGTGTTCACTGTAAAGAGTCACTATATCTTTTACTTTGATCCATTTCTAGGGGTATCAGTAGTTCTCTTAGATCACGGTGATATATCACCGTACCACTGTTTGAATAGATTTATCATACATTTTTATTTCAAGTATACACGTCACACGTGTTTGTTACAACGTTTATCATTTGGTCTTCAATAGGCCATTCGGTTCTCTATTGAGTCCCAATACACATTTGAATTCACTTTTGAATTTCACATAGCGCCACATTTATATATTCACACGGCTATGGTAACCTGGAAGCGATAACCTCACTTCCGGTTTACCTGGATGTAAACAGCGCCATTTTTAACAATCAAAAGTGTTTGATTTCACCGATCTTGGTGTGACCAAATGCTTTTAAAGGCAGAGGAGGGATCTGGGGTCTTATAGACCCCAGATCTCTCCATAAAGAGTACCTGTCACATGCCTATTGCCGTCATAAGGGATATTTACATTCCTTGTGACAGCAATAAAAGTGATAAAAAAAAAAAAAAGATAGTGTCAAAAAATTTTATAAATTAAAGTGCCCCCATCCCCTCTTGAGGTGAAAGCACATGTCGGTCCTGCGCGCATGCAAACAGTGATCGTCCCACACATGTGAGGTATCACCGCAAACGTCAAATTATGAGCAGGAATTCTAGCACCAGACCCTCCTGTCTGAAGTAGTAACCTGTAACCCCTTTTAAGCATTGCCTATTGGTTGAACTGCATGGACTTTTTTCAACCAGATTAACTATGTAGCCTATGTATAGTAAAATGTATGTTGTTTGTCGCCGTTTCATGGGCAATTTTAAAGCGTGACATGTTTGGTATCTATTTACTTGGCCTAACATCATCTTTTGTATTTAAAAAAAATAATTGGGTTACGTATTGTGGGTAGGGATGAGCCGAACACCCCCCCGGTTCGGTTCGCACCAGAACCTGCGAACAGACCGAAAGTTTGCGCGAACTTTAGAACCCTATTAAATACAATGGACGCGAATGTTCGAAATCAAAAGTGCTAATTATAACGGCTAATATACAAGTTATTTGTCCTAAAAAGGGTTTGGGGATCCGGGTCCTGCCCCAGGGGACATGTATCAATGCAAAAATAAGTTTTAAAAACGTCCGTTTTTTTGGGAGCAGTGATTTTAACTACTTGAGGCCTGTGCTATAGCCAAATGATGGCTTCAGCGCGGACCTGAAAATCCGGGAGGCCGTCAATAGACGGCCTCCCCTTCGCGCGCTCCCCTGCAGGGCACACGCGGCGTGCACTGTGATCACCCGAGTCACTGAGACTCGGGTGATCACCGATCCGAGTAAGGGGCCGATCCCGACCCCTTACCACGTGATCAGCTGTCAGCCAATGACAGCTGATCACGTGATGTAAACAAAGAATCGGTAATCGTTTTTTTTTTCTCCTCACGCTGACAGCGTGAGGAGGAAAAAAAAGCCGATCACCGGCTCTTCTCACAAGGGGCATCGGTCCCGAAGAGGAAGGAGGCAGATGTGCCTCATCAGTGCCAGTATAATGCTACCTGCCAGTGCCCACAGTGCCACCTATCAATGCCCACAGTGCCACCTATCAATGCCCACAGTGCCACCTATCAATGCCCACAAGTGCCACCTATCAATGCCCACAAGTGCTGCCCATCAGTGCCACCTAGCAATGCTGCCTATCAGTGTAACCTACCAGTGCCCATTATTGCCACCCATCGGTGCCTATCACTGGCACCCATCAGTGCCCATCACTGCCACCTATCAGTGCCACCTATCAATGCCACCTATTAGTGCCACTTCTCAGTGCCCACCAGTGCCACCTATCAATGCCCTTCAGTGCCACCCATCAGTGCCACCTCTCAGTGCTGCCTATCAGTGCCGCCCTATTGGTGCCCACCAGTGCCGCCTTATTGGTGCCCATCAGTGCAGCACATCAGTGCCCATCTGTGCAGCCTCATCAGCGTACATCAATGTAGGAGAAAAATTCCCTTTTCCAAAATTTTCTAACAAAATATAAAAAAATATATATATATATATATATATATATATATATATATATTGTGGTAGTGTGGTACCCCACCAGTGTATGAATACAGGATTCTCAACCAGGCAGGTTGAGGGGCTCCAGGGTATTTGCTTGTTTGGGAGGAAACTGGCTTTTCAGTTTCCTCATGATTTACTAAAATCCACTTTGGGACCCGGAGCTTGGGGATTTCTTAGAGATCCGGGTGGGATGAAATCCCCAGTCCTGGATCCGGGTTTTGAGACTCAACTGCACACTGATTGTTCAGGTGTGTGTGGGCCTGATAGTAGAATCAGGACCAGCATTCTGGGCCCCACCCTCCCGACGAGTGCAGGTGTGCACTGGGGAAGCCATAGAGTGCAAGTGTGCACTGGAGAAGTCAGAGAGTGCTTGTGTGCACAGTGGAAGCCAGAGACCCAGGTCTGAGGGTCAGAGCAGCAAGGGGCTGCTATCCAAATGAATGGTGTTGCAGATGGAATAGTCTATAGGAGACAGACAAGAGCCTGAAGTGGAAGGCCTGAGCAGCACTGCTATATGTATAAACCAGGACAGGCTGAATGTCAGTTTGTTGTTGAAAAGGAGTACTGAAACCCCTGCGAGGGAAACCTTTCATTTTGTTTTGACTTCTTTTAATAAAAATGGGCAAACAAAGCCCTTAAAAAGAAGAACCAGCGAGTGGCGGTGTCCTTCAAGCTCTACATTTGATGCTAGTCCTTCACAAGTGGCGGAGAATTTTGGCACAATCTGAGATCCCTACAATCAAGTAAGTTCATCTGTTATATGAACTGTGTTTTTGGTGCATGAGACTGCATAATCTGTGTGTGTGCAGGTGAAGAGAACCTGCAAGCGAAAGGTAAACTAGCCTTAAAGAGACAGTGCTCCAATTTGTTGCAGGTGGTGTACCTGTGAACAAAAAGTCAATAATTATTTTTTCTCTGCAGTGAACTGCTGCTAGCTGTGTGTGGCAGCCAGGCAAACTGCATTGCACAGAAGTTTGATGGACTGTGTTGCATGCAGGTTGTGTACCTGTGAAAGGAGAATCACATTTTCTTCCCTCTGCTGTGAACTGTGTTACTGGTTGCTGTGTGCAACACCGCAAGGATGGGGCGGTCAAAGCAGAAAAAGGAGGCGATCCTTGCTGAAGCAAGAGAAAGAGCTCTGTGGCTGGAGGGGTTGTTACCGCCTGATCGAACCCCATACAGGCCTAAACAGAGTTTTCCAAGGGAAAAGAGGGCTGCTGTTGTCCCTAGCAACCCTGGTGCAATGAATGCACAGATGACTGCTAGTGTGGAGAGTCCACCAGCGTTTGAATCTGCAGTGGATTGGTGCAAGCGACACCTGGCAGGATTGGACCAAGCTAAAGTGGAAGGCAAGCCAACCTTCCATACAAAAAGAGAGCTGCCGAATGTCCATGCCTGGGAGAGGGGTGTTGTTGCCCCGGGCAACGCTGCTGCAGTTAAACCAGCAGCTGTTGCGAAAAGTGTGAAAGTGACACAGCTTGAGACAGGGTCCAGCAGATGCAGGGTGGGAAACCCTGACAAGACATGGAACCAAGTGCGCTGTTTGCGGTGCAGTGAGTGGGGGCATGCAGTCTCCAAGTGCCTTTTGTCCCTGGCTCCAGTGCAAAGCTACCTAGCAAAACAAAGGTCTGAGAAGCCTGTGTTATATGCCAGAAGAAAGGCTGATCAAAGGCCAGGAGAGAGAGTGGTTGCCCATAGCAACACAGAGGAGGCCAGTCGGGCTGTCTGTGGACCAAGGGGTGTGCCTCCCATGGGTCGTGACAAGTGGCTTCCGGAGGAGCCAATACAGCATGTTGGAGAGAGCCAGCAAAGCTCTGCTGGGAGACTGCGATCTCCCATGGCAACGAGAGAGGAAGTTATGCCTGGAAAGAATCATCAGGAAAGAAACGCACTGGGGAAAAGTCATCCAGTACCGTGCTTGGAATGTGGTCAAGTAGGGCATGGGATCTTTACTTGCCCAAGGTTCTGGAACACCGCTGAAGAGTCTGGAAAGGCTGCAGTGTCGCCATATGGCCCCAAAGAGACAGTAACTGGTATGGATGCAGCTGAGAGACAGCGCACTCAAGTGAAGGCTAGGATGCCAGCCACTGAAAATGGTAAGATTGTTCCAGTTTATGGTACTGAACCCAGTGAAGTGGGAGTAGATCCAGTGGGGAGATCCGCTGTGCCAATGGACATAGACTTGCGGCAGTGTGCTACCCAGAGCAGTGGGGAGGCACAAAATAAAGCCCAACTAGCCGTAGGGCTAAAGACTGGAAAGGACATGGGGACTCTGCATGTGCCTGCTATAGTCCAGCAGGTGGCTGGGAAAATAGAGTTAGGGGTGACCAAAACAGCGCTTGTGCCATGTTCCCTAGTGACAAGTACTGCAGGGTTGCCCAGGGAGACTTCCAAGAAGCCCGCAGTGACGGAGCCGAGCGTTTCCCAGGTCAACTTTGGAGCTGCCCATGTAGGAAAGGGTGCCCCTTTAAAAATGGAGGGCGCTGTGAGGAGTCACTCAGAGGCTTTGGTGGGTAATATACAATCCACAAAAGTAGCAGTTATGTCTACACGTAGTGAAAATTCTGATGGTTATGCTGACAAAAGTGTTACTGTTGGCAAATGTGATGGTATTGGTGATCATGACATTGAAAAATGTGTTTCCTTTAGTGTCATGTCTGAAAATGTTGGAAATGTGTTTACTACCAATGATGGGAGTAGGATATCTCCCATGACAACCAGAGGCGCAGGATTGTCCATGGAACTCTTATGGGGCCCCCATATGTTGGAGTCAGAGGTTTTCCAGGATTGCTGTGGTGCTACTCTGGTGAAACAAGGGAAGACTGTCTTACATAGTGAGTGTGTGTGGGCGCAGCCCCACAACCCTAAGTGTAACCCAGTTGTCAAGGGGTTAGATCAGCCTGCAAAAACTGAAAGTGAAGAGCTGTATGTGTCTGTAGCGCCACCAAAGCAAGGTGTTCAAAATAAGGTATTGCACCTTGCCTTGGTTGAGGATGCAATCTCCCAGTGTGATGTGGAAAAAAAAATATTGTCACAATGTGAGGTAGATAGAAGTGACAAGTGTGGTGTTTTGGCTAGTGAATCCCAGGTTCCTGTTGGGCCTTCTAGAGCAGGTGATGCAGTGCTGTGGAGCACCAGTGATGGAACCACAGGAAACTGGGATGATTGGTGCAAGGAAGCAGTTGCGGCACTAGGCCAAGTGACAAGGAATTACGAAGCAATGATGTGTGACAGAGTTGTGGACAGAACACCTGCTGTGCCCAGTGGAGGGATCGCAGAATGGCCAGTGCTCAAGGGCACGCCAGCCCCTGCAAAGGCTGATGCCCTCCAGTCTGAAGGAACGGTTCTGGGCGCAGGCTTGGCAGATGGGTTGTCCACGGCCCAGCAACTAAATAGTGGCAAGTGTCAAGTTGACAATGTGCCTAATGTTGACTCGCAGAGGCTCATTGGTGTAGCGTTAGAGGTGAAGAGGAGACATGTGTCTGACAGCGCTAAAGGGGAGCAACAGGCTGGGATAAGGGGTACCTTCAAGGAGATGGTGGTCTCTTCAAATGTCTCAACCTCACAAGCTGCAATGGATGAGCCCCTCCAAGTCTCGGACAGGGGAAAGGTTCCCAAAAAGGTCACGCATTTAGACATTGGTTGCATAGAGTTGACAAAAACTTTATTAGAAATGCTGGAGTTGGTAAAAGTGCCCTCACTGTACACTTGGGTGTCTCCACCGCAGTCGGACCAGGTGGTGCTGCGTGGTACCAATAGGTGGAGCCAGGTGGTACAGGCTGTGCTGGGAAGCTTGTTAACAGTGTGGCAAATAGTTCTGAGGTTCTCTAAGGGGGTGCTCCCAGTTACTGAGTGGCCTGGAAGGCGCTCAGAACTGTTGGAGTCATCAAAGGTCTCTCCGGCTGGTGTAGTGACTGGAAACATCTCTGCTGGTGTGCTCCAAGGTGCCACTGAGCAGTGGTCAGTAGAGGGCGCAGATACTGTCTCAGCCGCTAAATCTCATGAGAAGGAAGGACCCAGAATAGAAGCAGCACTAGCAGAGATGCTTTCTATCACTCAGAAAGAGGTACAACTTAAAGTACCCGGAGACACTGTGAGAAAAAGTGCTATAGGTGAATGCTGCAGCAATGTAATGTGTACATCAGAAAGAAGTAGTTTGTGCCTAGATCAGTGTCATCTGTTAGATCAGTTACCCATGGAGTGTTGGACAACAGGTGAGGTAGAACTTGGCTTTAGTCCTGCGGAATTTAATCTCTCGCCTATGTGTGGTCCCTCCTCCAGGTCTGGAGCCAAGGGTATGGTTTCTAACAAAAGTATTCAACAAACCTAATAAGGTCCCCGAGACAGGGAAACGGATAAGAAGTGCGGTAAAAATGGTATGTGGATCAGACAAGAGCTTGTCTATTCAGGTTGATAAAAATACAGATGGCATCAGAACAGGTCAAGTGGTAGGACAGCTGCCTGCAGAGTGGGTGATCCCAGGGGAGGTGACGTCCTGTGAGGTTCCCGTGGGTAATGGCGGCCCTCCATTATGTGTGCCCTCTGCAGACGCTGCCCTAGCAAATGCTGACAAAAAAGGCATTGGTGATCTGTGCAACGTTGAGAGGTGTAATGTTGGTTTGAATATGTCTGTCAATGATGAACCAAATAGTTTGTTAAAGGTACATGACAGTGTGGTGTCCAAAGGTATTCGGAAACCTGGGAACCTGAAGCGTGGAGGCAGAAGGGTTGGTAGAAAGACCAGGGGTGCCCTGTTAAAATTTCAGGAGAGGCAGTGCTTATGGAACCCCAAAAGAAGAGGGAGAAGGCTGAGTATAGGGAAATATAGGACCTTGTTAAGATCCAGGGTGGGACATACCTGGAAGCGCACCCGGAAAAAAGGTTGGGCCTACGTGGCTGACAGCCAGCACAGAGGTGTCCCAACCATAATGATGGGTGCTGGTGTTCCTCCCTCCGGATCGAAACAAGGGGGGAGGGTATGTGGTAGTGTGGTACCCCACCAGTGTATGAATACAGGATTCTCAACCAGGCAGGTTGAGGGGCTCCAGGGTATTTGCTTGTTTGGGAGGAAACTGGCTTTTCAGTTTCCTCATGATTTACTAAAATCCACTTTTGGGACCCGGAGCTTGGGGATTTCTTAGAGATCCGGGTGGGATGAAATCCCCAGTCCTGGATCCGGGTTTTGAGACTCAACTGCACACTGATTGGTCAGGTGTGTGTGGGCCTGATAGTAGAATCAGGACCAGCATTCTGGGCCCCACCCTCCCGACGAGTGCAGGTGTGCACTGGGGAAGCCATAGAGTGCAAGTGTGCACTGGAGAAGTCAGAGAGTGCTTGTGTGCACAGTGGAAGCCAGAGACCCAGGTCTGAGGGTCAGAGCAGCAAGGGGCTGCTATCCAAATGAATGGTGTTGCAGATGGAATAGTCTATAGGAGACAGACAAGAGCCTGAAGTGGAAGGCCTGAGCAGCACTGCTATATGTATAAACCAGGAGGCTGAATGTCAGTTTGTTGTTGAAAAGGAGTACTGAAACCCCTGCGAGGGAAACCTTTCATTTTGTTTTGACTTCTTTTAATAAAAATGGGCAAACAAAGCCCTTAAAAAGAAGAACCAGCGAGTGGCGGTGTCCTTCAAGCTCTACATTTGATGCTAGTCCTTCACAATATATATATATATATATATATATATATATATATATATATATATATATATATATATATATATATATATATATATATAATTTTTTTTAAATCAGTCTTTTTATATTTTTTTAACCACTTAACGACCGCTCACTGTATATATACGTCGGCAGAATGGCACCGACAGGCACAATCACGTAGAGTGTACGTGATTGCCTTTGTATAGTTGGGGGGTCCAATCGGACCCCCCTCCTATACAGTGAGCGGTGGCTAAGTGTCCGGGAGCGTTCCGGGATGAGGGGGCAGCCATTCGGTTCTGGCCACCCCCTCGCGATCGCTCCCGGCGAATGGAAATGCCCCCTCTGTCTGTGTCAGACAGAGGGAGCAGGAGGAAGTGATGTCATCTCTGGTGCGGCGCTCACATATACCGAGCGCCGTACAAGAGAAGACATCAGGTCAGTGCACACAACACTACACTGACACCAGGACACATAGGGACATAAATCGCCCCCCAGGCCCCCCCAGACACCCCAGATCACCCCCCAGCCCCCAGTCACAGTGTCACTGATTGCAGTGACCATTTATTTAGTGATCACTGCAATCAGTGACATTTGTGACTGTAAAAGTGTCACCAAAGTTTAGTCTTAGGTCCAGTGTAGCCCCCTAACCCCCCCTAATAAAGGTTTAACCCCCTGATCACCCCCCAGATAACCCTTTCACCCCCTATCACCACTGTCACTAAGCGATCATTTTTCTGATCGCTGTCTTAGCGTCAGTGATGCAGATCGGTAGCCGGTAATTTTTTTTAGGTTCGCCGCAGGTTTTTATAGCGTCAGGTACCCCAATATATTATCTAATAAAGGTTTAACCCCCTTGATCGCCCCCCAGGTAACCCTTTCACCCCCATCACCACTGTCGCTAAGCGATCGTTTTTCTAAACGCTGTCTTAGTGTCGGTGATGCAGATTGGTAGCTGGTAATTTTTTTTAGGTTCGCCGCAGGTTTTTATAGCGTCAGGTACCCCCATATATTATCTTATAAAGGTATTAACCCCCTGATTGCCCCTAGTTAACCCTTTCACCAGTGATCACCATATAAGTGTTACGGGTGACGCTGGTTAGTTAGTTTGCTTTTTATAGTGTCAGGGCACCCGCCGTGTATATAACCCAATAAAGGTTTAACCCCCTGATCGCCCGGCGGGTGATATCAATTAGGTTTTAGCATCAGAGAGGGTCTGAGTCACACCCCAGGCAGCGTCAGGTTAGTGCCAGTAACGCTAACACCCACGCGTGAAGCATACACCCCCCTTAGTGGTATAGTATCTGAACAGATCAATATCTGATCTGATCAGATCTATACTAGCGTCCCCAGCAGTTTAGGGTTCCCAAAAACGCAGTGTTAGCGGGATCAGCCCAGATACCTGCTGGCACCTGCGTTTTGCCCCTCCGTCCAGCCCAGGCCACCCAAGTGCAGTATCGATCGATCACTGTCACTTACAAAACAAAAACACACAGAACTGCAGCGTTCGCAGAGACAGGCCTGATCCCTGCGACTCCAGTGCTGTAGGAGGTGATTTCACCACCACAGTTAAAAAAAAAAAAGCAAATATGCCGAAGCATTGGGGCAGCAGGGGCGGAGGAGCGATTTTGCTCCTAATGCCGCGTACATACGGTCGAAATTCTGACGGAGGCTTGCCCGTGGAAAAGTCCGACCATGTGTGTGCGGCATAACTTTTTTGCGGGAGGATGCCCCCATGCTTCGGCATATATAAATGGTGCGTGTATGCCCATCATTGGAAGTGGGTGGATGAAGGGCGGTTTTCTAATGGTGGGCATACCCACCGATCAATCTCTTTTTTCGTTCAGCCAACTGGCTGCATGAAAAAAAAGATTACAATACATGTCCAACAAGGACCAGCAACGTACTGGTATGTTGCTGGACTTTGAATGTTTATACCAGAATGATGCCTGCGGGTTTAGGTATCATCTTGGTATCATTCTTTTCAGCCTGCGGCCGGCTTTCATGTAAAAGCAATCCTAGTGGCTAATTGGCCTCTGGACTGCTTTTACAAGCAGTGGGAGGGAATGCCCCCCCCCCGGATATAAAAAGCGCCATTGGGGAAATTGGGAAAGCATTTTATCACACCGATCTTGGTGTGGTCAGATGCTTTGAGGGCAGAGGAAAAATCTAGGGTCTAGAAGACCCCAGTTTTTTCAAAAAAAGAGTACCTGTCACTACCTATTGCTATCATAGGGGATATTTACATTCCCTGAGATAACAATAAAAATGATAAAAAAAAAAATACTTGGAAGGAACAATTTAAAAATAAAATAAAAAAGCAAAATTAATAATAAAAAAAAAAAGAAAAAAAAAAAAAAGCACCCCTGTCCTGCCCTGCTCTTGCCCAATGGCGAACGCAAGCGTCGGTCTGGCGTCATATGTAAACAGCAATTGCACCATGCATGTGAGGTATCACCGCGAAGGTCAGATCGAGGGCAATCATTTTAGCAGTAGATCTCCTCTGTAAATCTACTGGGGTAACCTGTAAAGGCTTTTAAAAATGTATGTAGTTTGTCGCCAATGCGCGTTTGTGCGAAATTTTAAAGCATGTCGTGTTTGGTATCTATGTACTCGGCCTAAGATCATCTTTTTTATTTCATCAAACATTTGGGCAATATAGTGTGTTTTAGTGCATTAAAATTAAAAAAGTGTATTTTTTTAACCCAAAAAATGCGTTTGAAAAATCGCTGCGCAAATACTGTGTAGAAAAAAAAAATGCAACACCCACCATTTTAATCTGTAGGGCCTTTGCTTTAAAAATATATATAATGTTTGGGGGTTCAACATAATTTTCTTGCAAAAAAAAAAATGTTTTCATGTAAACAAAAAGTGTCAAAAAGGGCTTTGTCTTCAAGTGGTTAGAAGAGTGGATGTAAGCTTCCTAATGTTGTGTATAAAATGCCAGAACAGTTCAAAACCCCCCAAATGACCCCATTTTGGAAAGTAGACACCCCAAGCGATATACTGAGAGGCATGTCGAGTCCATGGAATATTTTGTATGTTGACACAAGTTGCGGAAAAAAGACAATTTTTTTTAAAAAAAAAATTTGCACAAAGTTGTCACTAAATGATATATTGCTCAAACATGCCATGGGCATATGTGGAATTACACCCCAAAACACATTCTGTTGCTTCTCCTGAGTACGGGGATACCACATGTGTGAGACTTTTTGGGAGCCTAGCCACGTACGGGACCCCAAAAACCAAGCACCGCCTTCAGGCTTTCTAAGGGTGTAAATTTTTGATTTCACTTCTCACTGTCTATCAGTTTCGGAGGCCATGGAATGCCCAGATAGCACAAACCCCCCCCCCCCCCCCCAAATGACCCCATTTTGGAAAGTAGACACCCCAAGCTATTTGCTGAGAGGTATTGTGAGTATTTTGCAGATCTCGCTTTTTGTCACAAAGTTTTGAAAATATATATATATATATATATATATATAATTTTCTTTCTTCATTTTCAAAAACAAATGAGAGCTGTAAAATACTCGCCATTCCTCTCAGCAAATAGCTTGGGGTGTCTATATTCCAAAATGGGGTCATTTGGGGGGGTTTTGTGCGATTTTGGCATTTTATGGCCTTCGAAACTGTGATAGGTAGTGAGGAGTGAATTTAAAAATTTGTGCCTAGAAATCCTGAAGGCGGTGCTTGGTTTCGGGGTCCCGTACACGGCTAGGCTCCTAAAAAGTCCCACACATGTGGTATCCCCGTACTCAGGAGAAGCAGAAAAATGTATTTTGGGGTGTAATTCCACATATAACCATGGCATGTGTGAGCAATATATCATTTAGCGACAACTTTTTGTAATTTTTTTTTATTTATTTATTTTTTTTGTCATTATTCAATCACTTGGGACAAAAAAAAATATATTCAATGGGCTCAACAGGCCTCTCAGCAATTTCCTTGGGGTGTCTACTTTCTAAAATGGGGTCATTTGGGGGGGTTTTGTGCTATTTTGGCATTTTATGGCCTTCGAAACTGTGATAGGTAGTGAGGAGTGAAATCAAAAATTTGCGCCCTTAGAAATCCTGAAGGCGGTGCTTGGTTTCCGGGGTCCCGTACGCGGCTAGGCTCCCAAAAAGTCCCACACATGTGGTATCCCCGTACTCAGGAGAAGCAGCAAAATGTATTTTGGGGTGAAATTCCACATATAACCATGGCATGTGTGAGCAATATATCATTTAGTGACAACTTTTTGTAATTTTTTTTTTTTTTTTTTTTTTTTTAGTCATTATTCAATCACTTGGGACAAAAAATAAAAAATTCAATGGGCTCAACATGCCTCTCAGCAATTTCCTTGGGGTGTCTACTTTCCAAAATGGGGTCATTTGGGGGGGGTTTGTACTGCCCTGTCATTTTAGCACCTCAAGAAATGAGATAGGCAGTCATAAATTTAAAGCTGTGTAAATTTCAGAAAATGTACCCTAGTTTGTAAACTCTAACTTTTGCGCAAACCAATAAATATACGCTTATTGACATTTTTTTTACTAAAAACATGTGGCTGAATACATTTTGGTCTAAATGTATGACTACAATTGAGTTTATTCGATTTTTCTTATAACAAAAAGTAGAAAATATCATTTACTCTTTCGTCCATGGACCGACACAGCTTCTCTATTGACAAAGTGGGTATTATCCGTTAATTAGGAGTGACTAGGCAGAAAAACTTGTAAAAAGTGTTGCATCACACCTTCTACAGTACCGCCCAGGGGGCGGATCCTCTGGGTATACCCTCTCAGTCTGCATCTTCGCAGATCAGTTTTTTTCTGTCTAGCAAGGAGTAGGACATGGCTCCCTTCGGGCCCATTGGTCCGGGGAAAAAAGATATATATATATATATTTTTATTTTTTTTGCTACATTTGTTGTTTCCTGCGATCTTCGATCAACTGCCGACTGGGTGACAGGCTGGATCCTCGATCCTTGTAGTCTCCCCAGTTTCGGCCATCGAGCGTGTGCCAACCCTAGCTACGCGCTGGGTTTTCCACGACATGCCCGTCGCTCCACGGGTGGCCGGTGAGCTTACGCTCCAGGGCCTGCATCGGACCGCTCAGCTTCGGCTGACCTTACGGCCGAGTCGCAGCAGCCTGGCCGGTGAGCTTACGCTCCAAGGCTTGCATCGGACCGCTCAGCTTCGGCTGACCTTACGGCCGAGTCGCAGCAGCCTGTCCGGTGAGCGTCATGCTCCAGGGCATACATATGATCGTCCCTTCTGGGTCCAATCACAGCATGCCTGGCCAACAGTCACCTTCCGTGCGCGGACGATGATCTGTTTGGAATGTCTTCCAGCAGAATACATGCAGGATAGGTAAGTAAAACTCCCCTGCCTCGGCTGGGTGATTTAGCTGGACATTCCTGGAGAGATCAAGTAAGTGGTTGTGGCCCCTTTCTTCCCTCTCTCCCTGCCTTTCCCTCCTCCCTGGGCTTCTAGCTAAAGGGTGCTGGGGGTCACCTAGGGGGTCCCACTGGAGTGGGGCTGGCTGTAACTAACATTTAAAAGAAATGTCATTTTTTCTTACCTGTGTTTGTGTCCTTCCTCCTCCATGCTGTCGGCGGCCATTTTGAGGTGGTCCATGCTAAGTTTGGCCTCTTGTGACTGCCCGGCGGCCATCTTCCTGTGGTTCGGCCACACCCACTGGCCCCTATCAGCTGATCGGCGGCCATGTTTGTCCACCCTGTATGCAGATATTGCCGTTCGGCGGCCATCTTTTTGTGGGCTATGGCTGCTTGACCTCTATCTTCTGTCGGCGGCCATTTTCTTAGAGCCCACATTATCTTCCATACAGACATTTTTGGCAACCATTTTTCGAGAGCCTCCGGCCTCTAGGGTGCATTACACTGGCGCGAAAATTCACAGAGGAAGTGCTGATAAAAGAAGCAGACTGACACAGGAGCAGGGGGGACAGCATCATAGGCGCAGCATAGCAGTACCTATCCAGGGTGGTGAGTCCTCTGGGTGACCCGGCCTCTCTGCAGCACAGGAGGGTGGCCTATTGATATCTTGCCTGGAGCCCTGTGAGTGTCAGCGTGTGGTCAGCATGGCATCTGAGCCAGATGTCTTCTCCCCTGAAACACCAGATTTAGCAGCTGGTGCCCCTGAGGTGTCTATGAATGCTATGACTGCAATCCTAGAGGCGTTTGCTGCCAGGGTGGAAGCAGCACACGGGAATACAGGGGGTAGTAAACGCCCCATCCCCTGCAAGCTTCTGGGGATAATTCTGGTGCAGAACCAGGTCCAGCTACGGCTCGGGGCCCAGATTCTGACGCATCAGAGACTGCAGACCGTGACCGGACAGTGAGAATGACTCAAAGTCCAGGTCAGTACGCGAGACGGCTTTGGTATCTGACCTTATTACTGCAGTGCGGGATATGCTAAAATTGGAAAATACTGCAGAAGCAGCAGAGACTCCGGTCCACTTGGGTTTCATAGACCTGCCCGCACTGCTAAGGTGTTCCCTTGTGTGTCTTTTGATAAACTCTTATACAAGGAATGGGAGAACCCACTGAGGGTCTTTACAGCCCCAAAGAGGTTTGCGGTACGGTACCCCTTTTTGAGGAGAGTTTTCTGAAGAAATGGACCTCTCCCCCCTATAGTGGACCCTCCGGTGTCCAGATTTAATGGAGCCACCACAATTCCTGTAGAAGGGGCTCCTGTTTTCAAGGACCCTGTGGATAAGAAGGCTGAAGCACTCGCTTGCTACCTATACTCAGTGGTAGGCTCGGCAGTACGCCCGGCATTGGCGGGGCCCTAGTGTCTCACACACTTACTGAATGGGCAAGATTGCTACGCCAGGGGTTAAGGAGCGAGATGCTCCTCCTGATGAGATAACATTGGCCGACCTGTTGGTCCAGGGCCTTAGGTTTGTCTGCGAGTCAGACATGAATACTATTCCCCTGCTGTCTAAAACTTCGGTTTATGCAGTAGCAATACGCCGCCTGATCTGGCTAAAAGGCTGGTCTGCGGACCAGACTTCCAAGAAAGCCCTGTTGGATCTGCCTTTTAAGGGCGACAGACTTTTTGGGGCTTCTCTGGATGACATCATCAAGGATGCCACAGGAAGTAAAAGCACTTTGCTTCCCCAAATTAGCAAGGATAAGGGGCCACGCCAAGGGCTCTCCTTTACTGCACACAAGTGGTTTTTTCGTCCCCCTAGGGCGACAGGGAAAAGACCCCAGGCCGATAAAGCGCCTGCCCAAGGACAAAAGCGTCCCTGGTCCCGCATACCCAATAAGCCTGCGGACAAATTTGCGTCCGCATGAAGGTCCACCCCCACCCAGCTCTCGGGTGGGGAGACGTCTTCGCAAATTCGCGACTCAGTGGACAGCACTAATCTCCGACAGGTGGGTTTGCGAAGTAATCTCCTCAGGCTACAAGATAGAGTTTCTCTCTTGTCCACCGGACAGATTCAACACCTCCAATCTCCAGCTACTACCGACCTGTCGGGAGGCCCTGTATGGGGCGGTCCAGGGTCTACTGGAACGCGGGGTAGTTATTCCAGTTCCAGAACTGGAACGGGGTTTTTACTCAAATCTGTTCATTGTGCTGAAGAAGGAGGGGGTTCGTCCAAGCTTGGATCTCAGAGCCCTCAATTGCTTTGTGAAGGTACAAAGTTTTCGGATGGAGTCGGTTCGATCTGTAGTCACGGCTCTCCATCCGGGGGACTTTCTGGCCTCCTTGGACATCAAGGACGCATACCTGCATGTCCCCATATACTCCAGACACCAGAGGTTTCTGCGATTTGCTATCGGGAAGGACCACTACCAGTTTGTGGCCCTCCCGTTGGGCCTTGCCTCAGCACCCAGGACGTTCACCAAGGTGCTCGCTCCGATTCTGGCACTTCTAAGACAGCGGGGTATCGCTATCACAGGCTACTTATACGACCTTCTGCCGAAGGCCCCTTCAAGCTCAGAATTAGAGGTAAGCGTGTCCATTACCTGTCAGACTCTTCGAGACTGTGGTTGGATACTAAACACGCAAAAGTCAGTATTGGTGCCCACTCAACGCCTAGGGTACCTGGGGTTGATTCTGGATTCTTCAGAGGCAAAGGTATTCCTCCCTGTGGAGAAGTTGCAGACCCTCCGGGCTGCAGTACGGCAGCTGACTTCCAGGAATTGGTCGTCACTCCGTTTTTTGCATGCGAGTGTTGGGCCTCAGGGTAGCCTCCTTCGAGGCGGTTCCATATGCTCAATACCACACTCGAGTGTTACAGAAGGAAGTTCTGTCCAGATGGAACAGATGTCCATCATCTCTGGATTATCAAATCCGAGTGAGCCACATAGTCAGGAGATCCCTGGTATGGTGGCTGACAGCACCGGCTCTAATGGCCGGGAAGTAATTTCTTCCGGTTTACTGGATAGTGATCACAACGGACGCCAGCCTTACAGGTTGGGGGGGAGTCTGGGGTGTTCAGTCGGCGCAAGGTCGCTGGACCCCAGAGGAAGCCCTCCTGCCGATCAATGTTCTGGTAATCCGGGCGATCAGGCTGTGCCTCTTCAAATGGTCTCAGAGGCTGCAAGGGCGTCCAGTCAGGATCCAGTTAGACAACGCCACAGCAGTGGCATATGTCAATCATCAAGGAGGAACAAGAAGCTCAGCTGCAACATCGGAGATCGCTCGCATTCCTGAAGTGGGCAGAGAGGAGCGTACCGGCACTGTCGGCCGTGTACATTCCGGGTGTGGAAAACTGGCAGGCGGACTACCTGAGCCGCCAGATGCTGGACCAGGGAGAAGGGTCCTTACACCCGGAGGTGTTCCAACTCCTCTGCCAAAGATGGGGCACACCAGACGTAGATCTTCTGGCTTCCCGACTCAATCGGAAGGTATTGAGATTTGTGGCCCGGTCAAGAGACCCATGGGCAGACGCAACAGACGCGTTGGTAGCATCGTGGGGTCAGTATCGGCTAATCTATAACTTCCCTCCCTTAAGGCTTCTTCCTCTTCTGCTCCGCAGAGTGGAGGCAGAGGGAATTCCAATGATCCTAATCGCCCCAGATTGGCCTCAGCGTCCTTGGTACGCCGATCTAGTACGTCTGGTAGCAGACGTCCCCTGGCGCCTACCACTACGGAAGGACCTGCTATCGCAAGGTCCCATATTCCATCCTGCTTTACAGTCATTGGCTTTAACGGCATGGCTGTTGAGAACCAGGTACTGAGAGACCGGGGCCTGTCAGACTCAGTAATCTCTACTATGAGAAGTGCTCGAAAACCGTCCTCTAGGAAGGTCTATCACCGCACTTGGAGGGCCTACATCTCCATGTGTGAGGAAATGAAATGGCATCCGCGTACCTATTTGGTTTCCAGAATCCTGCTGTTTTTTACAGCATGGGGTGGACCAAGGGCTTGCCCTAAGTACAATTTAAGGGACAGATATCTGCCCTGGCTGTCTTTTTTCAGCGACCCCTGGCGACTCACTCTCTCGTGAGTACATTTGTGCAGGGGGTCCGACATGTGGCCCCTCCGGTCCGTCCCCCGTTACCTCCGTGGGACTTGAACCTGGTCCTCTCGGTGCTTCAGAAGGCACCGTTTGAGAATATTAGAGATATTCCCCTGTTGACACTTTCTCAGAAAGTGGTCTTTTTGGTGGCTGTTACGTCAGTTAGACGAGTCTCTGAGCTGGCAGCCTTGTCCTGCAAGGCTCCCTATTTGATTTTCCACAAGGATAAGGTGGTGCTGCGGCCGCAGCCTTCCTTTCTTCCGAAGGTCGTTTCGGCTTTTCATCTCAACGAAGACATTGTACTTCCATCCTTGTGTCCTCAGCCGTCGAATCCTAAGGAGTCGGCGTTGCATTCCTTGGACGTTGTCCGAGCTTTGAGAGTATACCTATCTGCTACTTCCCTGTTCCAGAAGTCAGACTCACTGTTTGTTTCGGTGGCTGGTCCCAAGAAGGGCCAAGCAGTCTCATCGGCCACCATCTCTAGGTGGATCCGACAGATAGTAATCCAGGCTTACGCCTTAAAGGGTCAGGCGCCCCCCTTTCCTGTCACGGCGCATTCGACCAGGGCAATAGGTGCCTCTTGGGCTTTCCGACATCAAGCGTCTGTTTCCCAATTATGTAAAGCGGCGACTTGGTCGTCCGCACACATTCACAAAATTCTACAAAATTGAGGTAGGTGCATCTTCAGATGCCTCTTTTGGCCGCAAGGTTTTGCAAGCGGCTGTTTAGAGTTGCAACTCCTCCGTTGGAGGAGTGCTGTTTTGTGTTTGGGGTGAAGTTTATTTTTATGCTGTTACCACCCCTCGTTTTTTCTCTGACACTGCTTTGGGACGTCCCACTTTGTCAATAGAGAAGCTGTGTCGGTCCATGGACGAAAGAGTAAATAGGATTTTTTACTCACCGTAAAATCCTTTTCTCTGAGTCCATGGACCGACACAGCACCCACCCCTCCTTTTAAGTTTGTACTGCTTTTTGACGAACTGATCTGCGAAGATGCAGACTGAGAGGGTATACCCAGAGGATCCGCCCCCTGGGCGGTACTGTAGAAGGTGTGATGCAACACTTTTTACAAGTTTTTCTGCCTAGTCACTCCTAATTAACGGATAATACCCACTTTGTCAATAGAGAAGCTGTGTCGGTCCATGGACTCAGAGAAAAGGATTTTACGGTGAGTAAAAAATCCTATTTTTTTTCAAAATTTTCGGTCTTTTTCCGTTTATATCGCAAAAAATAAAAATCGCAGAGGCAATCAAATACCATTAAAAGAAAGCTCTATTTGTGGGAAGAAAAGGACGCAAATTTCGTTTGGGTACAACATTGCATGTCTGCACAATTTACAGTTAAAGCAGCGCAGTGCAAAATTCTGAATTCACCTCTGGTCCTTTAGCTACCAAATGGTCCGGGGCTTAAGTGGTTAATAAAAACTAAGAACTGCAGAGGTTATCAAATACCATCAAAAGAAAGCTCTATTTGTGGGGAAAAATTTGTAAAAATTTCATTTGGGTGCAGCGTTGTATGACCGCGCAATTGTCATTCAAAATGCATCAGCGCTGAAAGCTGAAAATTGGTCTGGGCAGGAGGGGGTTTAAGACTGCATTCACACCTGAGCGTTTTGTCGCCTGAATCCCGAAGCTACAAAACGCTAGAGGGGAAAAAATCCACTATTCTCTATGGAGATGGTTCACATCTCCACGCCTGAAGCTCGAATCGGGCAGATTTGGGTGTTTTTCTGCTTTTTTACATTGGTGACCCTTGGACCTGTACAAAATCGCTGCAAAAACGCGGTAAAAAACGTGGTAAACACTGCAAAATCGCGGTAAAATTGCGCGACTTTCTGCCTGAAAAAGCTATGTTCAGGTGTGAATGGGGCCTAAGTGCCCAGTAAACAAGTGGTTAATGATGCATAAAGTGAAAAAAAAAGTGAAATATTCCTTTAAATATCGTACCGGGGGGGGTGTCTAAAGTATGCCTGTAAAGTGGCACGTGTTTCCCGTGTTTAGAACTGTTCCTGCACAAAATGACATTTCTAAAGGAAAAAAAGTCATTTAAAACTGCTTGCGGCTTTAATGTAATGTATGGTCCAATATAGATGAAAATCATTGAGAAAAATGGCATGGGTAAGCCTCAGCAACACGTTGTCCAGGACCAGGAATTTGTAACCACCCAGTCTCTGGGAACGCGTTGCACAGACCTTTCTGCAAGGCGTCCCGAAGATGCTTCATCCTCTGCTCCCTCTGCGACGGCAAGATAAGGTCTGCAACCTTACCCTTGTAACGTGGCTCAAGGAGGGTTGCTAGCCAGTAATGATCCCTCTCATTGATCGCACGAATACAAGGATCCTTCCGCAGGCTTTGCAGGATCAGGGAGGCCATGCAGCGTAGGTTTGCTGAGGCATTCGGTGTGGAGTCCTCTGGGTCACTGAGGACAACATGATCCGCAGCCACCTCCTCCCAGCCACGTACAAGTCCATGGGTGTCTTGGGACTGTAATTGATCCCTTAAAGTCTGCTGCTGATGCTGAGTGCTAGGCTCCACCTCCATGCTGACACAATAATCCTCCTCCTCTTCCTGTGTGATAGCCGGGCCAGCAGGAACACTGTCTGGATAAAGGGGACCTTGAGAGGTAAGGAAGTCCTCCTCTTCCTGCCTCTGTTCTGCCTCAAGTGCCCTGTCCATTATTCCACGCAGCGTGTGCTCCAACAGGTGGACAACAGGGACAGTGTCACTGATGCATACACTGTCACTGCTCACCATCCTTGTGGCCTCCTCAAATGGTGCCAGGACAGTGCATGCATCCCTGATCATGGCCCACTGGCGTGGGGAAAAAAATCCAAGCTCCCCTGACATTGTCCTGGTGCCATATTGCAACAGATACTCATTGATGGCCCTCTGCGGCATGTGCAGCCGCTGCAGCATGGCCAACGTAGAGTTCCACCTGGTGGGCATGTCACAGATTAGGCGGTTCTTGGGCAGGTTGTAATCCTTTTGCAGGTCAGCCAGCCGAGCACTGGCATTATATGACCGGCGGAAATGCCCACAGAGTTTCCTGGCCTGCTTCAGGACCTCCTGTAAGCCCGGGTACCTGCCCAAGAACCACTGCACCACCAAGTTAAGGACGTGAGCCAAACAGGGCACATGGGTCAGTTGTCCCTGTCGGAGAGCGGAGAGGAGGTTGGTGCCATTGTCGGAAACCACCTTTCCTGGCTTAAGCTGGCGTGGCTTCAACCATCTCTGAGCCTGCCCCTGCAGAGCTGACAGAATCTCTGCCCCAGTGTGGCTCCTGTCTCCCAAGCACACCAGCTCAAGCACCGCATGGCATCTTTTTGCCTGCGTACTTGCGTAGCCCCTTGAACGCCTACGGAGCACCGCTGGTTCCGAGGACAAAGCACAGGTAGAGGCTATGGAGGAAGAAGAAGAGAAGGGGTGGAGGCGAGAGGTGTGTCAGAACCACCAGTAGTAACATTTTGGAGGCGTGGTGGCGGAACAACCTCCAACACTACTGCACCTTGTCCTGCATCCTTCCCAGTTGCCAGCAGAGTCACCCAATGAGCCGTGAAAGATAGGTAACGTCCCTGTCCATGCCTGCTGGACCATGAGTCAGCGGTAATATGCACCTTACCGCTGACCGTCCTGTCCAACGAGGCCAAGACATTGCCTTCCACATGCCGGTAGAGAGCCGTGAGAAAAAGTGGCATTTGGGAACCTGCCACTGAGGAACCGCACATTCAACAAACTCACGGAAGGGGGCAGAGTCTACCAACTGAAAAGGCAGCAGTTGAAGTGCTAGCATTTTAGCCAAGCTAGCATTCAACCGCTGGGCATGTGGATAGCTGGGAGCGAACTTCTTTTGGCGGTGCAGCAGCTGGGGCAGGGAAATTTGCCTGGAACAGTGGGGTTAGAGATCCCAGCTGATGAGGAGCAAGGAGAGGTCCGCTTTGTTCTTTGGTGTGGGTCTTTTAGGTACGCTTGCCAATGGACTGCATGGCAGGTCGACATATGTCTGGTCAAGCACGTGGTGCCCAAGCGGCTGATGTTTTGGCCACGCGAGATATGCTTTAGACATATGTTGCAAATGGCAACGGTGCAATCTGCTGCACACGTCTGAAAAAACTGAAAAAAGGCCCACACCAAAGAACTTTTGGAATAACGCGCAGAGACAGCAGCGCCCTGCACATGCAGAGCTCTGCGGTGTGATGCGGTCGGTGTGCTGTCCTTAAGCTGGCCCCTGGAGGGCATCCTGCCTCGTTGGAGATGTGCCTTCTCCTCCTCTCTCCTATCAGGCACCCATGTGGAGTCAGTGACCTCATCATCCCCTCCCTCCTCATCACTGGAGCAAATCTGTCAGTATGCTGCAGCTGGGGGAACATGACTGCCAGATAGCTGTCCTTGTTGGGCACCCCCTCTCTCTGGGCTCACGTTACTACCCCCCCTCTCTGGGCTCACGTTACTGCCTTCCTCTAGCTGGGTTCCATCATCGGACCCTTCAAAACGCTGGGCATCCTCCTGGAGCATGTACCCAACACTGTGGTCAAACAGTTCGGGGGACTACTCAGGAGGACATGGTGGGGCTAGGGAAGGAGTGACTGATGCCATTGAGCCAAGGGAAGAGGCTGCTTTGGCAGCTGCTTTGCCAGACAAAGTACCCTGAGCCTGGGTGAGAGAGGATGAGGACGGCTTGGTCATCCACTCTACCAAATCATGGGCATGTTGCGGCTCAACATGGCCAGCTGCCGAAAATAAGGACAAGCGTGTCCCACGGCCACGTGCTGATGAGGATGCACCGTGTCCACAACCAGCACTGTTGCCTCTAGACACAGAGCCTGCTTGCCCTCCTTTATTGCCTTGTGACATACTAATGGCCTGCAGTGAGATGTAGCTGCACAAAGGTGGAAAGTATATATATATATATATATATATATATATATATATATATATATATATATATATATATATATATATATATATATATATATATAATGCAGCTATCAGACTCCACTGCCTGCTGTGGTATTAGTATGAGAAAAGCAGCAAAGGTCTTCAGTTAGTTTTACGTGAACACTGTGCAGAGGACACAGTACACTAACTGAAAATACTAGCAGCTCTCTGCCTGTGGTTTTATTACGAGAACACCACAGGGCATTATGGGCCGTGACGCGCCACTCGAATTTGGCGCAAACGGCCCATGATGTTCGAAATTTGGCGAATGCATTAAAAGTGTATCCCCCCCCCCCCCCCCACAAAAAAAAAGGCATTTGAAAAGCCGCTCTGCAAATACTGTGTGACATAAAAAAATTGCAAAACCCACAAATTTATTTTCTAGGGCCTCTGCTTTAAAATATAATGGTTGAGGGTTCTAAGAATTATTTTAGCAAAATACACTGATTGTTACATTACGGTTTCTAGAAACTCATTATTTCTAAATGCTGCACTTATAGCTGCTTTAGTTCCCAGCTATAGGTTTTAAAAACAACCTTACCGCTGCCGTAGGTTCATTAACATTAAACCCAAAAGCAAACATTTATTAAATTGCAGTTACTAACCATTAGATGTGGTGGCTGCATTGGCTTTTTTTTGTTCCCTCTGTTTTCACCTGATGATCTGGCAAGTAATACATCTCCTGTATTAGAGTGCTTAGGCCAGCCATCAGAAATTATGGGGCCCCATACACAGCTTTAGGACTGGGCCCCCCGGGCCTGACCACCAACATTCCCCAGGGTCCACCCATTGGCCGTCCCACCAAATCGGCTGTGAATAGAGAGGGATACAATTTACAGCGTACCAAAACTTAGATGTGGTGGCTGCATTTTTTTTTCATTTTTTAGGATTTTTTTTTTTCTGTTTTCCCCCTGGTGATCTGGTCAGTAACACACCTCTTGTAATAGAGTGCCCCCACTCTGGATGAAGGAGCAACAGAGACACCTTTGGAAAGCAGTCTGAGGGGCAGGGAGGTCGGGGGATTGTTAGATGTACTGGCAGATTTAGGTACACTAAACAAATTGAAGCCATACTCCAGCTCACACTTTATAATCAGTTACAGCAAACATTTTGTTTTCCTTTTGGGATAAAGGTTGAATAAATGGAAACTGATCATTGTAAGCACCTCTGCCATTGTTTAATGGTTTGTCTCAATCCTCTAACTGCTACATCTTCAAGACAGTTCGTTCTTTTGAAAAAATAAAAAATAAAATACTTACTAGCAGGATCACCAGGTGAAAATAAAAGAAAGAAAACCTAAAAAAAAAAAACACGAGTGCAGCCACCACATCTAAAATTTGTAAAGCTGCAATAGAATAAATGTTTGCTTTGGAGGTGGGGACAGGGAGAGAGAGAGGTGGGGTAGAGAGAGAGTGGTGGGGGAAGGGAGAGAGAGGGGGGGCAGGGGGAGAGAAAGGGGCATGGAGAGAGTGAGAAAGAGAGAGGTGGGGGCTGTGTGAGAGAGAGGGCAGGGAGAGAGACAGAGAAAGAGAGGTGGGGCAGTGAAAGAGAGATGGGGCAGGGTTAGAGAGAGTGAGAGGGGGGGAGAGAGAGAGTGCAGGGAGAGGGGGCAGGGAGAGATAGAGAGGGGAGAGGGAGGGCAGGGAGAGAGAGGGGGCAGGGAGAGAGAGGGGGCAGGGAGAGAGAGGGGGCAGGGAGAGAGAGGGGGCAGGGAGAGAGAGGACAGGGAGGGGGCAGGGAGAGAGAGAGGGGGCAGGGAGAGAGAGAGGGGGCAGGGAGAGAGAGAGGGCGGGGAGAGAGAGAGGGCAGGGAGAGAGAGAGGGCAGGGAGAGAGAGAGGGCAGGGAGAGAGAGAGAGGGCAGGGAGAGAGAGAGGGCAGGGGGTAGGAGAGAGAGAGGGGGCAGGGATAGGGGGCAGGGAGAGCGAGAGGGCGGGGAGAGTGGGCAGAGAGAGAGGGTAGAGAGGGCAGAGAGAGAGAGAGGGCAGAGAGAGAGAGAGAGAGAGGAGTCAGGGTCTGGTCACACTGCTCACTCACTTGGATGGTCCGGTCCCCGGGGCTCTCAGTCAGCGGCTTCTCATGTGGCTGTCGGCTTGTTTAATCTTCCCGCCAACACATTCCCTTCACAGACCAGCAGCACACAGGCAGGGAGAGAGGGGGGGCGGGAGAAGGAATAGTTGTGTAAGAACAGCTCAGGCATGCTGGAGGGTGTGGGGATCCTTTTCTTCCAGGACAGCCGCATCTCTCGAGCCGCCTGTCACCGCACACCGAGACCAGGGATGGTCAGGAGGACGGAGCGGACATCAAAGGAGGGGGGGAAAGGAGCAGGTGGATGGAACCACTGGTGTTGTGGAGGGGGCGTGGCACTGATTTCTGCACCCCTCAAGCTCTCCAGCTACCCCTGCATGCTACACCACTGGCTGGGAGTCAGGAGCCAGTGCAGTGGGCGGCCTCAGCGGGAGGTGCCAACTTGGGGGCCCAAGCTTCCAGAGGGACCGGGCCCCTCAGGACGCCCGGGCCCCTTACATCTATATGGGCTGTACCCCCCTGATGGCGGCCCTGAGAGTACCCCTACTCTGGATGAAGGAATACAGAGACACCTTTGGACAGAAGCATTGTCAATTTGGGGGTTAGATGCATTAGCAGATTTACAGTAGATGCTCTGAAAAATTTAACCCAAACTCCAGCTATAACTTTATAAGTAGTCACAGCAACAGTGTGTTTTACTTTTAGGATAAAGGTTTTTACATAAATAGATAAAAACAGATAATTTTAAGCACCCCTGCCAGTATTAAATGGTTTGACTCAACATTCTAGCTGGTACATCTGCAGGACAGCTTGTTCTGTTAAAATGCAACAGACTTACTGGCAGGATCAACAGGTGAAAATAAGGGAAAGAAAGTTTAAACAAGAAATCTAGTGCAGCCACCACATCTAATGATTGGTAGGCTGCAATTTAATAAATGTTTGCGGTTTAATGTGATATTAAATCCAAAACCAAAAATGTAATATATTGCAGCTTACCAATCATTAGGTGTTCTGGCTGCATTTGTTTTCTCTTTTATAGGCTTTTCCCTTTGTTTTCACCCGGTGATCCGGCCAGTAACAGCCACCTGCATTAAAGTGCCTACACTCTAGATGAAGGAGCACAGAAACATCTTTGGACAGCAGCATTGTCTTTCTGGGGGAAATTTAGATTGACAAATTGAAGCCAAACTCCAACTAATACTTTCTAAGCAGTTACAAAAACACCTTTTTTTTCCTTTTGGGATACAAGTTTTACATAAAGGAATAAAAGCTAATAATTATAGGCACCCCTGTCAGTGTGAAAGTGGTTGTATACCCATGTTTTTATATTTTTACCTACAGGTAAGCCTAAAATAAGGCTTACCTGTAGGTAAAATGAATATCTCCTAAACCTGTACAGTTTAGGAGATATTCACTTTGCATGCAGCCGCTGACGTCAGCGACACATGCGCTGTGAATGTCCGGTGGACGCTGCCAGACCTTGCCGGAAAGAAGTCTCCCACGCGCATGCACAGGAGTGACGTCATGGCAGCTCCGGCCACTCACATCGCCAGCGCCACGAACACGCAAGACACGCCGAGGGGGAAATGTCAGCTCCCTTGGCGGTGACCAGGATCAGCTGCCGATGCTTCATTCTAAGGTAAGTATTTCATAATGAGCTAGTATGCGGTGCATACTAGCTCATTATGCCTTTGCCTTACAGGTTTGTTTTTTTTGTGCAGGTATACAACCACTTTTAAATGGTTTGTCTCAACCCTCTAACTGCTAACTACAGGATAGTTTGTTCTGTTGAAAATTAACAGACTTACTGGCTGGATCACCAGGTGAAAATAAAGGAAAGAAAGATTAAACTAGAAAACTAATGCAGCCACCGCATCTAAGAATTGGTAAACTGCGATATAATAAATGTTTGCTTTTCAGCTTAATACTGCTTTAACTACTTCCCACCCGCACAAGGTCATATGACGTCGCAGACTTTGTGTGGGGATATCCAAATGATGCCTGCAGCTGCAGGCATCATTCAGATATCTTCATTTTCAGGCTGCGATTCCCTCCACCATAAAAACAATCATAGCGGCTGTTCACCTGCTTGATTGCTTTCACAATCTAAATAAATAAAAATATATCTGCGCTAGTCTTGTATGGAACTGCTGCAACTCAAATCTTGGAAGGGATAAAGTAATAGAAATGTCTAATGGTGCGCTGTTCGTTTTAAATACGAACTGATGTGATAATGAACAAAATAAAGTGAATAAACAAGATATCTACCTAAGTGTTCAAACATAAAGTATGTGTGTGTGTGAACAATATGCTAGCAACTTATGCAAATAACAGATGTCATGACAAGTGCATTATTCAAAATGTCAATGTACAAAAAAGTTCCAGTGTGTAAAAAAATTTGGTTAAATTGAAAAAGTTAAAGTCCATAAGAAAATTTATACACTTACCCTAGGTTCACACCTATGTGTTTTTTAGTGCATTTTGCAGTTTGCAGAAACACACTACAGTCCATTTAACCACTTCAGCCCTGGAAGAATTTACCCCCTTCCTGACCAGAGCACTTTTTGCGATGCAGCACTGCGTCGCTTTAACTGACAATTGCGCGGTCGTGCGACGTTGAACCTAACCAAAATTGACGTCCTTTTTCCCCCACAAATAGAGCTTTCTTTTGGTGGTATTTGATCACCTCTGCGGTTTTTATTTTTTGTGCTATAAACAAAAGAAGAGCGACATATTTGAAAAAAATGCAATATTTTTTACTTTTTGATTTAATAAATATCACAATTTTTTTTTTTTAAAACAATTTTTTTTCTAAGTTTAGACCGATACGTATTCTACATATTTTTGGTAATTTTTTTTTGCAATAAGCGTATATTGATTGGTTTGCGCAAAAGTTATAGCGTCTACATAATAGGGGATAGATTTATGGCATTTTTATTTTTTTATTTTTTTTACTAGTAATAGCGGCGATCTGCAATTTTTATTGTGACCGTGACATTGCGGCAGACACATCGGACACTATTGGCGCGTTTTTGGGACCATTCACATTTATACAGCGATTAGTGCTATAAAACTGCACTAATTACTGTGTAAATGTGACTGGCAGGGAAAGGGTTAACACTAGGGGGCGATCAAGGGGTTAATATGTTCCCTATTGAGTGATTGTAACTGTAGGGGGAGGGGACTCACAAGGGGAGGAGACCGATCTGTGTTCCTCTGTACTGGGAACATACATCGGTCTCCTCACCTCTGACAGGAGGTGGATCTGTGTGTTTACACACACAGATCCACACTTCTGCCGTGATCGCGGGCAATCGCGGGTGCCCCATAGACGGCCGGGAAAAAAGGACGTCATATGACGTCCGCCCGGAGGGAGGGAGGGTTCCTGCCGGTGTCATATGTCTATGACCCGGTAGGAAGTGGTTAACATGGTTTCCTATGGTACAAGTTCACATCTATGCGTTTTGCGGTCGTTGCGTTTTTGGAAAGTGTCCGAGACTTTTTCCTCGTGATTTGCGGGTAATAGACTTCAATGGAACCGCACCGTAAGGGTTGTGTTTGTGATGCGTTTTGCAGTTTTTATTTTAACACTGTATATAGCTGGTTGCTAAGCAGGGGTCTGGGAAGCCGGCTGCTGCATCCTCAACAACCGATAAGTCATCAGCTGTCAGCGGGGTTGCCTGCTGACAGCTGAATGTGAAAAAAAATTGCCGGCACCAAAAAATCGCGAAAAAAACGGTGTACACCAAAATGTAAAAAAAAATTGCCGTGGGGTCCCCCCCAAAATCCATACCTTATCCGAACATGAAGCCTGGCAGGTGAGGAAAGGAAGGGGACGAGCAAGCCCCCCCCCCTCCTGAACTATACCAGGCTGCATGCCCTCAAAATGGGGGGTATGGGTAAAGCCCTCTGATGACATCACCTGGAGAGTCCACCCCTTGTGACGTCACAATGGGTGGGCTCTCCGGGGGTTATGTCATCGATTGGCTACGCCCCATGGCTATATAAGAGATGCCACACGGTGGGCGACAACACAATGGAGGAAGACAGCCACAGAAGAAGAGCGGCTTTTTCTTTTTTTGCAGGAAACTGGCGGCGAGGAAGAAGACAGAACCAGGAAGAGACAGCAGTGGAAGACGACGGCAGCGGAAGAGACAACGGCGGGAGAACACGGCACCGGGAGAGATAGTGGGGGCAGAAGACAGCGGCGGGAGAAGATGCCAATGGGAGAGATGGCAGCAGGAGAAGACAGCTCAGATCTATTTTATTAATAAAAGACTTTTCAAAAACCGTTTTGTGTTGTTTTTTTTTTGTTTTTTTTTTACATTTCATTGCTTTTTGAGGTGAATGGGTAGGGGTAGGATTTACCCAATACCAGGCCCGGACTAGGACAAAAAATAGGCCCGGGCATTTTAGACTGAGCAGCCTGGGGGGGGGGGGGGGGGGCGCGGTGGCGTTGCCTTGTGGTGGCGGTTAATGATGGGATGTGGGGTTCCAGCACCTTGTACCTCCTGGACCCATTTACATTACACAGCACCCTGCACCTCTGGACCCCTTTACATTACACAGCACCATGGACCCCTTTACATTACATAGCACCGCACCTCTGGACCCTTTTACATTACACAGCACCCTGCACCTCTGGGCCCCTTTACATTACACAGCACTCTGGGCCCCTTTACATTACACAGCACCCTGCACCTCTGGTCCCCTTTACATTACACAGCACCCTGCACCTCTGGTCCCCTTTACATTACACAGCACCTTGCACCTCTGGTCCCCTTTACATTACACAGCACCCTGCACCTGTGGACCCCTTTACATTACACAGCACCTTGCACCTCTGGACCCTTTTACATTACACAGCACCTTTGCACCTCTGGACCCTTTTACATTACACAGCACCCTGCACCTCTGGACCCCTTTACATTACATAGCACCGCACCTCTGGACCCCTTTACATTACATAGCCCCTACAGTTTGTTACACAGACACCCCCTAACAGTTCTGGACCCCCTGCATGTTACACAGACCTCCCTACAGTGTAGACCCCCTCCCTACAGTGTAGACCCCCTCCCTACAGTGTAGACCCCCTCCCTACAGTGTAGACCCCCTCCCTACAGTGTAGACCCCCTCCCTACAGTGTAGACCCCCTCTACAGTACAGACCCTCTCTACAATACAGACCCCCCTACATTACAGACCCCCCTACATTAACAGACCCCCTCTACAGTACAGACCCCCTCCCTACAGTGCAGACCCCCTCTACAATACATACCCCCCTACATTACAGACCCCCCCTACAATACAGAACCCCCCTACAATACAGACCCCCCCTACAATACAGAACCCCCCTACAATACAGAACCCCCCTACATTACAGACCCCCCTACAATACAGAACCCCCCTACATTTCAGAACCCCCTAAATTTCAGCCCCCCCTACAATACAGACCCCCCTACATTACAGACCCCCCTACATTACAGAACCCTCCTACAATACAGACCCCCCTACATTACAGACAGACCCCCCTACAATACAGAACCCCCCTACAATACAGAACCCCCTACAATACAGAACCCCCCTACAATACAGACCCCCCTTCAGACCCATAATGTACCTCAGATCAGCGTGGGACTGCATGTGGGGTCCCCTCCCCCTGTGTGGACATAAAGGAGGAGGGGGAGGCGGCTTCACTCTGCTCGGCTGTGTGAGACAGCCGAGCCGAGACTGATCAGATCATTAGTACCCGCGGTCACCTTGTCAGAGAGAAGGGGATCGTTGCGGGTCCCGGCCCCCTGATGTGCCAACGGGTGTCACTGTCACTCGAGTGCGGCTCCGACTCGCAGCTGGGAGTGCACTGGGGGGAGATGTGACACACGGCCCGGTCAACATGTTGAGGGCATGTGGCCTGGTATGGTTCAGGGAGGGGGGCGCTCGCTTGTCCCCTCCCTTTCCTGACCTGCCAGGTGGCATGCTCGGATTAGGGTCTGGTATGACTTTTGGGGGGACCCTACGCCATTTAAATAAAAAATCCCTGCTGACAGCTGATGACTCATTGGTTGTTAAGGACGCAGCCCCCCAGCCCCCCCCCCCCCAGCAACCAGCAATATACAGTGTGTTTTAAAGAGAAAAAAATACGTAAAACACAAAATGCATGAAAACTGCATGCAAATTCGCTTAAAAAACAAGGGTTTAAAAACGCGAAATGCACCGCAAAACGTGCCTAAAACAAGCGCAGCCACATAGATGTGAACCTAGACTTAATAAAGGGTGTGACAAGTGAAAATGGTATACAACTCCATGGCTACCAGTGTTCAAGAAAAAGGGCAAAGTGTTCCATCCACAAAAAAAGAGAGTAGCCTCTTACCAGATCTGATGGATCCCTATTACAGAGATCAAGGAAGTTTATGCCGGGATGATCACAGGTGTGAAGATTTCAAACAGCGTGTCTTGAACTCTTGATACATTTGCAGGGACGAGCTCCATGTGTTCAAAGATCATATATGAAAAGGGAGAAGCCTCATAGTGTAAAATATATAGATGAACTTACATGAAGGGTAAAATTTGACGCGTTTCCACACAACTGTCCTCTACTGGGAAATGGAGACTCCATTTCCCAGTAGAGGACAATTGTGTGGAAATGCGTCGGTAAGAGGCTACTCTCTTTTCTAATGGACTTGAACTTTTTCAATGTAACCTAATTTTTTTACACACTGGAACTTCTTGCAATTTTTTGTACATTGACATTTTTTTTATTTAAATCTTCCTTTTTTATTAGAGTTTTCAAACATTACATCAAATCAACAAAACACATCACTATTTCTACAAAATATATATGTTTCTTCTTATCTTTAACATACCAATCTCTAGTTTCAGACAATCTCCAAAATACCATTTATATCACACAAAACAAAACAAACAAACAAAAAAACAATAACACTCATCCCCCCCTCCTCCACCTCTCCAAGCCACCACTATCAGTCCTCCCATATGTTTAACGTGTCCTATCCAGCCCTTATTTGCCCACCTATTACCTCATGGATCATTTCTATCTTGTTCTGGGAGACACCAAGTTGAATAAAGCCAGTCCTGGAGCTGTTAACAAGGGTCCCCATAGCTTAGCTAATATATCTATTGTACCCCTGTTCTTATACACCTGTGGTTCAATTAGTATTGTAGCATTTACCTGAGAACGCCATTCCTCAAATACTGGTCTACTAGGAGACATACATTTTCTAGCAATTAGCTTACGATCTATAAATAATAATCTACCAATTGGTATTAACTTTTCCCATGGATATAGCTCTTAATTAAAGTAACCCAGTAGACAAGTCTTTGGTTCCACTTCAATATGAGTACTATAGGCTCCATTGATTGTGGTCACCACCACACGCCAATATCTAACCAGTTTACGGCATTTCCACAACATATGGATCAGGTCAGCCGGAGATTGCTTACACCTCGGGCAAATGACATTTTGAATAATGCATTTGTTATGACATCTGTTATTTGCATGATTAACCACTTAAGCCCCGGACCATTTGGTAGCTAGAGGACCAGAGGTGAATTCAGAATTTTGCACTGCGCTGCTTTAACTGTAAATTGTGCGGACATGCAATGTTGTACCCTAACGAAATTTGCGTCCTTTTCTTCCCACAAATAGAGCTTTCTTTTAATGGTATTTGATTGCCTCTGCGATTTTTATTTTTTGCGATATAAACGGAAAAAGACCGAAACTTTTGAAAAAAAATGATATTTTCTAATTTTTGTTATAAGAAAAATCGAATAAACTCAATTGTAGTCATACATTTAGGCCAAAATGTATTCAGCCACATGTTTTTAGTAAAAAAAATGTCAATAAGCGTATATTTATTGGTTTGCGCAAAAGTTATAGAGTTTAAAAACTAGGGTACATTTTCTGAAATTTACACAGCTTTAAATTTATGACTGCCTATCTCATTTCTTGAGGTGCTAAAATTACAGGGCAGTACAAAACCCCCCCAAATGACCCCATTTTGGAAAGTAGACACCCCAAGGAAATTGCTGAGAGGCATGTTGAGCCCATTGAATTTTTTATTTTTTTGTCCCAAGTGATTGAATAATGACTAAAAAAAAAAAAAAAAAAAAAATTACAAAAAGTTGTCACTAAATGATATATTGCTCACACATGCCATGGTTATATGTGGAATTACACCCCAAAATACATTTTTCTGCTTCTCCTGAGTACGGGGATACCACATGTGTGGGACTTTTTGGGAGCCTAGCCGTGTACGGGACCCCGGAAACCAAGCACCGCCTTCAGGATTTCTAAGGGCGCAAATTTTTGATTTCACTCCTCACTACCTATCACAGTTTCGAAGGCCATAAAATGCCAAAATCGCACAAAACCCCCCCCCCCAAATGACCCCATTTTAGAAAGTAGACACCCCAAGGAAATTGCTGAGAGGCCTGTTGAGCCCATTGAATATAAATTTTTTTTGTCCCAAGTGATTGAATAATGACAAAAAAAAAAAAAAATTACAAAAAGTTGTCACTAAATGATATATTGCTCACACATGCCATGGTTATATGTGGAATTACACCCCAAAATACATTTTTCTGCTTCTCCTGAGTACGGGGATACCACATGTGTGGGACTTTTTAGGAGCCTAGCCGCATACGGGACCCCGAAAACCAAGCACCGCCTTCAGGATTTCTAGGCACAAATTTTTGATTTCACTCCTCACTACCTATCACAGTTTCGAAGGCCATAAAATGCCAAAATCGCACAAAACCCCCCCCAAATGACCCCATTTTGGAATATAGACACCCCAAGCTATTTGCTGAGAGGAATGGCGAGTATTTTACAGCTCTCATTTGTTTTTGAAAATGAAGAAAGAAAATATATATATATATATATATATATATATATATATATATTTTTTTTTTCAATTTTCAAAACTTTGTGACAAAAAGCGAGATCTGCAAAATACTCACAATACCTCTCAGCAAATAGCTTGGGGTGTCTACTTTCCAAAATGGGGTCATTTGGGGGGGTTTTGTGCTATCTGGGCATTCCATGGCCTCCGAAACTGTGATAGGCAGTGAGAAGTGAAATCAAAAATTTACACCCTTAGAAAGCCTGAAGGCGGTGCTTGGTTTTTGGGGTCCCGTACATGGCTAGGCTCCCAAAAAGTCTCACACATGTGGTATCCCCGTACTCAGGAGAAGCAACAGAATGTATTTTGGGGTGTAATTCCACATATGCCCATGGCATGTTTGAGCAATATATCATTTAGTGACAACTTTGTGCAAAAAAAAAAAAATTGTCGTTTTTCCGCAACTTGTGTCAACATATAAAATATTCCATGGACTCGACATGCCTCTCAGTATATAGCTTGGGGTGTCTACTTTCCAAAATGGGGTCATTTGGGGGGGTTTTGAACTGTTCTGGCATTTTATACACAACATTAGGAAGCTTACATCCACTCTTCTAACCACTTGAAGACAAAGCCCTTTTTGACACTTTTTGTTTACATGAAAACATTTTTTTTTTTGCAAGAAAATTATGTTGAACCCCCAAACATTATATATATATTTTTAAAGCAAAGGCCCTACAGATTAAAATGGTGGGTGTTGCATTTTTTTTTTCTACACAGTATTTGCGCAGCGATTTTTCAAACGCATTTTTTGGGTTAAAAAATACACTTTTTTTAATTTTAATGCACTAAAACACACTATATTGCCCAAATGTTTGATGAAATAAAAAAGATGATCTTAGGCCGAGTACATAGATACCAAACACGACATGCTTTAAAATTTCGCACAAACGCGCATTGGCGACAAACTACATACATTTTTAAAAGCCTTTACAGGTTACCCCAGTAGATTTACAGAGGAGGTCTACTGCTAAAATGATTGCCCTCGATCTGACCTTCGCGGTGATACCTCACATGCATGGTGCAATTGCTGTTTACATATGACGCCAGACCGACGCTTGCGTTCGCCATTGGGCAAGAGCAGGGCAGGACAGGGGTGCTTTTTTTTTTTTTTTATTATTAATTTTGTTATCTCAGGGAATGTAAATATCCCCTATGATAGCAATAGGTAGTGACAGGTACTCTTTTTTTGAAAAAAACTGGGGTCTTCTAGACCCTAGATTTTTCCTCTGCCCTCAAAGCATCTGACCACACCAAGATCGGTGTGATAAAATGCTTTCCCAATTTCCCAATGGCGCTTTTTATATCCGGGGGGGGCATTCCCTCCCACTGCTTGTAAAAGCAGTCCAGAGGCTAATTAGCTGCTAGGATTGCTTTTACATGAAAGCCGGCCGCAGGCTGAAAAGAATGATACCAAGATGATACCTAAACCCGCAGGCATCATTCTGGTATAAACATTCAAAGTCCAGCAACATACCAGTACGTTGCTGGTCCTTGTTGGACATGTATTGTAATCTTTCTATTTCATGCAGCCAGTTGGCTGAACGAAAAAAGAGATTGATCGGTGGTATGCCCACCATTAGAATACCGCCCTTCATCCACCCACTTCCAATGATGGGCATACATGCACCATTTATATATGCCGAAGCATGGGGGCATCCTCCCGCAAAAAAGTTATGCCGCACACACATGGTCGGACTTTTCCACGGGCAAGCCTCCGTCGGAATTTCGACCGTATGTACGCGGCATTAGGAGCAAAATCGCTCCTCCGCCCCTGCTGCCCCAATGCTTCGGCATATTTGCTTTTTTTTTTTTAACTGTGGTGGTGAAATCACCTCCTACAGCACTGGAGTCGCAGGGATCAGGCCTGTCTCTGCGAACGCTGCAGTTATGTGTGTTGTGTTTTGTAAGTGACAGTGATCGATCGATACTGCACTTGGGTGGCCTGGGCTGGACGGAGGGGCAAAACGCAGGTGCCAGCAGGTATCTGGGCTGATCCCGCTAACACTGCGTTTTTGGGAACCCTAAACTGCTGGGGACGCTAGTATAGATCTGATCAGATCAGATATTGATCTGTTCAGATACTATACCACTAAGGGGGGTGTATGCTTCACGCGTGGGTGTTAGCGTTACTGGCACTAACCTGACGCTGCCTGGGGTGTGACTCAGACCCTCTCTGACGCTAAAACCTAATTGATATCACCCGCCGGGCGATCAGGGGGTTAAACCTTTATTGGGTTATATACACGACGGGTGCCCTGACACTATAAAAAGCAAACTAACTAACCAGCGTCACCCGTAACACTTATATGGTGATCACTGGTGAAAGGGTTAACTAGGGGCAATCAGGGGGTTAAAACCTTTATTAGATAATATATGGGGGTACCTGACGCTATAAAAACCTGCGGCGAACCTAAAAAAAATTACCAGCTACCGATCTGCATCACCGACACTAAGACAGCGTTTAGAAAAACGATTGCTTAGCGACAGTGGTGATGGGGGTGAAAGGGTTACCATGGGGGGGCAATCAAGGGGGTTAAACCTTTATTAGATAATATATTGGGGTACCTGATGCTATAAAAACCTGCGGCGAACCTAAAAAAAAATACTGGCTACGATCTGCATCACCGACACTAAGACAGCGTTTAGAAAAACAATTGCTTAGCGACAGTGGTGATAGGGGGTGAAAGGGTTACCTGGGGGGCGATCAAGGGGGTTAAACCTTTATTAGATAATATATTGGGGTACCTGACGCTATAAAAACCTGCGGCGAACCTAAAAAAAATTACCGGCTACCGATCTGCATCACTGACGCTAAGACAGCGTTTAGAAAAACGATCGCTTAGTGACAGTGGTGATAGGGGGTGAAAGGGTTACCTGGGGGGCGATCAAGGGGGTTAAACCTTTATTAGATATATTGGGGTACCTGACGCTATAAAAACATGCGGCGAACCTAAAAAAAATTACTGGCTACGATCTGCATCACCGACACTAAGACAGCGTTTAGAAAAACAATTGCTTAGCGACAGTGGTGATAGGGGGTGAAAGGGTTACCTGGGGGGCGATCAAGGGGGTTAAACCTTTATTAGATAATATATTGGGGTACCTGACGCTATAAAAACCTGCGGCGAACCTAAAAAAAATTACCGGCTACCGATCTGCATCACAGACACTAAGACAGCGTTTAGAAAAACGATCGCGTGGTGATAGGGGGTGAAAGGGTTACCTGGGGGGCGATCAAGGGGGTTAAACCTTTATTAGATAATATATTGGGGTACCTGACGCTATAAAAACCTGCGGCGAACCTAAAAAAAATTACTGGCTGCCGATCGGCATCACTGACGCTAAGACAGCGGTCAGAAAAATGATCGCTAAGCGACAGTGGTGATAGGGGGTGAAAGAGTTATCTGGGGGGTGATCAGGGGGTTAAACCTTTATTAGGGGGGGTTAGGGGGCTACACTGGACCTAAGACTAAACTTTGGTGACACTTTTACAGTCACAAATGTCACTGATTGCAGTGATCACTAAATAAATGGTCACTGCAATCAGTGACACTGTGACTGGGGGCTGGGGGGTGATCTGGGGTGTCTGGGGGGGCCTGGGGGGGCGATTTATGTCCCTATGTGTCCTGGTGTCAGTGTAGTGTTGTGTGCACTGACCTGATATCTTCTCTTGTACGGCGCTCGGTATATGTGAGCGCCGCACCAGAGATGACATCACTTCCTCCTGCTCCCTCTGTCTGACACAGACAGAGGGGGCATTTCCATTCGCCGGGAGCGATCGCGAGGGGGTGGCCAGAAACGAATGGCTGCCCCCTCATCCCGGAACGCTCCCGGACACTTAGCCACCGCTCACTGTATAGAAGGGGGGTCCGATTGGACCCCCCAACTGTACAAAGGCAATCACGTACACTCTACGTGATTGTGCCTGTCGGTGCCATTCTGCCGACGTATATATACAGTGAGCGGTCGTTAAGTGGTTAAGTTGCTATCGTATTGTTCACACACACATACTTTATGTTTGAACACTTAGGTAGATATTTTGTTTATTCACTTTATTTTGTTCATTGTCACATCAGTTCACTATTTAAGGGAACAGCGCACCATTAGCCATTTCTACTTGATTGCTTTTACAGGTGGCAGGAGGGGACACCCCCTCCCACCACCCCCTCGTGCTTCTACCGGCTCGCCCGTGTGATTGGCGAGCCGGAGAAGGAACTGTCCAGAAGTGGAAGCTCACCATAGAGAATACCACGGACCAGATGGTCTCCAGCTGTCTCTATGTCCCTCAGAGGCTGGCCGTGACGTTATGACGTCACGTCCGGCCTCAGCAGTTGTAAACACTGCCGTTTCCTCAGGTGGGAAGCCGGGATTGTTTTTTACATTTTTTTATTTTAGGCTTCCCAGCCTATAGGCGAGATCTGGGGACTTATAGATGAATCCTTTGCCTTCCTGGTTCTCTCTTTTTTGTGTCTAGTGGCCAGTTATTTTACATGAAAACCTTGTGGGGAAGAAAACTGATTCCTCATTAGTCTTAAAGCGGAGTTCCACCCAAAAGTGGAACTTCCGCTTAAACCACTCCTCGCCCCCTTACATGCCACATTTTGGTTGTAATTTTTTTTGGGGGGGGGGAGTGGGGGCTTCAGTAGGAGTGGGACTTCCTGTCCCACTTCCTCCTACCGCCCAGGGACCGCTTAGGCGACACGTCATATAGCCTTTTGACGGCCCCTCCCTGTAGGTAATCACCTGGGACACGTGACAGGTCCCAGGCGATTGCCTGTCCACTCAGGGAGCGCAGCGCTGCTCGCGCATGTGCAGTGAGTGCCAGGCCGTGAAGCCGAAAGCTGTCACGGCCGGGTGCTCACAGATAGGATGGAGGCGCCGGCGGAGTGGGGCGGGAGAGCAGCGAAGCTCTGTTCGGCCGCGTCGCTGGACCACTGAGCAGGTAAGTGTCTGCTTATTAAAAGCCAGCAGCTACACTTTTTGTAGCTGCTGACTTTTAATAAACATAAAAAAGGCTGGAACTCCCCTTTAAAGTATTGTCGAGTAAAAAGGTAAATTTGTAACAGGAAGTCGCCCAACGATAAAAGGGAATCCTTACTCCACCATGTTCCCAATTTGCATTGGAAGGTCAAGAAAATTAAACAAGAATAAATTAGGGGCATCGTCTGACCATAGAATGATTTTTATTTTGGCACTGAAAAGACAAAGGTATTGCTGGGTGGTAAAATCATGGTCCATCCTTCAGAATGTGCCATGAGCTATGTATAATGGTAAAAAACTGTTACTGTATACCATGCTTATGTTAGAGTGCTAGGTGTGCTCTTTGCATGATACTGGACAAGTTTAAATAAGTGGGAAATTATTTTTAATTGGTTGATTTATGTGGTGTATTGAGATAATTGTGATGTTAACGTCACACAAGGAGCCTTGCAGAAGATTGTATCTGCCTGTGAGATCTTTTATCTGATTATCACAAACAAAAGGAAAAATTTTCCTCATTGCAACTCTTTTTTTTTTTCTCCGAAATTAGAGCAGTAAAATTAGTGGCTGTAATTATGCATTTACATAGGGCAGGTGAAGCTTTAGAATATAGTTTCTTGAGAACAAACTACAGTATGTCTCCATGACCAGATGAGTCATAAGAAAATGTTTTGTTATATTCCTTAGGAGAATTATTTATCTGGACATTGTGGGACAGTAAACTAAATCAGTTAAGCTGGCCATAGATTAATAGAAGTTCAAACAATAATTCTTAGGAAAAGTCTTAGGAAACTTTGTACGAAAATTCTCAGAACATTCGAATGTCATTCGAAAGATTTTGTTTGCTTTAACATTTGATTTTTGAATGAATGGACTTTACCAAGCAAAAAACACATACACTGTTAGAAATTTGTTCGTTCAAGAAATATTTTCCATCCTACTCCTTTGAATTTTCTTGTCACTGCAGTCGAAAACGAACGTTGATTGACTCACTAATTAGTAAGGATTAGAAAGGATTAGAAATATTAATGGAACATTATTTTCCCAAGAATTTTCATTTGAAATTCTACCCATCTATGGCCAGCTTTAGTCAATGTTCTAGAGAAGAAAGCTCTGCCATCCAGATAAAGGGCAGGATGTTTCCATTAGGGAGGAGTGTAAATGCTCAGGGCCGTAATTTAAATATGAATTTTATTAATTTTTTTCCAGAAATGAACAGGGTTAACATAACATTACATAGTTTATCAATAGGTGGTTATTAATTCTCTAAGGTGATTCACTTATACACATAACATTAATTAGATTACATATATAACATATGATAAATTTAATATAGGAATATCCTCATCTCACTATCTCAAAAACTTTTATCTCCTTCTTCATACCACCTTATATAATATAACTCCCCTCCTCATTCCCTATACCTTAGGTTAAAAAAACAAAATCAAATTAAGCTAAACCAAAACAAAAAAACACAAAAAATAAATAAATATATCAACGAAGATGTTACCTGAATATATATGCTACTATTGAACCACGCATCTGCCACTTCCCATAGCTCAAATTCCTATAGCTATTTTATGTCCCTAGAAGGGATATCCCTTCCTCTGATTGGATAAACAGATTCCAAGATGTCCAGGTCTCTCTATACACCTCCTGTCTATTAGATGCGGTCAAAATCAAGTCTTCCATTCTTCTAATGTCTTCTACCTTCCTCAGCCATAAAGCTGTGGTCGGGGGGGGGGGGGGGTCTTTTGTTTCCATAATAGAGGAATGCAAGACTTAGCTGCATTTAGTAGATGACACAGAATAGACTTTTTCTAATTTTTGATTGATATGGTAGAGACATGTAATAGAAATAACGCAGGATCGTTTGGGATCTGCGAATCACTAAACTTCTGAGATATAGTACGGACCATTGTCCAAAAGGCCGTTAACTTAGGGCACATCCAAAATATGTGTAACATCGTTCCTCTATCTTTGCCACATCTCCAACAGTATTCTGATGTATCAGGAAACATTGTATGGAGTCGACTGGGCGTCATATACCACCTCGTTAATATTTTATAGTTGGTCTCTTGTACCTTAGTGCAAATTGAAGATTTATAAAAGAGACCAATCATAGATTGAACTTGTATTGGAGTAAATGTACAATGTAAATCTTCACCCCATTTTAATATACATGTTAACGCTGGCTGTTCTCGTGGGGAATTAAGTAGTGCGTATGTCTTAGAAAGAATATGAGGTTGTGATTCTGTTCCAGAGCAAAGCTCCTCAAATTTGGTTAGTTGCCTAGTATATGCTTGCGGGTCTGGTATGGTCTGTAGAAAGTGGTATAACTGAGCTGCATTCCAAAATGTGAGTCTATATGAACCCACGGAATTTGTCAGCTCCTCTATAGTGGGCCATCTATTTCCTCTCACAAATTGTGATGCGCTCATTTGCTCAGTCTCTCGTAACGTTGAAAATTGTGTAGTTGAAGAACCTGGTAGGAATTTGGGATTCCCAATAATCGGAGTCAAAGGGGATGTTTTAGTTGTTTGGCCCGCATGTAGAATAGCTTGTGTACATTGTTTCAAGGTATTCCCTATCAAGGGGTGTGATTTCAACTCTGATGGTACATGTTCCCAACACCATAATGCTCTCTCTAATGGTATGGGGGATTGATGCTGTTCTAGTTGCACCCATAGCTTCAGGTCATTATGGCGTTGCCAGTCTATTACTCTGCTAAGGTGTACTGTGTCAGGGAACCAACAGCAGGCGAAGGACTTTAGGACCCAGCATCTCTGGCAGGAGAAGGGCTCTAGGACCCAGTATCTCTACAAGCAGGTCACATGGGCCTATATAAGGAAGTCTGCTAGTGTCTGCATTTGCTGGATTATCGTCAGCTTCTCCTGTGTTCCTGTGTCTTGCATCTCCTGCCTGTCTGATCTCCTGTGTACCAAACCCGGCTTGCCTGACCTGCTCCTGTTGACTTCCTAGCGTATACCTGACCCCGGCCTGGCTAACGGACTCCGCTTACCTTGTCTTCTGTGCTAAGACTCAGCTCTGCTGTGTTCTCGGACTGTCTTGCTGTGTTTGACCCTCTGGCCTGGCTTTGACCCTGTTATCGGAACATTCCATTGGTCCTTACCCTTTGGACCTCCTAAGCACGCCTGCTGTCCTGCAGTCTGCCTGTCCTACCAAGTTCCTGGCAACCAGCACTACCTACCAGGCAACCCGTGCTTCTGTGGGCACCACATCCCCTGTGTCATCTTCAGGGCTGTGCTGCACTCGGCCGCAAGGGGCGCCCTCTCTGCTACTCGACCTCACATCAGAGACTTGACATACTGCTTGATAATATCGCCGAATATCTGACAATGCCAAGCCCCCATATTGCTTCGGCAGTGTTAATAAGGTACGAGACAGACGTGGTTTCTTATGGGCCCAAACGAATCGTGTGAACATTGCCTGTACTTGTTTAAAATAAGATAGTGGTATCCACATCGGTAGAGCCTGAAATAGGTATAAGAATTTAGGCAAGATACACATTTTTATTAAGTTACATCTCCCGAACCACGAGTGAAAATGTATATGCCACTTTTCCAGTAATAGCCTAGATTTTATAATCAAAGGAAGGAAATTTTAGCTCATATGTACGAGTTATACTTGTTGAGATATTTGTACCTAGGTAATTTAATGACGATAAAGTCCACTTGAGGTGAAAACCCCCTCGCAATTGTGCCAGGATTCGTGAAGGTAACCCAATCCCCATCGCCTCTGACTTCAAAAAATTTATTTTTAGATTAGATAACACTCCATAGAACTCAAATTGTTTAAGGAGGTTTGTTAAGGAGAATAACAGGTCATCGGCATAAGCCGAGACCTTATATTGTTTGTTACCTACCATCACTCCTTGTATATCAGGGTTTAGTCTTATTGTGGAAAGAAAAGGTTCTAAGGTTAAAGCATATAAAAGAGGGGACAAGGGACATCCCTGTCTAGTACCATTCTTAATTGGAAACGACTCTGAGAGCACACCATTTGCTTTCACTTGTGCGGTCGGGTTTGAATATATTCTGGCTATCCGGCCTATCATCACTTCTCCTAACCCAATATGTCTGAGTACGGCGAACATAAATGACCAATTTACCCAGTCGAATGCCTTCTCCGCATCAGTATTTAACAATATACAAGGAGTATTTGTAGACTGAGTTATATAGAGTAAGTTTAACACTTTAGATGTGCTATCCCTTGCTTCCCGTGTGGGAATAAATCCAACTTGATCCAAATGGATAAATTTTTGTAGATGATTCGCCAGACGGGTAGCTAAAATTTTTGTATACAATTTGAGATCTACATTTAGTAGTGAGATAGGCCTGTAGCTGCCACATGAAGTAGGATCTTTCCCCTCTTTGTGTATTAGAGCAATGTGAGCTCCCAGAGTATCCCTAGCAAATGAACTTCCGGAATCTATCGCATTAAATAGATTAATCAAGCGCGGGCCTAGTATTGTTGATAACATTCTATAATATTGTACCGTAAACCCATCAGGGCCCGGGGCTTTCCCTGCTTTCATGGAGTTTAATGCTTGTTGATATTCCGCTAAAGATATGGGGGCATCTAGTTCCTCTTTTACTGAACTAGTCAAAGAGGGCATTTGGGACGCTTGAATGTATTCATCTATGGCTGATCTAGATGGTATAGGTAATGATAGATCATATAGGTGTACATAGTACTCTTTAAATTCCTGAGTGATATGTGTTGGTAATGTTATCTTTTGACCAGCGTTATTGACAACTTGAGGTATGTATGGTGATAACTTTGACCCTTCTTGCAAGTACTTTTCCACATTTATCACCTAGTTCATAGTTCGCCTTGCGGCAGAACTGTAGTGCTGCCTTTGCTTTATAATGGAGCAGATCCGTGATTTGTTTCCTAAGTCCTGTGAGTTCTATTTCTAAGGTCTGACTAGGGGCATGTTTATGCCTTAATTCCACCTTCGCTAGTTTGCTCAGTAATTCAGAGAGTTGTTTCATTCGCTCCCGTTTAATTCGGGCACCATGTTTAATAAAGATACCTCTAAGGACTGATTTATGTGCCTCCCATAGGACTCCTGGGTCGCAATCTGGTAAGTCATTCATCTGAAAATATGATGTCAGCTCTTTAGTCACATCTTCTAAAACTTCCGGGATCTGCAAGAGGCTTTCATTCAGTCGCCAACAACGATGTGTAGGTGATTGTGTTCCCGCTAAGTCATACGTCATGAACACAGGTGCGTGATCTGACCCTGTAATATTGCTTATATGTGTGGCTCTAACCGCATGTAGATAGTGTGACAGCAGGAAGGTAAAGTCACCTGGTTGCATCCAGGGGGGTAGATATATTTCTCCCAGATTCAGGCTTTATGCTGACTTATACAACTAGGGTGGAGAGTTGTATAAGCCCAGCTGAGGCTAGTAGGCTCATGGATGACTCATACCTCTAGGGAGAGTGTGGGGCGTCGTACAGACAGGGAGTTGATGAGGCCAGCTGAAGCTTGTCAGCTCATTTAGGCCTCTATAAGAACTCCCAGCTTCATTAGATGTTAGCTCATGCCTGGAACCAGACCTGTGTGGACTGTCTAGGGAGAGTGAACCCCTGTGCGGTGAGGCAAAGCCTGTGTGGCTATTTGTTTGGACTTTTACTAAACCAGGGACTTAGGGACTAGGACAGCACTAGGCTGATCCCAGTTGTTAGTTAGGAAACCTGTATGTTTAGTCAGAGGTCAACTTGACCAGGATTTATTTTGGTTATGTTTCTTTTGCTTTGCTGTGTTTTGTCACTGTAAATAGAAAATAAACCGCACCTTTTTTGATTTTGAAAACCACAACCTCCGTTTGCTGGGCCTGTTTTGTGTGGGGAGCCCATCCCGGGGGTCACACACACCCGCTGCCGAGCTAACCCCCTCACAATAGGTACGGGGAACCATAAAATAGTCGATTCTGGAGTAGGTTTTATGTGGGGGAGAATAAAACGAATAATCTCTTTCTCCAGAATGTTGTAATCGCCAAACATCAATTAGCTGGGTCCTATGTAGTAATTTTGTGATCCGTTTAGATTGTCTCGGGGGGATAGATGATTTACCCGTAGAGGTATCTATTGATGGTATCAAAGGTATATTAAAATCCCCTCCGAGTATCAACTGCCCCTCCATAAAGTCTAAGAGTTTCCTCAATACCTCATCCAGGAAAGATGCCTGATTTTCATTGGGAGCATAAATTGTTGCTAATGTCATCTGTCTATTCCCCAGGAGTCCCTTAATTTAAAGATATCGGCCCATAGGGTCTATCTCCGAGCTTTGATATTGCCATGGGATTTTGCTGGAAATTAATATTGAAACACCTTTTGATTTAGCTGTCGGATTAATAGAATGGTAAGTCCATGGATAAAATCTATTTTGCAGATATTGGGATCTGTCTATCTTAAAATTTGTCTCTTGAATGAAAGCCATGTCAGTACCAGAGCGTTTTAAGTCCTGTAGCAGCATATGTCGTTTCTCGGGTATATTAAGACCCTTAGCATTCAGGGACATCACTACTATACCATCTGTCGTCATATTTAACAAGGACACCAACAAACAAAAACAAAAAAGAGAAAAAACAAATCAAAATAGGCTTCACTACCCAAATTTATCTATATACCCCTGTAGTAGCTTCCAGTGGTGTCAAAAGCAATTTGCTTTATGTACTCTATCTACTCTAAGAGTGCTGACCTATTTAGGGGAGTGGTTAGGCATGACCAGGGACATCAACAAAAGAAAAGAGAGAAAAAAAAGAAAGAAAATAGAAATCAAAAAACAAAAAGTGGCCCCCGAGTCCACCCCCAGCTCCTCCTTAAAATAAGAGGGGGAGGGGGCAGGGAAAAACTCAGGAAAAAAATGGTTTATATCTAGACTTAAGTCTTTATATTCCTTCCTTTTTCCCTTAATTCCCTCCCCCCTTTCTAGACCGAGAAGTCCCTTTGGATCCCGCTGAGATCCTTTCATATAGAGAAGATACGCAATATTATTTAATAGAATCAACAAACAAAAAAGAAACAAAAAAAAGAAACAAAAGGGGAAGGGGGGTCTCCTCCTCTCCCCCTCCCTCCTGTTCCCCCCTTCTCTCCCTCTCCCCCCCTCCCCACCCACCCCCCTAGATCTTTATGTTACTCCGATTGCTCCATTTATTGTCAATTACTAATATTTAGTGTTTAACTAATCTTTAACCCATTTCTCTGTCCCTACCCCCTCATATCTCCTCTCTCCTCCCCCTCCTTCTCTCCAATCCCTATATCCCGATATCCATCTAATGTGTTTAGTGTATTAGTGTGTTGGACTATATTAGTCCTTACTCAGTCCCTAGTGTGTTTTATTATGTTTTATATCTGTACTCTCCCCTATGTGTCTTTCCTTTATATTGGGTGTCCCCGTAAACCTCTGTGGTCCCCTCTTTATTTCCATATTTCCATACCCTCATAACCCCCTCCCTTCCCTCTCTTTCCCCAAAACCAAAAACAAACAAAAAAGCAAAAAAACAAAACAAAGGGGAGGAAAATAATTCCCTTCTTTCCCTTTCCTTTCCCCCCTCTTCCTCCCCTCTTCCTTTTTCTGTCATTGTGACTATCTACGTGTATATGTGTAATTTTATTTCTCCAGTATCCACCTCTACTAATATCCCTATCTGGTTGGGAGAGGAGAGACGAAATCGAGGCGGATCCATCTTATATTTCCAAGTCCAAACTTTAAATTCCAATATTTAAGCTTATCTTCACAAGCTAAGGGGAATCAAAAAAAAAAAGGGGGGGGCAGGGGACAACAGGCCCCGGGGGAAAAAAAAATGTGGGGAAAAAAGGGCAGTAATTTAATCTCATAACCGTATTCAGCAAAGCAACAGGTATCCAACTATAAGTGTGAACTTATTTTGAGTAGAGCACCATTGTCATGGAAACCCTGTCAGGAACAGACGCCCTGGACTTCCTGGTTCCCGCCCCCGCAGGTGACGCCCGAAGGGCTATTTAAACTCCTCACTTGCAGACAGTCCCTGCTGTCTGCTCTACAGCGTTTATCCCAAGTGACCTGATCTGCCTTGTTTACCTGTATCTGACCCGGCTTCCTGTGACCCTCCTGCTATCTGCCTGTACCTGACCATCGGCCTGTTTTCTGACTTCGGTATTGCCTGATCCTTTTGTGCCTCGCTGCCTGCCAGTTTACCCGACCCCGGCTTGTCTGACGATCCTGCCTGACCTTGGCTCTTGTTCACCTGCTGCTGCCTAGTGGTTCCAGTTTACCTGCTGTGCCTCCCGGTCCGGGTCATCTGCTGAGTTCCTGGTTCCTGTCTGCTCATCTGCTGGTTCCTGTCTGCTCATCTGCTGGTTCCTGTCTGCTCATCTGCTGGTTCCTGTTCACCTGCTGCTGCCCAGTGGTTCCAGTCTACCTGCTGTGCCTCCCGGTCCGGGTCATCTGCTGAGTTCCTGGTTCCTGTCTACTCACCTGCTGCAGTTCCTGGTTCCTGTCTGCTCATCTGCTGGTTCCTGTCTGCTCATCTGCTGGTTCCTGTTCATCTGCTGCTGCCCAGTGGTTCCAGTCTACCTGCTGTGCCTCCCGGTCCGGGTCATCTTCTGAGTTCCTGGTTCCTGTCTACTCACCTGCTGTAGTTCCTGGTTCCTGTCCACTCACCTGCTGTAGTTCCTGGTTCCTGCCTCCTCACCTGCTGGTTCCTGATCACCTGCGGTAGTTCTTGATCCTGCCAGGCACTCGTACCCCTTCCACCTCCGTGCTTCCTGTTATACCACCAGGGGCCGCCGGTGGCAGCCGTAAGGGAGGCCTCCCTCTGCTAACCGGGCTCGTCACCGTCAGGTACGTGACAGTAGCAGACAGCCATGTCTGAGCCCGAGCAGGGAGCCTCACCTATGGAGGAACTATGCTGACATCTGGCGGGACTGACCAAGGCCGTTAAGAGCCTCCAGCAAGGCTACACTCACCTGGAAGGACAAGTGCGGGCCCTCACCAACCCAGATGGAGCTCAAGGGGGTCCACGTGCCTCCACTTCTTCCGCCGGGGCAGGAGCTGCGCCCACGGTGGTCATGCTTCCCCCTGAACCCAGGGTCCCTACACCCGAAAGATTCTCCGGGGACCGGAGCAAGTTCAGGGCTTTCCGGAACTCTTGTGAGTTGTACTTTGCCTTACAGCCCCGCACCTTTTCCTTAGAAGCTACCAAGGTGGGCTTTGTAATTTCGCTGCTTTCCGGAGACCCACAGAACTGGGCCCACCGCCTGCTAGAACGCAAAGATGCGTCCTTGGACAGCCTTACACTTTTTTTTTACGCCATTGCCCAATTGTACGAGGACCCTCAGCTCTCGGTCACTGCAGAGAACGCCCTGCGGACCCTTCAGCAGGGACGCAGAGCAGCGGAAGACTATGTAGCTGAATTCAGGCGCTGGAGCGCAGACACCAGCTGGAATGACGCTGCCCTCCGTCAGCAGTTTCGTATAGGCCTTTCTGACCCCCTGAAGGACGAACTGGCTAGGGTAGGAATACCAGAAAATTTGAACCTACTGATCGATCTGACAATTCAGATCGACCAACGCCTGAGGGAACGGAGGGTTGAGAGGGCCACGGGCTTCACCCGGCCGACCTGGATGCTTCCCCGGGTCCCCAGTCATCCGCACCCAGCTTCTGCAGCACCCTTGACCCCCTCGTACGATGCTCCTGAACCCATGCAGCTTGGGGTCCTCCGCCCTTCCCTTACTCCGGAGGAACGCCGACGCGCGCACAACCTGTGCCTGTACTGCGGGGAGCCCGGTCACTTCGTTAGGAACTGTCCCCTGAAGTTCCGTAAGGGCTTGTCAGTATTCCCTGCTGTGATCAACCCTCAGACTAAATCCTCCTCTCACTTCGCTCTTTCTATCTCCCTGCAGCTCCCAGGAAGGACCCTGCAAGTCGTCGCAATTATTGACTCTGGGGCTTGTAGTTGCTTCATGGACTCAACTTTTGCCCGTACTCAACTTATTCCTCTACTTCCCAAGACCCATGGACTACGGGTTCACCTGGCTGATGGGTCCCTTATCAAGTCGGGGCCCGTGGTCGAAGAGACGGCTCCCCTACCTGTCACTGTCTTCTCCTCTACCGGGGTGCACCGAGAATATCTACGGCTGGATATTATCTCCTCTCCACTGTTCCCCATAATTCTCGGTATGCGTTGGCTACAAGCCCATAATCCTACCATTAACTGGGTCACGGGGGTGATCACGTTTCCTTCCTCCTACTGCCAACGGTCCTGTGGCTCACACAAACCCCCTGGGCCTGCCACCTTAATTTGTACAGACACTGAGGCCGGAATACGTCAGGCCATCCCTGACGCTTACCTGGACTTTCTCGATGTGTTTAGTAAACAGGGGGCAGAGACACTACCACCCCACCGAGCCTACGACTGCCCCATTGATCTACTTCCCGGAGCACCTATTCCTTTCGGTAGGATTTTCCCTTTAACGGAGGTGGAACAGGGGGCCCTGAAGGACTACATCGATGAGAACCTTTTAAAGGGGTTCATTCGCCCCTCTACGTCGCCAGTAGGCGCAGGCATTTTCTTTGTAGAAAAGAAGGACCATACCCTCAGGCCATGTGTGGACTACCGTGAACTAAATAAGGTCACCATTAAAAATCGTTATCCTCTTCCTCTGGTACCAGAGTTGTTCCAAAGATTGGGAGCTGCCGTTATTTTTACTAAGCTTGACCTCCGGGGAGCCTATAACCTGGTCCGAATCAAGCAGGGCGATGAGTGAGTGGAAAACCGCCTTCCGCTCCCGGTTCGGACATTTTGAATATTTAGTGATGCCCTTCGGGCTGTGCAATGCCCCTGCCACCTTCCAGTATTTAATTAATGATGTTCTTCGGGACTTTTTAGATCTCTTTGTGATTGCTTATTTAGATGACATACTAATCTTCTCTTCCTCCCTTGACTCTCATCGCAGGCATGTCAGAAGTGTGTTAGACCGGCTTCGGCAGCATAAACTATATGCGAAGGCTGAGAAATGCGAGTTTGAGCGGGAGAGCATAGCATTTCTGGGATTAATCATCTCTGGCGAAGGCATCAGGATGGACCCACAGAAGATCACCGCAATCTTGGACTGGCCAGCGCCAGTGGATAAGAAGGGAATCCAACGGTTCGTTGGATTCGCCAACTTTTATCGTAAATTCAACCGGGGGTTCTCCGCCATCATTGCACCCATTACTCAGCTAACCAAGCAAGGTACCCGCTTCCACTGGTCCCCTGAGGCCCAAAAGGCCTTTGAGGATCTCAAAGGGCTCTTCACCTCTGCATCCATCTTAAAACACCCAGATTCCTCCCTACCATTTATACTCGAGGTAGATGCTTCTGAGGTTGCAGTAGGGGCAATATTGTCACAGAGGCAAGGAACCAAGGCTTTGCTTCATCCGGTGGCTTTCTTTTCTCGCAAATTATCTGCGGCAGAAAAGAACTATGACGTGGGAGACCGGGAACTCTTGGCGATTAAGTCCGCCCTGGAAGAATGGAGGTACTTACTTGAAGGTGCTGCTCACCCGATCTTAGTATTCACCGACCATAAGAACTTAGAGTACCTGAAAACTGCAAAAAGACTAAAACCACGACAAGCCAGATGGGCCCTGTTTTTTTCCCGGTTCTCCTTCCATGTGACATACTGCCCCGGTGCCAAGAACACTAAACCTGACGCCTTGTCCCGAATGTTTCATGGATCCAAAGAACTCTCCTCACCCGATACAATCCTCGCTCCTGGGAATTTTCTCCTACTTCAGGAGGACCTACTCTCCCGGATCAGACAAGCCACCACTAGACAGGAACCCTCTCCTGAACTGGATCTGCAAACCAAGGATGGATTACTCTGGCACCAAGACAGGATATTCATACCAGAAGAACTAAAGATAACCGTGCTAGAGCTCTGCCACGATCATGCCCTTGCTGGGCACTTTGGCGTGGCTAAGACCACTGAGTTGGTACAACGTACCTTCTGGTGGCCTCGACTACGCGAGGATTGCAGGAGGTTCGTGGAGTCCTGTACTACATGTACCCGGAATAAAGGGTCCAGGTCCAAAGCCTGGGGACTACTGAAGCCCTTACCCGTTCCAGAGAGACCGTGGAAAATGCTTTCTATCGACTTCATAGTTGAACTCCCCCCGGCTGAGAATCACACCACCATCTTTGTGATTGTGGACCGTCTGTCCAAGATGGCACATTTTGTTCCTATGAGAGGGACCCCCTCGGCCCCGGAAACTGCACAAATGTTCATTAAAGAAGTCGTCAGGCTCCACGGGGTACCTGCTAATATAGTCTCCGATCGGGGGGTACAATTTACCTCCCGGTTCTGGAGGTCCCTCTGCAAGACTCTGGGAATAGAGCTATCATTCTCTTCGGCTTACCACCCTCAAACCAACGGACAGACTGAGAGAACAAATCAGACCCTCGAGCAATATTTGCGTTGTTTCTCCTCCTTTGCTCAGAATGACTGGCTCTCCCTGCTTCCGCTAGCGGAGTTCTCCTACAATAACTCCATCCACTCCGCAACTAACCAGACCCCATTTTTTGCGAACTTCGGGTTTCGCCCCACATTTCTGCCCAACTCTCTCCCTGAGTGCTCAGTGCCCGCAGTTCTGGAAAAAGTGAATTTCTTCTCCTCTAACAACCAGCTTCTACGCGAAGCCATGGAAAGAACTCAGGAGTATAACAAGACGGTCTACGACAGGAGACGGGGTGAATTAGCGCTGGCACCGGGCGACCAAGTATGGCTTTCCACCATCAATCTAAGATTGGCTTGCCCGTCCAAGAAATTGGGCCCCAAGTTTCTAGGGCCTTTTCCTATCAAAAGGAAAATCAACGAGGTGGCCTACGAGCTGGAGCTCCCCGACTCCCTGAGGGTCCACCCTGTTTTTCATGTTTCTCTATTGAAACCGTCAGTCTCCAACCCATTCCCAGGTCGGACCCCGACTCGCCCTGATCCCGTCATCATAGACGGGGAACAGGAATTTGAGGTAGAAGCTATTTTAGACGCACGAAGAAGAAATAGCCAGAGTCAATTTTTAATAAAATGGAAGGGTTACGGACCAGAGGAGAACTCCTGGGAACCCGAAGAGAACATTCACGCCAAAGACCTGATACAAGCCTTCAGGAGGTCTCACCCCGAGAAGTTTGCTCCTAGGGGCATCCGGAGGCTGCCCCTTGGGGGGGGGGCAATGTCATGGAAACCCTGTCAGGAACAGACGCCCTGGACTTCCTGGTTCCTGCCCCCGCAGGTGACGCCCGAAGGGCTATTTAAACTCCTCACTTGCAGACAGTCCCTGCTGTCTGCTCTACAGCGTTTATCCCAAGTGACCTGATCTGCCTTGTTTACCTGTATCTGATCCGGCTTCCTGTGACCCTCCTGCTATCTGCCTGTACCTGACCATCGGCCTGTTTTCTGACTTCGGTATTGCCTGATCCTTTTGTGCCTCGCTGCCTGCCAGTTTACCCGACCCCGGCTTGTCTGACGATCCTGCCTGACCTTGGCTCTTGTTCACCTGCTGCTGCCTAGTGGTTCCAGTTTACCTGCTGTGCCTCCCGGTCCGGGTCATCTGCTGAGTTCCTGGTTCCTGTCTGCTCATCTGCTGGTTCCTGTCTGCTCATCTGCTGGTTCCTGTCTGCTCATCTGCTGGTTCCTGTTCACCTGCTGCTGCCCAGTGGTTCCAGTCTACCTGCTGTGCCTCCCGGTCCGGGTCATCTGCTGAGTTCCTGGTTCCTGTCTACTCACCTGCTGCAGTTCCTGGTTCCTGTCTGCTCATCTGCTGGTTCCTGTTCATCTGCTGCTGCCCAGTGGTTCCAGTCTACCTGCTGTGCCTCCCGGTCCGGGTCATCTTCTGAGTTCCTGGTTCCTGTCTACTCACCTGCTGTAGTTCCTGGTTCCTGTCCACTCACCTGCTGTAGTTCCTGGTTCCTGCCTCCTCACCTGCTGGTTCCTGATCACCTGCGGTAGTTCTTGATCCTGCCAGGCACTCGTACCCCTTCCACCTCCGTGCTTCCTGTTATACCACCAGGGGCCGCCGGTGGGAGCCGTAAGGGAGGCCTCCCTCTGCTAACCGGGCTCGTCACCGTCAGGTACGTGACAACCATCCTGAAGGACGGGTTGAAGGAATAGGGCAGGATTACATCCATTTCTAACTCGCACAAAGATCAAGGGGGAGCCATCTCTCGGACATCAATTGGAGCAAACTATACATCTGTAGCGAAGATAGGGAGAAGCATATGAAGAAAAAAAATTAAAAGAACACTTATAGCAGATGGGGAGATGTTTAAAAAAGGGCCCATCAATTTTCCATGAAGCTTCTTATAAGGCGGGGATAACAGTGCGCATAAGTTGACTGCAAACCTAGCACTTAGGAAGTAGTACAGTATAAATGTGGGTCTTCCTAGAAAAAAAGCATATAACTTAAAAAAATGTGGGGAAAGTCATAAGAACATATTGTCACGTGTAGCGATACCCCCAGTTAAGAGGGCCGCTGGTTTGATTTGTTTCGGGCCCTGTAACACTCACTGTCAACCCCCGACAATTGGCTCTACCCTTCCCTGGCACAGTCAGTAGGGGATGGTGGGATTGTGTAACCTGTGATTCTTGGCAGCACAATCTCACAATAAAAGCACACAACAGTATGGTGTAACTATCACCAACCGTTTCTCCTGTACAGTAAATGACACCAAAAACTGATATACTTAACCCTGGTACTTTACTGAAAATAATGGTTAAGCAAGCAAACAATATACATAGACATGTGCAGAGCCCTGCAATGAAAGAGTGTTTTAGCACACAGACAGATATACAATTTTATAACAAGAAGCTAACGGACCCCGCTGCAGCTCTTCTCCCTCGTGGGCAAGATGGCGCCCAGCAATGTCACTACTACTACTAAGTCAGGCCTGACTGTACTATGTGAAAGTTTTGCAGAGAAAGATCTTCGCTAGCAAACGGTGGTGCACTTCGGGAACAATTTGTAATCCACAAGAATAAAGGAAAGTGATAACTTGGTGACCCAAAACAAATCTACTAGTGTTATTCAATGCACTGTCCCTCCGGTGTGCAACTGCAAACACTAACCTTAATTCCGAACAACAGTTACTGGGTCTAGAGATCCTAGGCCTGTATTCTCAGCAGACTCAGCACAGAGGTCCACTTGCTGGGCGGGCGGTGTCCAAAGAGAAAGTCCTCCGGCCCGCCCCCTGGTTAAATACCACACCCCAGCAGTCCGTGCGCGGGGAAATGCATCCTGGGTATGGTAGTCTCTGGGCCCCAAAACAAACACCCGCTACACACACATATTACAAAAGTAGGAAGACACCTTACTGCATGTGAAAAGTAACAAATATTGATATGCTTGTAATTGGAAGACCCCTGCCTTGACGTCCAACAGAAAAATTCCCCTCTATAGTATAACAGTTTGGACCAGCCTTTCTCAACTTTTTTTTTTAACACTAAGGAACCCCAGGGAAAAAATTAGGTCTCAGGGAACCCCTGAAATTATTTTTACATATACAACCCACAGTATGTTAGCGCAATCAGTAAGTTGTAGATATAATAACTAATAAAGGAATAACTACGTTCATATGCTTAATGAGAAACTTGAACTTGTTTCTAAAAATACTTATATATGCTCTGTACTGCCCTGGAATGTGTCAGTACTATATAAATACAGGAGGTAAATTATAGAGGCATCATATATTTATCTTAATCCAACAGTAAAGGGCATAGGCAATTTATTCATACAGCATGGGTTAAAGGCTTGTATCTTCAGGTGATTGGACAATGACAAGCTTTTGAGGGCCACCTCCCCTATAACCTCCACCCCACTCTGTGAGCCATCAATGTTCCACTAGTGTCTATTAGGGATGAGCTCAGTGTTCGAGTCGAACATACGTTCGACTCGAACATCGGCTGTTTGATCGTTCGACGAAGATCGAACTATTTGGGCTGTTCGCGCCAAATTCGAGTGACGCGAATGGCCCACAATACACTGCGCCATCGCAGTGCAATCCTGGCGCTGTGATTGGCCAAGCATGCACTGTGACCCCGCATGCTTGGCCAATCACAGCGCCGGCAGCTAGGAGAGCCATAATTGGCCACAGGCAGGTTGCCTGTGGCCAATTATAGCTCAGGGGGTTTAGCACACGCCCCACACTATATAAAAGGCCGCCAGCGCGGCGGCCTTGTGTAGTGTGTTCCGGCGCAAGGAATGAGAAGAATAGGCAGGGACAGTGTCATTGTACTATTCTTTGTGCTATTCTTGTGTGTAGGGAGAGAGAAGGATAGGCAGGGAGAGTGTCAGTGTCATATTCTTTGCTAAACCTTGTGTGCAGGGAGAGAGAAGGATAGGCAGGGGACAGTGTCAGTGTCATATTCTTTGCTAAACCTTGTGTGCAGGGAGAGAGAAGGATAGGCAGGGAGAGTGTCAGTGTCATATTCTTTGCTAAACCTTGTGTGCAGGGAGAGAGAAGGATAGGCAGGAGAGTGTCAGTGTCATATTCTTTGATAAACCTTGTGTGCAGGGAGAGAGAAGGATAGGCAGGGGACAGTGTCAGTGTCATTGTTGCTAAGCCTCCTGCACAGTATACACCTGAAGCTAGCCCGTATTGCTGTGTTTTCCTGGTGTGTTAAATTAACAGGCATTTGCAGCACTTACAGCGGGCGGAGTGTGCTTCCTGCTAAATATACTCCTGAAGCTAGCCCGTATTGCTGTGTTTTCCTGGTGTGTTACACTAACAGGCATTTGCAGCACTTACAGCGGGCGGAGTGTGCTTCCTGCTAAATATACACCTGAAGCTAGCCCGTATTGCTGTGTTTTCCTGGTGTGTTACACTAACAGGCATTTGCAGCACTTACAGCGGGCGGAGTGTGCCTCCTGCACATTATACACCTGAAGCTAGCCCGTATTGCTGTGTTTTCCTGGTGTGTTACACTAACAGGCATTTGCAGCACTTACAGCGGGCGGAGTGTGCCTCCTGCACATTATACACCTTAAGCTAGCCCGTATTGCTGTGTTTTCCTGGTGTGTTACACTAACAGGCATTTACAGCACTTACAGCGGGCGGAGTGTGCCTCCTGCACATTATACACCTTAACCACTTGTCCACCGCCCACTGTCAATTGACGGCGGGCGGAGGATACTCTCGTTCTGGGAGGACGTCATATGACGTCCTCCCTTTAAAACGAGCTAGGAGGCGTGCGCTTGAAGCCAGCGGCGCGCGCCCGCCGCGTTCACGAGGCCCCGGTGCGCGTGCCCGGCGGCCGCGATTGCCGCCGGGCACCCGCGATTGCCCGGGAAACGAGCAGGAAAGTGGGTCTCTGTGTGTAAACACAGAGATCCACGTCCTGTGAGGGAGAGGGGACCGATGGTGTGTCCCTTGTACATAGGGACAACCATCGGTCACCTCCCCCAGTCAGTCCCCTCCCCCCACAGTAAGAACACATTGAGGGAACATATTTAACCCCTTCCCGCCCCCTAGTGGTTAACCCCTTCCCTGCCAATCACATTTATACAGTAATCAATGCATTTTTATAGCAGGGATCGCTGTATAAACGTGAATGGTCCCAAAAATGTGTCAAAAGTGTCCGATGTGTCCGCCGCAATATCGCAGTCACAATAAAAAATCGCAGATCGCCGCCATTACTAATAAAAAAATTAAAAAATTAAAATGCTATAAATCTATCCCCTATTTTGTACACGCTATAACTTTTGCGCAAACCAATCAATACGCGCTTATTGCGTTTTTTTTTTTTTTACCAAAAATATGTAGAAGAATACGTATCGGCCTAAACTGAGGAAAATTTTATAAAAAAAAAAAAAAAATGGGTATTTATTATAGCAAAAATTAAAAAATAGTGTTTTTTTTCCAAACTGGATGCTCTTCTTTTGTTTATAGCGCAAAAAATAAAAAACGCAGAGGTGATCAAATACCACCAAAAGAAAGCTCTATTTGTGGGAAAAAAAGGACGCAAATTTCGTTTGGGAGCCACGTTGTACGACCGCGCAATTGTCATTCAAAGTGTGACAGCGCTGAAAGCTGAAAAATGGCTTGGGCAGGAAGGGGGTTTTCGTGCACAGTAGGGAGGTGGTTAAGCTAGCCCGTATTGCTGTGTTTTCCTGGTGTGTTACACTAACGGGCATTTGCAGCACTTACAGCGGGCGGAGTGTGCTTCCTGCTAAATATACACCTGAAGCTAGCCCGTATTGCTGTGTTTTCCTGGTGTGTTACACTAACAGGCATTTGCAGCACTTACAGCGGGCGGAGTGTGCTTCCTGCTAAATATACACCTGAAGCTAGCCCGTATTGCTGTGTTTTCCTGGTGTGTTACACTAACAGGCATTTGCAGCACTTACAGCGGGTGGAGTGTGCCTCCTGCACATTATACACCTGAAGCTAGCCCGTATTGCTGTGTTTTCCTGGTGTGTTACACTAACAGGCATTTGCAGCACTTACAGTGGGCGGAGTGTGCTTCCTGCAAAATAAACACCTGAAGCTAGCCCTTATTGCTGTTTTTTCCTGTTGTGTAACACAGGCAGTCATCTGCAGCACTTACAGCGGGCGTTGTGTGCTTCCTGCAAAATATACAACTGAAGCTACCCCTTATTGCTGGTTTTCCCATCTTCCTGCAGGCCATTGCTATGTCTGGAAGGCCAACAAAGAGAGGCAGACAGTCACGAGCCAATAAAAGAGGGCAAGCAGGCTCTGTGTCTGGGGGCAACAGTGCTGGTCGTGGACGCGGTGCATTGTCATCAGCACATGGCCATGGGACACGCTTGTCCTTCTTTTCGGCAGCTGGACGTGTTGAGCCGCATCATGCTGAAGACTTGGTAGAGTGGATGACCAAGCCCTCCTCATCCTCCTCATCCTCTCTCACCCAGGCTCAGGGTACTGGCAAAGCAGCTGCCAAAGCGTCCTCTTCCCTGGTATCAATGTCATCATCAGTCACTCCTTCCCTAGACCCACCATGTCCTCCTGAGGAGTCCCCTGAACTGTTTGAGCACAGTGTTGGGTACATGCTCCAGGAGGATGCCCAGCGTTTCGAAGGGTCTGATGATGATACCCAGCTAGAGGAAGGCAGTAGCGTGAGAGCAGAGAGAGGGAATGCTCAAGAAGGACACCAATCTGGCAGTCATGTTCCAGCAGCTGCAGCATACTGCCAGATTGGCTCCAGTGATAAGGAGGGAGGGGATGATGAGGTCACTGACTCCACATGGGTGCCTAATAGGAGAGAGGAGGAGGAGGAGGATGAGGAGGAGGCACATCTCCAACGAGGCAGGATTCCCTCGGGGGGCCAGCGTAAGGGCAGCACACCGACTGAATCACACCGCAGAGCTCCGCCTGTGCAGGGCGCTGCCTCTGCCCGTTATTCCAAAAGTTCTTTGGTGTGGGCCTTTTTTGAGTTGAGTGCATCAGATCGCACAGCTGCTGTTTGCAACATATGTCTCAAGCGTATATCGCGTGGCCAAAACATCAGCCGCTTGGGCACCACATGCTTGACCAGACATATGTTGACCTGCCATGCAGCTCGTTGGCAAGCCTACCTTAAAGACCCACACCAAAGAACAAAGCGGACCTCTCCTTGCACCGCATCAGCTGGAATCTCCAACCCCACTATACCTTCAGTCCTCTCTGAAACCTGCTCTGAGAGGAATGAAGGTGTAGAATTAGGTGTGTCACAGCCAAGTACTTGCGGGCACTCTGCTAGCAGTACACCGACGTCCGATTCTAGCAGGCAAATTTCCCTGCCCCAGCTGCTGGACCGTCGAAAGAAGTTCACTCTCAGCCATCCACATGCCCAGCGGTTGAATGCAAGCTTGGCTAAATTGCTAGCGCTTCAACTGCTGCCTTTTCAGTTGGTAGACTCGGCCCCCTTCCGTGAGTTTGTGCAATGTGCGGATCCTCAGTGGCAGGTTCCCAAATGCCACTTTTTCTCACGGAAGGCGATTCCGGCTCTCTACCGGCATGTGGTAGGCAATGTCTTGGCCTCGCTGGACAGGGCGGTCAGCGGTAAGGTGCATATTACCGCTGACTCATGGTCCAGCAGGCATGGACAGGGACGTTACCTTTCTTTCACGGCCCATTGGGTCACTCTTTTGGCAGCTGGGAAGGATGCAGGACAAGGTGCAGTAGTGTTGGAGGTTATTCCACCGCCACACCTCCAAAATGCTACTACTGGTTGTGACACACCTCTCTCCTCCACCCCCTCCTCTTCTTCTTCCTCCATGGCCTCTTCCTGTGCTTTGTCCTCGGAACCAGCGGTGCTCCGTAGGCGTTCAAGGGGCTACGCAAGTACGCAGGCAAAAAGATGCCATGCCGTGCTTGCGCTGGTGTGTTTGGGGGACAGGAGCCACACTGGGGCAGAGGTTCTGTCAGCTCTGCAGGGACAGGCCGAGAGGTGGTTGACGCCACGCCAGCTTAAGCCAGGAATGGTGGTTTGCGACAATGGCACCAACCTCCTCTCCGCCCTCCGACAGGGACAACTGACCCATGTGCCCTGTGTGGCTCATGTCCTTAACCTGGTGGTGCAGCGGTTCTTGGCCAGGTACCCGGGCTTACAGGATGTCCTGAGGCAGGCCAGGAAAGTCTGTGTGCATTTCCGCAGATCTTATAATGCCAGTGCTCGCCTGGCTGAGCTGCAAAAGGAGTTGAACCTGCCCAAGAACCGCCTTATATGTGACATGCCCACCAGGTGGAACTCAAAGTTGGCCATGCTGCAGTGGCTGCACACGCAGCAGAGGGCCATCAATGAGTACCTGTGCGACTACGGCACCAGGACAGGGTCAGGGGAGCTCGTTTTTTTCTCACCACGCCAGTGGGGCAAGATCAGGGATGCATGCACTGTCCTGGCACCATTTGAGGAGGCCACGAGGATGGTGAGCAGTGACAGTGCATGCATCAGTGACACTGTACCTCTTGTCCACCTGTTGGAACATACGTTGCATGGAATAATGGACAGGGCACTTGAGGCAGAACAGAGGCAGGAAGAGGAGGACTTCCTTGCCTCTCAAGACCCCCTTTACCCAGACAGTGTTCCTTCTGTCCCACCCATCGCACAGGAAGAGGAGGAGGAGGAGGATTGTGTCAGCATGGAGGTGGAGCCTGGCACTCAGCATCATCAGCAGCAGTCTTTTAGGGATGATTTACAGAGGATGAGACAACTCTGGGAGGCCTTGCAGAAAGGTCTGTGCAACGCGTTCCCAGAGACTGGGAGGTTACAAACTCCTGGTCCTGGACAACGAGTTGCTGAGGCTTCGGTCAGTCAAAGAAGGAGCCGTGGGGAAGGTGGCCGTCTGACCGATGCGTTCAGACAATTCTTTAGTCCGCAGCCCCAAGGTATGATCGGTTCCAGCAACCATCGCCAGCGTCTGATATACATGGTGCAGGAATACCTAGGGGCAAGGTCAGACTTGGACACCTTCCCCACCGAAAATCCTCTGGCTTACTGGGTCTTGAGGATGGATCACTGGCCAGAGCTTGCACAGTATACAATTGAGCTACTGGCCTGTCCTGCATCCAGCGTTCTTTCAGAACGCACATTCAGTGCTGCTGGAGGATTTGTCACAGATCACAGGGTGCGCCTGTCCACCGACTCGGTTGATCGACTGACCTTCATAAAGATTAACCAGTCTTGGATCACCACCAGCTACCAAACACCTGAAGCTGATATAACAGACTAATTTATTTTCAAATGTCACATCCCTTTAAGACTGATGCTGAGTGACTGTCCTGTTATGTTGACTAACTATCCTCCTCCTCCTCAATGATCCGTTTGATGATGATAGCTTGGAAGAACATTTTTGCTTCTGGGTGCCGCCACCAGTGGCTAAGGCCCAATTTTTCAGCCCCTGTTTAACAGGGGCATGTAATTACAATATTTTATGCAATGCTTTGCAGCAGGGCTCATTCCTGCACTCCAACTAGAGTATCTGGGAGAGGTTGCAGTGTCGTGGCACCAGCACCAGTGCCTAAGGCCCAATTTTTCAGCCCCTGTTTAACAGGGGCATGTAATTACAATTTTTTATGCAATGCTTTGCAGCAGGGCTCATTCCTGCACTCCAACTAGTGTATCTGGGAGAGGTTGCAGTGTCGTGGCACCAGCACCAGTGCCTAAGGCCCAATTTTTCAGCCCCTGTTAAACAGGGGCGTGTAATTACAATTTTTGATGCAATACTTTGCAACAGGGCTCATTGCTGTGCTCCAAGTACAGTATCTGTGAGTGGTTGCAGTGTTGTGGCACCAGTGCCTAAGGCCCAGTTTTTCTGCCCCTGTTTAACAGGGGCATGTAATTACAATTCTTGATCTAATAATTCACAGCAGGGCCCATTCCTGCGCCCACCAAGAGTAACTGTGAGGCTTTACAGTGTTGTGTCAACACCACCACCAAAGGCCCAATTTTTCTGCCCCTGTTCAACAGGGGCATGCAATTACAATTCTTGATCTAATAATTCACAGCAGGGCCCATTTATGCGCCCACCAAGAGTAACTGTGAGGGCTTACAGTGTTGTGGCATTACCAACATGTAAGGGGCACATTTCAGCAGAGTATATATACGGTAGGCCCCTACTTTCAAACATCCAACTTACAAACGACTCCTACTTGCAAACAAAAGGAGACAACAGGAAGTGAGAGGAAATCTACCCCTAGGAAGAGAAATTCTCTCCTGTAAGAGTTAATATGGGAAAAAGGTGTCTCCTCTCTACTGATGCTTTATCACCAATCCTTGTTTAAATAAAAACCTAAATTTTCAAAAACATTTGTCATTGGGACGGAAAGTGAGGTGAAATGTTCTGAACAGGGGCACAGACAGCAAAACAAATGTTACAGGGGTGATAACCCTTCCCTATGTTTTCCAAAAAGCTTAAAAATAGATTTTTTGGCTGGAGCTACACTTAAACAATGTACCTGTTCAAAATTACAGACAGATTCTACATAAGAACAAACCTTCAGTCCCTGTCTTGTATGCACCGCCTGTATACGGCTGTTCAGAGTATATAGGGCCTTTTTTATTTTGTGTGCGGGGTTCCCCTTAATATCCATACAAGACCCAAAGGGGCTGGTAATGGGCTGGGATAGAGGGGGGGGGGGTGATGGGGTAGCTATGCCATTTTTCTCAAAGATTTTCATCCATATTACCGGGACCAGACATTACATTAAAGCCGCAAGCAGTTTTAAATGGCTTTTTTTTCCTTTAGAAATGTCATTTTGTGCAGGGACAGTTCTAAACACGGGAAACACGTGGCATTTCACAGGCATACTTTAGACACCCCCCAGGTACGATATTTAACCACTTAAATACCATGCACTTATACAGCTTCCTGCCCAAGCCAATTTTGAGCTTTCAGCGCTGTCGCAATTTGAATGAGAATTGCGCGGTCATGCTACACTGTACCCAAACAAATTTTTTATCATTTTGTTCCCACAAATAGAGCTTTCTTTCGGTGGTATTTGATCGCCTCTACGATTTTTATTTTTTGCACAACAAATAAAAAAAGAGCGAAAATTTTGAAAAAAACAATGTTTTTCTTTGTTTCTGTTAATTTTTTTTGTAAATAAGTACCTTTTCTACTTCAATGACGGGCACTGATAAGGCGGCACTGACGGGCACTGATAAGGCGACACTGATGGGCACCGATGAGGTGGCACCAATGAGGTGGCTCTGATGAGGTGGCACTGATGGGCACTGATGATGGGCACTGATAGGTGGCACTGATGGGCACTGATATGTGGCACTGGTATGCGGCACTGATTGGCACTCATAGGCGGCACTGATTGGCACTCATAGGCGGCACTGATTGGCACTTATAGGAGGCACTGATAGGTGGCACGGACGGGCACTGATAGGTGGGCACTTATGGGCACGGATGGGCACTGATAGGTGGCGCTGATGGACACTAGTAGGTGGCACTGATGGACACTGATGCCCAGCAATGCCAGCCACCACACATTGAGGTGGTGCCATCATAGTGCCAGTCAGTGTCCATTTGTGGGCACTGATTGGCATATTTTTTTTTCTTTTTTTTGATTTTACTACATGTGGATGGCCATGGGGGCCATCCACATGCTTCGGGCTTTCCTGTGGTCCTGGGGGGCTTCCCTGGTGGTCCAGTGTGGGTATCCGAGGGGGGGCTGCGCTGATAAACAATCAGCGCGAACCCCCCCTGTCAGGAGAGCCGCAGATCGGCTCTCCTCTACTCGCGTCTGTCAGACACGAGTGAGGAAGAGCCGATCAACGGCTCTTCCTGTTTACATTGTGATCAGCCGTGATTGGACACGGCTGATCACGTGGTAAAAAGCCTCCGCCGGAGGCTTTTTACCGAGATCAGTGTAGCGGTGGGTCAGACTGACCCACTGCTCCACCGATCGCCGCGATGCGCGCCCCCCCGGGCGCGCGGCGGCTGTTATCCCGCAGGACATCATATGACGTCCAGTGTGGATAACAGAACCACTTCCCGGACGTCAATCTGCTATTGACGGGGCGGGAAGTGGTTAAAGGAATATTTGTCTTTTTTTTTTTTTCACTTTATGCATCATTAAAATGACCTTTTCCGAAAAACGGACGTTTTTAAAACTTCTTTTTGCATTGATACATGTGCCCTGGTGCAGAACCCGGGTTCCCAAACCCTTTTTAGGACAATAACATGCATATTAGTCGTTTATAATTAGCACTTTAGATTTCGAACGTTCGCATCCATTGTATTTTTTTTGTATAATAAGTTTTTATTGAAAAGAAAAATAACTCAAGGTAGGACATACAAGAAAAGCAGTAACAGACAAGGCATAGTGAGCTACAACAAGGGAAGGGGCAATCAAATGTATGACAGTTAGCCAAACATAATCGTACCTCCAGTAGGTGACAAAATCAAAATAGTAGTATTGTCATTAGAATGTCCTAAGTATAACACCAAAGATCGAAGATAAGAAAAGACAAAAAGAGCCAGAAAGGAAAGATAGAGGAAAGATAGAGGAAAGAGGAGAAGCGTACACATGTCAATCAGTTGGGCGAAGACACAAGTTCCGCATAGGTAGATGTATATTTAAAGGCAATCCAGCAGGACCAAATAGTTTTTGCCAATTCGGATTTATTTCTAAGGGAGAGTGTAAGGTCTTCCATATAATATATAGGGTCAACTTCCAAAAGCCATTGGCGGAGGTTGGGCACTACAGGATTTTTCCAGAAACGTGGGATAAGCGCTCTCGCAGCGTTGAGCAAATGGGGCGTTATAGATTTCTTATAAGATCCTGCTTGTTTGTCTGTGCAATGAAGAAGAACTACCCAAGGATCATTAGGGGTTTCAAACCCCTGAATTACATTAACCCAATGCAAAACGGTCTGCCAATAGGGGCGGATAAGCAAGCAATGCCACCATATGTGAGCGTGTGTTGCTCGTTCTCCACATCCTCTCCAGCACAAAGGAGAGGCCTGCGGAAAGACCTTATGGAGTACCATGGGGCCATTATGCCATCTGGTCAGCAGTTTGTAGTTCACCTCTGCAGTTTTAGAGGCAATGGAGGAGGTGTGTGTCATGGCTAAGATGACTGCCCGTTGGGGCCCTGAGAGTTCCGAGTTGAGGTCTTTTTCCCAATTACAAAGAAAGGCTGGGTCCCCAGCAAAGGCTATCGTTTGTAGAGCGTGGTAGAAGAAAGAGACAGGTTTGTCCACCGGCTTGTCGTCAGCAAAAGCTGATTCAATGGGAGTTAGATCAGTGATAGTTCGTAAAGGCCTTGGAAGTGAGCGGACGCATCCATTGTATTTAATAGGGTTCTAACGTTCATGCAAACTTTCGGTCCGTTCGTGGGTTCTGGTGCGAACCGAACCCGGGGGTGTTCGGCTCATCCCTAGTGTCTATAGGTGATGGACCTCTTTTTCTTCCTGGAGAACCAGCTCAGTACTTTATTATTTTCTTTTAATATTTTCTAAAGATTTGCTGAATCCTCCTCACTGTCTACTGAAGCAGTCTATCTATCTATGAATTAGTGCAACCTCAGTAGAACCTTGGGAACCATACCCGAATCTTACGTTGTGAGGACAGCCTGTAATGTTACTTCAGGCACTGGATCATGCATGGGGCACTCATCTTAGCACCTGGTGCAACTCATTGAGTTAGCCAAAGGGTGCTATGTAGGTTTAGGGCCATGATCCATCACAATGAAACCCAGTCCCTGCAGACCACTTTGGGGGTTTTCTCACCGTGATGGGCAAAGCCTGGACTTTGTATACAGTCCAGTGTCACAAACAGATAAGACACAAAATGCTAAACTCAAATATCGCACACAATGTGTTACAAATATAACCCACTCCTCCACTCCATGCCGTGTGTCATATACTGCTCCAATTTAGGGGAAACAATGCCACAAAAAAAAAAAATGTGCAAAGCAGCAATATTTATTAAAACCAAAGAATTACATATATGTGATTCCTCTCATTTGCTATTGTGCTCATGTACCGGCACTAGGTGTATTCACCTGCCCGGAACAGAGAAACAGAGGAAAGACACTCTCATGTGCATCTCACCGACAGGATGTGACGCCACCCACCTCAATGCGTTTCATCCGAATTGGACAGCCTCAGAAAGCTTTCTGATGTCCTAGAGCCTCCTAAGGATACCCAATCCAGACTAAACACGTTGAGGGGCATGGGCTGATGAAGAAGCCAAGCAGCTTCGAAACACATCCTGCATCTACAACGCATGTGTCTACAGTGACGTTGGGTATACCAGTCCTGTGGTGAACACTGAATGCAGTTGCAGTAAGGACGGCTTCTTCCATCTTCAGCACGATTCATCCCCAGCCGGTGGCCAAGGCTGGTGGTTCCCTTTTCATCCCTTATTTATTATTTGGTACCGTTTAGTTTTTTTATCCATTTTGTATAATGCATCCATTTGGTAGATACATTACAATTACGATCCACATTATGACTGGTTTATTAGACCACTCCTGAGCGTTGTAGTTTGTCTGGACTTGAAAAGTTCATTCATTCACATATTTATGCTTTCTTGGAATTACCCATGACTCTATCATCTAAAACAAGAAACTCATTGTCTAAGAGGATCACCAGTTTAAATTGATAATGAGGAAAAATGTTCCTCCTATATAGTATAAGCTGAGTTCTTCAGCACATTTTTTTTGTGCTGAAAATGCCCCCCTCGACTTATACTCGAGTCACCTTTTTGTGCCTGATCTCCCGGATTTTGGGGACCCGGTACCGGCCAGCCGTAGGTCCCCTGGACCTGAAACTTGGCACACATGTAGCCACATTTCTCCTCTACAAGTGTGCAAAGTTTGTTGTCTGAGGAACCTACGGCCGGGGAGCACCAATTTTTCAAAGCCGGGCACCCCTTCCTTAGACTCCCATGTTAAACGTCAGCCTAGTCATGGACACAGTGAGGCATGGGCACAGTGAGGCATGGACAATTTGAGGCATGGGCACAGTGAGGCATTAAAACAGAGTGAGGCATGGACACAGTGAGGCACATGGACACAGTGAGGCACAGTGAGGCATGCAGATGGATAACCTAGGCTTATACTCGAGTCAATACGTTTTCCCAGTTTTTTGTGGTAATATAAGGTGCCTCGGCTTATATTTGGGTCGGCTTATACTCGAGTATATGCGGTAGTTGTAACATTCTTTCATCAGGCAAATACTTTGCCTGGCTAGGTATTTATTCTCTCAATCCTTGAAAGCTTGAAAGCTTAAGAAATATGGTCAAGAGCGGAGCCCATACTCTCCTTCAACACCCTGAAGCTCAAAGTGATCAGGACGTCTCTCCAACACTGGAGGGCCAGTGTTTTTTCTGGAGGGGACATTAAATTTTTGTACAGTTTGAAAGGGGTTTAACTGCCCAATATGGTGCAAGCCAATTTTTTCTCTTGTGGGCAAACACCGATTGTCCACTAAGTTCTCCAATCCACATCTTAGGAGTGGGCATCTGGTAGGTGGACTTTTTCAGGCACTGCCATCTAGACCAAGAAAAAAAGTATTTTCATCCAGATATGCAGTATACATTGAATTATGCCAAACATAGGATATTCTGCAAGTGGGCATCTGTCATGTACCTGGGTGTATTTGAACCGGGATCTTCCTGGTCCCAAAGCTGCAGCCTTACCTGTTGCGCTACTGAGCAGATTTGGACTTTTGGAAATGTCCTCTCAGTGTAAAACATTACCTTGGACTCACTAGCCCCACCTGCTGCCAGCTGTGGACAATTTTCAATCAAAGCAGCCCTTAAAAAGGAAGTGATGCTATCTCTCAGCGCCCGTTTGTGTGGAATAGCTCCCTGGGTGTTGTGACTGCTTTTTGATCCTGATTTTCGTGTTGAACTTCTGCCTGAATTCCTGACTACTCTCCAGCCTGCTGATTTTGTACTTCACTGCCAGCTCGTGTATGACCTTTGCCTGCCTGACCACTCTCTGGATTTCGATCGTGTACCATTTTGCCTGATCTGTTGCCAACCTAATCTGCCTGACTACGTTTTCGCCTGAATCCTCAGCACACAAGTTCCACTTCGGACACTACCTATCACAGGTACCTTACATTACAAATGGGCCACAATGACAGTGGACCCTGCTGAGATTGTTAAGGCGATTTCACGTCAGGGACAATTGATTGGAGCTCATGAACAGCATCTTTCTTCCCTGGATGCCAAGTTAGATGAACTTTGTACTATGCTTAAATCTTGTTTGTCTGCTTCCTCTGCAACGGTCCAGACTCTGGATCCTACTCCTGCTACGATCCAACCCACCTCTTCTGTACCACCCAAACTTCCTATGCCTGACAAATTTGGTGGCGATACTGAGGACTGTAGAGGCTTTTTAAATGTTTGCCGTTTGCATTTCCGCAACAACCCTGGGACCTTTAGCACTTCTTCTGCCAAAGTGACTTTTGTAATTTCCTTGTTAAAGGGGAAGGCCCTGGCCTGGGTCTCTCCTTATCTGGAACGCAATGATCCTGTGCTGCAAGACGCTGACAAATTTCTGGCTTCTCTCCAGACTGTATTTGACAAGCCAGATAGAGCTTCTGCAGCTGAGTACTCACTCTTGGACATGCAACAAGGCACCAGGTCTGTGGCACAATATGCTATTGAGTTTCGTACCCTTGCTGCTGAGACTACTTGGGACTCAAGGGCATTACGTGCAGCCTTCCGAAAAGGTCTTGCAGATCGCATCAAAGACGAATTAGTCTATAAGGATTCCCCAGAAGACCTAGAGAAATTCATAGAGCTCCGTGTTCGTCTGGATGTCCGGTATCATGAAAGGTGCCAAGAGAGACTTAGAACTCACAAGTTTCCTCGGCCAGTCTACCGTTTGGCCCCTAATAGGGATGAGCCGAACACCCCCGGGTTCGGTTCGCACCAGAACCTTCGAACGGACCGAAAGTTCGCGCGAATTTTCGAACCCTATTCGTTATAATGGACGCGAACGTTCGAAATCAAAATTGCTAATTACAACGGCCAATATGCATGTTAATGTTATAAAACAGGTTTGGGGACCCGGGTCCTGCCCCAGGGGACATATATCAATGCAAAAAGAAATTTTAAAAACTAAAGTTTTTTCGGGAGCAGTCATTTTAATGATGCATAAAGTGAAAAAAAAAAAAGTGAAATTTTCCTTTAAATATGGTACCTGGGGGGTGTCTAAAGTATGCCTGTGAAGTGGCATGTGTTTCCCGTGTTTAGAACTGTCCTTGCACAAAATGACATTTGTAAAGGAAAAAAAGAAGCCATTTAAAACCACTTGCGGCTTTAATGTCATGTCTTGTCCTGGCCGCCATATGGCTGAAAATCCTTGAGAAAAATGGCATGGCTACCCCATCACCCCCCCCCCCACCCCAGCCCCTTTGGGTCTTGTATGGATACTAAGGGGGACCCCGCACCCAAAATAAAACCCTATACCTACAACCCTATATACTCTGAACAGCAGTATATAGGTGGTGCAAACAAGACATGGACTGTAGGTTTGTTCTTAAGTAGAATCTGAACAGGTACATTATGAAGTGTAGCTACATCCCAAAAAAATCAATTTTTTAAGCTTTTTGGAGAACATAGGGAGGGGTTATCACCCCTGTAACATTTGCTGTCTTTGCACATCTGTTCAGAACATGTCACCTCACTTTCCGTCCCAATGACAAATGTTTTTGGAAAAGTGGGGTTTTAATTGAAACAAGGATTGGTGATAAAGCATCAGTAGAGAGGAGATACCTTTTTCCCAAATTAAATCTAACAGGATAGAATTTTCCTTCCTAGGGGTAGATTTCCTCTCACTTCCTGTTTTCTCTTGCCGTTTGCAAGTAGGAGTCGTTTGTAAGTTGGATGTTTGAAAGTAGGAGCCTGCCGTATATACTCTGCAGAAATTTGCCCTATTAGATGTTGGTGTAGCCACAAGACTGGTGGGCACAGGAATGGGCCCTGCTGTGAGTTAATAGATCAAGATTTGTACTTGCATGCACCTGTTGAACCGGGCAGAAAAATTGGGCCTTTGGTGGTGGTGGTGGTGGTGGTGGACGGTGTTGCCACAAGACTGTAAGCCCTCACAGTTACTCTTGGTGGGTGCAGGAATGGGCCCTGCTGTGAGTTATTAGATCAAGATTTGTAATTGCATGCACCTGTTGAACAGGGCAGAAAAATTGGGCCTTTGGTGGTGGTGGTGGTGGTGGACGGTGTTGCCACAAGACTGTAGGCCCTCATAGTTACTCTAGGTGGGCGCAGGAATGGGCCCTGCTGTGAACTATTAGATCAAGATTTGTAATTACACGCCCCTGTTAAACAGGGGCTGAAAAATTGTGCCTTAGGCATTGGTGCTGGTGCCACAACACTGCAACCCCTCACAGATACTGTACTTGGAGCACAGCAGTCACACCTGTTGTGAAGCATCTTTTTAAAAAATTGTAATTACACGCCCCTGTTATACAGGGGCTGAAAAATTGTGCCTTAGGCACTGGTGCTGGTGCCACAACACTGCAACCCCTCACAGATACTGTACTCTGAGCACAGCAGTCACACCTGTTGCGAAGCATCTTTTTAAAAAATTGTAATTACACGCCCCTGTTATACAGGGGCTGAAAAATTGTGCCTTAGGCACTGGTGCTGGTGCCACAACACTGCAACCCCTCACAGATACTGTACTCTGAGCACAGCAATGAGACCTGTTGCAAAGCATTGCCTAAAAATTGTAATTACACGCCCCAACAGGGGCTGAAAAATTGTGCCTTAGGCACTGGTGCTGGTGCCACAACACTGCAACCCCTCACAGATACTGTACTCTGAGCACAGCAGTCACACCTGTTGCGAAGCATCTTTTTAAAAAATTGTAATTACACGCCCCTGTTATACAGGGGCTGAAAAATTGTGCCTTAGGCACTGGTGTGGTGGCATGGATCATTGAGGAGGAGGAAGAGGATAGTCAGTGAACATAACAGGACAGTCACTCAGCATCAGCATAGGCAGTCTTGAAGGGATGTGACATTATAAATTATTCCGTTATATCCGCTTCAGGTGTCTGGTAGCTGGTGGTGATCCAAGACTGATTCATTTTTATGAAGGTCAGTCGATCAACCGAGTCGGTGGACAGGCGCACCCTATGATCGGTGACAAATCCTCCAGCAGCACTGAATGTGCGTTCGGAAAGAACGCTGGATGCAGGACAGGCCAGTAGCTCAATTGCATACTGTGCAAGCTCTGGCCAGTGATCCATCCTCAGGACCCAGTAAGCCAGAGGATTTTCGGTGGGAAAGGTGTCCAAGTCTGACCTTGCCCCTAGGTATTCCTGCACCATGTATATCAGACGCTGGCGATGGTTGCTGGAACCGATCATACCTTGGGGCTGCGGACTAAAAAATTGTCTGAACGCATCGGTCAGACGTCCACCTTCCCGCTCCTTCTGCTACTGACCGAAGCCTCAGCAACCTCGTCGTCCAGGACCAGGAGTTTGTAACCTCCCAGTTTCTGGGAACGCGTTGCACAGACCTTTCTGCAAGGCCTCCCTGAGATGTCTCATCCTCTGCTCCCTCTGCGACGGCAAGATAAGGTCCGCAACCTTACCCTTGTACCGTGGATCAAGGAGAGTGGCCAGCCAGTAATGGTCACTCTCCTTGATCCGAAGAACACGAGGATCCTTCCGCAGGCTTTGCAAGGATCAGGGAGGCCATGCAGCGTAGGTTAGCTGAGGCATTCGGTCCGGAGTCTTCTGGGTCACTGAGGATGACATGATCGCCAGCCACCTCCTCCCAGCCACGTACAAGTCCACTGGTTTGTTGGGAACTGTACATCATCCCCTAAAGACTGCTGCTGCTGATGCTGAGTGCCAGGCTCCACCTCCATGCTCACACAATCCTCCTCCTCCTCCTCCTCCTCCTCTTCCTGTGTGATGGGTGGGACAGAAGGAACATTGTCTGGATAAAGGGGGCCTTGAGAGACAAGGAAGTCCTCCCTCTTCCTGCCTCTGTTCTGCCTCAAGTGCCCTGTCCATTATCCCACGCAGCGTATGCTCCAACAGGTGGACAAGAGGTACAGTGTCACTGATGCATGCACTGTCACTGCTCACCATCCTCGTGGCCTCCTCAAATGGTGAGAGGACAGTGCATGCATCCCTGATCATGCTCCACTGGCGTGGGGAAAAAAAGCCAAGCTCCCCTGACCCTGTCCTGGTGCCGTAGTCGCAAAGGTACTCATTGATGGCCCTCTGCTGCGTGTGCAGTCACTGCAGCATGGCCAACGTTGAGTTCCACCTGGTGGGCATGTCACATATTAGGCGGTTCTTGGGCAGGTTCAGCTCCTTTTGCAGCTCAGTCAGCCGAGCACTGGCATTATAAGATCGGCGGAAATGCACACAGACTTTCCTGGCCTGCCTCAGGACATCCTGTAAGCCTGGGAACCTGCCCAAGAACCGCTGCACCACCAGGTTGAGGACGTGAGCCATACAGGGCACATGGGTGAGCTGCCCCTGTCGCAGGGCGGAGAGGAGGTTGGTGCCATTATCAGAAACGACCATTCCTGGCTTAAGCTGGCGTGGCGTCAACCACCTCTCGGCCTGCCCCTGCAGAGCTGCCAGAACCTCTGGCCCAGTGTGGCTCCTGTCCCCCAAACACACCAGCGCAAGCACGGCATGGCATCTTTTTGCCTGCGTACTCGCGTAGCCCCTTGTACGCCTACGGAGCACCGCTGGTTCCGAGGACAGAGCACTCGAAGAGGACATGGAGGAAGAAGAAGAGGAGGGGGTGGAGGAGAGAGGTGTGTCACAACCAGTAGTAGCATTTTGGAGGCGTGGTGGCGGAACAACCTCCAACACTACTGCACCTTGTCCTGCATCCCTCCCAGCTACCAATAGAGTGACCCAATGGGCCGTGAAAGAAAGATAACGTCCCTGTCCATGCCTGCTGGACCATGAGTCAGCGGTAATATGCACCTTACCGCTGACCGCCCTGTCCAGCGAGGCATGGACATTGCCTTCCACATGCCAGTAGAGAGACGGAATCGCCTTCCGTGAGAAAAAGTGGCGTTTGGAAACCTGCCACTGAGGAACCGCACATTGAACAAACTCACGGAAGGGGGCCGAGTCTATCAACTGAAAAGGCAGCAGTTGAAGTGCTAGCAATTTAGCCAAGCTAGCATTCAACCGCTGGGCATGTGGATGGCTGGGAGTATACTTCTTTCGATGGTCCAGCAGCTGGGGCAGGGAAATTTGCCTGCTACAATCGGACGTCGGTGTACTGCAAGTACTTGGTTGTGACACACCTAATTCTACACCTTCAGTCCTCTCAGAGCAGCTTTCAGAGAGGACTGAAGATATAGTGGGGATGGAGATCCCAGCTGATGAGGAGCAAGGAGAGGTCCGCTTTGTTCTTTGGTGTGGGTCTTTTATGTGTGCTTGCCAACGAGCTGCATGGCAGGTCGACATATGTCTGCTCATGCTTGTGGTGCCCAAGCGGCTGATGTTTTGGCCACGCGAGATACGCTTGAGACAAATATTGCAAATAGCAGTGGTGCGATCTGATGCACTCGTCTCAAAAAAGGCCCACACCAAAGAACTTTTGTGATAACGTGCAGAGGCAGCGCCCTGCACAGGCGGAGCTCTGCGGTGTGGTACAGTTGCTGTGCTGGCCTCTAGCTGGCCTCCAGGGGGCATCCTGCCTCGTTGGACATGTGACGCTGCATCCTCCTCCTCCTCCTTCTCTCTCCCTTCAGGCACCCACGTGGAGTCAGTGACCTCATCATCCCCTCCCTCTTCACCACTAGAGCAAACCTGGCAGTAAGCTGCAGCTGGTGGAACACTACTGCCAGATTGCTGTCCTTCAGCATCCCCTCTCTCTGCGCGCACACTACTGACTTCCTCAAGCTGGGTATCATCATCCGAGCCTTCGAATCGTTGGGCATCCTCCTGGAGCATGTACCCAACATTGTGCTCAAACAGTTCGGGGGACTCCTCAGGAGGACATGGTGGGTCTAGGGAAGGGGTGGCTGATGATGCCATTGAGTACGCGTTGGCAGCTGCTCTGCCAGTACCCTGAGCCTGGGTGAGAGAGGATGAGGAGGATGAGGAGGGCTTGGTCATCCATTCTACCAAGCCTTCGGCATGATGCGGCTCCACATGTCCAGCTGCCGAAAACAAAGACAAGCGTGTCCCATGGTCACGTGCTGATGACGATGCACGACCACGTCCACGGCCAGCACTGTTGTCTCTAGAAACAGAGCCTGCCTGCCCTGTGTTCTTGCCTCGGCACGCTCTGCCTCTCCTTGGCGGTCTTCCAGCCATTGTAGTCGGTAGTGTATATAGTATAAAAAATAGAACTCCTATGTGTGCTCACAACACACTGTAGGTCCTATGGGTGCTGACACTAACACACTATAGGTACTATGTGTGCTGCTGACAAGAAAATATAGGAGCTCTGTTTGCTGCCACTAACACACTAGAAGTCCTATGGGTGCTGCTGAGAAGAAAATATAGGATCTCTGTTTGCTGCCACTAACACACTAGAAGTCCTATGGGTGCTGCTGAGAAGAAAATATAGGAGCTCTGTGTGATGCCACTAACACACTAGAAGTCCTATGGGTGCTGCTGAGATGAAAATATAGGAACTCTGTGTGATGCCACTAACACATTAGAAGTCCTATGGGTGCTGCTGAGAAGAAAATATAGGAGCTCTGTTTGCTGCCACTAACACACTAGAAGTCCTATGGGTGCTGCTGAGAAGAAAATATAGGAGCTCTGTTTGCTGCCACTAACACACTAGAAGTCCTATGGGTGCTGCTGAGAAGAAAATATAGGAGCTCTGTTTGCTGCCACTAACACACTAGAAGTCCTATGGGTGCTGCTGAGAAGAAAATATAGGAGCTCTGTGTGATGCCACTAACACACTAGAAGTCCTATGGGTGCTGCTGAGAAGAAAATATAGGAGCTCTGTTTGCTGCCACTAACACACTAGAAGTCCTATGGGTGCTGCTGAGAAGAAAATATAGGAGCTCTGTTTGCTGCCACTAACACACTAGAAGTCCTATGGGTGCTGCTGAGAAGAAAATATAGGAGCTCTGTGTGATGCCACTAACACACTAGAAGTCCTATGGGTGCTGCTGAGAAGAAAATATAGGAGCTCTGTTTGCTGCCACTAACACACTAGAAGTCCTATGGGTGCTGCTGAGAAGAAAATATAGGAGCTCTGTTTGCTGCCACTAACACACTAGAAGTCCTATGGGTGCTGCTGAGAAGAAAATATAGGAGCTCTGTGTGATGCCACTAACACACTAGAAGTCCTATGGGTGCTGCTGAGATGAAAATATAGGAACTCTGTGTGATGCCACTAACACATTAGAAGTCCTATGGGTGCTGCTGAGAAGAAAATATAGGAGCTCTGTTTGCTGCCACTAACACACTAGAAGTCCTATGGGTGCTGCTGAGAAGAAAATATAGGAGCTCTGTTTGCTGCCACTAACACACTAGAAGTCCTATGGGTGCTGCTGAGAAGAAAATATAGGAGCTCTGTTTGCTGCCACTAACACACTAGAAGTCCTATGGGTGCTGCTGAGAAGAAAATATAGGAGCTCTGTTTGCTGCCACTAACACACTAGAAGTCCTATGGGTGCTGCTGAGAAGAAACTATAGGAGCTCTGTGTGATGCCACTAACACACTAGAAGTCCTATGGGTGCTGCTGAGAAGAAAATATAGGAGCTCTGTTTGCTGCCACTAACACACTAGAAGTCCTATGGGTGCTGCTGAGAAGAAAATATAGGAGCTCTGTGTGATGCCACTAACACACTAGAAGTCCTATGGGTGCTGCTGAGAAGAAACTATAGGAGCTCTGTGTGATGCCACTAACACACTAGAAGTCCTATGGGTGCTGCTGAGAAGAAAATATAGGAGCTCTGTTTGCTGCCACTAACACACTAGAAGTCCTATGGGTGCTGCTGAGAAGAAAATATAGGAGCTCTGTTTGCTGCCACTAACACACTAGAAGTCCTATGGGTGCTGCTGAGAAGAAACTATAGGAGCTCTGTGTGATGCCACTAACACACTAGAAGTCCTATGGGTGCTGCTGAGAAGAAAATATAGGAGCTCTGTTTGCTGCCACTAACACACTAGAAGTCCTATGGGTGCTGCTGAGAAGAAAATATAGGAGCTCTGTGTGATGCCACTAACACACTAGAAGTCCTATGGGTGCTGCTGAGAAGAAACTATAGGAGCTCTGTGTGATGCCACTAACACACTAGAAGTCCTATGGGTGCTGCTGAGAAGAAAATATAGGAGCTCTGTTTGCTGCCACTAACACACTAGAAGTCCTATGGGTGCTGCTGAGAAGAAAATATAGGAGCTCTGTTTGCTGCCACTAACACACTAGAAGTCCTATGGGTGCTGCTGAGAAGAAACTATAGGAGCTCTGTGTGATGCCACTAACACACTAGAAGTCCTATGGGTGCTGCTGAGAAGAAAATATAGGAGCTCTGTTTGCTGCCACTAACACACTAGAAGTCCTATGGGTGCTGCTGAGAAGAAACTATAGGAGCTCTGTGTGATGCCACTAACACACTAGAAGTCCTATGGGTGCTGCTGAGAAGAAAATATAGGAGCTCTGTTTGCTGCCACTAACACACTAGAAGTCCTATGGGTGCTGCTGAGAAGAAAATATAGGAGCTCTGTGTGATGCCACTAACACACTAGAAGTCCTATGGGTGCTGCTGAGAAGAAACTATAGGAGCTCTGTGTGATGCCACTAACACACTAGAAGTCCTATGGGTGCTGCTGAGAAGAAAATATAGGAGCTCTGTTTGCTGCCACTAACACACTAGAAGTCCTATGGGTGCTGCTGAGAAGAAAATATAGGAGCTCTGTTTGCTGCCACTAACACACTAGAAGTCCTATGGGTGCTGCTGAGAAGAAAATATAGGAGCTCTGTGTGATGCCACTAACACACTAGAAGTCCTATGGGTGCTGCTGAGAAGAAAATATAGGAGCTCTGTTTGCTGCCACTAACACACTAGAAGTCCTATGGGTGCTGCTGAGAAGAAAATATAGGAGCTCTGTTTGCTGCCACTAACACACTAGAAGTCCTATGGGTGCTGCTGAGAAGAAAATATAGGAGCTCTGTTTGCTGCCACTAACACACTAGAAGTCCTATGGGTGCTGCTGAGAAGAAAATATAGGAGCTCTGTTTGCTGCCACTAACACACTAGAAGTCCTATGGGTGCTGTTGGGGTGCCATGCTGTGCTAACAGCACTGCGGTTGGTACTACTGCAATACTGTACTAACAGTAAGCACGCACCAGACTAATCCCCAGCAGCAGCTAATAACACACTAACTGTGCAATCAGCAGCAATGAACGATCAATGACTTAGGTAGCAATGGTTTAGCAAAGAAATAGCCAATGGTTTAGCAAAGAAGAGCAAATCTTTCAGTATCAAGCAAAGACAGAATCAGCAGACTAATCTCTCCTAAAGCCGGAACTCATGTGACCGGGGCCGATGGCGTGGCGGCCTTTTAAATGGTGGGGCGTGTACTAAAGCCCCTGAGCTGTAATTGGCTACAGGCGTCCTGCCTGTAGCCAATTATTGCTCTCCGAGTTTCGGGCGCTGTGATTGGCCAAGCATGCGGGGTCACAGTGCATGCTTGGCCAATCATCAGCCAGCAATGCACTGCGCCGGCCGCAATGCATTGCGGGGGCCGCTCGCATCACACGAATGTGATGCGAACGGCCCAAATAGTTCTGGGCTCGACGAGCGAGCGAACGCCCGATGCTCGATTCGAACATGGGTTCGAATCGAGCACCGGGCCCATCCCTAGCCCCTAACATCCAAGCACCACCTCAGCCAGAACCTGAAATCTCAGTTGAACCCCAGACACCTGTGGAACCCATGGATGTAAGCCGTCTCCACCTAACTGAGTCTGAGAAACAAAGGAGGCGTGCATTGGGCCTATGCCTATACTGTGGACTTAAAGGACATTTATTATCTGTCTGCCCTTCCCGTCCAGTAAAAGGCAGGGTCTAACCAGTGTTGGAGGAGCTGGCTTAGACCTTACAGGTATATCCTCCAAGACCAAGATTACCATTCCTGCAATTATCCATTTACCCTCTAAACTTGTCTCCTGTGAGGCTTTTGTGGATTCTGGAGCTGCTGGCATATTCTTGGACTACACTTTTGCTAAATAAAATAATATCCCATTTGTTCCAAAATCTAGACCCCTGAACATTACCACCGTGAATGGACAACCCTTGGGAGATGGCATTGTAAAATTTGAGACTATAACAATCACCCTTCAGGTAGGCGTACTCCACGAAGAGGAAGTTGTCTTGTCTCTTATTGATTCTCCACTTCTGCCTGTTATCCTTGGTTACCCATGGTTACAACAACATAACCCTTCTTTTGATTGGGAAAATGGAGAACTAAGCTCTTGGGGGTCGTTCTGTCATTCAAACTGTTTGTCTCAACCCAAAAGACTTCCTGCTTGTATGTTGGCTTCCGTGGCCGTCCCACCTACCTTGCCTCATGAATACCATGCGTTTGCAGACGTATTTTGCAAGCAAAAGGCAGAGGTTTTACCTCCACATCGTTCTTTTGACTGTGCAATTAAATTGATTCCTGGAGCACCTCTTCCCAAAGGAAGGACCTATCCCCTGTCTTTGCCTGAACAAAAATCCATGGAGGAATACGTAAAAGACAACTTGGAAAGAGGTTTTATCCGACCCTCTTCTTCTCCAGTAGGGGCAGGTTTTTTCTTTGTTGAAAAAAAAGATGGGGGTCTTCGACCATGCATAGACTATCGAGGGTTAAATCAAATCACTGTAAAAGACTCCTACCCTTTGCCTCTCATTCTTGAACTGTTTGATGTACTTAAGGGGGCTGTTATCTTCTCCAAGCTAGACCTACGAGGGGCTTATAATCTAATTCGAATTAAAGACGGGGACGAGTGGAAGACAGCATTCAACACTCGTAATGGACATTTTGAATATCTGGTTATGCCATTTGGGTTGTGTAACGCCCCTGCTGTCTTCCAACGTTTCATGAATGAAATTTTTCATGATTTCAGCAACAGTTTTGTGATCATCTACTTGGACGACATTTTAATCTTTTCCAAGACTCATCTAGAGCACATCTCGCATGTAAAGCAGGTATTGCAATGACTGAGAGAAAACCATCTTTACGCGAAGATTGAGAAATGCAGTTTCCATCAAAGCCGTATTCCTTTCCTTGGATACATTATAAGTGCTGCCGGTTTCCAAATGGACCCTCAAAAACTTTCCGCTGTCTTGCAATGGCCCCAACCGACCACTTTAAGAGGGCTCCAAAGCTTTCTAGGGTTCGCAAATTACTACAGACGCTTCATCAAAGGTTTTGCCTCCATTGCGGCCCCCCTTACTGCTATGACTAAGAAAGGTACAAATTGCAAGGTATGGTCCTCAGAAGCAGAATTGGCTTTCCAGCAATTAAAAGACATGTTCAGCAAAGCTCCAATTCTTCAGCATCCAAATCCCGATCTCCAGTACATAGTTGAGGTTGATGCCTCTGAGGTAGGAGCAGGTGCCGTGCTCTCCCAGAGACAGCCTAAGTCTGGTAGAATCCATCCAGTAGCATTTTTTTCTAGAAAGTTTTCTCCAGCGGAGATGAATTACGATGTTGGGAATCGAGAACTACTGGCCATCAAATTGGCATTGTCTGAATGGCGACATCTTCTGGAAGGGGCTCCCAAACCTTTTTCTATCCTCACTGACCATAAAAACCTACTGTACCTTCAGACTGCAAGACGTTTGAACTCACGTCAGGCTCGATGGGCTCTGTTTTTCTCCCGTTTTAATTTTGTTCTTATGTTCCTGGGCATAAAAACAAGAAAGCCGATGCTCTTTCCAGACAGTTTGCTACCTTTGAAGAAGACCAACCTACCGAGCAGTATATAATCCCACCTCACAAAATTGTCGCACAGATCTCTACGGCTCTTTCCCAACAGTTACAAGAAACCCAGAATTGTGTTCCCCAAGGCTTGAAGATACCACCAGGTCGCCTGTTCGTAGCCCCTAGCCTCAGAAAACCTGTACTCCTCTGGGCACATGATGGTGTTTTATCTGGTCATCCTGGTGTCACCATCACTCTTAAGACCTTGCAGCGTCATGTCTGGTGGCCTCATATGAAAAGGGATGTTACTGACTATGTGGCTGCCTGCCCAACTTGTGCTGCTAATAAAGTACCCCGTACATTGCCTACTGGACTGTTACAACCACTTTCAGCACCTCGTCAGCCTTGGACCCATTTGACTATGGACTTCATTACAGACTTACCCAAGTCCGAGGGTATGACTGCTATATGGGTCATAGTGGATCGCTTTTCAAAAATGTCTCATTTTGTGCCGCTCCCGGGATTACCTACAGCGGAAGCACTGTCTACTCTCTTCCTTTCCCATATTGTGAGATATCATGGCATACCTACCAATGTCGTCTCAGACCGCGGATCCCAGTTTGTTTCCCGATTCTGGAGAGCGTTCTGCAAGAAACCGGGAGTAACGCTTTCACTCTCTACCTCACATCACCCTCAAACAGATGGTCAAACCGAACGCATGAACCAGACCCTAGAAACCTATCTTCGACATTATGTCAATGCCTTACACTCCAACTGGTCTGAGTATTTGCCTTTAGCTGAGTTCGCCATTAATTCCCGTTGGCACAGTGCTCTTCATACCACACCATTCTATGCAGCCCTAGGCTATCACCCTCAGACTTTTCCCCTACTTCAGCCTTCTTCTGGTGTACCAGCAGCAGATCAGCGGGTTAAAAATATTCTGCTACATTGGAAAAAGATTCGCTTATTACTACGGAAGTCAGCAGGCAAGTATGCACTTTTTTCCAACAAACGAAGACGCCATATACCTCCATATGTGGTGGGGGACAGAGTTTGGCTATCAACCAAATATGTGAGACTGAAACAACCTTCTACCAAATTGGGCCCTCGATTCATTGGTCCTTACAGAATTATTGCTCGAGTCGGGCCAGTCTCCTATCGGTTGAAATTACCCTCCTCTCTCCGAATTCATCCTGTGTTCCACGTTTCCCTCCTCAAAAAAGCAATTTTCAATCGCTACTCCAGAACGCAACAGCTACCTTCTCCTGTTTTTGTTGATGGACAAAATGAGTTTGAAGTCTCCAAGATTCTTGATTCTAGAAGACAGGGTCGTGGCCTTCGGTATCTGGTTCATTGGAAGGGATATCCTGTCACAGACCGTTCCTGGGTTCCAGCCAAAGATCTGCATGCCCCATCTCTTATTCGAGACTTCCATGCCTCCTTTCCCACTAAGCCCCGCTAGGCCCCCGGAGGGGTCCACTGGGGAGGGGGCCCTGTCATGTACCTGGGTGTATTTGAACCGGGATCTTCCTGGTCCCAAAGCTGCAGCCTTACCTGTTGCGCTACTGAGCAGATCTGGACTTTTGGAAATGTCCTCTCAGTGTTAAACATTACCTTGGACTCACTAGCCCCACCTGCTGTCAGCTGTGGACAATTTTCAATCAAAGCAGCCCTTAAAAAGGAAGTGATGCTATCTCTCAGCGCCCGTTTGTGTGGAATAGCTGCCTGGGTGTTGTGACTGCTTTTTGATCCTGATTTTCGTGTTGAACTTCTGCCTGAATTCCTGACTACTCTCCAGCCTGCTGATTTTGTACTTCACTGCCAGCTCGTGTATGACCTTTGCCTGCCTGACCACTCTCTGGATTTCGATCGTGTACCATTTTGCCTGATCTGTTGCCAACCTAATCTGCCTGACTACGTTTTCGCCTGAATCCTCAGCAAGTTCCACTTCGGACACTACCTATCACAGGTACCTTACAGCATCCTAGCCTCCAGTTAGCACAACAAATTAACCTTCCTTGTTTCTCATTCCATGGATGCTTTAACTCTACCCTCAGGTGTTCTAACTGTCCCCTGCTCTAAGTTCAGGCCACTCAATCCTTTTCTCCACCCAGCATTTTACTCCCCTACTCCACCATCTAGCGTGGGAGAAGATACCTTGTTGGTCCAGAACATCTTGCTACTAAACCATCCTCAAACTTCTTACAGAGAAACCCTGGCTTCTTAACAAGCTCAAGGTTCTCTATTTCACAAGTCTTCACAGCCTCTAGCTTTTCAACCAGAGCTGTTGAAACCCAGATTTAAAGTAACACAGGGAACTCTGACTCTTTCATTGCTATCTTGCAAGAAAAAGACAATTCCATGAACACTTATTATCATACGTGGAAATCTTATTTAGCCTGCATTTAAAGCAGTATAATCAATTCCAGTGTTTACTCTGCACCCCTACTCTGTCTCCCCCCCCCCAAAGTCAGACCAGAATATGATGCTCAGCACCCTAAAAGGATAGATTTCAGCTTTATCCTTCTAAAGCTGGGTACACAATGTCCAAAAATCAAGCGGGTCAGCTGGAAAACGGCTGATTTTCAGTCATTATGTACAGCAGTCTGTCCAACATAAGCTGGTCTAATGACCCACTTTTATTGAAGGGACATAATAGAAAGCCAGCAACCAGTCAGCATTTTCCTCTCAGGGGGGGAGTCCCCCTGTCAGAATACATTAGCACAGCAGGGGAGATTGCCACACCAACATCGCTTGTGTTGGTACAACTATCTGTCAGGTTTTTTTTTTCAACCCAGTGAAAAAAAACTTGCACAGTGTATCGGGCTTAAGACCTCTAGCTTGCCTTTTCACACAAGAACCTTATGCTAGCTTGCCTTTTCACAAGAATCTTATTATAGCTTGCCTTTTCACACAAGAACCTTACTCAAGTTCCTTCCTGTATTAGGTCCCCCTTGTGGCACCCTGTGCCCCCCAGGGGACCCTAACTCAGTTCTTTTTCCAGAAACCACCCCTGAAACCATTGGGGACACTCTCTGAGATTTCCTGGCCAATATGGTAGTCTTTTCCAGATACCATAGCGTATGTTTGATTTATCTCAGAACTGGTGACTCTTCCTGCTCTGCCCCATAATTGAAAATTATAAAATTGTTCTACCATCCTTGTGGTGTGCTCCTATGCATCCTAAGGGGGTACCCCTACGTTGTCTGCCAGTTGCCAGAACTATTACAGCATACCTAAAAGCTATCTCTTCTTCCAACAAACAGCATTCTTGTTTGTTTTTCCTTCAGTCCTCACAAAGGGCACTCTGCTTCAAGACCCACCAAGCTTAGGGGATGAGGTGTTTACTTGCTAAACTCAGACACCACCTCTCTTGCTATTACAATCATACTCCACCACAATCGGAGCATTTCAGCCTCTATTGTCCAACTCTGTTAGGCTATTATCTTGTCTTCTGTTCCTAATTTCAAATTACATGGGTAATTTTTTTTGCCTTTTCATGGTGCAGGTTTTGGCAGCAAGGTTCTTGCAGAACCACTCTGAACATTCGGTAATTTTGACACTTCTGTTGCTTAGTTGTTGCCACCCTTTTATTCATTGATTGGGGCATCCCATGGTGTATGAATAAGTTGCCTGTCTCCTGTGCTATACGATTAGGATAAGAGGAATTTTGACTTACGTGTAAATTACATATCTTGGAAAACAGTACAGGACACAGACCACACTTCCAAAACTCTCCTTCTTACTTTGCATTGTTTGCTACAAAACTGAGGACTAGGGATGGGCAAACGATTTGCCGAACACCCAAATTTTCTGTGTGATTGGCGGGATGTTTGCTACCAAGCGCACAATCAATAGGTTGTTAAGGAAAGGGGCCGGGAAGGTGGCCGTCGTATCCTTAACAATGCATGAGTCATCAGCTGTCAGCGGGCTTCCCCACTGACAACTGAATGAAAAAAAAAACTTTGCCAAATGTATTTATTTTTAAACGGCTTGGTGATCCTTCCCCCAATCCACAGGTCTGGTATTGATTTTAAGGGGAATCCCACGCCACAATTAAGAAAAAAAAAAAGGTGTGGGGTGCCCCCCAAAATCCACACCTGACCCTTATCCTAGCATGCAGCCTGGCAGGCCAGGTAAAGGGGGGGCAAGCCAAACCATACCAGGCTACATGCCCGCCACATGGGGGGGTGCTTTGAGGCAGGGGGGTATATGTTGGTATCAATGCAAACATTTTCTTTTAAAAATATAGTTTTTAAGGGAGCAGTGATTTTATTGATGCGTAAAATGAAACAATAAAAATGAAAAGTTCCTTTAAATATAGTGCCTGGGGGATCCCCTTAGTCTGCCTGTAAAGTGGGGCATCTGTACCATGTATAGAACTTGCTACAGCAAAACTGACATATATAAAGAAAAACAAATTACATTGAAATTGATTTTCCCGGCTGCAAGCCATTGCCGGCAATACAAAAAAAACGAAAAAAAAACAGCAAACACCAAAAAAAAGAAAAAATGCTGTGGGGTCCACTCCCAAATCCATACCAGACCCTTATCTGAGCACGCAGCCTGGCAGGCCAGGAAAGGGGGGGTAGATGAGCAAGCGCCCCCCCCCCTATTGAAACCATACTGCCCACATGCTCTCAACATAGGGGGTACTTTGGGGCAGCACCTTGCCCTCATGTTGATAGGGACAAGGGCCTCTGGGCAGTGGTTGTGGGGATCTGCGGGAAAGGGGCATATTGAAATCCCCAGATCCCGCCCCACCCCCTATGTAAACAAGTATGGGTTCATTGTACCCCTACTCATTGACCAAAAAAAGTATCAAAAATAAATACATTTTCAAATACTGCCTCCTGTCTATTTTTTTTACACTTTTTTTGGAGAATGAGTAGGAGTGCAATGAGTAGGGGGCCGGGGTCTGGGTAACCCCCTAGTTTGGTTCACACCAAAACTTCCGAACATCGCAAAACTACAGAGCCGAACAACGAACCCATTTAAAGTCTATGGGACCCTAACTGGAAAAATCAAAAGTGCCCATTTTTTAAGGCTTATATGCAAGTTATTGATCATTTTTAAATGAGCAGTGATTTAATGAAGTGAAACAATAAAAATGAAAAATTCTTTTAAATATAGTGCCTGGGTGGTCCCCTTAGTCTGTCTGTAAAATGGTGCATCTGTGTATAGAACCTGCTGCAGCAAAAATGACATTTATCAAGAATAAAAAAAGGACATTTTCCCTGCAAACTTTATTTGGGAGCCAGTCTATATAATGAGGCCAAAATGTAGTGCACTCGGAACAAGATTTTTTTGGAAAAATTCTGGTGTGTGTTTCGCAGACTTTGGATAGGAGTAACAGGTGTGGAAAAATTGGACTTTGGGTTTTGGTGGTGCCTTCATACCATAACCCTATAGAGGTACTGTTGATTAAAGCAAGATTTGGCCTTGCTGTAAAAAAAAATATTATATGCCCTGGTCAAACAGTGGCATAAAACATAGGCTTTGGGTGTTTGTGGTGCCTTCACACCGTAACTTTAAAGAGGTACTCTTGATGAAAGCATGAATTGGCCTTGCTGTAAAAAATGGAAATTATATGGAAAAATTGGTCCTTGGGTGTTAATTGTGCCCATGAAACCTATACCAAAAAAATTCTTCCAGATAAAATCAACACCCACAATGCTAGACAGTCTTGCAAAGATTCCACATCCCAAAAACACTTAATCTGCGACAACGGCAGCAGGGGCTTGATAGCTGCTGCTAATCAAGGAATGATTATGATAAATATCAGCCGGTCAATGGAGTCTGTGGACAGACTCTTTTATCTGTCACAAAACTTCCGGCGGCACTGAATGCCATTCAGAAAGAATGCTGGATGCAGGGCAGCCTAGCAGCTCAATTGCATACTGGGCATGTTCTGGGCAGAAGTATCTTTTCATGACCCAGTAACCCAGTGGATCGTCGACTGGAAAGCTTTCCATGTCTGTTTTCGCCCCTAGATAATATTCCACCATATAATGCAGATGTTGTCAATGGGATGTGAAAGCTGACAGTCCTAGGCACTGAAATGCATTACTGAGGCAGCTTTTCCATGAGACTGTAACCTACCAGAGTCTGGAAAGGCATTACAGAGACTCCTCTTTAAGGAGTCCCTAAGATATTTCATCCCCTATTCCCTCTGTGGGGATGGGATGATTTCCAAGACTTTCCCCTTGTAACGGTGGTCAAGGAGGGTCCCCAACCAACAATGTTCTTTCTGCTTGATGCCACGAATTCTAGGATCCTTTCACAGGCTTTGAAGAATATAGGGAACCCATGCACTGCAAGTTTACGGAGGCATGAGAAGCAGAGTCCTCGTGGTCACTGAGGATTCCAGTATCTGAAACTGCCTCTTCCCAGCCGTCTACTACTCCCAAGGGTTCTGGGGACAGAAAGCCATCTCTTAAGGTTTGACGTATGTCTTCCTCTGCTTCAATGCCTCCAAAACTGACAGAATTCTCTTCCTCCTCCCACTCCCCCTGTGTGTCCTGTGGCATCGCAAAAATGGTGTCAGCATAAAACGGGCCTTGAGAGGAAAGGAAGTCCTCCTCTTCCTCCTGCTGCTAGTCCCCTGTCCATAATGCCACGCAGAGTCTGCTCCAGCAGAAACACAACAGGCATTGTGTCACTGATGCATGCATTGTCACAGCTCACCATCCATGTCGCCTCCTCAAATGGTGACAGTACAGTGCGTGCATCCTTTATCAGCAGCCATTGGCATGGGGAAAAAAGCAAAGCCACCCTGCGCCTTTTCGTTGGGCCATACTCACACAGGTACTCATTTACGACCCTCTGCTGTATGTGCATGAGAAAAAATATGGTTTTCCTGGCGCAAGGCCAATTGCTGAGTAAGCATGATAATTACAGTCCCATAATCAACAGCAATGGTAGTAAATAGTTCATGTGCAATCTATACATCAGTACGTCAGTTTGTAATAAAGTTCATGAAAATAAAGGCGGCAACTGTGCTCAGAGTATAGCCAGCTCTGTAATAGCTTTTAGAGGTTAAAAAATCATTTATTCCACAAGGATAAAAAACACTTACAAGATGTAAGCTGGTATCAGGCTCAACAAATTAGAGGGGTGTTGCGTCGTCCATGGGGTTGTAAAGATCAGGTGCAGGTCCGCTGGGCATCCTGTGGTCACCAGGAAGCTAACAAGCGTGGAACGCAGGCAGAAATTACTTTACCGGATAGACGAGAACGGCCGGGGAAACAGGCAGGCTACGCGCTCGGAGCTCCAGCTCCTTCTACAGGCCTAGAGGGCATGTCACAAATCAGGCAGTTTAGGGGCAGGTAAAATTCCCACGGAATTTCAGACAACCGAACACTGAATGTGGATGACCGCCTGAAACGACTACAGACTCTTCTGGCCTGCTTCAGAAGATCTTGCAACCCTGGTTACCTGTTTAAGAAACACAGCACCACCAAATTGAGGACATGTGCCAGGCATGGCACATGTGTCAACTTTCCCTGTCGAAGGGTGGACAGGAGGCTGGTGCCATTATCGTATACCACCAATCCTGGCTTAAGTGGCATTACGTGAACCACCTCTGGGCCTGCCCCTGCAGAGCTGAAAAAATCTCTTCTCCGGTGTGGCTCCTGTCCCCTAAACAGACCAGCTGAAGCACTACATGGCATCTTTTAGCCTGACTCGTTGAATAGCCCCTTGTACGCTTAGGGGGTACTGGTGGTTCATAGGACAATTTAGCAGAGGAGGGCATGGAGGAGGAGTAGTAGGAGGGGGTGGAGCTGACAAATCTTGCGTCATCACCACCAGCTGATGGAGACGTGGCGGCAAAACAAGCTCCTGTCCTGCATCCTTCCTAGTTGCAAGCAGAGTTACCCAGTGTGCTGTGAACAAAATATATTGTCCATGACCATGCTTGCTGGATTTTGAGTCAGCAGTAAGGTGGACCTTGCAGCTGACTCCCTTGCCCAATGATGCCACAACATTGCCTTCCACATGATGGTACAGAGCTGGAATGGCCTTATGTGTAAAGAAATAGCGACTGGGAACCTGCCATTGTGGTACACCACATTCTGCAAATTCATAGAAGGGGGCAGAATCCACCAGACGGAAAGACAGGAGTTGTAAAGCCAGCAGCTTGGACAAGTTGGAATTTAGACGCTGGGCATGTGGCTGGCAGGGAGTGTATTTTTTTTTCACTGCAGCAGCTGGGGCAGAGAAAATTGCCTGCTATACTCTACAGCAGGTGGTGTGCTGCTGGCAACATGCTGCAAGGACCTGTGACACCCTTTGCTATACCATCATCCCTGTCAGTGGAGGCTGCTCAGAGGTCATGAGATGTATCGGGAGTAGACCTGAAAGGTGAGGAATGAGGAGGAGAAGAATTGCATCCCTTTTGTGTGGCTTTCAGGTGTTCTTGCCAATGGGCTGAGTGGTGGGAGGTTAAATGCCTTGTCGAGCATGTGGTACTCAAATGGCTGGTGTTTTTGCCACGCTAGATCTGCTTGAGGCAAAGTTTGCAAATTGCAAGAGTGCGATCAGCTGCACATGTGCTAAAAAAGGCTCAGCTGAACTGGGGGAAGTGGGCAGGGAGATAACAGCCCCACAATCTCATGTAGTAGGGTGGCTGCTCCCTACTCTTCAATTATGGTTGCTTCTGAAGGACATCTCGCCTTGTTGGGGTTGTGCCTCACCCTCACTTTCCTCCTCTGGTCTATCCGGCGCCCAAGTCGCGTCAGTGGCATTATCATCACCGCCCCCATCCTCATCATCAGTGGCGGCTGGTGCTCCAAATTTTTTGGGGGGGAATCAAATTGAAAAATTAAACTGTTATGCCGCGTACACACGATCGGTTTTATCAATGAAAACAGTCCGATGGACTTTTCTCATCGGACAAACCGATCGTGTATGGGCAACATCGGTCTTTTTTCCATTGATGAGAAAAAATAGAACATGTTTTAAATTTATCCGATGGGAAAAAAAAAACGATAGAAAATTCCGATCGTCTGTGTGGAACTCCATCGGACAAAAAACCCACGCATGCTCAGAATCAAGTCGACGCATGCTCAGAAGCATTGAACTTCATTTTTCTTGGCTTATCGGAGTGTTTTACGTCACGGTGTTTGGGACGGTCGGATTTTTGACTGATGGTGTGTAGGCAAGACTGATGGAAGTCAGCTTCATCGTATTTTCAATGGAAAAATCCATCGGATTAGAATCCATAGGAAATCCGATCGTGTGTACAGGGCTTTAGTATTGCAGGGCCATTTATCAGGTGATTATGTATCAATACTGCTAGATAAAACTGTGCCCATCATATGCAGCCTCACTGTGCCCGTCAATTGCAGCCTCACTGTGCCTGTCAATTTCAGCCTCACTGTGCCCATTATGAGGGGTTCTCGCCATCCCTGTACTGCGTTCCTGGGTCTGTACACCTGCTGTGCCCATTATGAGAGGTTCCCATCATCCCTGTGCTGGGTTCCTGGATCTGTACACCTGCTGTGTCCATTATGAGGGGTTCTTACCATCCCTGTGCTGAGTTCCAGGGTCTGTAGACCTGCTGTGCCCATTATGAGGGGTTCCCACCTTCCTTGTGCTGAGTTCCTGGGTCTGTACACCTGTGTGCCCATTATGAGGGGTTCACACCATCCCTGTACTGAGTTCCCGGGTCTTTACACCCACTGTGCCCATTATGAGGGGTTCCCACCATCCCTGTACTGAGTTCCCAGGTCTGTACACCCACTGTGCCCATTATGAGGGGTTCCCACCTTCCCTGTGCTGAGTTCCCGGGTCTGTACACCTGCTGGCTGCTGTGCCCATTATGAGGGGTTCCCACTATCCCTGCGCTGAGTTCCCGGGTCTGTACACCTGCTGTGCCCATTATGAGGGGTTCCCACCATCCCTGTGCTGAGTTCCTGGGTCTGTACACCTGCTGGCTGCTGTGCCCATTGTGTGGGGTTCCCACCATCCCTGTGCTGAGTCTCTGGGTCTGTACACCTAATGTGCCTGTTATGAGGGGTTCCCACCATCCCTTACTGGGTTCCCGGGTCTGTACACCTGCTGTGCCCATTATGAGGGGTTCCCAGCACCCCTGTGCTGAGTCTCTGGGTCTGTACACCTACAGTAATTTGCAAAAGTATTCATCCCCTTGGCATTTTTTGTGTTTTGTTGCCTCACAACCTGGAATTAACATGGATTGTTTGCGGATTTGCATCATTTAATTTACAGAACATGCCCACAACTTTGAAGATGTTTTTTTTTTTTATTGTGAAGTAAACAACAAATAGGACAAAATAACAGAAAAAGTCAATATGCATAACTATTTACGCCCCTAAAGTCAATACTTAGTAGAGCCACCTTTTGCGGCTATCACAGTTGCAAGTCGTTTTGGATAAGTCTCTATGAGCTTGCCACATCTTACCACTGGGATTTTTGCCCATTCCTCCTTGCAAAACTGCTCCAGCTCCTTCAAGTTGGATGGTTTGCGCTTGTGAACAGCAATCTTTAAGTCTGACCACAGATTTTCTATTGGATTGAGGTCTGGGCTTTGACTAGGCCATTCCAACACATTTACATGTTTCCCCTTAAACCACTCAAGTGTTGCTTTAGCAGTGTGTTTGGTGTCGTTGTGCTGCTGGAAGGTGAACCTCCATTCTAGCCTCAAATCACACACAGAGTGGTACAGGTTTTGCTCAATAATATCCCTGTATTTAGCACCATCCATCTTTCCCTCAACTCTGACCAGTTTCCCAGTCCCGACTGCTGAAAAACATCCCCACAGCATGATGCTGCCACCACCATGTTTCACTGTGGGGATGGTGTTCTTTGGGTGATGTGACGTGTTGGGTATGCGCCAGACATAGAGTTTTTTTGATGGCCAAAAAGTTTGATTTTAGTCTCATCAGACCAGAGCACCTTCCTCCATACATTTTGGGAGTCTGCCACATGCCTTTTCGCAAACTCAAAATGTGCCATTTAGTTTTTTTGCTGAAAGCAATGGCTTTCTTCTGGCCACTCTACCATAAAGCCCAACTCTATGGAGCGTACGGCTTATTGTCATCCTATGTACAGATACTCCAGTTTCTGCTGTGGAACTCTGCAGCTCCTCTAGGGTTACCTTAGGTCTCTGTGCTTCCTCTCTGTTTAATTCCCTCCTTGCCCGGTCCGTGAGTTTTGGTGTGTGGCCGTTTCTTGGCAGGTTTGCTGTTGTGCCATGTTCTTTCCATTTGGTTATGATAGATTTGATGGTGCTCCTAGGGATCATCAAAGATTTGGAATTTTTTTATAACCTCACCCTGACTTGTACTTCTCAACAACATTGTCCCTTACTTATTCGTTCCTTGGTCTTCATGGCAGTGTTTGGTTAGCGGTTCCTCTTGCTTAGGTGTTGCAGCCTCTGGAGACTTTCAAAAAGGTGTGTGTAAGTAATGACAGATCATGTGACACTGAAGCCGCGTACACACGACCGAGAATCTCGTCGGAAAAAAAACAACGTTTTTCTCGACGGGTTTCTTGTCAACCTTGACGAGATTCTTGTCAAGCTTTCCTTGCATACACACTGTTAATCCAAAATCTCGTCGGTCCAAAAGCGCAGTGACATACAACACATACGACGGCAGTATAAAGGGGAAGTTCAATTCTCATGGCGCCACCCCTTGGGCTGCTTTTGCTAATCTCGTGTTGCTGCGTGTTAGTAAAAGTTTGGGAAGAGACGATTCGCGCTTTTCAGACTTTGTGCTTTCAGATAATTTTCTGCGGTTCAGTTGGTGCTTGTGGGTTCGTATCTTGTCTTTCAGGGCGTGTAGTCAGGTCGTATCTGTTTTTCAGTGCGTTCTTGTCCACTCGTTTCTGATTTTCAGGTCGTTCTTCATAGGCCTTGCTGTACTTCAGTGCGTTCTGTTTAGTTCATTCTGATCAGACAACCGTTTTCTAGCCATGTTGCGGATACGTTCTCGTCGTAGAGATCGTGTTGTGCATCGTCTTTGTGTTTCTGTTGGTCTTCTTGTCTTGGACCAAGACGAGTCCATGAACAGGGTGGGGAGAAGTTCATGGACCAAGAATTGGTTGCTCCAGCGGGACCAATTCTCTCACATGCCTTTGCTGCGGGAGATCGTGGAGAATAATCCTGAGGACTACAGTAATTTTCTTCGGATGTCTGATCCCATTTTTCAGCATCTGTTGGCTTTGGTGTCCCCCTATATCACCAGGCAGGACACCGTTATGCGGGAAGCCATCAGTGCTGAGCAGAGGCTCATCGCCACCTTACGCTACCTGGCGACAGGAAGAAGTCTGTAGGATCTGAAGTTCACGACAGGCATCTGCCCCCAGGCTCTGGGCGTCATAATCCCAGAGACCTGTTCTGCCATCATCCAAGTCCTGCAGGATGACTATATGAGGGTAAGTTTACTCATTTAATATCACATTCTATGTATTTCATGTATGATAATGTATTGTACTTCTTTCATCCTTCCCTAATTACCATGATTGTAATGTGCTGTGAAAGTTCCCTTTGTCCCCATGCATGCTGTTTTTTTTTTTAAGTCCTTTTTTGGCCTACATGCATATTTTCCTTCACTTACTTCTCCAGCATGCTCTCCTGAGCCAAACTCATCTAGCCTAGTCTGTTAACAATGTATTTTGTCAGCTCCATTGTAGTGCTTCCCCACCCCCCTCAAATGGTTTCTAAAGTCTACATTTTCCAGAATTAGATTTTTGGGGGGGTCCCAAACTCATCTAGCCCCCCCAAAAGAAAAACAATGGGCCATCAGAGGGGGGTGAGCAATGTGATAATTGTTCTTTAGATTTTTAATTTCAAATAATACTTAAACAAAATGTTATACTGATGTTGGCCAAGAATGTTTTTGTATAATCTGCTTGCAATGTTATTTGCATAAGTACTAATATTGATATTTCTTGTTTGATTCCCCAGCTTCCTTCCACGCCACAGGAATGGTCTGGACTTCCCCAACTGCGGTGGAGCCATTGACGGGAAGCACGTCCGCATCGTGCAACCACCCCGTTCGGGCTCCTTTTTTTACAACTACAAGGGGTTTCATAGCATTGTGCTGATGGCGGTGGTGTCAGCACAGTATGAATTCCTCTATGTGGATGTGGGGAAGAATGGCCGGATGTCGGATGGGGGAGCCTTCGCCCAGACGGAGTTTGCTCTTCGTCTACAGAGTGATGACCTTGCATTGCCATCGGATGCAGGAAATGTGGAAGGACTCCCCTTTGTCTTTTTGGCTGATGAAGCCTTTGGTCTGGGTCCGCATCTCATGAGGCCTTTCCCCCAGAGGACCCTCACCCCGGAGAGGAGGGTCTTCAACTACCGGCTGGCCAGAGCCCGAAGAGTTGTGGAGAATGCCTTCGGGATAATGGCCAGCCGGTTCCGCCTATTTTTAACAAGTATTCACATGGCGGAGTACAAACTGAACTATAGCGTATTTTGTTGCTGTGTTCTCCACAATTTTTTGCGCAAGCAATCGCCAACTTATATGGTCACAGTTGGGCCCGAGGCCGGACTTGCAGCAGACAATGCCCTGCCGGGCCTCGAACATATCCGTGCTGGCTTGCCCCCCCAAAGTGCCCGTGCAATCTGGCAGAACTATGTGGACTATTTCATGGGTAGGGGGGGCATTCCAATGCCAGCCAATCTTTGATCTTTTTTACTATTTCCACCAAAAAATAATAAATAATCTGAACCTTAATTTTGTATATTTTCTTTGTTTTATTTTAGCTGTCTGTTAGTTTTTCAAAGTCTACTTGTAGTGCCAAGTGTATTTTCCTTAGTAAAGACCAAACATTTCACTGGTAACAACAAAACTAAACACAAAAAGGTTATAGTGGATTTAAAAAATAGAAGCGACACTTTTTTGGTATTTCCATGTTTTTTACTCTGTGCACAATCACACATGGTCTTTAGAACATTTTTGGTGTGTCTACTTTTTTTAAACACATTTTTTTGTTTTGCCCTAAACTGGCAAATTTTTGTGGTTATGAAATTACAAAAATTCTCATAAACATACCTCAAAATACAACAATGTAAACCTCTAGGGCAAGATCTCAGACCTTCGATTTTTCAAAAAAGGGCTATCTGCCCTTCCTAAGATGGAGTGTTGTCACCCCTGAACAAGACAAAATTTGAAGATGCACACAATTTTTTGGAGGGTAAAATAGGTTATTTTCTTCCTCATCCCTATTGTCAACATGTGCTATCCGCCATCATGGGGGATCAATCAACATGTTTTGGGGGGCAACCCCTTCTTCCTTTCACCTACTTGAGTTGTGAGGAAGGGGTTGCACCCACAAAACACGTTCATGGAGATCCCGTGATGGCAGATAGCACATGTTGACCCACTGTGTGCATCTTCAAATTTTGTCTTTTAGTAAAAGTGCTAAAAAAGTGACAAAAAAATTAGAAAAATAAAAGGGGTGTTTTATTCTATTCGCCCCAACACATCAATGATGTCCTTAAATGTATTCTCCATAGCATTCATCCTTTTCCTCATCAAGTCCAGTTGAGTACTACAATCCATTATTTGTTGGATGATTATTTGGGCACTATCACTGGAGAATCGAGGAATTTCATCAACATGTTCATCCCTAAAAAAAACAAAAACATAAAAATCTGCATGCCTACATCTCTTACCTGAAGCTGTGGTGACAGATACTGACCTGTTGTAGTGACAAGTTCCACCACCTCATCCACTTCTCCTTCCTCCACTTCTCCTTCCTCCACCTCTCCTTTATCCACTTCTACTTCCTCCACATCCTCAGGTTGGGCTTGTTGGGGAGGTTGGGGTTCTTTAGAAGGTGTGGGGTTCCTGGGCTCCGAGGAGTGGTGTCCCCCCAGTCTTCTCTCCCCTATGAGAATGAAACAAATGGTACACTTAGCACACACATATTTGAAGTCATAAATAGGAATATGAAACATTGCTTGAAAGTGGGGTACAATTGTCTGTTTTGCCACAGTTCCAAGCTGAAGACAAGATTTTTGAACTTCCACTGTAGCACCTGTGTTGGACACCCTAAAAAGGTTGTTCTGGTGGCCCACACTATAGTGCTCCTGTGAGTGCAGATGTGTAAACAACTGCTTAGTGTCCTCTCCTTTACATTGATTCAAGTTTGCATTCCATTCTAGTTACAAACACATCATCTAGACAACTATGTCATAACTTTTATGGAATCTAAACAGACATTTTACCAAAAATGACAAAACATGGATATTGGCAAATCATCGTATGTAGTGTGCAAACGATTTGTCTGTATCGACCGATTACTGTGCCCACTAAATGTTTTAAAATGTCATTTTAGAATGTACAAGAGTAAAAATCAACAACATGGAGCAACATGCAAGTTGTGAAATACAACAATAGGGACACAGGAGAAGTACTTACTTTTTTTTAGCATTGTGTTAATGCTCCTTAACTGCTCCGGCTCCCTCAGTTTGAGGTCAGACCACCTCTTTCTGAGCTGCTCCTTTGATCTTTTCACACTGAAATTCTTCTTCAGACTTTTCACTACTTGCTTCATAATTTTGTCCTTCCTTAGATTAGGGTGGGAATACGGCCCATGCTTTGCATCATAATCAGAATTGTTCAATATGGCCACCATCTCAGCCATCCCCTCAAAGGACATATTAGATGCCTTGTAACGCCTCCTTGTTCGTGACGTTTCCCGCTCCGGGCTTGTCTCCTCGTTAGAAATATCTGAATTCACAGACACCTGCTGTGACTCCGCCATGTCGCCTGTGCGCCGAAAGAGAAGGGGCGGGGAAACATCGAGAAAGAACGTCATGGGCGGGCGGCGTGTGTCACGCATGCGTAGTGTATATAAAGCTAACACACATGTGACGTACCTACGTTCTGTGTGCGGAGGAGGGAGTTAAGAGCGCCGAACGTTAGACCGAAGGTAAGATTTTAACTTGGTACATTAGTGGCCTATACTGCATAGAGATTGAAGAGGCATATATGGGCATAAAGATTACTCGAGTTTAGAGTGTGATTGACATTTGTATTTTTGTCTGGCGTTTTGTCTTGCAGAAACAATGAATGCTTTTCTAGAAAAAGATTTTCTGGCCGAGTTTATAGATCGGTTAAGGGAGGTTCCCGCTCTGTGGGAGACCAAAAACCCGATCCACAAAAAAGAAAGGGGTAAGGAAAGCAGCGCTGGAGAGCCTGCTCCCATTTGTGCACACCAGGATGCCCAACGCAACCATTGAGCAGCTGGATACAAAAATTGGGACTTTGAGAGGCACATATAGGACTATGCGCAATCGTGTCCTGGCTTCTCAGAGGTCAGGAGCAGCAGCAGGGAAGGTGTATGTCCCACATTTGTGGTACTACGACAGGTTGGCCTTTCTGAATGACCACATTACACTGAGGGAATAACTTTCCAGCCTTCCCTCCAGCCAAGATGATCCTTCTCAGGATCAGGAGGAACCTTCCATCCTGGATGAAGACCCAGATCTGTCCGTCTGGAGCCAGGTATAGTCTTTTCTAAACATTTATTGTGAAAAAATTAATGCTGTAAAATAGATGTTAAGATGGGGACAAATTTAGTCAATCAAGAAAAAGTGTTTGACATAGCAATAGACAGTAGTGGGTAAAAAAGTTTGGGAGATGAATGCAAAATGATGGGGGCATAATGAGAGTACTAAAAAATATTTGAAATTCTATTTGCAACAGTCAGGAGCTGAACATTGTGGGGGTTATTTACTAAAAGCAAATCCACATTGCACTACAAGTGCAAAGTGCACTTAAAATTGCACTGAAAGTGCCCTTGGAAGTGCAGTCGCTGTAAATCTGAGGGGTAGATCTGAAATGAGGGGAAGCTCTGCTGATTTTATTATCCAATCATGTGCAAGATAAATTTCAGATTTTCATTTTCCTTGCATGTCCCCCTCAGATCTACAGCGACTGCACTTCCAAGTACACTTTCAATGCAATTTCAAGTGCACTTGTAGTTTGCACTTGTAGTGCAAAGTGGATTTGCCTTTAGTAAATAACCCCCTGTGTGTGATTGATGAAAACAAACTCTAAATATGTCCCTTTTTTTTACACAGGAGGAGGTCAGCCAGGATGAGAGGCAGGAAAATGTCAGGCAGGAGGAGGCTGGTGTTAGTGGCAGAGAGGAGTTGGCTGGTCCAAGTGGCAGAGAGGAGGTGGCTGGTCCAAGTGGCAGAGAGGAGGTGGCTGGTCCAAGTGGCAGTACAAGGTGTCAGGTGCCTCCCATCCGCATGCCACCAAGAAGGGCCAGGAGGGATAGGTCTGTGAGTCAGGCAGCACTGGCCCTGATTACAGAGGCACATGCCACTCTCCAGCAGCCACCAACCCCTGATGAGGGCTATGCAGCATTGGTCGGCATGAAAATGGCCCAGATGCCAAACGAACAATGGCTACTATGTGAGTCCCTGCTCATTTCCCTCTTAAATAAGGGGTTGATGGGGAGACTCACTGGCACCACTGTCATTTGTGACCACGGCCATCCTCCTGCACCTTCTTCTTCTCCACCTCCTTCTTCTCAACCTCCTCCTTCTTCTTCTCAACCTCCTCCTTCTTCTCCACCTCCACCTCCTTTTTCACAACCTCCTCCTTCTTTTCCTCCACCTCCTTCTTCTCCACCTCCACCTCCTTCTTCTCAACCTCCTCCTTCTTCTTCTCCTCTACCTCCTTCTTCTCCACCTCCTTCTTCTCCACCTCCACCTCCTCCTCCTGACATGAGTACACCTCCAGAGGCACAGCCTCCAGCCAGGCGGACAAGGAAGGCTGCAGAGAAGGCTGCAGGGAAGCCTACCAAGAAGGCTGCAGGGAAGCGGAGCAAGAAGACCAGGAAGTGATTCCCTTGCTTCAATGTGGTCTGACAGAAGGCAGCCTGTTGTAGTTCCACAGACTTGGGACATGTATCTAACCTGCTGCTGTTCCTGACCTCTGGAAGTCCAAGACCAGATTGGGCTCACTAATGTTTGTGCTTCCCAAGGTCCCAATTTTTTTGTCCACACACAGTTGCACAAATTGCAGCAGGCTCTCCAGCGCTGCCTTCTAGTTTGTCTATTCTTATTTTCTCTACCAGAATAAATGGCATTTATTTTTACAGTTAATACTTGCCTATGTGTTTTTATTAAAGCTAAATATTTAGCTGGTGAGTAGGCAGGTAATTTTCAAAAATTCTAAAGCTAGATTTAAAATGGGACAGATAACACCAAAAAATCTCCTTGAAGGTCAAAAAATAGAAGATAATTATTTTTGAATTGTGTTAAATTTACACAGGATAAAAAAACAAATGGAGATCACTAGAAATTAAATAAGATTTTAAAATGCATATCTGAATACATTTTTACAAAATTAAAAAAAAAAAAAAATATGAGATCTTGCTCGAGAAAATAAAATAACATATTCATGAGATCTGCATTCAGAAATGTGGCAAAAAGTTAGTCAGAACTCTGTGTGAATATCTGCAGCCAAAAACGATCATTATTGTTCATTATTATACCATTCTAAAGAAGATTTTAATGTGCAGCATTTAAACGATGCAAAAATTGTTAACACGTGACGAATGTGCTATCTCCATTACGAACGCTAGTTTTACAAGAAGGTGCGCTCCCGTCTCATACTTGAGTCTGACCATGCGCGGTTTTTGAAGACTCGGAAAAGCATACACACGAACGTTTTTTTCGCCCAAAAACAGTCTGACGAGAATCACGCCGAGAAAAACTGAGATTCCGACGAGAAAAAAGACCGCAGGTCGTCTTTTTTCTCGTCGAGATTTTGGCCAGTTTTCTCGACGAGAAAGCATACACACGAGAGGTTTTCTCGGCAAGAAACGACAAGAAAACTGTTGGGAGAGCTTTCTTGCCGAGAAAACCGTTTGTGTGTACGCGGCTTGAGATTGCACACAGGTGGACATAATTTCACTAATTATGTGACTTCTGAAGATAATTGGTTGCACCAGAGCTTTTTATGGGCTTCATAACAAAGGGGGTGAAAACATACGCACATACCAATTATTATAATTTTTTTATTTCTGAAAAATAGTTTTATGTATATATTTTTCTAATTTTACTTCACCAACTTAGACTATTGTGTTCTGATCCATCACATATAATTCAGATTAAAAAAACATTGTACTAAAGGCTGTAATGTAACAAAATAGGTAAAAAGCCAAGGGGGTGAATACTTTCTTTCTCGTACATCACGGGACACAGAGCGACATAGTCATTACTAATGGGTTATATAGATACCGTCAGGTGCTGGCACTGGCAACTTCCAAAACCGGAAGTACCCTCCCCTATATAAGCCCCTCCCATCCGGGAGCACCTCAGTTTTTTGCCAGTGTCTAAGGTGTTGGCCAAGAAGAAACATGTGTTTTTCACTGAGCTTGCGTACAGGTTCTTTTGGGCCTCAGTAAGCTATTCCGGATCCGACCAAAAAAGCTTCATAGCTAAACGGTCGGTACCCGGGCCTTGCAGAGAAGAGCAGGGTTTTGCCTGTAATGCTTCTCTTAGGAGAGCTGGACCCTGGGATCCAGAGCTCTGGTCATACCCACGACCAAGATGTTTTCTGTGCAGGGTGCTATACAGGTCCAGGGGAGTGGAATCCTTGGGAACCCGGTCCCTGAAGGTTTGATTACAATGCCTGCCGTGATAGGTGAAGTTTGGGCTTTTGTGGACCAAACAAAGTCCTGCGGCGGGGAACAGGTAAGTGGGGGCCCCCAGGAACTTGGTTCTATTGGGGGACCCCCAAGCCTAATTTGTCTTTCTGTCTGTTACCTAACGGTATTCCCGCTAATATCTGTGCATGCCTGTAACTACTAAAAAAATGTAATAATTTTAATAGTGGTCAAGAAAAAAAAAAATATTTTTTTATATATTTAATATATTAGACTGCGGTACCTGTGTTTGTCCACTAGAGGCCGCTGTGGAACGTTTCTTGTCATATGGACTAGTTTCTTTTCATCAGAGCAAGTCCAGGCAGATGGTGAGTTCTCTTATGGGAAACTGCTTCCTCTGCCATGTTGCAATGCTCGTCCATCCCCCGGCCTGCGGCAAAGAGGGGCCCTGGCTCTTGTCCCTAGTTTCCATTTTCGAAATTAGCGCCGAAGGCACACGTGGCCGCGCGCGTGCGCGTGCACGCGCCTCTATATTTAGAGGTGAGCCGGGAAAGGGGGCGGAGCCTGGGGGATGACGCTCTGTGCGCGCCGCAGCGCTTCTGCGCATGTGCGGGCGTCCCAGCATGTTAAAAACCACAATTTTGTGTGGTGAGCTGGCTATGGAGTGCAGAGACAGAGCTGGCAACATTTAAAAAAGGCATACAGCAAGCGGTTGATGCAGGCATCCCCTAGAAAGGCACATTAGTAGACACCAACTGTTTCTTATAGCAGCATTTATGCTAGACTATTGTCAGTAAGTGGTGTATTTCGGCTGGAATACCTCAGCTTTGTGGCTTAGGAATATGCCGTCTAAAAACTCCGGGACTAGAAATTCCAGGAGGCATAGGGAGTCTCCATCGGGCTCTGAGGATCTTGGGCATGCTTCGGCTGCACCAGTCTCCCCTGAAGAATCAGAGGTTAGTGACCGTGGAGCACCCTCAGGAGTACCTGGTACTGTGGCTGTCCTCAGTTCACCTGCTCCTGTGTATGTAACAGAGGAGGTTTTTTCCTCAGCTCTGGGAGGGCTGGAAGAGAGATTGTCAGCATTGATCGCTGCTTCCCTGTCACAGGAAAAAAGCGCCCGATCTCCGTCTCCTTCCTCAGAGTGCCTGTTAACAGAGCAACAGTCCCATACAGGGATCGACCTACCTGAAGGGGATCAGGATGAGGTCGATTCGGTTGTAGAGGAATCAACAGTGGAAGAGCCATTCTCAGCATCACATGCTGAAAGGTTATGGGTTCAGTCCCTGACTAATATGGTCCGATCAGCATTTAAAATGCCCCTTGCGGAGCCATCATCCACTTCTGTCTCCTCGTTGGGGTCGCTAAAAGCTCCCCAGACTGTTTGTTCCTTTCCGATCCATCCTTTACTGGAAGGGCTCATTTACCAGGATTGGGAGCATCCTGATAAAATATTTACTCCCCCAAGAGATTTCCGGTGGTCTATCCCATGGAGGATAAGTTCATCAGAAAATGGAGGGTCCCTACAGTGGACGCAGCCATCTCTTGTGTGAATAAATCACTGACATGTCCAGTGGATAATGTCCAAATGTTCAAAGACCCAATAGATAAAAAATTGGAGTCCTTATTAAAATCTGTGTTTTCTACAGCAGGATTGGTGACACAACCAGCAGTGGCAGCTATTGGGGTCTGCCAAGCAGTGAAGGATCAGTTGAAACAGGTCTTAAGGGACTTGCCAGATCAGCAGGCTCTTGCCCTAGCCGATCTACCTAGAGCCTTATGCTTTGCGGTGGACGCTATAAAGGATTCAATCCATCAGGCCTCCCGCCTTACGCTGTCTATAGTACATATGCGCAGGCTTCTATGGCTCAAAAACTGGTCTGCTGAAGCTCCCTGTAAAAAATTGCTGGTCAGCTTCCCATTTCATGGTGAACGCTTATTCGGGGAAGACCTGGATAAATATATCCAGAGAATTTCCAGCGGTAAAAGTACACTTTTGCCGGTTAAAAATAGAGTTAGACGTCCCTCTTTTAAGAGGCCTGCTTCTCCAGTCCCTAGGACATCGGCTGTGAAACAGTTCCGACGGCCTCCTCGGTCAAATCCCGGAGGTAAAAATCAGGGACAATTGCAGGGTAACAAGAAGCCCTGGCGCAGGAGAGGTACAAAACCTCCCCCAAAGTCAAATGCATGAAGGGTTGCCCCCACTCAATCGGGTGGGGGGAAGACTTCAGTTGTTCACAGAGACCTGGCGGGACACGATCAGAGACAGATGGGTGCTTTCCGCAGTAAATCTGGGATACAAATTGGAGTTAAAAAACTCCCCTCCTTCCCGCTTTATAAGGTCAAACGTGCCAAGGGATCCCCAGAAGAGAGGATCCCTCCTGTTGGCACTAGAACAATTATTGCTTCAAGCAGTAATTATAGAGGTTCCCCTGGAAGAATGGGGGTTCGGGTTTTACTCAAACCTCTTTACAGTCCCGAAGCCAAACGGGGACGTGAGGCCCATATTAAATCTAAAAGGGCTAAACAAATTCCTACACATCAGGACTTTCCGGATGGAGTCGATCCGGTCGGTGGCCACTGCCCTACAAGGGGAGGAATGGTTAGCCTCGATCGACATCAAAGATGCTTATTTGCACATTCCCATCTTTCCAGCCCACCAAAAATTTCTACGCTTTGCGGTAGAAGGGCGCCATTTTCAGTTCAGAGCCTTACCCTTCGGTCTGGCCACAGCACCAAGAGTGTTCACAAAAATTCTGGCCCCATTATTGGCCAATCTAAGAACACGAGGTGTAACGATAATGGCATATCTAGACAACTTGTTGCTGATAGACCACTCAGTGGAAAAACTAGAAGTGGTTGTTCACGAGACAATCAAGTATCTGGAATATCACGGTTGGATTATCAACCGAGACAAGTCAGCCCTAAAACCAGTCAAAAGTCTGGAATACTTGGGGCTAAGGCTGGATTCAGACCAGAGAAAAATTTTCTTGCCTCAAGAAAAGGGGTCGTCTTTGAGGGATCTGATCCACTTAGTGGGTTCAAAAAGACAGCCATCCATACGCCTGTGCATGAGGCTGCTGGGAAAAATGGTGGCATCATTCGAAGCAGTACCCTACGGTCAATTCCATTCAAGGAATTTGCAAAGGGCCATACTGTCAGCCTGGAACAAAAAAGTTCAGGCTCTGGACTTACCAATGTCCTTGTCCCCTTCCGTTCGCAAGAGCCTCCGCTGGTGGTTGGTTCCCCAGAATCTGGAAAGAGGGAAATCCTTCAGTCCGATTTCCTGGAAGGTGGTCACTACAGATGCCAGCCTTATAGGCTGGGGAGCAGTACTGGAGCAATGGTCTCTCCAGGGCAGATGGTCGGATGCAGAAAAGGCCCTGCCCATCAATCTCTTAGAGATACGAGCAGCCCGGTATGCCCTAGTAGCATGGACATCCAAACTCCAAGGGTCCCCTGTCAGAATTCAATCAGACAATGCCACAGCAGTGGCATATATCAATCATCAGGGGGGCACCAGGAGTCGTGCAGCCCAGAGGGAAGTAAATTACATCCTGAGATGGGCAGAAAGATATGTCCCAGCCATATCTGCGGTATTCATTCCAGGAGTGGAGAATTGGAAGGCGGACTTTCTAAGTCGCCAACAATTATGCCCAGGGGAATGGTCCCTTCATCCCGAGGTTTTCCGGACAATATGTCAGCGGTGGGGAACACCGGATGTAGATCTGCTAGCATCCAGATTCAATACAAAAGTGGACAGGTTTGTCTCTTGGACAAGGGATCCCCTAGCTTGCGGCTCGGATGCCCTAGTGTTCCCTTGGGATCAGTTCAAGCTGATATATGCATTCCCACCGCCACAATTGTTACCTCGATTACTCCGCAGAATCAGGGTAGAAAAGAAACCAGTGATTCTGGTGGCTCCAGCGTGGCCCCGAAGAGCATGGTACGCGGAGATTGTAAAGATGTCTGTGGGGAGTCCTTGGACCCTCCCACATCGTCCGGACCTGCTTTCGCAAGGACCGATATACCACCCTTCCTTACCAGCCCTAGGTTTGACGGCCTGGCTATTGAAGCCCACATTCTAAAAAAGAGAGGGCTCTCTAATGCTGTGGTATCTACCATGATCAATGCCAGGAAGCCGGTATCCAGGCAGATCTACTATAGAATCTGGAAGGCGTACATCGCCTGGTGTGAGGCCAAGAAATGGCATCCACGTAAATACGTAATAGGTAGGATTCTGGACTTCCTACAATGGGCTGTAGATAGGAAGCTTGCCTTGAGTACTATCAAGGGTCAGATTTCGGCCTTGTCAATATTTTTTCAAAGGCCCTTGGCTTCGCATTCACTAGTCAAAGCCTTTATACAAGGAGTGATGCGTATTAGTCCTCCGGTTAATATTCCCATATGTCCATGGGATCTAAACTTGGTTCTGTCGGTTCTACAGAAACAACCATTTGAACCATTACAGCATATTTCCCTGGTTCTTCTCACCAGGAAATTGATTTTTCTAGTAGCCATTTGTTCGGCTAAAAGAGTGTCGGAATTAGCAGCTATGTCCTGTAAGGAGCCATATCTGGTTATCCATAAGGATAGAGTAGTGTTACGCCCTCATCCAGCCTTTCTTCCTAAGGTGGTATCGAGGTTTCATTTGAACCAAGATGTGGTTCTTCCTTCTTTTTTCCCCAAACCTACTTCGGTAGAGGAAAAGTTATTGCATTCTTTGGATGTAGTAAGAGCAGTTAAAGCTTATCTAAAAGCCACTGCTCAGATTCGCAGAACGGATACTTTGTTTATTCTGCCGGAAGGCCCCAGAAAGGGTCAGGCAGCGTCGAAATCTACTTTAGCCAAGTGGATTCGACAGGTCATAATACAAGCCTATGGCTTGAGAAGGAGACCGCCTCCGTTCAAAGTTAGAGCGCACTCCACGAGAGCAGTTGGAACTTCATGGGCAGTGCATCACCAGGCCTCCCTGGCTCAAATCTGTAAGGCCGCAACATGGTCTTCAGTTCACACGTTTACTAGGTTCTACCAGGTGGACGTTAGAAGTCAGGAGGATGTCGCCTTTGGGCGCAGTGTGTTGCAGGCCGCAAAAGATCCTCATGTCTGATAGCGCTCAGCTTATATATGGTGTATCCCCCCCCTCATTGGGCATTGCTTTAGGACATCCCATTAGTAATGACTATGTCGCTCTGTGTCCCGTGATGTACGAGAAAGAAAATAGGATTTTTATAACAGCTTACCTGTAAAATCCTTTTCTTGGAGTACATCACGGGACACAGAGCTCCCGCCCCTCTTTGGGGACACTTATTGCTTTGCTACAAAACTGAGGTGCTCCCGGATGGGAGGGGCTTATATAGGGGAGGGTACTTCCGGTTTTGGAAGTTGCCAGTGCCAGCACCTGACGGTATCTATATAACCCATTAGTAATGACTATGTCGCTCTGTGTCCCGTGATGTACTCCAAGAAAAGGATTTTACAGGTAAGCTGTTATAAAAATCCCATTTTTGCAAGGCACTGTAATGTGCCTGTTATGAGGAGTTCTCACCATCCCTGTGCTGAGTTCCTGGGCCTGTACACCTGCTGTGCCCATTATGAGGTGTTCCCACCATCTCTGTACATTACTGGGTTCCCAGGTTTGTACACCTGCTGTGACCATTATGAGGGGTTCCCACCACCCCTGTGCGGAGTTCTTCTTTACAAGTGTGGTCTCAGATCTAGGCATTCCTCTCTAGGGGTGCAATCACTGACTGTCTGCCTGACACCCTTTCCATCCCACAATGTGGGATGGAAAGGGTGTCAGGCAGACAGTCAGTGATTGGAATGCGCAGATCTGACACTGGAGGCTGCGGGATGGGAGCAGTGAAGATATATGCCAGGGGAGAGCAAACAAACAGGAGATAGTGAAGGGGGGAGGATCGGCGTGATTGGGAAGGTGTACAGACTTGAATTACACAGAGAGAGGGGAAGTAAAGCTGGAGATGAAAGGTGCTGCTGTAGAGTCAGGACACAGTGACAATAGCATAGCAGGTGCCCCTTCAACCCCCCCCCCCTCCAGTCCTGGGACTGCAGCATGTACTGTACCTGGAGATTTCTTTGTGATCACTCTGTGTGCACCGCTGGCTGTGAGTCCGTGTCACAGGGAAATGGATGGACTGCTGCCTTTGCCTCGGCCTGCTGCACAGACCTATCGCTCCCAGTCTGCCCTGAGCCTGCCACCATTCTTCTGCTGCTGATTTCTTCACTTTCTTCACCTTTGGCAGTCGGGGACACAGAAATTTTCGACACATTAGTGGTGGTCTGCCCTCGCCCACCAGGAGCCAACAAAAGTTCCCTCATAATAGGGAAAAACACTGACCTGGTCAGGAGATTATTGGCCCCTATAGCACAGGAACAGGATGCCCCAACAACCAGAATCCACCCTATGTTACAACGGGCCTATCAGCGTCTGGTATTGGAAAAAAAGGCTATAGAAGAAGGAGTGGGAAAGATCTGGATGTTAGATAAGAAGGAGAAGATACTACAGCCCGGTGAGGTTGCCAGTCTGAAGGCCACTGTAAAACTTACCTGGGAACAACCTGGTCCCTTTGTAGTTCTGGAACCAGATCCTCTGGACACCCATCCAGGGTTGGAAGTAATCCCCTGAAGTAGTTCCATTAAGAGCTCTGAAGAAGGCCAATGGCAGGGTGTCGGTGAGCATCAGGAATACTACTGACACACCTGTAAAGATCCCAGCCCAGATGCTGTTGGGCCAAGTGAATTCTGCTACCCTGGTTGCCTTGTCAGACTTGGAGAAGGAAGAAGGGGGGAGAGCTACTGTGGAGAAACTCTAGTTGGAAGAGACGGCCTTCCCAACCGCGTGGAAGGAGAGGGCCAGAGCCCAGTTGACTAGATGGCAGAAGATCTTTTCAAGGGATGAGTTCGATGTGGGGTGTGCAAAAAGTGCTACCCACAGGATCCGCCTGCAGGAGGACAGGCCATTCAGGGAAAGAGTCCGGCGGGTCCCCTTGGCTGATTTGGAAGATCTACGAGAGCAACTGACAGAGCTCAAGAGAACCGGCGTCATCCGGGAGTCTAGGGGCCCATACGCCTCCCCAATAGTGGTGGTTAGGAAGAAAAATGGGTCATTGAGGCTATGTATTGATTATCGGACCCTCAATAGAAGAACGATACCCGATCAATACACCACCCCACGAATAGTAGGATTTTTAAAACAGCTTACCTGTAAAATCCTTTTCTTGGAGTACATCACGGGACACAGAGCAGCATAGTCATTACTATGTGGGTTATATAGAATTACCTTCAGGTGCTGGCACTGGCAACTTCCAAAACAGGAAGTACCCTCCCCTATATAAGCCCCTCCCATCCGGGAGTACCTCAGTTTTGTAGCAAAGCAATACGTGTCCCCAAAAGAGGGGTGGGAGCTCTGTGTCCCGTGATGTACTCCAAGAAAAGGATTTTACAGGTAAGCTGTTTTAAAAATCCTACTTTCTTGTTCATACATCACGGGACACAGAGCAGCATAGTCATTACTATGTGGGACGTCCCAAAGCAATGCCACATGAGGGGGGGGGATACACCATACATAAGCTGGGCGCCATCAGGCATGAGGATCTTTTGCGGCCTGCAACACACTGCGCCCAAAGGCGACATCCTCCTGACTTCTAACGTCCACCTGGTAGAACCTAGTAAACGTGTGTACTGAAGACCATGTTGCGGCCTTACAAATTTGCGCCAGGGAGGCCTGGTGATGCACTGCCCATGAAGTTCCAACTGCTCTCGTGGAGTGCGCCCTAACTTTGAACGGAGGCGGTCTACTTCTCAAGCCATAGGCTTGTATTATGACCTGTCGAATCCACTTGGCTAAAGTAGATTTTGATGCTGCCTGACCCTTTCTGGGGCCTTCCGGCAGAACAAACAAAGAATCCGTTCTACGAATCTGAGCAGTGGCTTTTAGATAAGCTTTAACTGCTCTTACTACATCCAAAGAATGCAATAACTTTTCCTCTACCGAGCTTGGTTTGGGGAAAAAAGAAGGAAGAACCACATCCTGGTTCAAGTGAAACCTCGATACCACCTTAGGAAGAAAGGCTGGGTGAGGACGTAATACTACTCTGTCTTTATGGATAACCAGATATGGCTCTTTACAGGACATGGCGGCTAATTCCGACACTCTTCTAGCCGAGCATATGGCTACTAAAAATATCAATTTCCTGGTGAGTAGAACCAAGGAAATGTGCCACAAAGGTTCAAATGGCTGCTTCTGCAGAACCGACAGAACCAAATTTAGATCCCATGGGCATATGGGAGCCTTAATCGGTGGAATAATACGAGTCACACCTTGCATAAAGGATTTGACAAGTGAATGCATAGCCAGGGGCCTTTGAAATAGTATTGACAAGGCCGAAACCTGGCCCTTGATAGTACTTAAGGCAAACTTCCTGTCTACAGCCCACTGCAGGAAGTCCAGAATTCTGCCTATAACGTACTTACGTGGATGCCATTTTCTGGCCTCGCACCAAGTGATGTACGCCTTCCAAACTCTATAGTAGATCTGCCTGGATACAGGCTTCCTGGCATTGATTATAGTTGATACCACAGAGTTAGAGAGACCTCTCTTCTTTAGGATGTGGGATTCAATAGCCAGGCCGTTAAACTTAGAGTTAGTAAGGAAGGGTGGTATATCGGTCCTTGCGAAAGCAGGTCCGGACGACGTGGAAGGGTCCAAGGACTCCCCACAGACATTTTGATGATCTCCGCGTACCAGGCCCTTCGGGGCCACGCTGGAGCCACCAGGATCACCGGCTTCTTCTCCAACCTGACTCTGCGAAGGAGTCGAGGCAACAATTGTAGCGGAGGGAATGCATATATCAGTCTGAACTGATCCCAAGGGAACACCAGAGCATCCGAGCCGCAAGCGAGGGGATCCCTTGTCCGGGAGACAAATCTGTCCACCTTTGCGTTGAATCTGGATGCTAGCAGATCTACATCCGGTGTTCCCCACCGCTGACATATTGCTCGGAAGACCTCGGGATGAAGGGACCATTCCCCTGGGCATAACTGTTGGCGACTCAGAAAGTCCGCCTTCCAATTCTCCACCCCTGGAATGAAGACAGCTGATATACATGGGACATGCTTTTCTGCCCATTCCAGGATGTGACTTACTTCCCTCTGAGCTGCACGACTCCTGGTGCCTCCCTGATGATTGATATATGCCACTGCTGTGGCATTGTCTGATTGAATTCTGACAGGGGACCCTTGGAGTCTGGATGTCCAGGCTACTAGGGCGTACCGGGCTGCTCGTATCTCTAAGAGATTGATGGGCAGGGTTTTTACTACATTTGACCATCTGCCCTGGAGAGACCATTGCTCCAGTACTGCCCCCCAGCCTATAAGGCTGGCATCTGTAGTGACCACCTTCCAAGATATCGGGCTGAAGGGTTTTCCCTTCTGGAGATTCTGGGGGATCAACCACCAGCAGAGACTCTTCCGAACGGAAGGGGACAAAGCCATCGGGAAGTCTAGAGCCTGAACTTTTCCGTTCCAGGCTGACAATATGGCCCTTTGTAAATTCCTTAAGTGGAATGGGGCGTATGGCACAGCTTCGAATGATGCTACCATCTTTCCTAGCAGCCTCATGCACAGGCGTATGGACGGCTGTCTTTTTGCACAAAGCAGACGGACCAAGGCCCTCAAAGAGGATACCTTGTCTAGAGGTAAGAAAATCTTCCTCTGGTCTGAATCCAGCAGTAGCCCTAGATATACCAGGTTTTTCACTGGCTGTAGGGGCTGACTTGTCCAGGTTGATGACCCAACCGTGAGACTCTAGATACTTGATTGTATCGACAATTACCACTTCTAGCTTGGCAACTGAGTGGTCCATCAACAACAGGTCGTCTAGGTATGCCATTATCGTTACACCCCGTGTTCTTAGATCGGCCAACAGTGGGGCCAGAATTTTTGTGAACACTCGTGGTGCTGTGGCCAGACCGAATGGTAAGGCTCTGAACTGAAAATGGCGCCCTTCTACTGCAAAGCGTAGGAATTTTTGATGACCTGGAAAGATGGGAACATGCAAGTAAGCATCTTTGATGTCGATCGAGGCTAACCATTCCTCCCCTTGTAGGGCAGCGGTGACCGATCGGATCGACTCCATCCGGAAAGACCGGACGTTTAGAAATTTGTTTAGACTCTTTAGGTCCAATATGGGTCTTATGTCCCCGTTTGGCTTCGGGACTGTGAAAAGGTTTGAGTAGAAACCCAACCCCCACTCTTCCATAGGAACCTCCATAATTACTCCTTGGAGCAATAGTTGTTCTAACGCCAATAGGAGAGACCCTCTTTTCAGAGGGTCTCTTGGCATGCCTGACCACATAAAATGGGACGGAGGAGACTCTTTTAACTCCAACTTGTATCCCAGAGTTACTGCGGAGAGCACCCATCTGTCTTTGATCGTCTCCCGCCAGGTCTCTGCGAACAACTGAAGTCTTCCCCCCACCCGTTTGAGTGGGGGCAGCCCTTCATAGGCTTGACTTGGAGGCTGGTTTAGTACCTCTTTGGATCCAGGGCTTTTTATTACCCTGTGGCTGTCCCTGATTTTTACCTCCTGAGTTTGACCGAGGAGGCCGTCGGAACTGCTTAGTAGCAGACGACGCAGGGATAGGAGAGGTAGTCCTCTTAAAAGATGGACCCCTAGACCTCTTTTTACTCGGTAAGAGAGTACTTTTACCACTGGAAATCTTCTGGATATACTTATCCAGGTCTTCGCCAAAAAGGCGTTCCCCATGAAATGGGAAGCTAACTAAGAGCTTCTTACAGGGAGCTTCAGCAGACCAGTTTTTGAGCCACAGAAGCCTACGCATATGTACCAAAGACAGCGTGAGGCGGGAGGCCTGATGGATAGAATCCTTGATGGCGTCAACCGCAAAGCATAATGCTCTAGGCAGATCAGCCAGAGCCTGGGCCTGCTGGTCTGGCAAATCCCTCAGGACCGTTTTCATTTGATCCTTTAAAGCTTGGCAGACCCCAATAGCTGCCACTGCTGGCTGTGTAACAGCCCCTGCTGTGGAAAAAGCAGATTTTAATAAAGATTCCAATTTTTTATCCACTGGATCTTTGAACATTTGAACATTATCTACTGGACATGTCAGTGATTTGTTCACAGAAGAGATGGCTGCATCCAACGTAGGAACATTCCATCTCTGGGTGAACTTTTCCTCCATGGGATAGATCACCGGAAACCTTTTAGGCGGAACAAATAGTTTATCAGGATGTTCCCAGTCCTGGTATATAAGTCCTTCCAATAATGGATGTATTGGAAAGGAGCAATTAACCTGGGGAGCTTTTAGCGACCCCAATGAGGAGACAGCAGTAGTTGATGGTTCAACAAGAGGCATTTTAAATGCAGATCGAACCATGTCAGTTAGGGTCTGGACCCACAATCTTTCAGTCTGTGATGCTGAAAATGGTTCATCTACTGTCGATTCCTCAAAAACAGAGCTAACCTCCTCCTGATCCCCTTCAGGTAGGTCGGTCCCTTCCTGGGACTGTTGCTCTGCCAACAGGCACTCTAATGGAGGTGATGGAGATCTGGCGCGCTTTCTTTCCTGTAGAGAAGAAGCGATCAATGCAGCCAATCTCTGCTCCAATCCCTCCAGAGTTGAGGAAAAAACCTCCTCTGTTATATATGCAGGAGCAGGTGGACTGAGGACAGCCGCAGTACCTGGCACTCCCGGGGGTTCCTTATGGGTATTAACCTCTGATTTCTCAGGGGAGGAGGGTGCAGATGACTGCTCCAGATCCTCAGAGCCCGATGGAGACCCCCTACACTTCCTGAGAGGTATATCTCGGAGTTTTTTAGGCGGCATATTCCTTAGTTCAAAGCTGAGGTATTCCAGCCGCAATACACCCCTTACTGAAATAGTCTAATGCAATTTGCTGCTATGTACATCAGTGGGTGTCTACTAATGCGTCTTTCTGGGGATGCCTGTATCAACCGCCCGCTGTAAGCCCCTATACCATGCTACCAGCTCCTTTTCATGCTCTGTGTCCATAGCAAGCAGCGTGGACTGAGTCCTTTTATCTTGCTGGGACGCCCGAACATGCGCAGGAGCGCTGGGCGCACAGAGCGCGTCATCCGCCAGGCTCCGCCCCCTTTTTTGAAGCTAAACCTTATAAAAGGAAAGCATGTGTGCGCGCGCGCGTGCACGTGTGCGCTCTTGGCGCCATGTAGGGAGAGGAGCCAGGGTCCCTGTTTCACCAGGACTCGGGGATGGAAGGAAACTACTTGGCAGCATGACAGAGGAATGCAGCTTCCCTGATAGAGAGCTCACTCATCTGCCTGGACTTTCACCATGGAAGGAATAGTCCCAAGAAAAAAGACGTTCCACAGCGGCCTCTAGTGGACAAACACAGGTACCGCACTTTTGTCTTTTTTTTTTTTTTTTAAAACCTCCTTTATTAAAAAACATTTCCAGGTTTACGGTTTTTTTAAAACTTCCCTTATGAAAAAACATTTCTAGGATTTCTTAGGCATATACAGCTATTAGCGGGAATACCCTTTAGGTAACAGGCAGAAAGACATATTAGGCTTGGGGGTCCCCTCAATAGAACCAAGTTCCTGAGGGGCCCCCACTTACCTTTTCCCCGCCGCAGGACTTTGTTTGGTCCACAGAAGCCCAAACTTCACCTCTCACGGCAGGCATTGTACTAGACCTTCAGGGACCGGGTTCCCAAGGATTCCACTCCCCTGGACCTGTATAGCACCCTGCACAGATAGCCTCTTGGTTTTGGGTATGACCAGAGCTCTGGATCCCAGGGTCCAGCCCTCCTAAGAGAGGCATTACAGGCAAAACCCTGCTCTTCTCTGCAAGGCCCGGGTACCGACCGTTTAGCTATGAAGCTTTTTTGGTCGGATCCGGAATAGCTTGCTAAGGCCCAGAGAACCTGTACACAAGCCCAGATGAATACATGTTAACCTTGGCCAACACCTTAGACACTGGCAAAAAACTGAGGTACTCCCGGATGGGAGGGGCTTATATAGGGGAGGGTACTTCCTGTTTTGGAAGTTGCCAGTGCCAGCACCTGAAGGTAATTCTATATAACCCACATAGTAATGACTATGCTGCTCTGTGTCCCGTGATGTATGAACAAGAAAGAGGATGCCCTACAGAGTTTGTCTGGAGCAAAATGGTTCAGTGTGATGGACCTGAAGAGCGGGTATTACCAGATTCCAATGCACCCGGAAGACCAAGAAAAAACAGCATTTATTACCCCGGTGGGGTTCTATGAATTCAATCGCATGCCCCAAGGCTTGTCGGGAGCCCCAGCCACCTTCCAGCGACTTATGGAGAAGACAGTAGGGGACATGAATCTCATCGAAGTACTGGTTTATCTGGATGATATCATTGTATTCGGGAAAACTCTGGAGGAGCATGAGGAGAGACTGGAGAAGGTTTTGAAGAGACTCAGTGATGAAGGACTAAAAAACTCTCATTGGAGAAGTGTCAGTTCTATCAATCTTCAGTTCACTATCTGGGGCACATTGTGTCCGAAGAAGGAGTGTCCACAGATCCAGGAAAATTGGAGGCTGTTACCTCCTGGCCCCGGCCCACTACAGTGACTGAGCTTAGATTGTTCTTGGGGTTCTGCTCCTACTACCGAAGGTTTGTGGAGGGGTTTGCCAAGATCGCCAAGCCCTTGAATGAACTCTTAAAGACAGAAGGAGAGGAGGATGACTCGGGCCCTAGGAAACCGGGGGAAACTGTGGAAGATCAGTGGACGGTGAAGTGTGAAGAAGCGTTCACAAGATTGAAGGAGAGCTTGACCACTGCCCCCGTCTTGGCTTATGCGGACACCAAGAAGCCGTATGAGTTACATGTGGATGCCAGTCATGATGGTCTGGGAGGAGTGCTGTATCAGGAGCATGATGACCAGCTGAGACCCGTTGCTTATGTGAGCAGAAGCTTGACCCCAGCCGAGAAGAATTACCCCACCCACAATTTGGAATTCTTGGCCTTGAAGTGGGCTGTGGTGGACAAGCTGAAGGACTACCTGTATGGAGCCGAATTTGTGGTTAAAAAAGACAATAACCCGCTCACTTACCTTCTGACCACAGCCAAGCTGGATGCCACCGGCCACCGTTGGCTGGCAGCTCTCTCTGGATTCACCTTCAGTTTAAAATACAGACCTGGGACTGGAAACAGAGATGCAGACGCCTTATCCAGAAGGGCCTATGCCCCCACTAATCTTACGGAAGACTTGACTCGACTGACCCCGGAGGGAGTGCGAGCCCTGTTTCAAGGAGCGGAGTTCCAAGCCAGTGGAGGGTTCAGGGCTGAAGAAATTGGGGTCTCGGTTGTTGGAGTACCCAACGATTACTGTGATGTGGCCCAGATTGGAGAAGGGGACCTACCCAGACTTTCAAAGAGAGATCTAAGGAGAGATCAACTGGAAGACCCGCTGGGGAGGCTGGCCTTGGAAGCATTGGAGAACAAAACCCCAGACTTACTTTTGAAGGACCCCTCAAAGGAGGCTCGCCTATTGAGAAGAGAATAAGACCGGTTACAGATGCATCAAGGGGTGGTCTACCAAAGGGGCCCCTCTGATGATCTGGAGGATAAGTGGCAACTGTTTCTGCCCGAGAAATACAGAAAGACTGTTCTAACCGCTTTACATGACGATCATGGTCACCTAGGATCGGAAATAATTTTTTAGCTCGTAAGGAACCGGTTTTACTGGCCCTGTATGCGGGTTGAAGTGGAGGAATATTGCCATTCATGTGCAAGCTGCATACAAAGAAAGACTCTGCCTCATCAAGCTGCCCCAATGGGCCACCTACAAAGTCAAGGGCCCTTGGATCTGCTATGCATTGATTTTCTTTGTATAGAACCTGATTTGAGTGGACATGGGAACGTTCTGGTGATAACTGATAATTTCACTCGATACGCTCAGGCATTCCCAACCAAAGACCAGAAGGCCTCCACAGTGGCCAAGGCACTTGTCGAGAAGTTCTTTGTACATTACGGACTACCTCAACGCCTCCACTTGGACCAGGAAAGGGACTTCGAAAGTAGACTGATACGGAAACTGTTGGATTTCCTGGGTATAAAGAAGACCCGAACCGCCCCCTACCACCCACAAGGGGATGCCCAGCCTGAACGATTTAATCGGACATTGTTAAATATGCTGGGGACTTTGAGTAGTGAGAAGGAACAGCATTGGGGCAAGCATGTGGCTGCCCTTGTGCATGCGTATAATAGTATGACTAGTGATGCTACTGGATACTCCCCATACAGGCTGATGTTTGGCAGGGAAGCAAGACTACCGGTAGATTTGGCCTTTGGCACTTCAATAGATCATACATCCGCAGCTTCTCACAAAGGATATGTGGATCGGTTGCAACAGAGTTTAAGACTGGCATATGAGAAGGCCCAGGCATAAGCTGGCCGACCGGTGGAGGTCCCAACCATATGTAATCGGTAAACAACTGCCAGGCTTACCAGTATACCAACTCAAGCCAGAAGTAAGTGTGGGACCATTGAAGACATGGCACAGGAATCACCTACTGCCCCTCTCCGAAGCAGTTAGTTTGCCCCCTACCTTGGCTCCTTCTGAGCCCCTTTCAGCCTCCAGTACCCCTAGACCTGTCACCAGGTCTCAAGCAACTCGTTTAAGAGAGATGGATGCCCAAGACCAGAGTGAAGATGAAGAATTGGAACTTGATTGGTTATGGACACCGCAAATGCCTGAATCCATGGCCACGGCCACTCCATCATCCGAGGTTATCACTGGAGATACTTTAAATGCTGAGGCTGCTGAGTTCATACCACTTGCTACTCTTACTGAAGAATGGGAGGATGCTCAAGACTCTTTTCCAGAAGAAGATCCCAGGGATTCCTTGTACCTCTCTGCACCTGAAGTAGATGCCCCTGGACCATTGGAACCCAATATACCGGACTTAGTAGAAGGAGAATTGGGAGGATCCCCTGCGGTTGAAACCCCGGGCCCCTAGAAAACAAAGAGAGAGAAGAACCATCCACCCCCCAAGAAGACTAACGTATACTCAAATGGGGGAGTGCTAGGAAGAGACTATTGTCACTGCAAGAAGGACAGTAGATAAGCCTGTCCCCTCTACTGTGAGTTAAGTAGAGGCAACCCTAGCTCACTCCCTGGCACAGTTAGACAGGCCACTTCCACTAACGTGACCTGTATGCAGGACAACCTCTCTCCCAAGGCTTGGTGGGCAGTTCCTCTGGCAGGCTCCTTTGTAGCCGTAAGTTGTGTTGAGTGTTCATATGCTAACAAAGTTTAACTGTTTATCTTTGGGGACCAAAGACTCTAAGTGGGGGGAGTGTGTAGCAGGGTGTAACTTTAAGGAGCTCAAAAGACTACTATACCCAGTGTGCAGTGGGACACCCACAGTGCATTGCCCGGCGCAAGGTGTGCTGGGGAAGGCCTATTTAAGGAGGAGCAGAGCAACACGCGGGTCTCTTTGGACGTCGCCCACCTAGCAAGTAAAGCCTGCGCTGGGTCTGTCGTTGGAATGGGCCTGAGAGTTTGGCCTTGTGATCCAAAGAGCCTTCCGGCCTTCACGGGAGAAACCAAGAGTCACCTCGTCCATCATCCTTCCAAGGACTGTCGGGAGGATCGGAGACTACGGGAGTCGTGACACTGTGTGCAGGAGCCCAGCTACGGAAGTCGGTTGTACGGACTGGTCCGGTCGGGTGAGAGAGCACTTGCTCAAGGATTATTTGACTAATCTTTAGGCTCAGTGTCCCTTGTTCAGGGACCACCGTTACCGGAGTGTTACATTGCACGCTAGAGGGACCGTGTGTTGTGCAGCAATAGTTGAATCCTTTATTGCATATCGAGTGGATGACTGTTTATACCTGTGGATTACAAATACCCTTTAAAGTGCACCACCATTGCTAGCAAAGATCCCTCCCAACGGAAGCATCGTATCTGCAATAGTCAGGCCTGACTGTAAAGCAATTAGACATTGTTTGGGCGCCATCTTTGCCCACGAGGGGGAAGCTCGCGAGCGTAGTTGATTGACATTGAGTGTGTGTAATACTATTAGAACTTATTGCTTGTTTATATGCTTAACGGTTAACATTGCAGGGCTCTGCATAAGCATATGTACGATTGTCTAACTTCATGCTTTATACTCAGTAAAAGTTACTTGTGATTAAGCTAATACGCTGTGTGGTTATATGTTTATTGCGGTATTGTGATCCCCTTAGCTAACGGGTTCCACAATCCCAGACTTACTGCTATCTGTGCCAAGGGAGGTTAGAGCCAGTTACTGGGGGTTGACAGCAGTGTGTTACAGGCCCAAAAATCGATATCAGCAGCCCTCTTAACTGGGGGTATTGTTACAATTATAAAAAATAATAATATAATAATTATAATAAAATTAATTTCCCCACTATTCACTATCGCTCAATTCTGCAAGTGTTCTTATTTACTATCGTTTTCTAGCTGTTCTAAAACCACTTTTGACATAAAGGGACACTTTTTGGTTGCTATGGACAATCTCAAGTTTCCAGGCAGAAAGAACAGTATATATAATATAAAACTGCATGCAGGGCACTGGACAAAACACTAGGGACAAATGGGATATGAAATAATTTCATACAGTAATGTAATCTGTAAGATTACAGTATACTGTATGTATTATGAATTTTGTAATTTTTGAATTTGCCGCCAGGCTCCGCCCCTGTGCGTCGCGACGCTCGCAGGGAACGGAGCCTGGCACACAGAGGCATCGGGCGGAGGACACAGCTCGCGAACACAGCGGGGGGACATCGCAGGAACCTGGGGACAATGTAAGTAACCTGCACCAGGATCCTGCAATGCAATGCTGAGTGTGGCTCGGGGTTACCGCTAATGGTACTGAGATTTTAAACCCCGAGCCACACTCGGGAAAACCGCCAGGGAGGTTAAGACCTGTGTTGGGAGTGGTAGATAGGGGTGTACAAAGGACATATATTGGGTGCATATCTCTCCTTTTCCAATCACAACCCCCCCACAAAATATCATCATCACAATAGAAATAATTCATTTTATTTCCTTAAGCCCTCAAGCGGTCAGCAAAATAGTTTCCCTCTGATTTTACCTGTGCAAAGGCTCTTTGTATGCAATCAAACTCTTGTCAATATGTATAGAGGGAAACCGTTGTGCAAATAATGCAGTTATGGTTGAAGTGCAGTTTTGATTTCTGCATGTGGCGTGGTTTTTAAGATCTTCTAGCTTGTTCAGGGCTAGGGCAAGATCACTTCTCACTGGAGTTAATTTGCCAAATACAAATACGCTGCTTTCTTTGCAATGGAAGTTGGAATTCAATTTTCCCCAGAGCTTAGTGAATGTGGTGCAATTTCCCTTTGCAAAAAAATACCCAATCAAAACAAAAGCTTTATGGTATCGGTGTATTTAAAAAGGCCTTTGTCGAGAGGTGTGGACTCCAAGACCACCAAGATAAAGGGTGGATTTATTAGAGTATAAAATGAAAACTGTCAATAAACGTAAGGAGAACTATTATTAGAGATGTCGATAAAGGCCACAAATGTAAATATTTTATTATTATGGGCACAAAACCTGACAATGCAAACCAATGCAAAATGCTGAGGACTGTAGACACAGTTTACTGCAGTGAAGGGTAAGTTATGTTGGTCGAAGTGGAGGAGAACATTACATTTTGTATAGGACTCTCTGTTTTTAGTAACACCCCTGCATAGAAGTGACACTTCGTTTTATTACATTTAATGAATTGCCACAAGAATTAGCCATGCTTTGTGGTTGGCAAAAAAGGCTTACCTACATTTGGCTTTATCTTTGAGTAGCACCCTCTAGCGTGCTAGAAAGATGGTGTATGTTTTTTGTGTGAGAGTAGGTCAATTTCCAGGCTTGGCTGGCAGCCAAACCTGGATGTGTTTTGATCTGGGTTAGGAGTGACTCAGAGTAGAGCTGAGTGACTTACAGGCAGCATCACCAAGGCCTCCCACTTCTTTCCAGAATGTTCTAGTGTTTTCTGGAAAGGAAGGAGGAGAGGGAAGGTGGTGCTGTCTGGGGTGCTCTTAAGGAGCCCTGACCAATCCCTAATCTGGATTGGCAGGGGGCAGGCCTCCTTAAATACCTAGCGTCAGCCCAGCTGGGGAGGGGTTGTTTGGGAGGAAGCTGGAGATGGAGTACTAGGCTGTCGTGGCCTTGGAGGGAGCTCCCCAGTCTGGGGGGGGGGGTCCTGGACAAGAGGCACGGGAGCAAGGAGAGGACAGCAGGAGATAGCACTGCCAGGCAAGTCTTTAGGGCAGTGTTGCCAACCCCCTGAAGTGAAATTTACTGGCAAGGATGCCAAAATTTCTGTACGGCACCAATTTCTTACTGGCAAAAATAATGAAGATTACTGGCAGAGCCGCATTTTTTACTGACACTGAAAAAAGTACCTAAAATTACGCTTTTTAGTACTAAACAGTGCAAATATCAATATTTGAACTAAAAACACATAGCTGATGCTAATATCAATGTGTTTAAGTTAAACAAAAGTAAAAAAAACATATTTCTCAATTCACATGAAGGTCAGGATACTATAACCCAGCCAGCACAGAGTTCCCTCTTACATCAGAGTCTGCAGGATGCCCCCTTACAGTGCAAGGGAACTCTTATGTAAAGGGGAACGCTGCAGATCATGATGTAAGGGGGAACTCTGATGTGGGGGGAGGGGCTCTGGTGAATAGAGACCACCTTCCACAGAGTGAATACACTAAGGTAAAGGGGGGGTACTAATATAAGGGGGAAACCTTTATATCAGTGCCCCCTTACATTATTGTATTCATTCACCTCCTTACATCAGACAGTGACCCCCCCCCCCCTCAGACTGGCCTGGCGGCACTGTCACTTACCTCCTCTCGGGTGCACAGTGTGGGGCTCAGTCAGACGGCTCCAGCTTGGTGGCTCTGATCTCCTCTTCCCAGTCCACACGTCTGTTTCTTCCTGGGCCGTAACCCCCATCCCGGCGGCACACCCACTCTTGACTCCTTTCTAGGATCCCCTCAGAGACTGTAGACATGACAAGAGATGGTCAGAGGCTGCGGACACACGATACAGGAGGGGGACAGAGGCTGCGGACATACTACAGGAGGGGGACAGAGACTGCGGACACACTACAGGAGGTGGACAGAGGCTGCGGACACACTACAGGAGAGGGACAGAGGCTGCGGACACACTACAGGAGAGGGACAGAGGCTGCGGACACACTACAGGAGAGGGACAGAGGCTGCGGACACACTACAGGAGGGGGACAGAGGCTGCGGACATACTACAGGAGGGGGACAGAGGCTGCGGACATACTACAGGAGGTGGACAGAGGCTGCGGACATACTACAGGAGGTGGACAGAGGCTGCGGACATACTACAGGAGGTGGACAGAGGCTGCGGACATACTACAGGAGGTGGACAGAGGCTGCGGACATACTACAGGAGGGGGACAGAGGCTGCGGACATACTACAGGAGGGGGACAGAGGCTGCGGACATACTACAGGAGGTGGACAGAGGCTGCGGACACACTACAGGAGGGGGACAGAGGCTGCGGACACACTACAGGAGGTGGACAGAGGCTGCGGACATACTACAGGAGGGGGACAGAGGCTGCGGACATACTACAGGAGGTGGACAGAGGCTGCGGACATACTACAGGAGGTGGACAGAGGCTGCGGACATACTACAGGAGGTGGACAGAGGCTGCGGACATACTACAGGAGGTGGACAGAGGCTGCGGACATACTACAGGAGGTGGACAGAGGCTGCGGACATACTACAGGAGGGGGACAGAGGCTGCGGACATACTACAGGAGGGGGACAGAGGCTGCGGACATACTACAGGAGGTGGACAGAGGCTGCGGACACACTACAGGAGGGGGACAGAGGCTGCGGACACACTACAGGGGGGGGACAGAGGCTGCGGACATACTACAGGGGGGGGACAGAGGCTGCGGACATACTACAGGAGGGGGACAGAGGCTGCGGACATACTACAGGAGGTGGACAGAGGCTGCGGACACACTACAGGAGGGGGACAGAGGCTGCGGACACCACCATATTACTTCTGCACATCATCAGTGTGCTGTGTCCTCCTCCTGTGCCCCTTTCACCACTCCACAGGTCAGGGCAGCACTGTGCTGCCCTGACCTGTGAAGAGGTGAAAGGGACACAGAAACCAGAGGAGGATACAGCACACTGATGACGCTCTCCCCTTGTATCCCCCCCTGTTTCACTGACCTTGAGTCCGTCCTCCTCACTCCTGGCTGGGCCCTGTCAGTGCTCCGAGTCCTCCACAGACCACCTATGATGAGTGCATGGCATGCACTCACTGCAGGTGTCCCGCCACTGCCGCCAGCCACTGTGGCCTTTTCAAAAATGGCGCCAGCGGCGCCATCACGTTACTGCGTGTGCGCCGCCGCCGCTCGGCCGAGTTCCGAATGCGCTCGGCCGGCGCATTCGGAATGGCGCATGCGCAGTTGTATGGCCGGCTCGCGGCCATCTTTTTTATGGGCGCCGGTGCCCATAAACGGACTTTTACGTACAGCCCGAAAAAGGGGTTGAATCGTGGGCTGTACGTAAATCTACGTACGGTTGGCAACACTGCTTTAGGGAGGAACAACAGGTCACAGCCAAGAGGGCTGATGAGTGACACATAGTCAGGAGAGGACTGGAGAGGCATGCCTGCGAGGACTGGGAGATTGCAGTCTGAGATGGGTGCAGAGCCAGTGAAGTGGACTGGGGTGTCACGGGCAGTGGAGAGAGGCAGCTGCAGCCATGATGGCTGTCAGGGCCTGAAGATGTGGTACTGGGCTCAGTAGCTACGTAGACAGCTAGCACTAAGGACTACCATATTTTTGCTACACTAAAGGGGCCCGCGGTCCCTGCCAGCAAAGTTCATTCACCCTAGGCCTGGCTGAGCCAGTGTCAGACCTACTAATCAGTGCTAGCTGGTCTGGGAAGTGCAAGCAAGTGATGTGCTGGAAGTGAAGATTGGAGTTGTATATACCGGAGGTGTATATAGTCGGTCCCATATATATTGTTCTGCAAATCAGTTTGGACATCTCATGAAAATACCATCCCCCATCCAAGTTTATTCCCCTCAATGAAAATAAAAACAAAGTTCAAGGACTGGTTTTCTGCCTGAGGGTGACTGAGAACTGTGTGCCTGGCTGGGCAGGGTGACAGACGGATTACAACACTCAACATCCTTCAAGAGGGTACCGCTACATTTGTATGACAGACTTTGTGAACTTCTTCTTTCCTTCTTGAATTGTATTTCTGAATTGCTACTCTCTGTTGGTATGATCTTTGTGAACTTGTCTGCATATATAGTACATCAGAGAATTTCTTTTTGCACTGTTGTCCTGATATAAACTCCACTTCGTACCACACATGGAAGAAAGGATTAAACTGTTGTTCATTCCCACAGGAGAAAGTAATTACCAATTCATGTATCCACTTGTTCTGTTCCGTTTTCCTACTACTTCTCTCCCACCCCCAACCACAATAGACTGCAGTACGCTATTAGTACACATTTTCCTTGGTTATTATATGATCATATGCTTCACATGAAAAAAAGGCTCACTTTTCTTGGCTCTTTATATCATATACAATGCTCTCCACCTATCTTTTCCCATCTCTCTAATTTGCTTCATATAACAACCCTTCCTCTCTAAACACCCAATGTTCATTAAATATCTGTTTTCCTGCATTCCACAAAAGATTATCTCAGTGCATCCTCTGCCCCTTAGGCCTGGTTCACACTGGGGCGACAAACGCTCCGAAATTAGGAGCTCATGTCGCATGATGTGTGAAAATCAATGAATCCCTATGAGAGCCGTCTTAACTGGTCCGACACAAGTCGGTCCGACATCAAAAATGCTCCCTGTACTACTTCTGTCCGACTTTGATCCTACTTCAGCCCATTGACTATCATTGAAGTAGGATCAAAGTAGTATCCTGTTCATGAAAGTCGGATGGATGTCGGACCAATGTCGGACCAATGTAGGACAGATGTCGCAGAGCAAAGTAGGATGAAAGTTGTGTCGTATAGTGTGAACCCAGCCTAACTCCAACATTGGCTCCTACCACTCCCCCCTCAATCCCCACTACTTCCTATTATTTACTCTCAAACCAGCCATCCACCAGCAGGTCCAGTCTGACGCAACCCATCCACCAGCAGCTCCAGCCTGATACTATGATTTCCCTCCAGTTTCTCACATACTACACAGACTACCACCAAATGATGCCCCCTCTCCATCAACAGTTCCTATTTCTCCTCATCAGCTCTTGTTTCCTCTCCACTGTTTAACCACTTCAGGCCCAGACCATTTTGCAGCTAAAGGACCAGACCCCTTTTTGCGATTCGGCACTGCGTCGCTTTAACTGACAATTGCACGGTCGTGCGACGTGGCTCCCAAACAAAATTGGAGTCATTTTTTTCCCCACAAATAGTGCTTTCTTTTGGTGGTATTTGATCACCTCTGCGTTTTTGTTTTTTTGAGCTATAAACAAAAATAGAGCGACAATTTTGCTATAATAAATATCCCCAAAAAATATATAAAAAAAAAGTTTTTTCCTCAGTTTAGGCCGATACGTATTTTTCTACATATTAGTAAAAAAAAAATCGCAATAAGCGTTTATTGATTGGTTTGCGCAAAAGTTATAACGTCTACAAAATAGGGGATAGTTTTATGGCAATTTTATTAATATTTTTTTTTACTAGTGATGGCGGGGAACAGACAATCAGTGACAGGCTCACTAGGAAGCATGGGGAGAGGTTTATTTACACTTACCTCTCCCCGTTCTTCAGCTCTGTGAACCGATCGCGGGACAACGGCGGCGATTGGGTCCGCGGGTCACGCGGTCACGGAGCTCAGGACCGGGTCACGAGTGCGCCGGCGACGGCGCTGGCGTGACCCACGGCTGGGCTTTTAAAGGGCAATATACCTGTACGTGGATGTGCCCAGCCGTGCCATTCTGCCGACGTATATCGGCGTGAGGCAGTCCTTAAGTGGTTAAAGATAAAAAAAATTAGAAAATCATATGGTTAATGTGTTCAAAAAAATATCTGATTTAATATGTGAAAAAATTAACATGGTCAGGATTTCTATTGATGCTTTTATGGCTTGCAGAAAAAAATAATCAATAGAACATATTAAACAATATTTTAATACTGTAAATATGGTGTCAAATTGGTGTGTATGTGGCAGAACATAATCTAATGCCGCGTACACACGATCATTATTCACGGCGGTTAAAAAACCGCCGTGAATAATGTCATTAAAAACGAGGGAACGGCTGGTTCCCCACACACGGTCGTTTTTCACGTCGTTTTTTCTCTTGTCGAGAAAAACGACCGTCTGTGGGCTCCGCGGCAGTGTTTCCCTATGGGAAACACTGCCGCGGAAAACATGTCGAAAAAAACGATGAGAAAAATTAGAACATGTTCTAATTTTTCTCGTTGTTTTTAATGCCGTTTTTCTCGTCGGAAAAAAAACGACGGAAAGCCCACAGACTATCGTTTTTCTCGTCGAATGGGAAAAATTTAATTTTCCCGACGAGAAAAACGGCCGTGTGTACGCGGCATTACGCTATGGTTATAAGGATACCTGATCACTTGAACCAATGATACATTTAGAAATCGAATTTGCTGTGAATATTATGAATTTACCCATTAACTTTGGGTAAATCCTGGCCAAATATGCCCAAGCTAATTTTGCCACCCACCTATAAAGTTCTGCATAGCTGTAAAATGTTCTGGAGCTGCTGAAGGGAGAGGAAAGGGATAGCTGCTTAGGTAAAGATTATTTGAAGAGAGAGCAGTTTAATTTTACAAAGTTGATGTTTGAGCATCCTTGGCTGCATGTTTTGGCTGCTGATTTTTTAGAAGGTTGTTTGAGGTTTCTTGTTCCTCTTCTGGGGGGTTCTCAGATGTTTTTGCATGTTTTTTCTCTGGTTACCCACCTTTCGATGAGGCACAACTTTGGGACATCCCTCCAGTCAAGAATGCTGACGAGCTGTATCCTTCCATGAACGTAAGAGAAAGTTGGATTTTCCCCATCACAATAGGTCCCTTGGGTTTACCAACTCCTTTGCCCTTGACTACCAACTTCCCAGGGCTCAACATCTGTGTATCACACTCATTTTCCAAGAAATTATTCATTTTCATATCCAGGCCATTATTTACATTAACATTCAGTAATAAGTCACCATTTCTCCGATTATCAATATCATCAGTTATTTCTTGTTCAGGGTTTGTTAGGGCCAAGCCCAAGAAGGGACAACACACAGGTGAGCAGCTATCCCCTATGAGACCTTCACAAGTAGTGATGAGCCGAACACCCCCGGGTTCGGTTCGCACCAGAACCCGCGAACGGACCGAACGTTCGTACGAACATTAGAACCCTATTAAATACAATGGATGCGAACGTTCGAATTCTAAAGTGCTAATTATAACGACTATTATGCATGTTATTGTCCTAAAAAGGGTTTGGGAACCCGGGTTCTGCACCAGGGGACATGTATCAATGCAAAAAGAAGTTTTAAAAACGGTCGTTTTTCGGGAGCAGTCATTTTAATGATGCATAAAGTGAAAAAAAAAAAGTCAAATATTCCTTTAAATATCGTACCTGGGGGGTGTCTAAAGTATGCCTGTGAAGTGCCACGTGTTTCCCGTGTTTAGAACTGTCCCTGCACAAAATGACACTTCTAAAGGAGAAAAAAAAGCCATTTAAAACTGCTTGCGGCTTTAATGTAATGTCTGGTCCCGGTAATATGGATGAAAATCTTTAAGAAAAATGGCATAGCTACCCCATGACCCCCCCCCCCCTACCCCAGCCCATTACCAGCCCCTTTGGGTCTTGTATGGATATTAAGGGGAACACCGCACACAAAATAAAAAAGGCCCTATATACTCTGAACAGCCGTATACAGGCGGTGCATACAAGACAGGGACTGTAGGTTTGTTCTTATGTAGAATGTGTTTGTAATTTTGAACAGGTACATTGTTTAAGTGTAGCTCCAGCCCAAAAATCTATTTTTAAACTTTTTGGAAAACATAGGTAAGGGTTATCACCCCTGTAACATTTGTTTTGCTGTCTGTGCCCCTGTTCAGAACATTTCACCTCACTTTCCGTCCCAATGACAACTGTTTTTGAAATGTGGTGTTTTTCTTGAAACAAGGATTGGTGATAAAGCATCAGTACAGAGGAGACACCTTTCTCCCATATTAATTCTTACAGGAGAGAATTTTCCTTCCTAGGGGTAGATTTCCTCTCACTTCCTGTTGTCTTCTTGCGTTTGCAAGTAGGAGTCGTTTGTAAGTTGGATGTTTGAAAGTAGGGACCTGCCGTATATACTCTGCAGAAATAGGCCCCTTAGTTGTTGGTGTTGGCACAACACTGTAAGCACTCACAGTTACTCTTGGTTGGTGCTGGAACGCCCTGCTGTCAACTATTATATCAGGAATTGTAATTACATATAATTGTTGAACAGTGGTAGTAAAAATTGGGCCTTTGATGGTGGTGCTGGTGCCACAACACTGTAAGCCCTGACAGTTACTCTTGGTGGGTGCAGCAATGGGCCCTGCTGTGAATTATTAGATCAAGAATTGTAATTACATGCCCCTGTTGAACAGGGGCTGAAAAATTGGGCCTTAGGCACTGGTGGCACAACACTGCAACCCCTCACAGATACTGTACTTGGAGCACAGCAATGAGCCCTGTTGCAAAGTATTGCTTCAAAAATTGTAATTACACGCCCCTGTTAAACAGGGGCTGAAAAATTGGGCCTTAGCCACTGGTGGCGGCACCCATAAACAAAAATGATCTTCCAAGCTATCATCATCAATCGTATCATTGAGGACTCGGAGGAGGAGGATAGCCAGTCAACATAACAGCACAGGCACTCAGCATCAGCATCAGTCTTGAAGGGATGTGACATGTTAAAATCAATTAGTCTGTTATATCAGCATCAGGTGTGTGGTAGCTGGTGGTGATCCAAGACTGGTTCATCTTGATGAAAGTCAGTCGATCAACCGAGTCGGTGGACAGGCGCACCCTGTGATCCGTGACAAATCCTCCAGCAGCACTGAATGTGCGTTCCGAAAGAACGCTGGATGCAGGACAGGCCAGTAGCTCAATTGCATACTGTGCAAGCTCTGGCCAGTGATCCATCCTCAAGACCCAGTAAGCCAGAGGATTTCCGGTGGGGAAGGTGTCCAAGTCTGACCTTGCCCCTAGATATTCCTGCACCATGTTTATCAGACGCTGGCGATGGTTGCTGGAACCGATCATACTTTGGGGCTGCGGACTAAAGAATTGTCTGAACGCATCGGTCAGACGGCCACCTTCCCCACCGCTCCTTCTTTGACTGGCCGAAGCCTCAGCAACTCGTTGTCCAGGACCAGGAGTTTGTAACCTCCCAGTCTCTGGGAACACGTTGCACAGACCTTTCTGCAAGGCCTCCCGGAGTTGTCTCATCCTCTGCTCCCTCTGCGACGGTAACATAAGGTCCGCAACCTTACCCTTGTACCGTGGATCAAGGAGAGTGGCCAGCCAGTAATGGTCCCTCTCCTTGATCCGAAGAATACGAGGATCCTTCCGCAGACTTTGCAGGATCAGGGAGGCCATGCAGCGTAGGTTAGCTGAGGCATTCGGTCCGGAGTCCTCTGGGTCACTAAGGACGACATGATCCGCAGCCACCTCCTCCCAGCCACGTACAAGTCCACTGGTTTCTTGGGACTGTAAATCATCCCTAAAAGACTGCTGCTGATGATGCTGAGTGCCAGCCTCCACCTCCATGCTGACACAATCCTCCTCCTCCTCCTCCTCCTCTTCCTGTGCGATGGGTGGGACAGAAGGAACACTGTCTGGGTAAAGGGGGCCTTGAGAGGCAAGGAAGTCCTCCTCTTCCTGCCTCTGTTCTGCCTCAAGTGCCCTGTCCATTATTCCATGCAGCGTGTGCTCCAACAGGTGGACAAGAGGTACAGTGTCACTGATGCATGCACTGTCACTGCTCACCATCCTCGTGGCCTCCTCAAATGGTGCCAGGACAGTGCATGCATCCCTGATCATGCCCCACTGGCGTGGAGAAAAAAAACCAAGCTCCCCTGACCCTTTCCTGGTGCCGTAGTCGCACAGGTACTCATTGATGGCCCTCTGCTGCGTGTGCAGCCGCTGCAGCATGGCCAACGTTGAGTTCCACCTGGTGAGCATGTCACATATAAGGCGGTTCTTGGGCAGGTTCAACTCCTTTTGCAGCTCAGCCAGGCGAGCACTGGCATTATAAGATCTGCGGAAATGCACACAGACTTTCCTGGCCTGCCTCAGGACATCCTGTAAGCCCGGGTACCTGCCCAAGAACCGCTGCACCACCAGGTTAAGGACGTGAGCCACACAGGGCACATGGGTCAGTTGTCCCTGTCGGAGGGCGGAGAGGAGGTTGGTGTCATTTTCGCAAACCACCATTCCTGGCTTAAGCTGGCGTGGCGTCAACCACCTCTCGGCCTGGCCCTGCAGAGCAGACAGGACCTCTGCCCCAGTGTGGCTTCTGTCCCCCAAACACACCAGCGCAAGCACGGCATGGCATCTTTTTGCCTGCGTACTTGCGTAGCCCCTTGAACGGCTACGGAGCACCGCTGGTTCAGAGGACAAAGCACAGGAAGAGGCCATGGAGGAAGAAGAAGAGGAGGGGGTGGAGGAGAGAGGTGTGTCACAACCACTAGTAGCATTTTGTAGGCGTGGCGGTGGAACAACCTCCAACACTACTGCACCTTGTCCTGCATCCTTCCCAGCTGCCAAAAGCGTGACCCAATGGGCCGTGAAAGAAAGGTAACGTCCCTGTCCATGCCTGCTGGACCATGAGTCAGCGGTAATATGCACCTTACCGCTGACCGCCCTGTCCAGCGAGGCCAAGACATTGCCTTCCACATGCCGGTAGAGAGCCGGAATAGCCTTCCGTGAGAAAAAGTGGCGTTTGGGAACCTGCCACTGAGGAACCGCACATTGCACAAACTCACGGAAGGGGGCCGAGTCTACCAACTGAAAAGGCAGCAGTTGAAGCGCTAGCAATTTAGCCAAGCTAGCATTCAACCGCTGGGCATGTGGATGGCTGGGAGTGAACTTCTTTCGACGGTCCAGCAGCTGGGGCAGGGAAATTTGCCTGGTAGAATCGGACGTCGGTGTACTGCTAGCAGAGTGGCCGCAAGTACTTGGCTGTGACACACCTAATTCTACACCTTCATTCCTCTCAGTGCATGTTTCAGAGAGGACTGAAGTTATAGTGGGGTTGGAGATCCCAGCTGATGCGGTGCAAGGAGAGGTCCGCTTTGTTCTTTGGTGTGGGTCTTTGAGGTAGGCTTGCCAACGAGCTGCATGGCAGGTCAACATATGTCTGGTCAGGCATGTGGTACCCAAGCGGCTGATGTTTTGGCCACGCGATATACGCTTGAGACATATGTTGCAAACAGCAGCTGTGCGATCTGATGCACTAGCCTCAAAAAAGGCCCACACCAAAGAACTTTTTGAATGACGGGCAGAGGCAGCGCCCTGCACAGGCGGAGCTCTGCGGTGTGATTCCGTCGGTGTACTGCCCTTACGCTGGCCACCAAAGGGCATCCTGCCTCGTTGGAGATGTGCCTCCTCCTCATCCTCCTCCTCCTCCTCTCTCCTATTAGGCACCCACGTGGAGTCAGTGACCTCATCATCCCCTCCCTCCTCATCACTGGAGCCAATCTGGCAGTATGCTGCAGCTGCTGGAACATGTCTGCCAGATTGGTGTCCTTCTTGAGCATCCCCTCTGTCTGCTCTCACGCTACTGCCTTCCTGTAGCTGGGTTTCATCATCAGACCCTTCGAAACGCTGGGCATCCTCCTGGAGCATGTACCCAACACTGTGCTCAAACAGTTCGGGGGACTCCTCAGGAGGAGGACATGGTGGGTCTAGGGAAGGAGTGACTGATGATGAGTCTGACATTGATACCAGGGAAGAGGACACTTTGGCAGCTGCTTTGCCAGTACCCTGAGCCTGGGTGAGAGAGGATGAGGAGGAGGAGGAGGGCTTGGTCATCCACTCTACCAAGTCTTCGGCATGATGTGGCTCAACATGTCCAGCTGCCGAAAAGAAGGACAAGCGTGTCCCATGGCCATGTGCTGATGACAATGCACCGCGTCCACGACCAGCACTGTTGCCCCCAGACACAGAGCCTGCTTGCCCTCTTTTATTGCCTCCTGACTGTCTGCCTCTCCTTGTTTGCCTTCCAGACATTCTAATGGATGGCCTGCAGGGAGATGGGAAAAAAGCAATAAGGGCTACCTTCAGGTGTCCTTCTCTGTCCCTTTACTTAAGGATTTCTAAATATGGTTGAGGATGATTGCTTTCGCACAGAATAGCACAATGACAATTTCCCTGACTGTCCAAAAAACAAGGATTTCAAAGATGGTTGATGAGGAATGCTTTAGCACAGTATACCACAAGGAGAATTTCCCTCACTGTCCTTCCCTGTCCCTAGAAACAAGGATTAGCACAGTAAAACACACTGACACTCTCGCTACCTATAGTTTTCTGTCCCTAGAAAAAATGTTTTTTTAAAGATGGTTGATGATCAATGCTTTAGCACAGTATAGCACAAGGAGAATTTCCCTCACTGTCCTCCCCTGTCCCTAGAAACAAGGATTAGCACAGTAAAACACACTGACACTCTCCCTACCTATAGTTTTCTGTCCCTAGAAAAAATGTTTTTTTAAAGATGGTTGATGATCAATGCTTTAGCACAGTATAGCACAAGGAGAATTTCCCTCACTGTCCTTCCCTGTCCCTAGAAACAAGGATTAGCACAGTAAAACACACTGACACTCTCGCTACCTATAGTTTTCTGTCCCTAGAAAAAATGTTTTTTTAAAGATGGTTGATGATCAATGCTTTAGCACAGTATAGCACAAGGAGAATTTCCCTCACTGTCCTCCCCTGTCCCTAGAAACAAGGATTAGCACAGTAAAACACACTGACACTCTCCCTACCTATAGTTTTCTGTCCCTAGAAAAAATGTTTTTTTAAAGATGGTTGATGATCAATGCTTTAGCACAGTATAGCACAAGGAGAATTTCCCTCACTGTCCTTCCCTGTCCCTAGAAACAAGGATTAGCACAGTAAAACACACTGACACTCTCGCTACCTATAGTTTTCTGTCCCTAGAAAAAATGTTTTTTTAAAGATGGTTGATGATCAATGCTTTAGCACAGTATAGCACAAGGAGAATTTCCCTCACTGTCCTTCCCTGTCCCTAGAAACAAGGATTAGCACAGTAAAACACACTGACACTCTCCCTACCTATAGTTTTCTGTCCCTAGAAAAAATGTTTTTTTAAAGATGGTTGATGATCAATGCTTTAGCACAGTATAGCACAAGGAGAATTTCCCTCACTGTCATTCCCTGTCCCTAGAAACAAGGATTAGCACAGTAAAACACACTGACACTCTCGCTACCTATAGTTTTCTGTCCCTAGAAAAAATGTTTTTTTAAAGATGGTTGATGATCAATGCTTTAGCACAGTATAGCACAAGGAGAATTTCCCTCACTGTCCTTCCCTGTCCCTAGAAACAAGGATTAGCACAGTAAAACACACTGACACTCTCGCTACCTATAGTTTTCTGTCCCTAGAAAAAATGTTTTTTTAAAGATGGTTGATGATCAATGCTTTAGCACAGTATAGCACAAGGAGAATTTCCCTCACTGTCCTTCCCTGTCCCTAGAAACAAGGATTAGCACAATAAAACACACTGACACTCTCCCTACCTATAGTTTTCTGTCCCTAGAAAAAATGTTTTTTTAAAGATGGTTGATGATCAATGCTTTAGCACAGTATAGCACAAGGAGAATTTCCCTCACTGTCCTTCCCTGTCCCTAGAAACAAGGATTAGCACAGTAAAACACACTGACACTCTCGCTACCTATAGTTTTCTGTCCCTAGAAAAAATGTTTTTTTAAAGATGGTTGATGATCAATGCTTTAGCACAGTATAGCACAAGGAGAATTTCCCTCACTGTCCTTCCCTGTCCCTAGAAACAAGGATTAGCACAGTAAAACACACTGACACTCTCGCTACCTATAGTTTTCTGTCCCTAGAAAAAATGTTTTTTTAAAGATGGTTGATGATCAATGCTTTAGCACAGTATAGCACAAGGAGAATTTCCCTCACTGTCCTTCCCTGTCCCTAGAAACAAGGATTAGCACAGTAAAACACACTGACACTCTCGCTACCTATAGTTTTCTGTCCCTAGAAAAAATGTTTTTTTAAAGATGGTTGATGATCAATGCTTTAGCACAGTATAGCACAAGGAGAATTTCCCTCACTGTCCTTCCCTGTCCCTAGAAACAAGGATTAGCACAGTAAAACACACTGACACTCTCGCTACCTATAGTTTTCTGTCCCTAGAAAAAAATGTTTTTTTAAAGATGGTTGATGATCAATGCTTTAGCACAGTATAGCACAAGGAGAATTTCCCTCACTGTCCTTCCCTGTCCCTAGAAACAAGGATTAGCACAGTAAAACACACTGACACTCTCCCTACCTATCCTTCTCTTTCCCTAAACTAAAGGAATCCAGGTTAAGCAAGAAAAAAAAATGTCACTGTCCCTGCCTATGCTTCTCTTTCCCTGCTCCGGAACACACTACACTAGGCCGCCGTGCTGGCGGCCTTTTATAGTGTGGGGCGTGTACTAAACACCCTCAGCAATAATTGGCCACAGGCATCCTGCCTGTGGCCAATCATTGCTCTCCTCGCTGCCGGCGCTGTGATTGGCCAAGCATGCGGGGTCACAGTGCATGCTTGGCCAATCACAGCGCCTGGATGACACTGCGATGGCGTAGTGCATTGTGGGCCGTTCGCGTCACTCGAATTAGGCGCGAACGGCCCAAATCGTTCGATCTTCGTCGAACGATCGAACAGCCGATGTTCGAGTCGAACGTATGTTCGACTCGAACACCGAGCTCATCCCTATTCACAAGGCTTCACTTCACCTGTTGTCCAAATCTCTGTGGGCAGTTGTCCCAAAAACTGACATTGAACATTGCATGACCCATTTCTAGCAGTACCGATCTTTGCCAACTCACACTTTTCCATGTTACAATTTTTGTTCCTCTCCATACTATATTTGAGAGCGTCTCCGGGTACCCCAACTTGTAACTCTCTGCAGGTGACAGACAGAATCTCTGCTTTTGCCGCGTCCATATCTGGCCCTTCCTTCTTAGGAGGTCTAGCGGGTGAGGTAGTATCCGCGCCATTTACTAAACACTGCTCAGCTGCACCTCGGACCGCACTAGCAGACATGTCCATCACCGTATCAGGCGGAGAGACCTCTGTCTCCATCAGCCCCCCCAGAGCGCCTTCCGTACTGAACCGTATCCGGAAGCACCCTCACAGGAAACCGGGAGATCATTTGCCACACTATTAGAAAACACTGTACCAACTGGTGATTAATTTTAACCAGCACAGGTTGTACTACCTGGCTCCAGGGGCGTACCTAGAGCATTTGGCACCCGGGGCGGATCCTATATCTGGCACCCCCCACCTTAAAATGTATAAACACCCCACTGTGCCCCCTGCATACCTCTGCATCCTTCAATATCTTTTTGTCACTACTGTGTACCCCCTCCCCACAACTTCACCCCTGGACCCCTTTACATTACACTGCACCCTGCACCTCTGGATCCCTTTACATTACACTGCACCCTGCACCCCTGGACCTTCACATTACACAGCCCTTGTACCTCTGGACCCCTTTACATTACACAGCACTCTGGACCCCTTTACATTACACTGCACCTTTGGACCCCTTTACATTACACTGCACCCTGCACCCCTTTACATTTCACAACCCTTGTACCTCTGGACCCCTTTACATTACACTGCACCCTGCACCTCTGGACCCCTTCAAATTACACAGCCCTTGTACCTCTGGACCCCTTTACATTACACTGCACCCTGCACCTCTGAACCCCTTCACATTACACAGCCCTTGTACCTCTGGACCCCTTTACATTACACTGCACCCTGCACCTTTGACCCCTTTACATTACACTGCACCTTGCACCTCTGGACCCCTTTACATTACACAGCACTCTGGACCCCTTTACATTACACTGCACCCTGCACCTTTGGACCACTTTACATTACAAAGCCCTTGTACCTCTGGACCCCTTTACATTACACAGCACTCTGGACCCCTTTACATTACCCTGCACCTTTGGACCCCTTTACATTACATTGCACCCTGCACCTCTGGACCCCTTTACATTTCACAACCCTTGTACCTCTGGACCCCTTTACATTACACTGCACCCTGCACCTTTGGACCCCTTTACATTACACTGCACCCTGCACCTCTGGACCACTTTACATTTCACAACCCTTGTACCTCTGGACCCCTTTACATTACACTGCACCCTGCACCTCTGGACCCCTTCACATTACACAGCCCTTGTACCTCTGGACCCCTTTACATTACACTGCACCCTGCACCTCTGGACCCCTTTACATTACACTGCACCCTTCACCTCTAGACACCTTTACATTACACATCCCTTGTACCTCTGGACCCCTTTACATTACACAGCACCCTGGACCCCTTTACATTACACTGCACCCTTCACCTCTGGACCCCTTTACATTACACAGCCCTTGTACCTCTGGATCCCTTTACATTACACTGCACCCTGCACCCCTTTACATTACACAGCCCTTGTAACTCTGCACCCCTTTACATGACACAGCACCCTGCACCCCTTTACATTACACAGCCCTTGTAACTCTGGACCCCTTTACATTACACAGCCCTTGCACCTCTGGACCCCTTTACATTACACGGCACCCTGCACCTCTAGACCCCTTTACATTACACAGCCCCCCACAGCTCTGGACCCCTTTACATTACACAGTACCCTGCACCTCTAGATGCCTGTATGTTACACAGACACCCCCCTCAACATTTCTGGACCCCCTGCATGTTACACAGACCCCCTACAGTGCAGACCCCCCTACAGTGCAAACCCCCCTACAGTGCAGACCTCCGCTACAGTACAGGCCCCCCTACAATGCAGACTCCCCTAAAGTGCAGACCCCCCTACAGTTAAGACTCCAGCTACAGTGCAGACCCCCTACAGACCCCCTACAGAGCACAGACCCCCTAACAATACAGACCCCCCTACAGACCACAGACCCCCTACAGACCCCCCTACAGTCCCATAATGTACCTCAGAACTGACAGAGAGCCCGAGGTAGTGGCTTTGCAGGGAGGGGGTGTGCGAGCCACACCCGAGCCAGTCGGCACATCTGGGAGTGGCGCAACAATCCCCTTCTCCCAAGGCTCTGATCAGTCTCGGCAGCGGCTGTCAGCCGACAAGTATGAAGCCGCCTCCCCCTCCTCCTGCATGCACAGCACTGTATAGACATAAAGGAGGAGGGGGAGGCGGCTTCATACTGCTCGGTTGACAGCCGAGACTGATCAGAGCCTTGAGAGAAGGGGATCGTTGTGCCGGTCCCAGATGTGCTCGCATCCCCCCTGCAAAACCACTACCTGCTCACCCCCCCCCCCCCCCCTCTGTGACTGAAAGGAGACAGCGCCGCGGGTTTAACAGCAGCATCGCGCGGTGACAGAACAGACATGTTCTGTCACCGCGCGATCTGCTGTTAAACCCGCGGCGACGGCGCTGTCTCCTTTCAGTCACGGAGGGCGCGGGGGGCGCGCCGGCCTGACACCCCCCAGTGTGTGGCACCTGGTGCGGCACACCCCCCCGCCACCCCCCTTAGTATGCCACTGCCTGGCTCCATCCATTGGTACCACGCAGCAACACCACATCCGACTGTAATGGAGGCACCCAGGTATTCACCATTTCAAGCAGATCCACCAACATATCTGTAATTTATACACACTCCACATCAATATGCAAAGCATTTTTGGTGACCTTAATCTTATCAGAGACATGAAGGGGCTCATTCACTGCGGCTTGAGGGGCCAAGACATTTAAAGGGGTCTCCACCTCACTAGCGGTACCTATCACAGCCTGATGCTCCTCTGGAACACTGTCAGACGCATGTCTCCCACTCATCCCTTCCAACTCAACAATGAGCCCCTGCAAGTAAACATTTGTTACATTGTCACCTTGACACTTGACATTCAGCGGCTGGGCTGTGAACACCACATCTGCCATGCATGCTCCCTGATCTGGTCCTTCCGACTGGGGGGAAACAACCCTTGCAGGGACCAACGCATCATCAACCATCGGTCGCTCTGCGATTTCCCTGTCTGGCATAGCAGTTGTTGTATTCACACCCCTGTTGCCCAACATAGCCTTGTCTAACATGGCTAGTAATTGTTTGGCCCAACTGTCCCAATCCGTTGTGCTTCCATTATGAGGGCTCAACAGTACCTCATCATCGGCTCTAGGAGGCACCTGGGATTCTGCAGCGTAAACAGTACCTTTGTCAGTTCTATATAAATCACATTTTGACAACATGCTTTTACTCTTTGCTAAAGCTTCACCAAACAAGGCAGGCTGCAATACACCATCACTACCTTGCTCTGGGGGCGCTAACACACTCAGCTGTGTACCTTCAGCTCTGGCGAGCTGACTTAACCCCTTACCAACTGGGTTACACATATGATAAATGGACTGCTCACACAAACTCTCACTGCATGGTGTAGACCCAGTCTGTTCCACCAGAGCAATATCAGGGCAATCTCTGGCTCCAACACCTGGAGACCCCCAGAGATTTCCATGGACAACACTGTGGCTCTGCTTCTGGATGCCAAGGGAGACATCCCCCTTTTCTCATTACTAAAGAACACATCCCTATAAGTACATGTATCATCAGCAATACCTTTATCATTAGCATTCATAAACATAGCAGTTTCATAAGCTCTATCAGGTTTTCTTTTGTCATAACGCATGGCACCCTGCGTTCCACTCAGCACACCACCCTTCCTCTCCAAAGGAATTATTTTGCCTACTAGGGTGGCTTCACAGTTGTCCTGGGAAACACCTTGCCTCACACCACTTCAGGCTCCTTGGCGGTTTCCCTTGGCAATTCCTTTGGCAACTCTGCAGCACCTGTCACTGTCACTAGGGAACATGGCACACCAACTGCTTTGGTTACCCCTAGCACATCTCTCCCAGCACTCTGCTGGATTACCTTAGGTGCACACAGAGTCCATATGTCCTTTTCAATCCTTGACCTTGCTGCAAGCTGGGTTTTAACCTGCGTCTCCCCACTGATCTGGGTAACACACTGCAGCAAGTCCATTTTTACACCTTCTGCGGATCTCCCCACCAAACACAATGCCACTTCACTGGGATCAGACCCACAAACTGCAACAGTCTAAAGCCTCGTACACACGGTCAGACTTCCATCGGACTTTTCCGTGGATTTTTGTCCGAACGGAGTTGGCCGGGCATACCCATAGCATACACACCACAGGACTTTTCTGCAAACTTTCCCAAAACTTTTTCTAACATCACGTGGTTTTTCTGCTCTTTACCGCCACCCTTTGGTCAACTTCTGCTATTGTTGGTTGATTTTAACATTATTTGTTTTGTCCATCGGACAAAAGTCCGATGGTTTTCTGTACACATGGTCGGACTTTGCTTCATCTGACTTTTGTTGGCCAAAAGTTTGTCCGTTTGCAGACCGAACTTTTGTCCGATGAAAACCAAAAAAGTTTGTCCGATGGAGCGTACACACGGTCGGATTTTTTGGCAAACTTGCTCAAAATGAAGTTTGTTGGCAAAAAGTCAGACCGTGTGTACGGGGCTTTACCATATCCTGTAGCAGGTAACTCTGGATTTCCAAAACCGAAGTCTACCGGTGACACTTCTCCCATCCTAGAGCATTGCTGGCGGCCCATGATACAATGGAACTCTCCTCTGAGAAGGATTTCTATTTTAAACTTGTGGTAATCATCCTGGTCCCCATCCATCAAATGGTAAACCGACCGGTACTCTATCCGTAATAAGGTTTGCAGCAATTTTGGCCACCGGTTCCTAGGCCATTTTCTCTTTACAGCAACTTTTTAAAATCTTAGCAGGAAGTCCCCAACCTCCTCTGTAGGCAGCATGGGTTGCATATAGTCAGAGGCCACGATCACAGCCCCTTGCACTGCATCCCAGTCTTTGCAATTCCGCTTGAACCATCCATTCACTGTCTCACACATCACTAGGCCTTTTGGACTGACCCTTCTAGGTGGAGACATCTTCTCAGGCCACGCTGGGCTCACTTCCACAGGTACACCACCTGTATGCAACACAGTCTATCAATTGAATTCCTGTGCAATGCAGTTTGCCTGGCTGCCACACACAGCTAGCAGCAGTTCACCGCAGAAAAAAAATTGAGTTTTCATTCACATGTACACCACCTGCAACACGCAATGCCTTTTGCCTGGCTGCACTTCCCCACACAGCCAACAGTTCCTGACCTGAACTCACTGTGGAGCAAGGACCCGGATTCCACCGTCTTGTGCCCGCTGAATCCACCACTTGTGAGATTGGGGGTTGTTAGCTCTCGTGGTAGATGCGTTTTTCCAGCGATTCAAGCCAGTCAGGAACTATATTTAAGGGTATGGTAGCCCATTTTTATTAAAAAGGCAAAATAAAAGTCCAAACAACGCTTTCCCGCACAGGGGGTTCTTCTTTTTTTTTTTTTTAATCAGTAGAAACGTTTTATTGAGAAGACAATATAACAAACGTGCATATTAGATGAAAATCAGAATCAATCGCAAAAAATACAGATATCAAACAGGCAAGTCCCATACAAAATAGGTACCACCATCAACAATTACATATTATCCATCTCCACATATCTACTAATACTTATACTGCGTACTCTATGACAAATAGAAACGTATTTACCTGAGACTACAGACCAGCTTAAATATGCAAACAGTTATCCGTCAAGTATTTACTGATATACCATACAACAGCATAAGAAAGAAAAATCAACAAAACAACAAAAGAAAAAAGGAGAGAAAGAAAAAGAAAAAATTAACAGGTACCAATCTCCTAACCGTCGAGATTGGATAAACTTCCCCTTCTAGCTCTCACTTCGGGGATATATCCGCCACCATGCCTCATTCGCACCTCTCCAGGACCCACCACCACCAGTACAAAATTGAGATAATAAGTCTAAACTATTGTGACAGCAGGAAGGTAAAGTCACCTGGTTGCATCCAGGGTGGTAGATATATTTCGCCCAGATTCAGGCTTTACGCCGATTTATACAGCTAGGTGGAGAGTTGTATAAGCCCAGCTGAGACTAGTGGGCTCATGGATGACTCATACCTCTAGGGAGAGGGCTGGGCGTCGTACAGACAGGGAGTTGATGAGGCCAGCTGAAGCTTGTCAGCTCATTTAGGCCTCTATAAAAACTCCCAGATTCATTAGATGTTAGCTCATGCCTGGAAGCAGACCTGTGTGGACTGTCTAGGGAGAGTGAACCCCTGTGCGGTGAGAGAAAGCCTGTGTGGCTATATTTTGCTTGGACATTTAAAACCAGGGACTAGGACAGCACTAGGCTGATCCCAGTTGTTAGTTAGGAAACCTGTATGTTTAGTCAGAGGTCAAGTTGACCAGGATTTATTTTGTTTGTTTCTTTTGCTTTGCTGTGTTTTTGTCACTGTAAATAGAAAATAAACGGCACCTTTTTGATTTTGAAAACCACAACCTCCGTCTGCTGGGCCTGTTTTTGTGTGGGGAGCCCATCCCGGGGGTCACACACACCCGCTGCCGAGCTAACCCCCTCACAGTTGGTGGAGAACCAGTGGCAGTTTTTTTTTAAGCCAGCATGGAGGAGATACTGAAACAGCTGGCTCTAGCAAATGCCAATCAACAGCAGACAAATGCAGGTTTGCAAAAGAGCCTTGCAGCTCAACAACAGAACTTCGCAGCCCAGCAGCAAGCTCATCAACAGAGCCTTGCAGCCCAGCAGCAAGCTCACCAACAGAGTCTGGAAGCTCAGCAACAAGCCCAGCAACGATCTGAGGCCCGCTTCATAGACCTATTACAGAAGCAAGAGCAGAGACTACAACAAATGGAAGCAGTAATGCAGCAACGTCCGCAGACCAGTGAGGAAAGCCGTCCCACTAATACCGCGTCCTTTGGGGTGAGTCGTTTATTGACAAAAATGACTGGAGAGGATGATCCAGAGGTATTTTTGACCACGTTTGAAAGGACTGCTGAAAGAGAAAAGTGGCCTGAGGAGCAGTGGGCTGGACTGGTGGCTCCTCTGTTAACGGGTGAATCGCAGAAAGCTTACTATGACCTAGAGCCTGACCAAGCAAAAGACTATGTGATGCTAAAAGCTGAAATATTGGCAAGGCTGGGTGTCACCCTGGCTGTCCGGGCTCAGCGTGTGCATAACTGGACTTTCCAGCTTGGAAAACCCCCCAGGTCTCAAATGTATGATCTCATTCACCTGAGCAGAAAGTGGCTACAGCCAGAGACTTTGTCCGCACCAAAGATTGTGGAACGTGTTGTAATGGATCGGTTTTTGAGAGCTCTTCCTACTGCCATCCAAAAGTGGGTAAGCCATGGAGACCCAGAGACGGCCGATGGTCTTGTGGATCGTGTGGAGAAATACTTGGCTACAGAGAACCTGACGGCCTCTTCCAGAGACACTCGGACTTTCCACCCTAAGACCAGACCATCCCCAGGGGCGGATAAGATGATTCCAAGGGGTAAGGGTGGAGAGAGTGAGAGGGTGGGAGCTCTACCCCAAGTTTGGCGAGAACAGCCTGGGAAATCAGCGGCTCAAGAGGCGGCAAGAAGGATCATTTGCTACCGCTGCCGGCAAGCGGGACATATTGCAGCAAATTGCCCGGTTTTGGAGGAACCCATGCAGTGTGACTTTCTGACGGGCAGACGTCAGTCGCTGTGTGCGACAGTCGCATGCACTGCCATTCGGGGAACTGAGAAACATTTATGCAAAATGTGTATTAATGGTAGAAATGTTGTGGTATTGCTGGATTCAGGTAGCCTTGTGACCCTGATAAAGGCTGAATTAGTTAAAACAGAGGTCTCTGGGAATAGCAAGGTAGCTGTTATTTGTGTGCATGGGGACACCCGAGAGTATCCAGTGACTACAGTGTGTTTCGAGACCCCCAAAGGTACCCTTTCTCATCCAGTGGGCTTAGTGTCTCAGTTACCGCATGACGCCATTGTGGGAAGGGATTTTCCGAAGTTCTGGGAACTGTGGGATGATCCTGAGCCCCCCACTGGTGCCCCTATGTACCAGGAATATGATAGCCAGAACTCCTCTGAGAGTGGTGAGGACTCTCCCGAATTTCCCTTGTCAGTATTGGCAGGGGAGACTCAAGAAACTGGAGAGGAGCCCACCTCCTCAGACGAAAACCTACCGTCTGTGGAGTTTTCTGATCTTGAGGTTCACAGGGAAAACTTTGCCACAGAACAGTTGAAAGACCCCGCCCTAATAAAGGCACGGGAAAACGTAGTGAAAATAGATGGCGAGTTAGTGAACCCAGATAATACCTGCACTTACCCATACTTCAGCGTAGAGAAGGACCTACTGTATCGGGTGGCAAAAAGGGCAGAAGAAACCGTTGAGCAGCTTGTGGTGCCCAAACCTTACAGGAAGTTGGTGTTGGAGTTGGCCCATGGGCACATTCTTGGAGGTCATCTGGGGACAGAGAAAACCCGAGAGAGGGTATTACAGAGATTCTATTGGCCTGGGGTGATGAAGGACATAGAAAATTATTGTTCCTCCTGCCCTGTGTGTCAGAGGTCGGCCCCGATGCCACACTTCCGTAGCCCGCTGGTCCCTCTACCCATCATTGAGGTCCCGTTTGAGAGAATCGCAATGGATTTGGTAGGTCCTATAATCAAGTCCGCTAGGGGGCACCAGTACATATTGGTTATAATGGACTATGCCACCCGTTATCCAGAAGCGATCCCTCTCAGAAATACCTCGGCCAAAACCATAGCCAAAGAGCTATCTCTTGTTTTTAGCCGGGTGGGTATTTGTAAAGAACTGCTTACGGACCAAGGTACACCCTTTATGTCCCGGGTTATGAAGGAGCTGTGTAAATTGTTCAAAGTGACGCAATTACGTACATCTGTGTATCACCCCCAAACCGATGGGCTGGTTGAAAGATTCAACAAAACCCTAAAACAAATGTTGAAGAAAGTGGTGGATAGGGATGGAAAGGATTGGGACTGTCTACTTCCTTATTTGATGTTTGCTATTAGGGAGGTGCCCCAATCCTCTACGGGATTCTCCCCCTTTGAGTTACTGTATGGGAGACACCCAAGAGGGCTGTTGGATATTGCCAAGGAAACTTGGGAAAGTGAGAGTTCTCCCCACAGGAGTGTGATTGAGCATGTCGCCCTGATGCAAGATCGAATTGCACAGGTAATGCCCATCGTGAAGGAACATTTGGCCCAAGCGCAGTTGGCACAGCAGAGAGTGTACAACCGTGGAGCCAAGACCCGTACCTTTTCCCCGGGGGATAGGATATTGGTACTTGTCCCTACGGTTGAAAGTAAATTCCTTGCCAAATGGCAAGGCCCCTACGAGATAATGGAAAAAGTGAGCGAAGTGAATTACAAGGTCAGACAACCAGGAAGGCGAAAGCCCGAACAGATCTATCACGTTAATCTGTTGAAAGCCTGGAGGGATAGAGAGTCCCTAGTCGCAGACACTTGGTCACCAGCTCAAACTGGTTGCGTGATTCCTGAGGTTGGAATCGCAGCCACCTTGTCACAACCCCAACAACAGGAGGTTAAGGAGTTTGTGCTTCGCAACAAGGAGGTATTCTCTGAGCTGCCGGGACAAACATCTGGGGTAGAGCATGACATTATTACCCCGCCCGGTGAAAGGGTGAAGTTAAAACCCTATCGGATCCCAGAGGCCCGACGGGAGGCAATACGGGAGGAAGTACAGAAAATGCTGAACTTAGGGGTGATAGAGGAGTCCCAAAGTGATTGGTCTAGTCCCATTGTGTTGGTGCCTAAACCGGATGGGAGCTGGCGATTTTGTAACGATTTTCGTCAGTTGAACAAAGTTACAAAATTTGACACCTACCCCATGCCACGTATAGATGAGTTGATCGACCGGCTGGGAACAGCCCGATACATGACGACTCTTGACCTCACAAAAGGGTATTGGCAAATCCCCCTGGCCAAGTCAGCCAAAGAGAAAACCGCATTTGTAACCCCAGACGGGGCGTTCCAATATAAAAGAATGCCGTTCGGGTTACAGAATGCGCCGGCCACATTCCAGCGGAAAATGGACCAGATGCTGAGGCCCCATCGGAAGTATGCTGCGGCTTACCTGGATGACGTAATTGTCCATAGCACAGATTGGGCCTCACATCTGCCAAAAGTGCAAGCAGTCCTGGACTCTGTTCGGGAAGCAGGGTTTACGGCTAACCCCAAGAAGTGTACCATTGGGCAGGAGGAGGCCAAATATCTTGGGTACACCATTGGGAGGGGAGTAATAAAACCCCAACTCAACAAAGTCGAGGCCATCCAGAGTTGGCCACGTCCCAACAGCAAGAAGCAGGTACGAGCCTTTCTGGGAATCGCTGGGTATTATCGGCGATTCATTCCCCACTTTGCTTCTAAGGCTGTGCCCCTAACCAACCTGACGAAGGGGAAAGGGTCGGTCATGATTAAATGGACCCCCGAGGCTGAGGCAGCATTCCAATTCTTGAAACAAGCCTTATGTAGCCAGCCAGTGTTGTACTCACCCGACTTCTCTAAAGACTTTGTCGTACAAAGTGATGCGTCAGATGTGGGGTTAGGAGCAGTATTGTCCCAGGTCTGGAACGGGGAAGAGCACCCAGTCATTTACCTCAGCAGGAAGTTGAAGTCCCATGAGGTAAATTACGCCACCGTTGAAAAGGAGTGTTTAGCGGTGAAGTGGGCTCTAGATTCCCTTCGGTACTACCTGCTAGGTAGGCACTTTGACATGGTTACGGATCACGCTCCGTTAAAGTGGATGGCTCAAAACAAGGAAACAAATAGAAGAGTGAATAGGTGGTTCCTGGCCCTCCAGGAATTCAACTTCACAGTAAAGCATCGCCCTGGCGTTCAAATGGGGAATGTGGATGCTTTGTCTCGAGTACATGAATGCCTGATTGCTGGTGTTCCAACCCCGAGGTTAAAACAAGAGGGGGGGGTATGTGACAGCAGGAAGGTAAAGTCACCTGGTTGCATCCAGGGTGGTAGATATATTTCGCCCAGATTCAGGCTTTACGCCGATTTATACAGCTAGGTGGAGAGTTGTATAAGCCCAGCTGAGACTAGTGGGCTCATGGATGACTCATACCTCTAGGGAGAGGGCTGGGCGTCGTACAGACAGGGAGTTGATGAGGCCAGCTGAAGCTTGTCAGCTCATTTAGGCCTCTATAAAAACTCCCAGATTCATTAGATGTTAGCTCATGCCTGGAAGCAGACCTGTGTGGACTGTCTAGGGAGAGTGAACCCCTGTGCGGTGAGAGAAAGCCTGTGTGGCTATATTTTGCTTGGACATTTAAAACCAGGGACTAGGACAGCACTAGGCTGATCCCAGTTGTTAGTTAGGAAACCTGTATGTTTAGTCAGAGGTCAAGTTGACCAGGATTTATTTTGTTTGTTTCTTTTGCTTTGCTGTGTTTTTGTCACTGTAAATAGAAAATAAACGGCACCTTTTTGATTTTGAAAACCACAACCTCCGTCTGCTGGGCCTGTTTTTGTGTGGGGAGCCCATCCCGGGGGTCACACACACCCGCTGCCGAGCTAACCCCCTCACACTATGTATTCCACTCATTCCCACCCCCTCCCCTCCTGAATCCCCATCTCCTTCCCGTACGTACTTCCAGTCCCCATCACTTTTTCTATAGCAACCCGGAGCATAGAACGTACCATTCCAAGTCACGGATCTATATCTGCAATAACCTATCTTTGATTAGTTGAGGAGGTCCCAACCCGGGGGTATCAAGCCAGGGTTGCCACATGGAGTAAAAAATTTTCAGAGCATTCGTATGTTGATAAGTACGTTTCTCATGTATCAACTGGTCATTTACCATTTTCACCCACTGCCTTCCCGTCGGAACTCTCGGGAATATCCAAAGCCTCGCAATCGCCTTCCGGGCTATATATAGGAGACAAAGTATTGCTGTGTGTCCATGGGGCGAGAGCGAGGGTATTTCCAATGCACCAAGCAAGCACACAACGGGTTCTCGTGGTATCGGTATTTGGTATACCCGAGAGATCGAGGAAAGTATAAAATCCCAGTACCGAAAAAGTTTCTGACATTTCCACATCATGTGGAGCAGGTCTCCATCATGTATACAGCACTTAGGGCAAAGTGGCATATCACGACAGCCCCATTTATACAGACGGAGCAGGGTTCTGTACACCCTATGAAGCAGATACAGATGGGACAATCTGCGGGAGGCCGAAACCGACACCAGAGGAGCAGAGGTAAGACATAATTCCCAAGTCTCCCCATCTATAGGTCCCAAATCTTTTCCCCAACCTCTTCTGCAGGAAAGTTTGGAAGCATTGTGAGAAGCTTCCAGTAACCTAGCATACACCCCTGATATCATCCCCTTTTTGTCTTCAGCTTGAAACACTACGTTCATCAAGGGATGCGTCAGCAGCCTGAACTCAGAAATCCGAGATTCAGCCTGGATAGCATGCCGTAATTGCAGATACCTGAAAAATTGTGACCTGTGGAGGGCAAATTCCCCCACCAGGTCAGAAAATGATTTAAGGATCGACCCTTGAAACAATTGAGCAATAAAATGTATGCCAGCAAGTTCCCAAGATCGAAAATCTTTAAGTTTGAAAAGTTCAGGGAAGTATTTATTTCTCCATATGGGAGTGAACGAACATACCCCTTTAATCCTCAGGAGAGACCTGGTAAACTTCCAGAGAGCATTGAGTAGATGAATCGTTGGGAGTGTACCAGGGAGATGAGTGAATCCCGCTTCTAGGTGGGACAGTGCGGATAACTCCGATCCCTGAGGGACCAGCAGTGAACGTATGGAGTCACCTGCGTCCTCCCCAAATACCCAGATGCTGCAATTGGGAGGCCACATAATAATATCTAGCATGAGGAACTGCCATCCCACCCTGATCCTTAGCCAATTGTAAAGAGGAGAGACTAACGGGGGCCGTCCTATTTCCCCAAATCAGTTCCCTGAATTGAGAATCAATCTGGTTGAACCATCTATGCGGTATCCAAATGGGAGCGTTGTGAAAAATGTATAAAAGTTGTGGGGCCCAGATCATTTTCACCAAGTTAGCCCTCCCCGTGACCGTAAGCGGCAACTTCGTCCACGCCGTGCATTTGGCACGGGGTTTACGAAGCAAAGGCGTCAGATTCAGCGACAGGTATTGTGTAGGGTCAGGGGTCACTTGTATACCTACCCAGATAGCGAAATTCCTCCACTAGCAAAATGTCCCTGGCACAATCCGGAACTGGGCGAGTCAATGGGTCCAAGGGCATAAGCACCGATTTGTTCCAATTAATACTAAACCCTGAGCTCTCCGAAGTCCGCGATTAAACGTATCACATTCTCCAGAGAGCGGCCAGTGTCCCCCAGGTAGATCAAAGTGTCATCTGCATATAGAGATACCACTTCCTGACTAGGACCTCTACAAAACCCTGTTATGTCCGGAGAAGCTCTTATATGTATGGCCAGAGGCTCCAAAGCAAGAGCAAACAGCAGGAGTAAAAGCGGGCACCCCTGCCGTGTGCCCCGAAAGAGTCTAAATGAATCAGACACATCCCCATTAATTCTCATTCTAGCCGACGGGGCGCTATAAAGTAATTGAACCCAACGGAGAAATGTGTTACCCACCCCAAATCTGGACAGTACCTCCCATAAATAGGGCCATTCGACGCTGTTGAACGCTTTGGCAGCATCCAAAGAGAAGATGGCCCTATTACTGGGGTTATCCACTGGAATTTGAATGTTGAGGAAGAGTCTACGGAGGTTTTGGGAGGTGGATCTCGATGGGATGAATCCAGATTGATCCCTATGTATCACATGATGGATACACTTGGACAACCTGGTGGCCAAAACTCTAGCTAACAACTTAATATCATACGTGAGCAGGGAAATAGGCCTATAGGAGTCTGGAGACATAGCGTCCTTGCCAGGTTTCAGCAGCACTACCACAAGAGCTTCATTCATGGAAGGGGGGAGCGTACCTTTTTCAAAGGCATCATTGTAAACTTTTAAAATTATCGGGAGAAGTTGTTCGGAATATCTTTTAAATACCTCAGCCGGTAATCCATCCGCCCCCGGAGCCCGTCCATTTTGGGCAGACGCCAGGGCCACCAGGAGTTCATCCTCCGTTAATGGGGCATTGAGTAGGGCAGCATCAGCCAATGAGAAGGCCGGGATGGGGAACCTATCTAAGAAGGAGGAGAGTTCCCCCTTGGTGGGATGCACTTTGGATGAATAGACCTCCTGAAAAAAACGGGAGAAACTATCTAGTATGGACCGAGAGGAGTAGCAAGGAGTCCCCTGCGCGTCCTGAACAGCGACTATATGAGAAGAGGCTTGCTGTGACTTAGCAATCATCGCCAACATATCAGGGGGTTCTTCTTCATCAAATACACATAACAGAAAATGCTAACCCACCTGGCTCCCTGTAGCAGTATCTGTAGCAGTATTTCTGCACTTTCCTGGTCACCCAGACCACGGACTCCTCAAAGTAGACGACTTCCCTTTAGCGTCCACAGCTCAGTCTCTTGCAGTCACCAACTTTCTGGCTGCCTCCTACAGCCTCTCTGACTCCTGAAGACCTCCTGTCTCTTGGTGTGGAGCCGTCTCCAACTGGGAGCCCTGAGGTCTTCCCATACATTCATTATAAGGGCTGTGCTCACCTGAGCACACACCCTGCTGGTAATCAGCAAAGTCTGGACACAGGGTTGGAGATCCCATCCCTCCCAAGACACTGTGGAATCTCCAAACTACAAAGCCCCATTCCAGAATACAAAAACCTGGAGAAAGCTGCGAAAGCACTCTTCTCCAGTCCACATCTACGCTCTTTAGTCTTGCACCTCGCAAATGTGCACACCCTGTGTCCAGCAAACTGTCCTTTTTACCGTGACAGTAGTTCCTGTCACACAGAGTACAAGGACGGTTGCCGATTACGCCATTGAATGAGTTCAATGAGGCCCTCATGGCTGCTTTTTCTCATGGTCTCTCGGATAACATCAGGGATGAAATAGCAGCCCGAGATATACCCACTGAGCTGGAGAAGTTGATCACATTTGCCATCCTCATTGACTCCAGACTCAGAGAGAGACTCTCTCTTAAGAAACACTTGCGGAAGCCTCCTGTACTTTTGTCTCTGAGCTTTGCAGTCCCACCCTTGCCTCCCTCACCTCCCATGCCTCCTGGTACTGAGCCGGTATTTGAAGATGAACCCATGCAATTGGGCTTCACGCGTCTCTCTGTGGATGAGTGAGCCCTTAGGAGGAGGGAGAGATTGTGCCTTTATTGTGGCCAGGCTGGTCACGTTTTTAAGTCTTGTCCTACCCGTCCTGGGAATGCCCGAACCTTGAAGTCTTGTCATGGACAGACCTTAGGTGGCGTTGTTTCGTCTCCAGTTTCCCAGAAGGATAAGCCAGTGGTTTTGGTTACCCTGTTGTGGGCTGAGTCATCCGTCGAGATACAAGCTCTAATTGACTCCAGGACTGCAGGCCTGTTCATTGATGCTGCCTTTGTATCGAAGCACTCGATTCCGCTGCAGCTGTGTGACACTCCACTTGCCATTGAGGCTTTTGACGGGAGACCTCTACAGCCTGCCCATGTGACTCATGAGTCCGTTCCGTTGTCCATGGCCGTAGGGGCTCTTCACCATGATATAATCCACGGTGAATAGCCTGCAATGGGCAATTTGTGTTTCCCCATTGCAGGTTGGGAGCCTTAATGTGTATTATTGCTTGTGTATATGTCCCCCCCCCTTTCACGGCAGTGGTGCTGAGGGCCCTGATCTCTTATGTGGACGGTATGCCGGAGGTACCGCTGCTGGTGATTGGGGACTTTAATTGTTGTTTGGACCCCTCGCTGGATAGACATCCGGCCATAGGAGCCTCTGCCCTCTCCAGGGGTACCCCCTGGCTCGGTTGTTGCAAGAGGTGGGCTGGGTGGATATCTGGCGACATCGTAACCCGGGGGTTAGACAGTATTCGTGTTTTTCTAAATCACATGGCAGCCTGTCTAGAATAGACTTGGGGTGGGAAACACACACATGCTCCAGTATGTGTCCGCAATGGAATACAGGCCCCGTAGTGTGTCTGATCATTCCCCACTGATAGTGCACCTGGTGGTCTCCCAGCCCACTGCGCTCCCAAAAGCCCCATGGAAATTTAATGCATTTTGGTTAAAATTGTTTAAATCCCCTGAAGCTATAGAAGAGAGCATGTGTGCGTTTTTCACTACTCAGAACCCAGAAGGTACTTGTGGGCAGCAGTGGGAGGCATTTAAGGCATTTTTGAGAGGGGTTTTGATAGCGGAAATGACTAAAGTAAAAAAGGATTTATCGGCTTTGGTGGTGGAGCTGGAAACAAGGGTGAAGGATCTTGAGCAGCGGTTTGTCTTGGATCCCTCTGACTTGGCTAGGGAGGAGTGGCAGGCCGCTCAGTCAGCGTATGAGCGGGTGCTCTCCTCAACTGCCGAGAAAAAACGTTTTTTTGCCAAACAAGCATTCTTTGAGGAGGGGGAGAAAACTGGGCGTATGCTGGCGCGAATAGCGAACTCACAACAGAGGTCCCCAGCCATTGGTGCCATAAAATCCAAAGCTGGGCCCATTGTCAGTTCCCCTGAACTTATTATGCAGGAGTTGGCGGGGTTCTATGAGGAACTGTACTGCCCCGGAGCCGCCTATGAGAAGGCGGATCTGGACCAGTACTTGCTGGGCTTGACATTTCCTAGACTAACAGCAGGGCAGAGGGAGGGACTGGAGGCACCCCTCACAGTTGAGGAACTTCAGGAGGCAGTGGGTCTGTTTCCTATTTGTAAGGCACCCGGGGAGGATGGGATCCCCATGGAAGTATATAAGCAACATGCGGCTGTTTTGCTGCCACGTCTGCTTCGGGTGTTTAACGCAGCTTTGGAGGCTGGAGAACTTCCACCCTCTATGGCAAAAGCAAACTTTATCTTGCTCCTCTAACCGGGTAAGGATCCAGTTGACCCAGGATCTTACAGGCCAATTTCGCTGCTACAATGCGATATAAAAATTCTGGCGAAAGTGCTAGCACTGCGACTTAATACCATTATAGCCTCCCTCATACACGGTGACCAGGCGGGGTTTATGCCGAATAAATCTACTGCCATTAATCTGCGGCGGTTGTTCTTGAATATGCAGTCAGATGTGGATAATGCAGGAAGCAGGGCTCTGCTGTCCTTAGACGCCACTAAGGCGTTTGACAGTATTGATTGGAATTACTTGTGGGCAGTATTGGAGCGCTTTGGGTTTGGTCATACATGTATAGCGTGGGTGCGCCTGCTATACAGTAGACCGGAGGCTGCTATTAGGGCCTTTGGTTATCTGTCCCATGACTTTGCGTTGAGGAGGGGGACGAGGCAAGGTTGCCCGCTGTCCCCACTGCTCTTCGCATTGGGTATTGAACCCCTGGCCATCGAGATCAGGGCGAACGCGCATATTGTGGGATTTTGTTATGGCCCCCTGCAGGAGAAAGTTATGCTCTATGCGGATGACACCTTGCTTAAGCTGGGAGATACTGACAAGTCCCTGCGGGAGGCCATGGCAACCATTACGAGATTTGGGGCATACTCTGGACTACAGATTAATTGGTCAAAGTCCACCCCTATGCTGCTAGATGGCGATGCCACAAAAACAGTGGCCTCGTCTTGTCCCATCCCAGTCACAACCTCCTTTAAATACCTGGGGATTCATGTTACTTCTAACCCAAGGGAATTTAGCCACTTGAACATTTCTCTCCTGCTTCAGAGGCTTAGAGAGAGAGTTAAAACTTGGAACGGCCTCCTCATATCAGTGGCGGGCAAAGTGAACATAGTGAAGATGATTCTCATGCCACAACTACTTTACTGTCTTCACAATACCCAGGTGGTGATCCCCTTAAAAATCTTTCGAATGGTGAACTCCATCTTCCGTACTTTGATATGGAAGAATAAACCCCCAAGGATTAAACTAGAACATCTTCAACGGCCGAAGGATGATAGCGGGTTGGCGCTACCCAACCCGTGGTTATACTACCTGGCAGCTCAGTTACAGCACCTGGTGGGGTGTTTCGGGACTGAGCCGGCTGGCTCCTCCCAGGCACTCATGCTCCGCATGGTAGGTACAGGTCCCATTCCCATGGCGCTGGAATCCTTGGCCTTTGCAAAGCCAAATAAAAAATACCCTACGTACAATCTTATACAGAAAGTGTGGAACAAATACAAATACATACAACAAGCTGATGGGTACACTGAATATAGCCCCCTATGGCTTAACGACACTTACACGGAACTGGCCAAACTGCAGGGAGGGGCTAGCTGGAAACCATACGGGATTACACATATTAAACATGTTTTTAAAAATGGCATTCTTAGGTCATTCGCAGATTTGCAGACAGAGTTTGGCCTGCCGTCCTCAATGCTCTTCCAGTATTTACAGCTCCAGCATGCGGTTAGGGCTCAGAGTAGGTCTTCGGAGTGGCATTTGTCACCAACCCCGGTGTTCAGCCTCATTAGGGATGCTGTGACTTCGAAGGGATTTATTCTCAAAGCTATGCCATTCTTTTACAAACTTCTTGGGGCAGCATCCCAAACAGGTGAGGGAGAGATGGGAGAGGGACGTGGGCCAGATGGATGGAGAGCAGTGGGAAGAGATATTTCAAGGGGTGAGCGTTTGCTCACTGAATGTGGCCCAGCGACTCACTCAACTATACATTATCCTGAGGATGTACTATACGCCGCATAGATTACAGTTGATGGGGTTGCAGTCTGAGGATACTTGTACCAGATGTAAGCATGACCATGGGGAATTATCCACCTCCTGTGGTGCTGCCCCAAAATACATAAGTATTGGACCGAGGTGGTGAACACGGTCAACTTGGTGTTCAAGGTATCTATACCGGTGGACCCCAAAGTTTGCCTCTTGGGGGTGCTGGAGGAGTATGAGATGGAGGGGCACACCAGGGAGGCAGTTCATAGGGTGCTGTTCCAGGCTAGAAGGTTGATTATGGTCTACTGGAAATCAGAGGCGCCCCCGACCTCGAGGGAATGGATATGTAAGATAGGGGATATGCTACGCATGGAGAAACTTATCTACCAGCACAGGGGAAGTACACGGAAATACGAAAATTTCTGGGCACCTTGGCTGGATACACCGGGGCTTGCCCCGGTGGATCTGGTCATGGACAGGTTGATGGGACTGAATATGGGGTAGTGAATCTGCATGTGGTTGAAGTGTTGTAGAATAAGTGTTGTTGTGGTATTGCCGAATTTATTGTGACATGTTTCATTTGGTCGTGTGTACGGACATGTTGGTTATTGTATTGATGTAAATGGCTGTGTACCACCTTTGAATCAATAAATCTTTTTGTTTAATAAAAAAAAAAAAAAAAAGAATGTACGGGCTGAAGCCTTGTCACGACAATTTTCCTCCACTTCCAAGATGGAGTCGGTTTGGGTTCCTGTGATTCCTCCTGATCGTATTCTGGCTACGGTTCACACCAGTCTCACTTCTCCTTTGGAAGACAAAATTCTTGTTGCTCAGGTTGATGCCCCTCCTGAGAAACCTTGTGACTGCTGCTTTGTTCCCGAGAGCCTCCGTACTGCCGTGCTCCAGACTTACCATTCTCCCAGGGCTGCTGGCCACCCTGGGAAGAATCAACTCTTTTGGGCCATTTCCCAACAATTTTGGTGGCCTAGTCTACGTGCTGATGTAACCGCCTTCGTAGATGCCTGTTCCGTGTGTGCTCAGAGTAAGACTCCACAACACCTTCCAGTGGGCCTCCTACAACCCATACCCAATGGAGAGAGGCCCTGGACCCACCTGTCTATGTATTTCCCTGTGGAGTTACCCAAATCCCAGGGCAACACAGTTATCCTTATGGTGGTAGACCGGTTCTCGAAAGTGTCCCACTGTATTCCACTAAAGAAGTTGCCTACGTCTAAGGAACTGGCTTCCATTTTTGCTTGGGAGATCTTTCACTTACATGGCCTACCCAAGGTCATTGTCTCAAGGGGAAGTCAGTTTGTGTCCCGGTTCTGGTGAGCCTTTTGTGCACAGTTGGGAATTCAGCTTGCTTTCTCCTCTGCGTATCACCCGCAGTCTAATGCGGCCGCAGAACGAGCCAATCAGTCCTTGGAGCAATTCCTGCGTTGCTATATTTCTGACCATCACAACAACTGGTCAGACCTCTTACCATGGGTGGAGTTTTCTCACAATATCGCTCTGAATTCTGCTTCCCGTTTGTCCTCGTTTATGGTGAACTATGGATTCCAACCTTCCATGTTGCCTGACTCGTTTGTTCCTCAGAATATTCCTGTGTTAGAGGAACATCTCTATGGTCTTCGTTCCTCTTTGGTACAAGTCCAGGAGGCTTTGCGACAGGCTAACGAGAGGTACAGACTCCATGCTGACCGCAGACGCCTGCCTGCGCCTTCCTACCAGGTTGGGGACAGGGTCTGGCTGTCATCTCGCAATCTCCGACTTTGTGTTCCTTCTCTGAAGTTCGCACCTCGGTTTATTGGGCCTTTCCATATCCTTCGCAGGATAAAACCAGTAGGTTATGTGTTGGACCTTCCTTTCAGTATGCGTATCTCTAATGTGTTTCATGTCTCCTTATTGAAACCTTTGGTCTGCAACCGTTTTACCACCTCGGTGTCATGTCCTCACCCTATACAGGTTGAGAACCATGAGAAGTATGAAGTACAGTCCATTGTTGACTCCCATAGGTTCCATGGGCGCATACAGTACCTGGTGCATTGGAAGGGTTACGGTCCAGAGGAACGCTCTTTGGTCCTATCCTCAGACGTACATGCCCCTGTCCTCCTCCGTGATTTCCATAGACATTTTCCCCTCAAGCCCGGTGGTCCTCCGAAGGGGAGGGGTCGTTGAGGAGGGGGTACTGTCACGGCTGGGCTCAGCCCTTCCTTCTCTGTACTGGCAGCTCAGCTGTCAGCTAATTGCCAGCTCTCATCTCTCCACAGTGATCCACCTGTTGATGATCCTGCTCGTCAGCTCTTCCTACTTAAAGCCTTCCAGTTAATTTGCTCTTTGCCTTCGCCTGTGTTAACATCACAAGAGACTTTCTCCTGCGTTCCTGTTGAAGACCTGCTTGACTACGTTCCCTCTGTCTACAGATCCTGCTTGCTGTACTACTACCTTTATCGCTGGCTCTTGGACATTGGCTTGGCCAACTACCCGATCCGGTTACTGAACTCTGGCTATGTTTTGACTACGCTTACTCTGTTTACCTTTTTATTTTTATTATTAAACAAGTGTGATTTAACTGTACTTCTGTCTCGGTCTGATTCATGGTTTCTGACAAATTGCCACCCTTGATATGGAAAAGGCATTTGACACAGTGAAGTGGGTATATCTGTGGGAGGTGCTTAGAAGAATGGGTTTCCCACTGAAATGTATTGATTGGATACGCACTTTGTATACCGGTCCCATGACATGCATTAGGCTGAATGACTCCCTGTCTCCTCCGTTCCCCCTGCAGAGGGGCACCAGACAGGGATGCCCTCTCTCCCTGGCTCTGTTCGCCCTGGCCGTGATGCCTATTGCTGAGGCCCTCAGGAGCTCGACCGAGTATCATGGTCTTAGTGTGGGCTGGCTTGATGAGAGAGTGGCTCTCTACGCGGATGATCTGCTGCTTTTTTTTTTTAATGACGCTGGTGACTCTCTGCGGGGTGCACTCGGTATCATGGATGCCTTCTCCGCCTTCACAGAGTTGAGAGTGAACTGGCACAAGTCTCAGCTGTTTCCAGTGGATGAGGGGGCCAGGTCTTCCTCACCCTCCTCTCTCCCACTTCAGTGGGTTGATCAGTTCACCTATTTAGGTATTATCATCTCAAGAGAGAGTAGGGATTTTGTGCGACTTAATCTTGACCCTGTTTTGGTAGCAATCAAAACCAAACTGAAGGCGTGGAGCAATCTTCCCCTTTCTCTAATTGGGCGCATCAATCTTCTCAAAATGAAAGTCCTCCCTAAATTTACGTACATTTTTCGGAACTCCCCACAATGGCTGACCAAAACTTTCTTTAATTCTCTTAGATTCAAATATACCACTTTGACCAGGGTCTCTGGAAGCCTCGAAGGGGTTGCTATTCAGGGGGCCTAAAACGCCTGACAATATAACCCCTTCTATGCGTACCACTATGCGGGCATGGAAGGTGGGTGAGGCGCTGAGGGCACCCCAGCCGAACTCCTGGTCTCCTCACACCCCCCTGTGGCTGAACCCTAACCTATCACAGTTCAATACCATCCCGAATCCACAGGCCTGTGCAAAATACTGACCCTTGAGCATGTTATCACCAACAGAGAGCTCACACCCTTTCACGTTTTATGCACCAAATTTAATGTGCCTGCACGGGCCCATTTTAGGTATCTTCAAGTCGCTTATGCCTACAGGTGTCAGTTCTTGGACTAACCAGTCGAATTGGCATACTCGGAGCTCGAGTCCACCCTTCGGGTGAAAGACTTGAAGAAACCCACGTCTCAGCTCTGCGGGTCCCTGCTGGCTGCTGCCGGCCCCCGGGTTGTCCTCCCTCCACAGGAAATGGGTGGGGGACATTTCGGAGCTGGACGAGAATGACTGGAGAGAGATTTGGGACTTTCCCTTCTCCCCTCTGGTCTCAGCTAGGGATAAACTGGTCCAATACAAAATTGTGCATAGAGCTCACTAGACGCCTCACAGGCTGCACCAGATGTCGCCGCCACGTTCTCCGGCGTGCTGGCGTTGCTCCTACCAACCAGGTGACTTTTTCCACATTTTTTGGGTTTGCCCAGCAATCGAACATTATTGGAGGGAAGGTGATAGCTAGGGTCACTAAGACTCATGTTCCTTATGATCCTAAATATTGTCTGCTGGGGCTGGTGGAACAAATGTCAATGCTCAGAGCCAGGAAAATACTCATATCCCTATTATTGTACTATGCTCGTAAGGCCATTACGATGAACTGGAAACAATCATAACCCCCCTCTGTCAGATTCTGGAAGGGCCTAGTGAATGCCAATTTGCCCCTATATAAAGCCACCTACTCGGGTAGGGGTTGTCCACAAACATTTGAAAAGGTATGGACCTGTTGGCTAGATGATAATACCACGGCAACTGATGCAATAACCAATTCCTAGATTAACAATATATCGCTAGTTTGTTAGTATATTGACCCAACTATTCTCATGTTGCATTATCCTGTCGGTACCAATTTGAGCACAGATTCTCCTGAAATGAACCTCTTACCACATTGGGGTTATAGTACAAGTTAGTTTGTTTATGTTAAATGTTGTGCCCTGTTGCGGTATGTTGCTGCATCAGAGGAACTGCCGCTGCATGGGCAAAGGTTTGGCCCCTGCGTGGGCTAATTTTGTATGCTAATGAAAAATTCAATAAAAAAGATTTTGCAAAAAAAAAAAAAAAAACTCATTATCACCTGAATTTCCCATACACCCCTATCCCAGTAATAAAAATAAAAGTTAGAAATATACCTGAAAATAAACCAAACATGGCAAGCAGACCTAAAAGCAGTGCTGCTGAACGTTGAGGTGGCGATTGGCTGCCAAACTTTGGTATATTGGTGCGTTTTTGCTGTCTGTAAGAAAAGCATCTTTATAAAAGAAAAAAATTAAAATTTCACAGCCAACTATGCACTGCCAGAGTACATAATTACATACTGTAGTCAGTCAGGTTGAAAAAGGCCCATCGAGTTAGACAAATAGATTAATTAAACAGTGCATTAAGATCTTGTAAGTTGAGGCATCTTGTAAGTACATTATTCTACTACAAAGCCTGGTGTCACCTGCAAATACAGAAATGGTACTTTTGATCCCCAATTTTGAATAACACCACGCCCATAGGGACCACTGGTAATAACTGGTTCTCCCCTAATAGCACAGAGGCTGCCCAAAACCACAAGCACCAGTCTATTCACACTGGCTCCAATAACACAGTCTAGGGTGGGGGTCGCCAACCTGTCAATAGCGATCTTTCCGTCGACCATGGACAGGCAGATTGCAAACATGTGCTGGCTTTGCCGATCCAGTGCTTTCCCCCAGAGCTGTAGAGTGGTGCAGGCACTCATTCAGCAATCCTAATCTGCAGAGGTACAAAACATAATTCCAAATATAGACCATATGTGTAACACAAGGAAAAACTTCAGAAAATAAAACATACGTGGCTATATGGTACTAGAATAAGGCAATATATCCGCAAACAGTTTCAGTCAACAAGATATCTAAATCTACTGTATAAATAGTACCACTCAAAAGGAGCATAAAAGGGGAATAAGATATAAGCAGTGGGAAGATGTCTAAAGGTGTGCCCACTGGCCCATGGCAGATATCTCTATCTTATCTCCTTTAGAATTTGTTTCTACTGTGTTTTATGCAATATACTGATCAATATTCCAATCGCACACATTCTTGGAAAAATGGCTCCTATAAGATGGTGGGTGCTGCAACGATTACCAGATGGGTCCTGGAAACATCAACAATCGACCATATTTGCCAGCACACCAAGGATTGTTCAATTACGTCCAAAAGGTTTTATTATTAAAAAATTACCATCACAAAAGTGCAACGTTTCGGCGCCGCGTAGGACCCCTTCGTCAGGCAAGTGATAAAGTGTACCAGTGCATCAACAATATATATATATATCGTTGAAGCCCCCACCATCTTATAGGAGCCATTTTTCCAGGAATGTGTGTGATTGGAATATTGATCAGACTGTTATATTGGGTTTCCTCTACGTACCCCTGGTGGCCACCCAAACGTGGGGTTTAATATTTTTCATGCCCACAACACATGGGACACGGTTGTCACCAATTGATCCGATTGAGTGACTTGTCCAGACATCAATGGCATCAGACTAGATGGGATCTTTCCAGTTTAATAGAGCCCCTGGCTGCATCTATAACTAAGAGATTGATGCCATCTTGTTTCCTCCAAATGAGGATAGGGCGTTTGGGACTGATACCGCCACAGATGTGAGACAAGAGACAAGTTGATCTTGAACTACATGGACAGACTCTCTCAGAGTACTACAGGACTAAGAAGATCCCGAGGGGTTTTCGTATCAGAAACCAACCTACCATCGGACGCCACGAACGTGAGCTCTGCGAAAAGTGGTGTGAGGTTTCCACGCAAAATTTGCTTAACTATATGTTAATCGTCATAGAGGAAGTCAAAGTTCAACTGCGTCAAGTCCACAGAGAATTATCGACCCTTGAAGTATCAACTCAGGACAACGACGCACAATCAAGTGCGTTACAAACTATCAACAGTGAGATACTGGCATAATCCGAAAGACAAAAGCAGGCCAAACGTGATAAATTAAAACTGGTCAATCAAGATTACCAAGAAGGCCGTGTATATCCTTGAGGCACAGGTGCCACACGCCCTAAGAGGAGACTCCGCACTCACGGAGGTGTAGCACGGAAATACGGTCAACCCCCAACGTCGGAGAGCGACCGCCCTACTGAAAACCCATCAAGTGACAGTGAGGCCGGGACAACAGCAGGCGTTAATTCCTCTAGAAGTGACACCAATAAAAACCTTTTTTCCGGTGGCCAGTGGAAACGCAGATCCAGGCGGGGTATTAAGAGACCAGACCGTTCCACCACTTCGCAGCAGTGCACGACGGGGAGCCAGACGTGCCCGGTGATCAATCTCTCATCACGATCCATTACGAACGGTGAGTCCAGGCTGCTATCCAAAGGCCTGTCATTTTGTCCTGCAAACAGACTAAATCCGTTTGACTTTGAGATAGAAATTTTTAAGTTTGAACGTACATTGAAAAAGCAGGTTCATGCCTCCTGGACAGTTCCACTCCATTGAAAATTACATTAGGACGAGTAAGCATGATGTATCTTGTAATGTTTCCAACAGAACACAAACTAATTTGAGTCCAGAGGATTTTGCAGGGCTTAAATCCCTCAAGGACGATAGGAACATCATCATCAAACCTGCCGATAAAGGCGGGGGGGTTGTAATCATGGACTACAGTTCTTATAGGGATGGCAAGCTTTCCGTGCTGGCTGACTCTACCAGCTATATGACACTAAAGAGGGACCCTTCACAGGGCACTAAGAATGGTTTGTCTAATTTAATTGATATGGGGCGGTCAAATGGCTGGCTAATCGATGAGGTTGCCAACTTCTTACATAATGACTATCCACGTATGCCGGTTATCTACGGATTACCAAAAGTCCATAAGGGCACTACACCGCTTAAGTTCCGACCCATAGTTTCAGACACGGGTTCCATCACCCAGCCGCTGGCCCAGGTTATAGACTTTCATTTACAGCCATTGCTGAAGGACTTACCAGCTTACATTCGTGACACAAGCGACTTTCTTGAGATGCTGGGACCCTCTTCGACATTTCACGATGAATGGAAACTTGCCACAATGGACATTTCCTCTTTATACACCTGTATACCGAATAATGCTGGCCTGCTGGCCGTTGAACATTTCCTTGCTAAACAGGGTTCTACTGTATTACCAAGTGGCTATATACTGGAATGTCTTGAGTTTATCCTTGTTAACAACCATTTCAGGTTTAAAGGGAGGACATACACACAGATTTGCGGGACAGCGATGGGGAGCTCAGCAGCACCCTCATTTGCCAACCTATTTGTGGGCTATCTCGAAGAGATGTATATCTATCCATCCCCCCTGTTCAAAAAATATGTAAAAAAATGGATGAGGTATATAGATGACCTTTTTTTCATCTGGAGGGGTAGTGAGGTTGACTTTATTGGGTTCGTTGATTTTTTGAATAGTGTCTTTCCAGGGATAATATTTAATCCTGAGTTTTCACATGAACGCATTGCATTTCTTGACGTGCTTATTACCATTATGTATGGGACTATCACCAAATCCCTATATACTAAACCCACTGACAGGAACACCTTGCTACATTTTCAGAGTGCACATCCTGCGCATTTGCGCAGGAATCTGCCCATTTCACAGTTTACACGGGTCTTACGCATTTGCTCAAATGAAAACGACAAAAAGAAAAACAACTCGACATTATGTATCATACGTTTTTGGAACGTGGGTACCCCACATCAGTACTTGATCAGGCCCTCGACAAAGCCGTGTCTGGGAGGACTAGAACCCCTAGTCCTATCACTCTCCCCTTGTTTGTGCACACATACAACCAGGGATCAGGTGCAATCAAACGTGCAACTGAACGCAACCTCAACATTTTGCAATCCAACAGATCTTTAGGACCTGCAATCAGGACTAGACCTATGATAGCGTACAAATGTGGTAGGACGCTGCACGACCATTTGGTACAAGCTGATCCTAGACACAAGTATACTAAAATTGTACCCAAGATATCACAGAGAACGGGGTGTTTTAAGTGCTATAATTGCAATGTGTGCAATTCACTTATTTGTGGTAATTATTTCTCACATCCACGCATGGGTAATCGATACCTGATACAGGAATACTTCAATTGCAACACTGACTTCTGTGTGTACATACTGAAATGCCCTTGCGCATTGACGTATGTAGGCAAAACTATTGGCCCGTTCAAAAAATGTTTCCAGAAACACAGAAGTGATATTAGGGTAGCACTGACTAAGACTGAAAAGGGTGAGCAGACTGACCCCAATAAACTTGTAGCGACACATTTTGTGACAAACAAACATAAAATCTACGAGTTACGCAAAATGGTGATCGAACATGTGAAGCTACCCACCAGGGGGGGGTGATCGGGATCTATTACTCCTCTGCCGTGAGGCATACTGGGTACATACATTAGGTATGGTACAACCTGGTGGGCTCAACACTAATCTATCCCTCACATGTTTTATTGAAGATAGATAATGATTTGTTTCCCTTATTTCAGATTTTTTCCTATTTGCTCATGCTACCATTTGGTAATGCATTTGTTTACGCTTGGTTTATTTCCTGATGTCTAGTCTGGACAATTGCTCATCGCGTATGATTCATACCATGTATTATATTAATACTTCTTGTTTCTCGTTTCTCTTGGGTTGTGGTTTTCCCCTTCTTTTTTTCTGACGCTGGCTGCTTATTCATGATATTGGCTCACTATACTTTCTTGTCAGGTCCTGATAGATTATTTAGTGACTGGATGTGATAATCCCAGTTTCACTTGACACATGTCAATTGTAATAATTTTGTTTTAATAAACTCTGAGCCTCTGTCGTGACATTAGCGTTTAGCGTTTTCACTTGGTAGTGACGGGCTTGGACTTCCATTTTGTATTTAATTTTTTACATTGTCTTGTGTTTGATTTTAAAAAAATGTATGCATCTCCTTTTTGTTTATTTTCAATTTTATTTTATTTTTGTTGTTTTTTTGTTTGTTTGTTTTTTGTTTTTATTTATATTTGTTTTACTTTTATTTTTATTTTTATTTAATAAAATTTTTGCATCTAGCATGTTTATTTGTATTTTTCTTCTTTCCTTGGTTTTCTTTTTTTCCCGTTTTGGTTTTCCTTTTTTATTGCTTCTCCCCTCCCTTTTCTTTTTGTCTTCTTTTTTCTTATTAGCAATATATATATTTTTTTCTCCTTCTTTTCTCCTTTTTTTTCCTTTCTCTTTCCTTTTTTCTGCCTTTTTCTGCTTTTTTCTTTTCCCTTTTTCTTTCTTTCTTTCCCTTTCTTTTTTTCTTTTTGTTTCTCACTGTATCTTTCTTATTTCCTGTTCTTACTTATCTCTCTTTGAGGCCGCTTGCTTTCCAAGCCTCGCTCCCACACTCTCTCACACTTATTGGTGGCCTTGTGCGGCGCCGCCTGCACGTCATTGGTTTCTATCACGGCGGTGGCCCCGCAGTCTGGCATCCTCCTCGTTCTCCTGACACGGCGTCTCAGACGCAATGCACGGCATATGTGGCGCGCCGCCATTGTCTGTCGGCGCAACTGATCGGCTATTGGGCTATTGTTCTGTGGCAACATGAACTACTGACTGCACGTAACGGGCCAATGCAATGAGCACAGCGCCCGCACACTGATGATGGAAGTGCGGTTGGGATTATACATTTACTAGGCTGCAGCAACATGTCCCATGTAAGTCATTTATATTGCCTGATTTCTATTGCATGATTGTGTGTTTTGGCGGGATTTTGACGCCATAATGACGTCACGGGGAGGGGGTGTTAACCTTTTCCCACATGATTTGATTGGTGACTGTTGTATATATATATTTTGTTGATGCACTGGTACACTTTATCACTTGCCTGACGAAGGGGTCCTACGCGGCTCCGAAACTTTGCACTTTTGTGATGGTAATTTTTTAATAATAAAACCTTTTGGATGTAATTGAACGATCCTTGGTGTGCTGGCGAATATGGTCGATTATGCAATCTACTGTCCTCAAATACTTATTGCTGGTCCTGAAGAAGTAGGTGGTCCCGCAAAAACATGTTGACCTATATAAGGAAATGTGACAGTATTGTAACCTTAATTGTGTTTATTTTATAACTGTATATTGGATTCTTTTATTGGTATTTTATAATAAAGCAAAATTGATCACTTCAATGGCTGCCAATTTAAAGTCCCAACAAATCTTCTACGCTACCTAATTTCTGTATACACCAGGAATGATACCTTAGGTGGCCAAGTATCTAGTGAATGCACCAGGTGTGCTAAATGCGGGAATATCCAAGGACTATGTTTATTTAATCGCAAGTGCATCAATACAAGTATTTTATTGCTGCCCTTGGTAAATGTGTTGTTCAGCAGTGCAATATACTTCCCTCTATATCAGATAGCCAAAGATGATCTGTCCATGAATTGGACTCTGTTAAATGGGGATATGTGACACAATTAGCATACAATAAGCCTCATAAGGGACAAGTATTGCTTTGTCTCTTAATTATCCTCTCACAGACCATTAAGGCTTTGATATATGGAAGTGTTTATATTTATATTCAATGTATAGTGTGGTTAGTTTGCACAATTGCAGCGGCGTCCTGTGTATCCAATTTTAAAGTGTCTCTTTATTTTTAACCAATTTTATGGTGTTTAGAGGGGTGGTTTACACTGCCTATGTTTAAATATGGGTTTTTGTTAGATTTTTGTACTATTAAAGATTTATTCAGCAATTAAATACCATGATTTAGTCCTTACAACTACTTGTCCCTTCCCCGCTTGTTTCTTAATCTTTTGTTAAAGTAGCACAGTTGTGGAGGTACCCCGTCCACATGGACGAATTGGTCTTCTTTGCATGATACTGTCAGTAGTTTGAGATTCATCTTTTATGCTCTTTTTTTGGACAAGTACCTGAATACACTTAGACATATCACACCTGTATCTTATCTGCTCCAGTTTTTTAAAAGGATGTTTACCCCATATTAAATTTAGAATGCCCAAAGGAAAGGCTTCAGATTTCACCCACAGAAATTTACACTGCGATAGTAGTGTACAGTTAAAATGATACTAAAGTCTTTTTTGTTTAAAAATAAACATGTTATACTTTCCTGCCCTGTGTACTGGTTTTGCACAAAGCAGCCCTGGCCCATCCCTTCTGTTGAGTGCCCCCACAGCAAGCAGCTTGCTATGGGGGCACCCGAGCCGAGCCTTAGCTCCGTGTGTCCATTCAAAAACAGAGTTGTGGCCCAGCCCTGCCCCTCTCTCTCTCCTTATTGGCTAACTGACTTTGATGGACAGCAGCGGGAGCCAATGGCGCTTCGCTGCTTTCTCAGCCAATGAAAAGGGAGAGTGCCGGACAGCCGAGTCTCGTGCAACATTGCTGGATCGAGATACGGCTGAGGGAGGCTACTGTACACAGAAGGCTTTTTATCTGAATGCATATATAGTATTAAGATGGAGAAAAAAAACTTCTGCCTTTAAAACCACTTTAACACAAACAGAATGAATCAGACCTGGTGCAGACAAGTCAAGAATCTTCTTCTGCTGGTGTAACTAGTTGAAAAATCAATGTTTGTGGTTTTGGAATCATATCTTCTAAAGAATAGAATGGCTGAGTGCACATATTAAGACAACATGAACAGATTTTCTGGAAATGCAGTATATTGACTGCATTATTGATGGTCTAGTTAAAGCAGTTATTTCACTGCTGACAAACATTTGGTGGTTCCATAGATATGTTATATATAGATATCTTATATTAGCATTTTACTGCTAGTTATAGTAGAATATTATGTAGCAATACCCTCTTCAGGGCCGCTGATTCGTTTTGGGTTTTGCACGTTACCTCTTCAGCTGCGTTGTACGGTAGGAATATCTGTAGTAATGCAATGTCCACACAGATGTAAAACCTCAAACAGTTAGGCTTTATTTTTCTTATGCAGTAAACTTTGAGAAGTAGAAGGTATAGAAGAAGAGTAGGGGAAGGTTCAGGCACTTACCACAAAAATTGACAAAGGTATAAGTTCAAAGTCACTCACCACTCTCAATGTTAGAGTGGGTATTGGTCACCCGGATAGTCCCCTCTCACATGGCCTAGCAGCCGGGATGACACACGAATCAGCAAGAGGGCAGTCTCTGCCACAGACTGCCCAAGGTGAAGAAGGTCTCTGCCACAGACCTGTTTGAAGTTGAGCAATGAATAGTCCAGAAATCCTCTGCCACAGGATTTCAAAGTCCCAAACTTCCAGCCTTACAGTCAAAGAGCCTTTAAGCCAATCTGGCGAACTGCAGGGCTTGTAGCCTAATGGATCCCTCCTTAATAAAGTTGCCAGGCCTCACCCGAGACAGCAGCATTTTGCCGGTCTACTCCAGGGCAGGTCCTCCCCTGGTCTCCTTCATTAAGATGATTCCTCTCCATTTTGAATGGACAGCTTGGGATCCATTATCTGGATATAGGCCCCAGCCAGACTAGCCGGGCCTACTAAAGCGATGCAGCCTTGGGCCAACGTGGCCCCAAGACCAGAACCACACATGCACACCTCCCGCCCGGAGGGCTGCGGAGGGAGAACAAACCCCAATCAATGGCGTATGCCCCTTAAGTATCCCCTCCCAGCAGGTACAGCGGGTCGACCACTCCCACTATACCACCGCCGAGAGGGGCCACTCAATGTACCATGATCTGCCCATGTTCCAACAAGTGCCTGAGGTGGTATCTCCACCTACAGGCAAAAAGGGAAATCACTACCAGGCAAACCACAACTGAGACAGAGGCGAATTTGAGTGTAATTATCAACCATCTGAGCCCAACTACTGGCTCAGACATCCCTCTAAATTTAATAGCGTCCCAACCATTTGGGATGGGCGCTACATACACCCCCCTCTCAAAAAGACACTGTCCCCAGTGGCTGGAGAAAACAAAAGAAAAACCTCAAGCCTGAGATTTTAGTGCCTGAACCAAAAAAAAAATGGGAAAGGGGGGGGGGGGAGAAAAGGAAAGAAATACACAGTATGCAGTAAAAGGAATGGTATAACTCTCCATTTTGGCATCTAGATATAATACACAATATATATATACACTACCACCCATCACTATCTGTCTAATCCCACCCCATTCTCTGATGGTCTTGACAGCAGATCTGGTACCTAAGAAAAGACAAAAAAAAAAAACATACCTAGCAAACACATAATCCTAAAGTATTAGATAACTGTACACAGAAGTAGAACTGTATCCCAGAGAGGATGCAGCTTTCCTTCTTTAAGTTTTAAGTGCTGTGATAGCAACGAAAGTTTTCCCTGATTTAGCAAACCACTGCCACCTAGCAATAAAGGCATCAAAATGTAAATTTTAAGCAGGGGTTGAATTCTATGCACACAGAGAACCAATGTTGAACACGGCGTCTCTCAACAACCCTATTCTAGCTAGTTAAATTCCCCAAAGTTCAATTGTAGGAAGAAAAACTGTCCTTCATAGACAAAAAAAACGTTCTCTGTCTTTTCTTTTTGAAAGCAACCATTGTTTTTAAGGGTGAAGAACAAAGTCACCTTTTCAGAGTGTTCTCCACTTGTAAGAAATCAGGAGGCAAGTAATAAAGTCAAGTTTCCATATTAAAATGTCAGAGATAGAAACTTGGATCAGGTAAAGTCACAGATTTCCACTGTTTGTCCAGGTGTCAGGGAAATTCCCTGTCTGTTGTCACCAATCTGCGCTCAGTGCGCATGCGCGGCAAAACGGCGCATCGGCGCGTGCGCGTGCGTGGCGGGACGGCGCTTCGGCGTGCTCGGGTGCGCGCACCGGCGCAACGACGAATGCGCGTGCGCAATGGCTCGCCAATGGGTCTACAGGCGGGCCTATTTAAACAGACGCAGTAACACTATCTGGTTGCTGGTTTGTCAGCTTTACTGTGTTTCTTGTGCCTGAAAGAAGTTAAAGTTCTCCTGCTGTGACCCGGACCGGATTTGACTACGCTTCTGCTTCTCCTGAACCTGACCCCTTGGCTTGCTAAATGGACTTCTACCTCTCTCCTTGTGCTTGACCCTCGGCCTGTGACCCGGATCTGCTGCCTGTCTCCAGCCCTCTACCTTCTGCCTGTACCCTGGACTTCTTGCCTAACCTGACTATACTGGTGCTTCCTGCTAAACCCCCTAAACGGACTTGTGCCTTGCTACTGGTTGCTGTTTGACCCTGTCTACCCTTGGTGTTTGACTCCTGGCCTGTTCTTCAGACTCATCCCTGCTAGATTCTTCAGCAAGACACCTCTACCTGCTGGTGGCCAGTGCTCCCTCGTGCTGTCCTCTCCCTGTCTCACCTCCAGGGGGCGGAGTGCGCTTGGGTGCAAGGGTGAACCACTCTCGGCATCTCGGCCTCGGTAAGTACGTAGCCTGACAGTACAAACCAGCCAGATGTCTGAGGCCGACAGAGTGCGTTCCCCATTTGACACCCTCTGCCAGCAGGTCTCCACCCTAACAGACACTGTCCAAAGACTCCAAGAGGGATATACCCAGATTGATGGCCGTCTTCAACAGCTCACCGGTCTCCTAGGGCCAGGCCCCACAGCTGCCACCTCTGCCAACACCGCCACCAACTCCCAAGTACCTACGAGTTCTACAGTAGTGATGGCCACCTATTCCGGAACGTTTTTCGGGTGTCCGCAAAAAATACCGGGCCTTTAAAAACGCCTGCTCCCTCTACCTTGCCCTCCAACCAAGGACCTTCTCTTCGGAAGCAGTAAAGGTGGGGTTTATCATCTCTCTCTTAACGGATGACCCTCAAGCCTGGGCCCATGGCCTGATGGAGCAACAAAGCCCCATATTGGACTCAGTAGAGACATTTTTTGAACATATGGCTCAATTATACGATGATCCCCAGCGATCAGCCACGGCCGAGTCCGTCCTCCATAACCTAACTCAGGGGAGAAGGCCGGTGGAAGACTATACGTCGGAATTTAGGAAATGGTCCGCCGACACCAAATGGAATGAGGCGGCCCTCAGATACCAGTACCGCCAGGGACTATCTGAGACTCTCAAGGACGAGCTGGCCAGGATCGAAACCCCCACTACCTTGGAGAACCTGATCCAATCCGCCATACAACTCGATAGGCGTCTTCGTGAACGACGGGCAGAGCGATTTCAATCTCCTCGTCCCAACTGGCCTCCATCCAGGACTGTACCTCACTACCCACCAACCTCTGCGCCTGCAGTCACACCTCTTCCTGAGCCAGAACCCATGCAGCTCGGGTTGGTTCGGGCTCCCCTGACTCCTGAGGAAAAACAGCGAAGGCGCCAGGCCAATCTGTGCCTATATTGCGGGGGTGCCGGCCACTTCCTCCTCAACTGCCCCGTAAGACCTAGTAAGTCTATCTCTAAAGACACTTTAAACTATCAACTCTTTGACAACCCTCAGTCTTATGTCATTCTCTTTGTGTCTCTACAGCTGCCGGAAGGGGCAATCCGCCTCCCGGCAATTATTGATTCTGGAGCCTGCAGCTGCTTCCTGGACTCTGCCTTAGCCTCAAGATTCCATGTCCCCACTCAACCTAAGGACCACTGCCTTCAGATCCACCTAGCGGATGGGTCCTTGCCCCGTTCAGGGCTGATCACGCAGGAAACCAAACCTATCCTTGCCATCTCTGACTCGGGTCATCAAGAACTTCTCCGGTTAGACCTCATACCTTCCCCGATGTTCCCCATCATCCTGGGTCTTCCCTGGCTACAGGCACACGAGCCCCTCATAAATTGGGTGAAGAAAGAGGTTAGCTTCACCTCCTCCTATTGTTCCCAGAACTGTCTTGCCTCTGCCTCTACGGTCTGCGCTTCCATGATTGCCAAGCCGGACAACCTACAGCATGTTCCTTCCATCTATCTAGAATTCCGGGACGTGTTCGATAAGCAGCAAGCCGACCATCTACCACCTCATCGGCCCTATGATTGCCCTATCGATCTCTTGCCGGGCTCCAAAATTCCGTTCGGACGTATCTTCCCTTTGTCCGAAACCGAGTTGAAAGCCCTCAAGGCTTATATTGATGAAAACCTCCAGAAGAGATTTATTCGCCCTTCCTCCTCTCCAGCCGGTGCAGGAATCTTCTTTGTGGAAAAGAAAGACGGGTCCTTAAGACCCTGTATCGATTACCGGGACCTAAACAAGATAACCATTAAGAACAGGTACCCACTACCCCTTATTCCGGAGCTATTTCAGCGCTTCCGATCTGCTCGGGTCTTTTCCAAATTGGATCTACGGGGGGCCTACAATCTTATCAGAATCAGGGCCGGAGACGAGTGGAAAACCGCCTTCAGATCTCGTTTCGGACACTTTGAGTATTCGGTCATGCCGTTCGGACTTTGTAATGCTCCAGCCACCTTCCAACACCTAGTCAACGACATTTTCAGACAGCACCTTGATGACTTCTTAGTAGTGTACCTGGACGATATCCTCATCTTTTCCACCAACATCGAACTCCACCGGGCTCATGTCATGAAGGTCCTCACCATCCTTCGGAAGCACAAACTCTACCTCAAAGCTGAGAAATGCAAGTTCGAAAAGACCACCGTACAGTTCCTCGGCTTTATCATTTCCATCGATGGGGTCGCAATGGACCCGCAGAAGGTGAAGGCCATTCAGGACTGGCCAGCCCCAACCGACAAGAAGGGGGTACAGCGGTTTATAGGCTTCGCCAACTTCTATAGGAGATTCATCGTGGGCTTTTCCTCCATTGTGGCCCCAATAACCCAACTTACCCGGCAAAATAACCGTTTTCACTGGTCTCCAGAAGCTCAGGAGGCCTTCTCTCGCCTCAAGGATGTCTTCACTTCAGCACCAGTACTTCAGCACCCGGATCCTCTACTGCCGTTCACCCTGGAAGTGGACGCCTCTGAGACAGCCATCAGAGCCATCCTATCTCAAAGACGAGGCCCCAAGGCTCTCCTGTATCCAGTAGCCTTTGCTTCTAAAAAGTTGACTCCCCCGGAGCGAAACTATGATGTAGGGGACCGGGAATTACTGGCCATAAAATTCGCACTGGAGGAATGGCGATACCTTCTGGAGGGGGCAGTACACCCCATCATGATCTTCACAGATCATAAAAATCTAGAGTACTTAAGAACAGCTCAACGTCTACGCCCCAGGCAGGCCCGTTGGGCCCTTTTCTTCACCCGGTTCAACTTTCACATTTCCTATAGACCCGGCTCCAAGAATGGGAAGGCGGATGCGCTATCCAGGATGTTTCCGGAAACCCCTCAGTCGGCCCAACCGGGCACCATTCTGTCAGCTCAGAACTTTCTGTTGATTCCCCGGGCCGATCTACTCACCTCTATTAAAATCGCTTCCGGGCTCTGCTCTGATCCGGTTACTACCTCCCTGGAGAAGCGGGACGGCCTATTCTGGTCCCAGGACAAGATTTTCGTCCCTCTGGAAACAAGACCGCTGGTCTTGAGGACCTTCCACGATCTCAAACTGGCAGGTCACTTCGGAGCACGTAAATCGTCGGAACTTGTCTCCCGCTCCTTCTGGTGGCCAGGCTGGAGGCAAGATTGCAAGTCTTATGTCACTTCCTGCACTCAGTGTCAGCGTAACAAGGGGCCAAACACCAAGAGTTGGGGCCTGCTCAAACCCTTACCCATTCCTGAGCGCCCTTGGGCGGACGTGTCCATGGACTTTATCGTGGACTTGCCTTCCTCCGGAGGGTTTACCACGATTCTGGTCGTTGTGGACCGCCTCTCAAAAATGGCTCACTTTTTACCGATGATTGGGACACCTTCAGCCATGGATACCGCTCAAATCTTTTTTAAGGAGATAACCAGGCTTCATGGAATACCAAAGAGTATCACCTCCGACAGAGGGGTCCAGTTCACTTCAAAATTCTGGAAGGAACTCTGCAAGTCACTAGAAGTCAAAACCTGCCTCTCGTCAGCGTACCACCCCCAAAGCAATGGCCAGACGGAAAGAACCAATCAGACCCTGGAGCAATACCTCCGTTGTTTCTGCTCTGCTTCCCAGGATGACTGGGCATCTCTACTTCCTTACGCAGAGTTTGCCTATAACAATTCAATGCATTCTGCTACCAATCAAACCCCCTTTTGGGCCAATTACGGTTTTCATCCCTCCTTTCTCCCTGAAAACATCCCCGAGAGCCCTGTTCCCGCGGTCCAGGACCGAGTGGCTTCTGTCCAGGCGAATTTCCAAAGACTCCAGGAGATGATGCGGAATGCCCAAGGATCCTACAAGAAATTTTATGACCGGGGAAGGAAGGAAAACCCGGCGTTCAGAGTCGGGGAAAAAGTTTGGCTTTCCGCCGCCAACCTCAGATTGCCTATTCCCTCTCGAAAGCTCGGCCCTAGATTTATCGGGCCCTTCAAGATCAAACGAGCTATTAATCCTGTGGCTTTTGAACTAGCATTACCTGATTCCTATAGGATTCACCCAGTATTCCACTCATCTTTATTAAAACCCGTCATTCCCAACGCCTTTCCTGGAAGAGATGAACCTCCTCCACCACCAGTTGAAGTAGATGGGGAAAAAGAATTTGAGATGGAATCCATCCTGGGCTGTAGGAAAAAAGGCAGACAGTTACAATACTTGGTTAAATGGAAGGGGTACCCCCCGGAGGACAACTCCTGGGAACCATCCAGGAACTTGCATGCTCCTCGCCTAATACGAGCCTTTCACCAAGAACATCCGGAATTAATGGCCAGTCTGGGCGTCCGGAGTCCGCCCCTCGGGGGGGGCACTGTCAGGGAAATTCCCCGTCTGTTGTCACCAATCTGCGCTCAGTGCGCATGCGCGGCAAAACGGCGCATCGGCGCATGCGCGTGCGTGGCGGGACGGCGCTTCGGCGTGCTCGGGTGCGCGCACCGGTGCAACGACGAATGCGCGTGCGCAATGGCTCGCCAATGGGTCTACAAGCGGGCCTATTTAAACAGACGCAGTAACACTATCTGGTTGCTGGTTTGTCAGCTTTACTGTGTTTCTTGTGCCTGAAAGAAGTTAAAGTTCTCCTGCTGTGACCCGGACCGGATTTGACTACGCTTCTGCTTCTCCTGAACCTGACCCCTTGGCTTGCTAAACGGACTTCTACCTCTCTCCTTGTGCTTGACCCTCGGCCTGTGACCCGGATCTGCTGCCTGTCTCCAGCCCTCTACCTTCTGCCTGTACCCTGGACTTCTTGCCTAACCTGACTATACTGGTGCTTCCTGCTAAACCCCTAAACGGACTTGTGCCTTGCTACTGGTTGCTGTTTGACCCTGTCTACCCTTGGTGTTTGACTCCTGGCCTGTTCTTCAGACTCATCCCTGCTAGATTCTTCAGCAAGACACCTCTACCTGCTGGTGGCCAGTGCTCCCTCGTGCTGTCCTCTCCCTATCTCACCTCCAGGGGGCGGAGTGCGCTTGGGTGCAAGGGTGAACCACTCTCGGCATCTCGGCCTCGGTAAGTACGTAGCCTGACACCAGGGTTGTAATAAAGTACACTACATCCTCCCTTCCTGGACAGCGGAGTACAACCCGATCAGCGTGAATGTGCCGGCCATAACTCCAGTCCCAACGGCACCCTTTATATCGGTCGGCCATAGTGACCGAGTGTTCAAGATTCCTAAACGGCTTGGGTACTTTAGGATAGTCCCAGATGGCGTTCCCGTACCATTGTGAGCTGCGAGCTGCGATATCCAACATAAGTTCTTTGGACACGTAGGGGAACTCCAAGCCGGGAACAGTAGCTACCCGCTTCATTACGACTCGCTGCAGGCGGGCGAGCCTAGGCAAAGTCCCAGGGTCTCCCGTCCCGGGTAACACATATGTGTCCGGTGACCTTCGGACCAAAGCTGTAGCAAATTGAGGCCAGGGTCCATCATTGGGGACAGCCTCCTTCTTTACAACAGGGGTAGGGGTTTCCACCCGGGGTATAGTGTCCCCAGAACTCATGGGTGAACCCTCTCGGAGGATGCGGAGCGGGGTAATACATCTGCGGTTGTCCCATCCCTTCTCTAGAAATACGGCCTCAATCAGCTCATCATCCCCAACATCTGAAGAGGATTCCAATTCCGAGGAATCCAACTCCTCGGCAGGTAAGTAATTTTGGGCAATGACAGTCACTTTATCCCCAGTCTCCTTACCAGTCCCTGTCGTGGACTTCCCGGAGACTTCACCGCTCACGGCTGCGGGAGGCCTTGAAGTAGCCCACTTTTCGTTTGGCAGGCGGGATGGAAACACAGGTAGAGGCGGTGGCAGCGTCCGCTCCGTGGTGGTAGCGACATTCACTCCGGACTTCCTTGCCGTGGTGTCTGCAGTGCGCGTGGGCCGGACCGCAGAGGCGAAGGTGGCCTCCTCGAGAGTGACGGTGCCTGAAATCCAGTCCACCCGATAAGCACAGGGTGGTTCAGTGGGTTGTTCCACTTCAAAAAGAAATTCCCCACAGGTGAGGCATCGTCCAAAAGGGCGCAACTGCACAGCCAGTCCATTACATCCAGCGCAAAGCATGCCCAGGGCCTCCACATCCCGCTTCGTGTATAGAGTAAAGCGGACCCAGGGTTTTAGCCGGATCCCCGTATCAGTAAGCGGGGCTCCGATCTGAGCAGTGTCCATGGTTGTAAGTATATGGAGCATCCTGGGTCCCGTTATAGCTGGGGCCCATAAAACCGACGACATGCTGCTCTTCTTGCTCAGTCCACAATCTCTGCCCTTGGCGCCAAATGCACCCACGTGTAGCACGCAGGTGGCGGGAACTCCTCCCAGTTAGTTCTTTTTCTGCACGTAGCTCCCGGGTTTTTCTTCTTTTCGGCCCCACCCACGAACTACGCAGCTCACAAAGTGATCTGTGCACCTTGACCTCTTCTTCTCTTGGTAAAAGCACAGTCCAACACTTTCTCAATGGCAGTCTTTCCAAATAGCAAAAGAACGTAATCCGGTTGTTAGAGGCAACGGCAAATATCCCGGACGAGCCCCCACGTGTAGCAATACCCTCTTCAGGGCCGCTGATTAGTTTTGGGTTTTGCATGTTACCTCTTCAGCTGCGTTGTCCGGGTAGGAAAGTCTGTAGTAATGCAAAGTCCACACACATGTAAAACCTCAAACAGTTATGCCGCGTACACACGATCGGTTTTTCTGATGAAAAAAGACCGATGGACTTTTTTCATTGGACAAACCGATCGTGTGTGGGCCCCATCGGAAAAAAAACGATAGCAAATTCTGATCGTCTGTGGGGAACTCCATCGGATAAAAAAACACACGCATGCTCAGAATCAAGTCGACACATGCTCTTCTTCAGCATTGAACTTCATTTTTCTCTTCTGAGTGTTTTACATCACAGCTTTCGGGACGGTCGGATTTTTGACTGATGGTGTGTAGGCAAGACTGATGGAAGTCAGCTTAATCGGATTTCCGATGGAAAAATCCATCGGATTTTATTCCATCGGAAATCCGATCGTGTGTACAGGGCATTAGGCTTTATTTTTCTTATGCAGTAAACTTTGAGAAGTAGAAGGTATAGAAGAGTAGGGGAAGGTTCAGGCACTCGCCACAAAAATTTACAAAGGTACAAGTTCAAAGTCTCTCACCACTCTCAATGTTAGAGTGGGTATTGGTCACCCGGATAGTCCCCTCTCACATGGCCTAGCAGCCGGGATGACACACGAATCAGCAAGAGGGCAGTCTCTGCCACAGACTGCCCAAGGTGAAGAAGGTCTCTGCCACAGACTGCCCAAGGTGAAGAAGGTCTCTGCCACAGACCTGTTTGAAGTTGAGCAATGGATAGTCCAGGAATCCTCTGGCACAGGATTTCAAAGTCCCAAACTTCCAGTCAAAGAGCCTTTAAGCCAATCCGGCGAACTGCAGGGCTTGTAGCCTAATGGATCCCTCCTTAATAAAGTTGCCAGGCCTCACCCAAGACAACAACATGGCCTGGGGAATGCCCAGGGAAAAACCAAGCCTACTTACCGACCAGCTCGCTGACAACCAATTAACCTGTCTAACAGTATGCGTTAAAAACAGGGGTTTATCCGCACGCATTTGCAAACGCATGCGTGAGCCACAGAGCCACGCCAAGGCCCCCTGGAGTCTGTGGTCCTACACTAACATTAAGTGTCCCCACAATGGAGGCACATGCATTCTGATGGTTAGATGAGGGCAGGTGGACTGAAGGGGAGCCACCCCTCCTTAAAGGTACAGGAGCACACCAAACACCCAGCGTAGCACAATGGCAGCAAAGGTGTTGGTGCACTGCTGGACCAATACAAGCACCACAGGTGAAAACAAAAACATGTCCACCGCCCCCATCTATAGCTGGCTATCACGGTAAGTAGCATTGGAAGGCTAAAGCAGATAACAACATGGCCTGGGGAATGCCCAGGGAAAAATCAAGCCTACTTACCGACCAGCTCGCTGACAACCAATTAACCTGTCTAATAGTATGCGTTAAAAACAGGGGTTTGTCCGCACGCATTTGCAAACGCATGCGTGAGCCACAGAGCCACGCCAAGGCCCCCTGGAGTCTGTGGTCCTACACTAACATTGAGTGTCCCCACAATGGAGGCACATGCATTCTGATGGTTAGATGAGGGCAGGTGGACTGAAGGGGAGCCACCCCTCCTTAAAGGTACAGGAGCACACCAAACACCCAGCGTAGCACAATGGCAGCAGCATTTTGCCGGTCTCCTCCGGGGCAGCTCTACCCTGGTCTCCTTCATTAAGATGATTCCTCTCCATTTTGAATGGACAGCTTGGGATCCCTTCTCTGAATATAGGCCCCAGCCAGACTAGCCGGAACTACTAAGTAGCGATGCAGCCTCGGGCCAACGTGGCCCCAAGACCAGGACCAAAGACACACACCTCACGCCCGGAGGGCTGCGGGGCGAGAACGACCCCAATCAATGGCGTCTGCCCCTTAAGTATCCCCTCCCAGCAGGCACAGCCGGTCGACCAGTCCCACTCTCCCACCGCCGAGAGGGGCCACTCAATGTACCATGATCTGCCCGTGTTCCAACAAGTGCCTGAGGTGGTAACGCCATCTACAGGCAAAAAGGGAAATCACTACCAGGCAAACCATAACTAAGACAGAGGCGAATTTGAGTGTAATTATCAACCATCTGAGCTTAACTACTGGCTCAGACATCCCTCTAAATTTAAATAGCGTCCCAACCATTTGGGATGGGCACTACAATTATTTAGCAATGAATGTCCAAGGAATAAATTAAGGAAATTAAGTTCAACAAAGACCCAGGGATTTGAACAAGGAGTTTCAAATGTATATAACGAAACACTATATATATATATATATATATATACACTGCTCCAAAAAATTTAAGGAACACTTTTGAATCAGAACTCCTGGGATATTGATCTGGTCATTTAAATAGCAGAGGGGGAGGGGTGTATACAGAGGGGGTTGTTAATCAGTTTCAGCTACTTTGCTGTTAATTGAAATTTACAACAGGTGCACTAGATGGGCAACAATGAGACGACCTCCAAAACAGGAATGGTTTTTCAGGTGGAGGTGTCGGACATTTTTTTTCCATACTCATCTTTTCTGACTGTTTTTCACTAGTTTTGCATTTAGCTAGGGTCAGTGTCACTACTGGTAGCACAAGGCGATACTTGGACGCTATAAAGGTTGTACAGGCAGTCCAACTCCTCCAGGATGGCACATCAATACGTGTCATTGCCAGAAGGTTTGCCGTGTCTCCCAGCACAGTCTCAAGAGCATGGAGGAGATTCCAGGAGACAGGCAGTTACTCTAGGAGAGCTGGACAGAGCCGTAGAAGGTCCTTAACCCATCAGCAGGACCGGCATCTGCTCCTTTGTGCAAGGAGGAACAGGATGAGCACTGCCAGAGCCCTACAAAATGACCTCCAGCAGGCCACTGGTGTGAATGTCTCTGACCAAACAATCAGAAACAGACTTCATGGGGGTGGCCTGAGGGCCCGACGTCCTCTAGTGGGCTCTGTGCTCACTGCCGGACACTGTGGAGCTCAATTGGCATTTTCCATTGAACACCAGAATTGGCAGGTCTGCCACTGGTGCCCCATGCTTTTTCACAGATGAGAGCAGGTTCACCCTGAGCATATGTGACAGACGTGAAAGGGTCTGGAGAAGCCACAGAGAACTTTATGCTGCCTGTAACATCATTCAGCATGACCGGTTTGGTGGTGGGTCAGTGATGGTCTGGGGAGGCATATCCATGTAGGGACGCACAGACCTCTACAGGCTACACAATGGCATCCTGACTGCCATTAGGTATTGGGATGAAATCCTTGGACCCATTGTCAGACCCTACGCTGTTGCAGTGGGTCCTGGGTTCCTCCTGGTGCATGACAATGCCTGACCTCATGTGGCGAGAGCATGCAGCCAGTTCCTGGAGGATGAAGAAATTGATACCATTGAATGGCCCCCACGCTCACCTGACCTAAATCCAAAAGAACACCTCTGGGACATTATGTTTCGGTCCATCCGGTGCCGCCAGGTTGCACCTCAGTCTGTTCAGGAGCTCAGTGATGCTCTGGTCCAGATCTGGGAGGAAATACCCCAGAACACCATCCATCCAGTGTTAATTTTGGCAGCAAATTTCGATTTAGTTTTAGTCTTAGGACTAAAATGGCATTTTAGTTTTAGTCCCATTTTAGTCTTCTGAAAGTGTTTTAGTCTCAAGCCTCGTACACACGACCGATTTTCTCGTCGTAAAAAACACGTCGTTTTTTTCGACGAGATTCTTGTTAAGCTTGTCGATTTTCTCGTCAAGCTTTCCATGCGTACACACTGACATTTCCCAATTTCCTCGTTGTTCTCCGCGCTCACGTCCAGCACGTACGACGGCACTATAAAGGGGAAGATCTTTTTTCTTGGCGCCACCCCTTGGGCTGCTTTTGCTGATCTCGTGTTACCGCGTGTGAAGTAAAAGTTTGGGAAGAGACGATTCGCGCTTTTCAGTCTTCGTACTTTTCAGATCGTTTTCTGCGGTTCAGTTTGTGCTTGTGGGTTCGTATCTTGACTTTCAGGGCGTCTAGGCAGGTCGTATCTGTTTTACAGTGCGTTCTTGCCTGTTCGTTTCTGATTTTCAGTTCGTTATTCATAGGCCTTGCTGTTCTAAAGTGCGTTCTGTTCTGTACGTTCTGATAAGACGACCGTTTCTTAGCCATGTCGCCTGGACGTTCTCGTCGTCGAGTTCGTGCTGTGCGTGCGCTTGGTGTTGGTCTGCTTGTTTTGGACCAAGACCAGTCCATGAATGGTGTGAGGAGGAGTTCATGGACCAAGAATTGGTTGCTCCAGCGGGACCAATTCTGCCATATGCCTCTGCTGCGGGAGATCGTCGAGAATAATCCTGAGGACTACAGGAATTTTCTGCGGATGTCTGACCCCGTTTTTCAGGAACTGTTGGCTTTGGTGTCCCCCTATATTACCAGGAAGGACACCGTTATGCGGGAAGCCATCAGTGCTGAGCAGAGGCTCATCGCCACGTTGCGTTACCTGGCGACAGGGAGAAGTCTTCAGGACTTGAAGTTCACCACAGGCATCTCCCCCCAGGCTCTGGGCCTCATAATCCCAAACACCTGTTCTGCCATTATACAAGTCCTGCAGGAGGACTATATTAGGGTAAGTTTTCTCCCTTAACATCACATTTTATGTATTACATGTATGCTAATGTATTGTATTTCTTTCATCCTTCCCTAATTACCATGATTGTAATATGCTGAGAATGTCCCCTTTGTCCCCATGCATGCTGGAAGCTTTAGATTGCACCTTTTTTCTCCTCCATAAATATTTCCCTTCACTAACTTTTCCAGCAGGGGCGCCTGTTGCTCCAAATGTTTGGGGGTTCAAACCCCAATTTAGGAAATAAACTTCCTCCTTTTTTGCTCTGGTGCCTATTAAACGCCCCCAGTTGTCCCCTCTAATGCAGCCATTTTGTTCACTCCAATGCAGCCATTTAGTCCCCTCCAATGCAGCCAGTTTCCCCCCAGCCCTGCACTTACCTTCTTGTGGTCAGCGCCATCCTTCTTCTGTCCTTGATGTGTCCTCCTTCCCTTGATGTTGCATCAGCCAATCATGTTACCATTAAACAGACTTGGTGAACATGATTGGCAGAGCAGCCTGCCAGTGTTTCCCCAAGGAATGCCCCCCCCCTGCGTCCCCTATTTTACTTTTAGGAAGCCAATTGCATCCCTCAGGTTGTAATGTGCAAGACTATTTTACTACCTGTTTCTGCTATGCAATTTGAACCCCCTAAATGCCGCAATTATTCATATGTCGGTCGCTTTACAAGAGGCCATCCACCTGAATAGTGGGCGGCATAGACAATACATAGGTTCATGCAACGCATGAACCTATGTATTGTTCTGAGTGATGGGCACAGGAGAGAGGGGGCAGTGCTCCAACGCCCACTCTGGACGCACCGCCACTGCAATGCTATCCTGTGGCCAAACACATCTCCCCCCCCCCAAAATAATTTAGTAATGGCCCATCAGAGGGGGTGATGAATATGATCAATGAGCCTTCCATTATACTTATTTTAAACACCTTAATAAACGTAGAATTTGATTGATGTTGGCCTCTAATGTTTTTTCAGAGAATTTCCTTGTAATGTATGACTTTTGTATTCTAATATTATTTCATCTTGTTTCACTCCACAGCTTCCTTCCACGCCACAGGAATGGCAGACTGTGGCATCGGAGTTTGCCACGCGGTGGGACTTCCCCAACTGCGGTGGTGCCATAGACGGGAAGCACGTCCGCATCGTGCCGCCACCCTGTTCTGGGTCCTACTACTACAATTACAAGGGGTTTCATAGCATTGTGCTGATGGCGGTGGTGTCAGCATGGTATGAATTCCTCTATGTTGATGTAGGGAAGAATGGCCGGATGTCCGATGGGGGATCCTTCATCCAGACGGAGTTTGCCCTCCGTCTCCAGAGTGACGACCTTGCATTGCCACCGGATGCAGGGAATATTAAAGGACTCCCCTTTGTTTTTTTGGCTGATGAAGCCTTCGGACTCGGACGGCATCTTATGAGGCCATTTCCACAGAGGACCCTGACCCCAGACAAGAGGGTGTTCAATTACCGGCTGGCCAGGGGCCGAAGAGTTGTCGAAAATGCCTTTGGCATAATGGCCAGCCGGTTCCGCCTTTTTATGACTTCAATACACTTGGCGGACTACAAAATAAACTATGTCGTATTATGCTGCTGTGTGCTACACAACTTTCTGAGCCAAAAATCTAATTCCTATATGGCCTCAGTTTTGCCAGAGGCTGGACTTTCCCCTGCAAATCCCCTGCCGGGCCTGGAATCTGCCCGTCCTGGCTTGCCCTCCCAAAATGCCTGTGAGGTTCGGGACAAATACATGGAGTATTTCACGGGTAGGGGGGCAATTCCTATGCCAGCCTATGTCTAAGGATCCAAATAAAAAGCTTGTTTAAACCTTTAATTATTTGTTCTTTCCTGTCTCCTAGTTTGTCTTTGTGCATTTGTAGTGCCAAGTGTATTTTACTTTAGTAACTAACAACCATTTCACTATGTAACCTTACAAAATAACCAAATAAGCTTAGAGGGTATTATAAAAAGAAGCTACACGTTGTTTGTGGTCAAATATTTTACTCTGTGCACATTCTCACCATTTTTAGTTTTTTCTTGTTTTTTGGGTTGGCCTGGCCCCAACCCGGCAATTTTTTGCTTATGAAAATACAAAAATAACAGTTGCATTCCAAAAATGACAACATTGGATACCTCTGAGCAATCTGAGACATTCACTTACACAAACTATGTCTCTATGTGCCCGTCCTAATATAGGGTCCTGCCACCCCTTGCCCAGCCAAAAATTTAATATGCACACATTTGGGATTTTTTTCATCTAGGAAGTTTACAATCCTGATCCCTATTGTCAACATGTGCTATCTGCCATCAGGGGTGATCAATGGACGTGTTTTGGGGGTGCAACCCCTTCCTCAGTTCACCGACTTTAGATACGAGGAAGGGGTTGCACCCCCAAAAGACGTACATGGATATCCCCTGATGGCAGATAGCACATGTTGACACACTGTGTGCAGATTCAATTTTTGGCTGGTTTTATTGTCAAAAATATTCGAAAAGGTGCAAAAACAAACATGTAAAAACAAATGTGTTTGGATGGCTTATTGAATTCTCCCCAAAACATCGAGAATGTCTTTAAATGTTTGTTCCATCACATGGATTCTTTGTTTAATTAGGTCCAGTTCCGTGCTACATTCCATCACTTGCTGGATGAGGCGGAGGGCACTGTCAGCAGAGAACCGTGTACTATCCTTCACAACATTTATATCCCCTAAAAACAAAAAACAAAAGGTATTATAACTCTGCAGGCCTACATCTCTTACCTGAAGCTGTGGTGACAGATACTGACCTGTTGTGGTGACCAGATCCACAACGTCATCCACCTCTCCTTCCTGCACTTCTCCTCCCTCCACCTCAACTTCCTGCACATCTTTCGGTTGTGGGTCTTTGGGAGTTTGGGGTTGCTTGGAAGTTGTGGGGTGCATGTGCTCCCTGGAGTGTCCTCCTCCCAGTCTTCTCTCCCCTATGAGAATCAAACAAAAGGTCTATTTATCACACTAAATCTCAATGTTTAAATAAAAACAGGCTAAATTGCTTGGAAGTGTGGTACAAGTGTGTGTTTGGGCGGAATTTAAAGAAGAATGCATTATTTATGACCAAGAATATGTTTAGTATTCACCTTTGGATGTAATTTATTTGACATGGAGGCACCACAAAAATTCTATGATGCACCTGTGTGGGACACCCAAAAAAGGTGGGTCTGGTGGCCCACACTATAGTGCTCCAAAGTTCAGATGTGGAAGCAGCTGCTGAGTGTCCTCTCCTTTACACTGATAAAAGTTTGCATTTCATTCTCTTTACAAACACATCATCTAGACTAAAAATTTCGCCACAATATTTGAGCAAAAATGGCAGATATCTAATTACTTTTGTGGCTCTAAAATAAGCCAAAACCGCGGATAGTGGACGAACGAAGTGTCGGTAACGTAACGAACGATTACTGTGCCCAACCAAGTTCAAAATATTACATTTTGGAAGGGAGTCCAATATGAGAAACCAAAATAAAGAGCAACATGTCAGTTTAGAAAAAGATTAATAGCAGAAAAGTCTACATTTTACTTACTTTTAGCGAGCATTCTCTTTATGCTCCTCAACTGCTCTGGCTCCCTCAGTTTGAGGTCTGACTACCTCTTTCTGAGCTGCTCATTTGAGCGTTTCACCCCGAAATTCGCCTTCAGACTCTTCACGACTTTAGTGAGGATTTTGGCCTTCCTTCTATTTGGTTTGCTATACGGCCCATGCTTGGCATCATAATCAGACTTGAGCAAGATGTCCACCATCTCCGCCATCTCCGCAAAAGACATATTCGATGCCTTGAATCTCCTCCTTGATCGTGACGTTTCCTCGGTCTCCGGGCTTGTCTCCTCCTCGTTAGTTGCGGAATTATCAGACACCTGCTGTAACTCTGCCATATCTGTCTGCGCGCCGAAAGAGAAGGGGCGGGGAAAAGATGTTAGAACGTCATGGGCGGGCGACGTGTGCGGAGCGACGTGTTCGAAATTTGACGCATGCGTGGTGTGTATATAGCAAACACACATGTGACTATAGTACGTTCGGTGTGCGGAGAGAGGAGTTCAAGTGACGGACGTGCGAACGAAGGTATGTGATTTTGTGACTTGTACAAATTGTTGGCCTATACTGTCTTGACAATGTTGGAGGATATATATGGTGACTAGGATGTTAAGGAGGTTAGACTGTTTGCCTCACATTAGTTATATATAATTTATTTAACTTGCAGATACAATATGAATGTCTTTATAAGCGACAAGGATTTCCTGGCGGAATTTATTGACCGGGTAAGGGAGCTGCCGGCTCTGTGGGAGACGAAAAACCCCATCCACAAAAAAAGAGGGGTGAGAAAAGCAGCGCTGGAGAAGCTGCTCCCATTTGTGCATACCAAGGTGCCCCCAGCCACAGCAAAACAAGTGGACACTAAAATTGGGAGCTTGAGAGGTACCTACAGGACTGAACGCTCTAAGGTGCTGGCTTCTCAGAGGTCAGGAGCAGCAGCAGGTGATGTTTATGTCCCGATTTTGTGGTACTACAACAGGATGTCCTTCCTGGATGACCACATTGAGACAAGGCCATCACTCTCCACTCTTCCCCCCAGACTTCCCTGCAGCCAACCTGAGCCTTCTCTGGAGCAAGAGGAGGCAGCCATCCTGGATGATCCTGATTTGGCCATCTGGAGCCAGGTATAGTATTAACTGAAAATGTATTGGGATAAACTTAATGTTTGACAAATATGTCAAGATGAGAAACATACAATATTTTGGGTTCCACAAGTGAAATCAAGATCTGTAGACATTAGTCTGCACTTAATTGGGTGCTAAATAGTCAATCTGATGTAGTGGTAAATTTAAAGCAAGGATTTATGGATTTACATTCTAATTGCTTCAATCAGGATTACAAAGTTTGATGCAAAGATTAAACCAACATATTAAACTATGTCCCTTTTTCATACACAGGATGAAATCAGCCAGGAGGAGGGTCTGGAAACTGTCAGGCAGGAGGAGGAAGGGCCCAGTGGCAGCCAGGAGGTGGCAGGGCCCAGTGGCAGCCAGGAGGTGGCAGGGCCCAGTGGCAGACAGGAGGTGGCAGGGCCCAGTGGCAGACAGGAGGTGGCAGGGCAAAGGAGAAGCACCAGATCCCAGGTGCCTCCCATCCGGCTTCCCAAAAGAGGCAGGAGGGACAGGAGCACTAGTGAGGCAGCAATGGCCCTTATTCGTGAGGCCCATGCCACCCTCCAGGAGCCCACATCCCCTGAAGAGGCCATTGCCGGCCTAGTGGAGGCTAAGTCAAGGTGATGAGCATGGAGCAACGCCTCCTATGCGAGCCCCTGCTCATCACCTTGCTCAACAAGGGGGTGATGGAGAAAATTACCCCCAATACCGCCATATGTGAGGTGGCACAACTGACCCAACCTCAACCTCCACCTCCACCTTCTTCTTCTGCCCCACCCCCTTCTGCTACACCTCCACCTTCTTCTTCTGCCCCACCCCCTTCTGCTACACCTCCCCCTTCTTCTTCTGCCCCACCCCCTTCTGGTACACCTCCCCCTTCTTCTTCTGCCCCACCCCCTTCTGCTACACCTCCACCTTCTTCTTCTGCCCCACCCCCTTCTGCTACACCTCCCCCTTCTTCTTCTGCCCCACCCCCTTCTGCTACACCTCCACCTTCTTCTTCTGCCCCACCCCCTTCTGCTACACCTCCACCTTCTTCTTCTGCCCCACCCCCTTCTGCTACATCTCCTCCTCCTCCTCCTGACAGGAGTACCCCTCCAGTGGCCCAGCCTCCAGCCAAACGAAGAAGGAATGCTGCAGGGAAGGCTTCAGGGAAGGTTGCAGGGAAGGTTGCCAGGAAGAAGAGGAAGTGATGGCCTTGCTTCATTGTGGTCGGACAGAAGGCAGCCTGTTGTAGTACCACACACTTGGGACATATATATCACCTGCTGCTGTTCCTGACCTCTGGGAGGCCAGCATCAGATTGTGTTCAGAAATGTTGGCCTTCTCAAGCTCCCAATTTTAGTGTCCACACAGGGTTGCTGTGTGCTCTGGGGTCCCTGGGATGCACAAATGGCAGCAGGTTCTCCAGCGCTGCCTTCTCTTTATTTTATTTTGAAACATGAATAAATGTGATTTTTGTTTAAGTTCATACTTGACTATGTGTATTTGTAAAAATTAAAAATCTAGCTTTGGAGTAAGCAGATACATTTGACTGACAAAAAAAGGGACAGATATCACCCCCCCCCCCCAAAAGAATAACTAAATCTGATTTGCAAAAAAACATGGGGGGAAATTTAACTAATATAGATTCCAAAATTAAATGGGAGATCACTATCAAAACATTGCGAAATTATAATTAACATCATTTTTAAAAATATAACCATTTAAATTATTCCTAAAAACTTGCACGATATAATACACATAAATCTACTTAAGAGCAGCATGAAAAAGGTTAAAAAAAAAAGTCATAACTCTGTGTGAATATCAGCAGCAAAAGAAGGTCACTCGTTTTGATTAATGTAACATTCTAACGAAGATTTCAATGCAGAACATTTAAACGATTGCAGTATTTTTGAGCGTGACGAATGTGCTCTCTCCATTACGAAGGCTTGTTTTACCAGAAGATGCGCTCCCGTCTCATAGTTGCTTGTGAGCATGCGCACTTTTGGAAGAGTCGTAAAAGCATACACACGAACCATTTTCTCGTCACAAAACAGCCCGACGAGGAAATCTGGAATCCTGACGAGAAAATAGAGAGCAGGTTCTCTATTTTCTCGTCGAGATTCTCGGCAATTTTCTCGTCGTAAAACCATACACACGAACGTTTTTCTCGACAAAAAAGCTCTCGTGGCACTTTTCTTGACGGTTTTGGACGAGAAAATCGGTCGTGTGTACGAGGCCTCAGTCTTTGACTAAAATGCCATTTTAGTTTTAGTACCATTTTAGTCATCGTATTTTAGTTGACTAAAATCTCCAGTACATTTTAGTCTAATATAATAATTTTAGTCAACTAAAATTGAATGTTCACAATACACAGCCCCCCACAGTACACAGCACAGCCCCAGCCCCCACCCTCTGCACAATACAAATCCCCCCCCCCCCCACAGTTCACAGCCACCCACCCTCTGCACAATACAAATCCCCCCCCCACAGTTCACAGCCACCCACCCTCTGCAAAATACAAACCCCCCCCCCACAGTTCACAGCCACCCACCCTCTGCACAATACAAACCCCCCCACAGTTCACAGCCACCCACCCTCTGCAAAATACAACCCCCCACAGTTCACAGCCACCCACCCTCTGCAGAATAAACCCCCCCCCACAGTTCACAGCCACCCACCCTCTGCAGAATAAACCCCCCCACAGTTCACAGCCACCCACCCTCTTCAGAATACAACCCCCCCACAGTTCACAGCCACCCACCCTCTGCACAATACAAACCCCCCCACAGTTCACAGCCACCCACCCTCTGCACAATACAAACTCCCCCCCCACAGTTCACAGCCACCCACCCTCTGCACAATACAATCCCCCCCCCACAGTTCACAGACATCCCCCCGACTGCACAATGCAAACCCCCCCCCACAGTTCACAGCCACCCACCCTCTGCACAATACAATCCCCCCCACAGTTCACAGCCACCCACCCTCTGCACAATACAATCCCCCCCCACAGTTCACAGCCACCCACCCTCTGCACAATACAACCCCCCCACAGTTCACAGCCACCCACCCTCTGCACAATACAATCCCCCCACAGTTCACAGCCACCCACCCTCTGCACAATACAAACCCCCCCACAATACACAGCACAGCCCCCTTGCATTCCCAGGAGACCCCCAGTCCCCTGGGACAGCACTGCCAGCGTACTCTAAAGTTAAGAATAAATCACTGCCAGCCCTTTCTTATACACAGCTCCTCCTGTCACTCTCATTGTAAATCAAAGTCTCTAAACTTACCTCATAGCTCCGTTCTTGCATGAACCCGGTCACATGGCTGCTCTCCTCTGAAGATTCATGGATGGTCATGTGACGGCTCTCCTCCTCCAATCTAAAGCAACACTTGGAGGAGAAGGAGCAGGAGAGCGGCCAACAAGAATGAAGCTATTGAGGTTAGAAGCTTCATTTTACAATGGAGGAGGGGTGGTTTAGGAGGAGGGGCTGACTATGTTTTTTCTCCTAATGATAGATTTGCTGGCAGTGCTGTCCAAGGGCCATCCCAGGGGGATCCCGCCCCCTATTAGTAAAAAACAAATATCGGCGTATAACACGCATACACTGTGTTATACACCGATATATACAGTAAATTCATGTGGGTAAATGTCCCTCCTTGCCATTAACGTCCCGTTTTTGTTCCTTAACAAAAACTGATTTTATTTTCATCATAGTTTTCGTCAGTTGACGAAAATGTGCTGTACTTTTAGTTTCGTTTTCGTCACTGTAAAAAAGCCTCTGACGAAAACTATGACAAAAACGTTTTCGTTGACGAAATTAACACTGCATCCATCGTCTCATTAGGAGTATGCCCTGATGTTGTCAGGCATGCATACAAGCACTTGGGGGCTATACAAACTACCGAGGATCATTTTGAGCTGTTGCATTGAAATTTCAGCAAAATGGACTAGCCTGATGCATTATTTTTTCACTTTGATTTTCGGGGTGTCTTTGAATTCAGCCCTCTGTAGGTGGATAATTTTCATTTCCATCAAATGATGTGCCATCCTTTCATTCCTAACACATTACCCAGTCCATATCAGTAAAGTGTGTATATATATATATATATATATATATATATGTAGCAATACCCCCAGCTAAGAGGGCTGCTGGTATTATTTTCGGGCCTGTAACACTCTGCTGCCAACCCCCAGTAACTGGCTCTACCCTCCCTTGGCACAGCTGGTGAGACTAAAGGATTGCGAGACCCGTAGGCTATGGGTATCACAATACTGCAGATAACATACACAGTAATCACACCACACAACGTGTCTGCTTAATCACTAATGCGTTTACTGAATAAGATAAGATTTGGATTAGACAGTAGTACATCTATCAATGCAGAGCCCTGCAATAAAATCTAGTCAGCAAATAACACAGGTATACGATCCCCTCAACCCTGCGCACATCAATTAACAAACCCCGCTTGCAAGCTTCCCCCTCGTGGGCAAGATGGCGCCCAGCAATGTCTCTACTCTATTCAGTCAGGCCTGACTACTTAGTTCACAATATTTCTGTAGAGAAGGATCTTCGCTAACAATGGTGGTGCACTTTGTAGGTTATTTGTGTAGCGCACACACCCCCTTCTCCTTGTCTGTTTTGGCTCCTCTTAGGAGAAAGGGGCACACCGCACCACAAGCCCGTACCCTCCCGTGTTAAGAGGTTAGGCGGTGTTGTTTTTGGGCCTTGTCTGCAGCCGGGGCATAAAGTCCTCCCGAGAATGATTCTCACCTCTACAGTGTGTAGATGCAAGTCCTTGACTTCCCCAGGAACGTAAATGTCCACACCAGCTGAAAGTCCAACTCAATCTTTATTTTTCACTTGCACAACACATTTTCTCTTGGATAGAAGAAAGGTTGGAATAAAGACACAGGACAGCTTTAAGGTGTGGAGGAGGTCCAGGCACAAACATAGCTCAAACTCTTAGGACTGTTCAGATTCTCAAACAGTTTTGGCGCATGGTCTCTGCCACAGACCATGAGGTTGGTCTCTGCCACAGACCTGGTAGATAAGGTCACTGCCACTGACCTGGCGAACAGGGTCACTGCCACTGACCTGGTGAATATGGTCACTGCCACTGACCTGGTGAATATGGATTTCCTTCCTAGGACATAGCCCCTTTTAGGGAGAAGACATCCCCCCAGAGAGTCAACAGACCCCTTCCTTCACAGTGTCCACAGCACCGGTCCCTCGGAACAGGTCCTCCCTTCTCTTAGGGTGCGGGTCCCCTCGTAAGGCGACACCCTGGACTCCTCGATCCCTTGCGGACCCCAGCCGAAGGCTGCTGGGCTCCAGGCCATCACTGCAACTCCTGGGCCTCCATGCCCAGGCGAACAGGAGCAGTGAAGTAGTACCTCACCCCAGGCTAAAGGTGCCTGAGGTGGAACCGGAACAAGGCCTCCGGGCCTAGGGCACCCGGAGATGATGAACCACACTCCCACACACCCAGGCTGAAGGTGCCTGGGCGTGGACGGACGAAGACCCCTCTCAGAAGATGTCCGCCCCTTTTATATCCTCTCCCGGCATGCACAGCAGGTTCCCCGCCCTACTGTACGGCTGCTGAGAGGGGACACAAAAGGCACAGCACTGCGCTCGCGGTTCAACCCTGGCCCAGAATGGCAGCGCCACCCACCGGCCACAGGGAACACATCACCAGCATTAACCCCTGAGAACAAAAATGGTCCATGAATTCTATCAATTTAATGTGTCTGAGCCTGGTTACCACTCAGACACTTCCCTTAAATTGAACACCCCACTACATTTGTAATCCACAGGGTGTAAAACAACTTGCTGCTGATTGTACGACAAAGGATTTAACTAAGTCTGCACGGCACACTGTCCCTTTGGTGAGCAGCTTAACTTGATAAACGATCGGCCCTAAGCAAAAGATACTGGGCCTAAAGAGTAACTTAAGAAATCTTTGAGCAAGTGCTCTCTCACCCAACCGAACCAGTCCATGCGGCCGACTTCCACCACTGTGTGTCCCACACACAGTCTCACGATACCCGGGGTCTCCGATTCTTCCGACGAGTCTTGGAAGGTAGATACTTGAGACATTTCAGGGATTCTTCCCTGAAGGGTAGAAGGCTCTTTGGATCCACAGGGCCCGGCTCTCGGGCCTAGTCCGGAACAGCAGACACAGCACAGAGTTCCACTTGCTAGGCGTCCGATGTCCAAAGAGAACCCCTGTCCTGCTCCGCCCCTCCTTATATAGTCCAACCCCAGTAGACCTTGCGCTGGGCCCAAAGGAACTGTGGGTATCCTGTTGCGTACTGGGTAAGGTAGTCTCTAAGGCAATTTAAAGCAACACCCCGCTACATATATATTATGTGTAGCACTCACAGACAGACTAGTATTTCACTTCTTGGGGCAGAATCCTTGGCAAGGAAATTGGGCGCCAGTCACTTTAGTATGTTTTGAAGGTTTATTTAGTGGTTTTGCTTTGTACCATTTAAGGTCACTTTGCGGTAAAGCAATGAAGCATAAATCTCTGTAGTTTATTAATATGCATTAATAAACAGTATTGCTGTACATACAAACTACTCACAATTGTGGGGAAAAAAAACAAGACATACAAAGTATTACAGATGTACATACAGCACACGCACATGCTACCTAACCTTTCTAGCAAAAGAGCATGGACAATCTTTGTAATATAGGAATACACTAAAAATCACTTCCCCAGGCAAAGTTCTTAGATTGGTAGTCTTGTGGTTATGAAGCCCCCCTGACACAGACCTTCCTTGCTGTTATGGAGCCTTCCTTTAAGCTTATGCTGCTGAATTTTTATTTGGAGAGTTGGGGTAGCCATTTCCACATGGATGTATCCTTTTCTGCATCAGTTTCTGAGTAAACAATTTCCCAACACAAACTGTAGATCACACTGTTGTATCATACATGCCATAGGTCAAATATCTCAAAAGTTTAAGCATTTGTTGACCCTTTGTGACATAGCTTCAGACACAATGTTTAAATTGACAGCATCTAAAACAACGGAAGCAGCTAAAATGTTTACATTGCCCAGATATTCAACAAAGGTATCTATTTTCCCATTGTATTAGAGGATAGCACAGTGTAAACATTTCCAAAAGCATTTGTTTGAGAAAGGCTCACCTAATGAAGCCGGTGTTTACTTGTAAAACAAATGGATTTTATTTGTAAAGCTGGCCATAAATGGATAAACTTAGATAATGGACTGGCCGTGTATATAGTTTACTTGGATTTCGTTAAAGCATTTGACACAGTTCCCCACACATGGCTAATGTAAAAGTTAAAGTCTACAGGCTTAGAAAATTCAGTTTGTATATAAGTATAAAACTGGCTAAAAGACCGTATTCATAGAGTGGTGATTAATTCAGAGAGTAGTAATTCATACTGTATGTAAATCATTTAAAATTATTAGTGGTGTACCTCAAGGTTACCCTTACTTTTTTAAATTTTTTATAAATGATATACTGTAGAGTCTGGAATTAAAAGTACCATTTCAGTGTTTGCAGATGGCACCAAACTATGCAGTGGAATAACATCCTTACAGGATGTCTTCAACTTGCAAGCTGATCTTAATTCACAATCCAATTAATTGAACAACTAAGTAGCAAATGAGGTTTAATATTGATAAAGTTATGCACTTGGGGGCTAAGAATATGCATGCTTCGTACATTCTAGGAGAACAGCTGGAGGAGTCACTGACAGAGAAAGATTTTGGTATTATGATAGATCATAGGCTTAATAATAGCATGCAATGCTAAGCTGCAGTTTCTAAAGCTAGCAAAATCCTTTCTTGTATTAAAAAAAGTACACTGGAATTAGATCAATTAGTAAGACCTCATCTGGAATATGCAGTTCAGTTTTGGGCACCAGTTCACAAAAAGAATATCGGAGAACTGGAGAAAGTGCAGAGAAGGGAAACCAAACTGATAAGAAGCATGGAGGAGCTATGAGGATAGATTAGATGCAGGGGTAGGCAACCTCTGCCTTCCAGCTGTTTTGAAACTACAAGTCCCATGAGACATAGTTACATAGTTACATAGTTAGTCAGGTTGAAAAAAGACACAAGTCCATCCAGTTCAACCATAAAAAAATAAAATAAAATAATATTATACAATCCCATATACCCAATTCTATACCCACAGTTGATCCAGAGGAAGGCGAAAAAACCCCAGCAGAGCACGATCCAATTTGCTACAGCAGGGGAAAATATTCCTTCCTGATCCCCCGAGAGGCAATTGGATATTCCTCGGATCAACTTTACCTGTAAATGTTAGTACCCTGTTATATTATGTACATTTAGGAAAGAATCCAGGCCTTTCTTAACCACTTAAGCCCCGGACCATTATGCAGGTTAAGGACCAGAGGTGTTTTCAGAATTTGGCACTGCGCTGCTTTAACTGGAAATTGTGCCGACATGCAATGTTGTACCCAAACGAAATTTGCGTCCTTTTCTTCCCACAAATAGAGCTTTCTTTTAATGGTATTTGATTGCCTCTGCGATTTTTTTTTTTTTTTTTGTGATATAAACGGAAAAAGACTGAAAATTTAGAAAAAAAATGATGTTTTCTACTTTTTGTTATAAGAAAAATCGAATAAACTAAATTTTAGTCATACATTTAGGCCAAAATGTATTCCGCCACATGTCTTTAGTAAAAAAATGTCAATAAGCGTATATTTATTGGTTTGCGCAAAAGTTATAGCGTCTACAAACTAGGGTACATTTTCTGAAATTTACACAGCTTTTAATTTATGATTGCCTATCTCATTTCTTGAGGTGCTAAAATGGCAGGGCAGTACAAACCCCCCCCAAATGACCCCCTTTTTGAAAGAAGACACCACAAGGAAATTGCTGAGAGGCATGTTGAGCCTATTGATTTTTTTTTTGTGCCAAGTGATTGAATAATGACAAAAAAAAATAAATACAAAAAGTTGTCACTAAATTATATATTGCTCACACATGCCATAGTTATATGTGGAATTGCACCCCAAAACACATTTTGCTGCTTCTCCTGAGTACGGGGATACCACATGTGTGGGACTTTTTAGGAGCCTAGCCGCGTACGGACCACCGAAAACCAAGCACCGCCTTCAGGATTTCTAAGGGCGCAAATTTTTGATTTCACTCCTCACTACCTATCACAGTTTCGAAGGCCATAAAATGCCAAAATAGCACAACCCCCCCCCCCCCCAAATGACCCCATTTTAGAAAGTAGACAACCCAAGGAAATTGCTGAGAGGCATGTTGAGCCCATTGAATATTTTTTTTTTTGTCCCAAGTGATTGGATAATGACAAAAAAAAAAATTACAAAAAGTTGTCACTAAATGATATATTGCTCACACATGCCATGGTTATATGTGGAATTGCACCCCAAAATACATTTTGCTGCTTCTCCTGAGTACGGGGATACCACATGTGTGGGACTTTTTAGGAGCCTAGACGCGTACGGGACCCCGAAAACCAAGCACCGCCTTAAGGATTTCTAAGGGCACAAATTTTTGATTTCACTCCTCACTACCTATCACAGTTTCGAAGGCCATAAAATGCCAAAATAGCACAAAACCCCCCCAAATGACCCCATTTGGAAAGTAGACACCCCAAGCTATTTGCTGAGAGGCATGGTGAGTATTTTACAGCTCTCATTTGTTTTTGAAAATGAAGAAAGAAAATCATTTTTTTTTTATTTTTTTTTTTCAATTTTCAAAACTTTGTGACAAAAAGCGAGATCTGCAAAATACTCACCATACCTCTCAGCAAATAGCTTGGGGTGTCTACTTTCCAAAATGGGGTCATTTGGGGGGGTTTGTGCCATCTGGGCATTCCATGGCCTCCGAAACTGTGATAGGCAGTGAGGAGTGAAATCAAAAATTTACACCCTTAGAAAGCCTGAAGGCGGTGCTTGGTTTTTGGGGTCCCGTACACGGCTAGGCTCCCAAAAAGTCTCACACATGTGGTATCCCCGTACTCAGGAGAAGCAACAGAATGTATTTTGGGGTGTAATTCCACATATGCCCATGGCATGTTTGAGCAATATATCATTTAGTGACAACTTTGTGCAAAAAAAAAAAAAATTGTCTTTTTTCCGCAACTTGTGTCAACATATAAAATATTCCATGGACTCGACATGCCTCTCAGTATATAGCTTGAGGTGTCTGCTTTCCAAAATGGGGTCATTTGGGGGGGGGGTTTGAACTGTCCTGGCATTTTATACACAACATTAGGAAGCTTACATCCACTCTTCTAACCACTTGAAGACAAAGCCCTTTCTGACACTTTTTGTTTACATGAAAACATTTTATTTTTTTGCAAGAAAATTATGTTGAACCCCCAAACATTATATATTTTTTTAAAGCAAAGGCCCTACAGATTAAAATGGTGGGTGTTGCATTTTTTTTTCCACACAGTATTTGCGTAGCGATTTTTCAAACGCATTGTTTGGGGAAAAAATACACTTTTTGAAATTTTAATGCACTAAAACACACTATATTGCCCAAATGTTTGATGAAATAAAAAAGATGATCTTAGACCGAGTACATAGATACCAAACACGACATGCTTTAAAATTTCGCACATACGCACAGTGGCGACAAACTACATACATTTTTAAAAGCCTTTACAGGGTACCACGTTAGATTTACAGAGGAGGTCTACTGCTAAAATGACTGCCCTCGATCTGACCTTTGCGGTGATACCTCACATGCATGATGCAATTTCTGTTTACATATGATGCCAGACCGACGCTTGCGTTCGCCATTGCGCAAGAGAAGGGCGGGACAGGGGTGCTTTTTTTTATTTTATTTATTATTAATTTTGCTTTTTTATTTTATTTTTAAACTGTTCTTTCCATATTTAATTTTTTTATCATTTTTATTGTTATCTCAGGGAATGTAAATATCCCCTATGATAGCAATAGGTAGTGACAGGTACTCTTTTAAAAAAAAAAAACTGGGGTCTATTGGACCCTAGATCTTTCCTCTGCCCTCAAAGCATCTGACCACACCAAGATCGGTGTGATTAAATGCTTTCCCAATTTCCCAATGGCGCTTTTTATATCCGGGGGGGACATTCCCTCCCACTGCTTGTAAAAGCAGTCCAGAGGCTAATTAGCCACTAGGATTGCTTTTACATGAAAGTTGGCCGCTGGCTGAAAAGAATGATACCAAGATGATACCTAAACCCGCAGGCATCAATCTGGTATAACCAAAGTCCAGCAACATACCAGTACGTTGCTGGTCCTTGTTGGACATGTATTGTAATCTTTTTTTTCATGCAGCCTGTTGGCTGAACGAAAAAAAGAGATTGATCGGTGGGTATGCCCACCATTAGAATACCTCCCTTCATTCACCCACTTCTAATGATGGGCATACATGCACCATTTATATATGCCGAAGGATGGGGGCATCCTCCCGCAAAAGTTATGCCGCACACACATGGTCGGACTTTTCCACGGGCATGCCTCCGTCTGAATTTTGACCGTATATAGGCGGCATTAGGAGCAAAATCGCTCCTCCGCCCATGCTGCCCCCATGCTTCGGCATATATGCTCTTTTTTTTTTAACTGTGGTGGTGAAATCACCTCCTACAACACTGGAGTCGCAGGGATCAGGCCTGTCTCTGCGAACGCTGCAGTTATGTGTGTTGTGTTTTGTAAGTGACAGTGATCGATCGATACTGCACTTGGGTGGCCTGGGCTGGACGGAGGGGCGAAACGCAGGTGCTAGCAGGTATCTGGGCTGATCCCGCTAACACTGCATTTTTGGGAACCCTAAACTGCTGGGGACGCTAGTAAAGATCTGATCAGATGAGATATTGATCTGTTCAGATACTATACCACTAAGGGAGGTGTATGCTTCACGCGTGGGTGCTAGCGTTACTGGCACTAACCTGACGCTGCCTGGGGCGACGCAGACCCTCTCTGATGCTAAAACCTAATTGATATCACCCGCTGGGCGATCAGGGGGTTAAACCTTTATTGGGTTATATACGGCGGGTGCCCTGATGCTATAAAAAGCAAACTAACTAACCAGCGTCACCCGTAACACTTATATGGTGATCACTGGTGAAAGAGTTAACTAGGGGCAATCAGGGGGTTAAACCTTTATTAGACAATATATGAGGGTACCTGACGCTATATAAAAACCTGACGGGGAACCTAAATAACAAAATAACTAACTGGCTAACCAGTGTCACCAGTAACACTTATACTGTGATCACTGGTGAAAGGGTTAACTAGGGGCAATTAGGGGGTTAAAACCTTTATTAGATAATATATGGGGGTACCTGACGCTATAAAAACCTGCGGCGAACCTAAAAAAAAAAAACTGGCTACCTATCGGCACCAGCATAACTAATACAGCGATCAGAAAAACGATCGCTTAGTGACACTGGCAAAAGGGGGTGAAAGGGTTACCTGGGGGGCGATCAAGGGGTTAAACCTTTATTAGGTAATATATGGGGGTACCTGACGCTATAAAAACCTGCAGCGAACCTAAAAAAAAAAACTGGCTACCTATCGGCATCACCGACACTAAGACAGCGATCAGAAAAACGATCGCTTAGTGACACTGGTAAAAGGGGATGAAAGGATTAGCTGGGGGGGGGTGATCAAGGGGTTAAACCTTTATTAGGTAATATATGGGGGTACCTGAAGCTATAAAAACCTGCGGCGAACCTAAAAAAAATAACTGGCTACCTATCGGCATCACCGTCACTAATACAGCGATCAGAAAAACGATTGCTTAGTGACACTGGCAAAAGGGGGTGAAAGGGTTACCTGGGGGGCGATCAAGGGGTTAAACCTTTATTAGGTAATATATGGGGTACCTGACGCTATAAAAACCTGCGGCAAACCTAATAAAAATAACTGGCTACCTATCGGTATCACCGACACTAAGACAGCGATCAGAAAAACGATCGCTTAGCGACACTGGCAAAAGGGAGTAAAAGGGTTACCTGGGGGGCGATCAAGGGGTTAAACCTTTATTAGGTAATATATGGGGGTACCCGACGCTATAAAAACCTGCGTCGACCTAAAAAAAATAACTGGCTACCTATCGGCATCACCGACACTAAGACAGCGATCAGAAAAACAACCGCTTAGTGACAGCTGTGCTAGGGGGTGAAAGGGTTACCTGGGGGGCGATCAAGGGGTTAAACCTTTATTAAGGGGGGGTTAGGGGGCTACACTGGACCTAAAACTAACACTTTTACAGTCACAAATGTCACTGATTGCAGTGATCAGTAAATAAATGGTCACTGCAATCAGTGACACTGTGACTGGGGGCTGGGGGGTGGTCTGGGGGGTTATCTGGGGGTGTCTGGGGGGGCCTGGGGGGGCGATCGTGTGCCTATGTGTATGGTGTCAGTGTAGTGTTTGTGCACTAACCTGTGTGTCTTCTCTCATGCGGCGCTCGGTATATGTGAGATGACATCACTTCCTCCTGCCTGTGTAAACATTACACAGGCAGAGGAAGCTTTTCATTCGCTGGGAGCGATCGCGAGGGGGTGGCCAGAATCGAATGGTGGCCCCTTCATCACGGATCGCTCCCGAAGCGATCCCGGCCGCTCACTGTACCGGAGGGGGGTCCGATCGGACCCCCCACCCATACGAAGGCAGGCACGTACAGGTACGTGATTGTGCTTGTCCGTGCCATTCTGCCGACGTATATGTACAGTGAGCGGTCGTTAAGTGGTTAAAGCAATCTACTGAGCTGGCCAGAACCACCTCTGTCGGGAGTCTATTCCACATTTTCACAGCTCTTACTGTGAAGAAACCTTTCCTTATTTGGAGGTGAAATCTCTTTTCCTCTAGACGTAAAGAGTGCCCACTTGTCCTTTGTGTTGACCATAAAGTAAATAACTCGACACCAAGTTCACTATATGGACCCCTTATATATCTGTACATGTTGATCATATCCCCCCTTAATCTCCTCTTCTCAAGAGTGAATAAATTTAGTTCCTCTTATCTTTCCTCATAGCTGAGCTCCTCCATGCCTCTTATCAGTTTGGTTGCCCTTCTCTGCATTTTCTCCAGTTCCCCAATATCCTTTTTGAGAACTGGGGCCCAAAACTGAACTGCATATTCCAGATGAGGTCTTACTAATGATTTGTACAGGGGCAAAATGATATCTCTTTCTCTCTGGAGTTCATACTTCTCTTAATACACGAAAGGACTTTGCTCGCTTTGGAAACCTCAGCTTGGCATTGCGAGCCATTATTGAGCTTATGATCTATCAAAACCCCCAGATCCTTCTCCACTACGGATCCCCCCAGTTGTACTCCCCCTAGGATGTATGATGCATGCATATTCTTATCCCCCAAGTGCATAACTTTACATTTATCAACATTAAACCTCATCTGCCACATAGTCGCCCAATTAGACAGAGCATTGAGGTCAGCTTTTAAATTGGAGACATCCTGTAAGGACGTTATTCCACTACATAGCTTGGTGTCATCTGCAAAGACAGAAATGTTACTTTTGATCTCAGACCCAATATCATTTATAAAGATATTAAAAAGTAAGGGTCCCAACACTGAACCTTGGGGTACACAACTGATAACCTTAGACCATTCAGAGTAAGAATCATTAACCACTACTCTCTGAATTCTGTCTTTTAGCCAGTTGTCTATCCATTTACAAACTGATATTTCCAATCCTGTAGACTTTACCTTACACATGAGCCGTGTGTGTGGAACTGTATCAAACGCTTTTGCAAAATCTAAGTATACCACGTCCACAGCCACCCCTCTGTCCAAGGTTTTACTTACCTCTTCATAAAATGAAATCAGGTTTGTCTTTCATGAATCCATGCTGTCTGTTGCTTAAAATATTTTTTTCCAGCAAGAACTCGTCCATGTATTCTTTAATTAATCTCTCCAGTTCCCAACTATAGAAGTTAAACTAACAGGTCTATAGTTACTTGGTAAAGACTTCGTTCCATTTTTAAATATATTGCACATTCAAGCCATATCACTCACATGAGGATCACCAGGTACACTCACCCCCACCACCTCCCCCCCCCTTCCCCCTTGCTAGGGGTCTTTCACTTGTCACTTTACACTGTCCCTGAATCTCTGGACAGGATTGGTCTGTTGTGATTTCCGGAAATTCTTGGTTTGCTGTGTCTTTCCTTTGATCTTTGGTGATTTTCAATACACTTCCCTGCTCTCCCCCTTTTTTACACTTGGACAGTCCTGAATCCCTGGACAGCATTGGTCTGTTGTGATTCTATGATGTTTCACTATGTTTCTTCTTTTTGGTTGGTTTTGGGGTTCCTGGTGGTCTTCACAGACTCTTTTTCTGTTTCATCCGCATTATCCTTGTTAGTCACACCTCATATTCTTTTTTGACCCCATCATTTTACATTTCACACAGTTTGGAGCTGTTCACAGGTAACCTCCTGCAGCTCATCATGGACACCCTTTTCTCGCTTCCCTCGAGTGTGGTACTTTGACCCCGGCTGTATGCAGTTGTACGCCCCCCAGCTCCTGGCGGAGATGGTTCCCGGCTTTCCATGGCCACCAAGCTATAGCACTCCATGACTATATAAGAGCTGTGAAGTAAGTAACTTTGGGGTGTTTTGGTTTTTCCTTCCTCACACCCTTATGCAGTTCATTGGAGTAATTTTGGATATTTTTCATAAATATGAACCCTGCATTTGCTTCTGAAGAAGTGGAACTTAATCCATGAAACGCGTCAAGCCTTTTAATGCAGTTCTTTTTTTTATCATGTCTGTATATCATACTTTTCCTTTGATTTTATTCATCGTGTGCAATAATGGAATTCTTACATTATGTGTTAATCAGCTCGTCATATTTGCTATGTATCATGTCCCATGCATTTTTTCACAAAATAAACCTTCTTGATTGTGTAATTCATTGTCTTTTCTCCTAACACACATCTCATCTAAAGTCCCAATTCCCCCCTTTTTTCTTTATCAGTAATAGGAATGGAAGTGTATGCTCGCTTAGACCGTATACTTCATCTAAAGTCCCAAACTTCCCCCTCTATATCGCAATTTAGGGATGGAGATGTGTGCCTTGAGTGGAATTGAATTGCCCATACGTGTTCATTATTGACGGTCAACCATACATTTTATGGTTGACGGCTGACCCTATTTGTTGTTGGTCCGCGTATGTATCAGGGAAATAGATGCTTTGATGCGCATGCACGCAAAAGGACGCGCGGCACCATGGTTGGGCAGGCGCGCGCCGGGATTAGGCAGGTGCGTCCTGGGACTTGATGGGCGCGCGGCGCTGTGACTATGCGCACGCACATGTGCAACGGCGCACGCCCGGCGTGATGGATGCCCAGCCTATTTAAACCCACTGCTGACAGTGGCGCATCGCTAGTGTATCTTCAGCTTGTCCTGCGTTCCTGTGTCCTGTGTATCTGCTGTTCCTGATCTGCGTCCCGACCCGGCTTTTCCTGACCTGATCCTTCTGACCCCCTGGCTTGATCCTTGGCTTGCATCTGACTTCTCTCTACCTGCTTCCTGCATCTGATCCCGGCTTGGCTACTGGAATTGTTTATCTTGCTCCCTGAACTTGACTCTGATCTTGGACTGACTTCCTGTGTTGACCACTGGCCTGGCTCCTGACTCCGTTATCAAGTCTGTCCACCGGTCTCTGCTTCCTGGACCATCCAAGCACGCCTGTCTCCAGTTCCAGCTGCCATGCACCCGTGCTTCTGTGGGCACCACACCTGCTGTGTCACCTTCAGTGGTGTGCTGTGCTCGACCACAAGGGGAGCCCTCCTAGCATCTCGGCCTTCTACCTAGATCCTGACAGTATGTCTTAAATACATAATGAATGTTTACGTGAGGCATGCATTGTTCCACTCAAGCTTAATATTGTTTAGATTTATGGTTTGTTATTATTCATGAGGCATGCAGTCTGGTGGCCCTTGTCGGCTGGTTTGCATCCAGTTCCGGGGAAGCTGCGATGCGCACTGTTACCTCCCCTCTCCTCCCTCACACTATGGGGGGAGTGGGTGGGCGGACCCACAGTGCATCGGCGCCACGCTCTGCACCACAGCTCGTGACGTCACTCCCCTGTGGCTTAGTAACGGCGGCGCTTTTTCCATCTCAGCGTGTGTTGGGCATCTCCCCAGATGCTGGCCTCACCATGTCAGTTGTGCTGGCGGGAATGCCTCATTCCAACACACCCAGCGTGACGCTGGGGGCGTCACATGCAGTGGCCTTGGTGGGTATATATTGCAGTCTTGTGGGAGGCACACTTCACTGCTTGTTGGATCCTTTCTGGATTGCACATTCAAGCCATATCACTCACACGAGGATCACCAGGTACACTCACCCCCACAACCTTTCCCCCCCCCCTTCCTCCTTGCTAGGGGTCTTTCACTTGTCACTTTACACTGTCCCTGAATCTCTGGACAGGATTGGTCTGTTGTGATTTCAGGAAATTCTTGGTTTGCTGTGTCTTTCCTTTGATCTTTGGTGATTTTCAATACACTTCCCTGCTCTCCCCCTTTTTTACACTTGGACAGTCCTGAATCCCTGGACAGCATTGGTCTGTTGTGATTCTAGGATGTTTCACTATGTTTCTTCTTTTTGGTTGGTTTTGGGGTTCCTAGTGGTCTTCACACACTCTTTTTCTGTTTCATCTGCATTATCCTTGTTGGTCACACCTCATGTTCTTTTTTGACCCCATCATTTTACATTTCACACAGTTTGGAGCTGTTCACAGGTAACCTCCTGCAGCTCATCATGGACACCTTTTCTCGCTCCCCTCGAGTGTGGCACTTTGACCCCGGCTGTATGCGGTTGTACGCCCCCTCAGCTCCTGACGGAGATGGTTCCCGGCTTTCCATGGCCACCAAGCTATAGCACTCCATGACTATATAAGAGCTGTGAAGTAAGTAACTTTGGGGTGTTTTGGTTTTTCCTTCCTCACACCCTTATGCAGTTCATTGGAGTAATTTTGGATATTTTTCATAAATATGAACCCTGCATTTGCTTCTGAAGAAGTGGAACTTAATCCATGAAACGCGTCAAGCCTTTTAATGCAGTTCTTTTTTTTATCATGTCTGTATATCATACTTTTCCTTTGATTTTATTCATCGTGTGCAATAATGGAATTCTTACATTATGTGTTAATCAGCTCGTCATATTTGCTATGTATCATGTCCCATGCATTTTTTCACAAAATAAACCTTCTTGATTGTGTAATTCATTGTCTTTTCTCCTAACACACATCTCATCTAAAGTCCCAATTCCCCCCTTTTTTCTTTATCAGTAATAGGAATGGAAGTGTATGCTCGCTTAGACCGTATACTTCATCTAAAGTCCCAAACTTCCCCCTCTATATCGCAATTTAGGGATGGAGATGTGTGCCTTGAGTGGAATTGAATTGCCCATACGTGTTCATTATTGACGGTCAACCATACATTTTATGGTTGACGGCTGACCCTATTTGTTGTTGGTCCGCGTATGTATCAGGGAAATAGATGCTTTGATGCGCATGCACGCAAAAGGACGCGCGGCACCATGGTTGGGCAGGCGCGCGCCGGGATTAGGCAGGTGCGTCCTGGGACTTGATGGGCGCGCGGCGCTGTGACTATGCGCACGCACATGTGCAACGGCGCACGCCCGGCGTGATGGATGCCCAGCCTATTTAAACCCACTGCTGACAGTGGCGCATCGCTAGTGTATCTTCAGCTTGTCCTGCGTTCCTGTGTCCTGTGTATCTGCTGTTCCTGATCTGCGTCCCGACCCGGCTTTTCCTGACCTGATCCTTCTGACCCCCTGGCTTGATCCTTGGCTTGCATCTGACTTCTCTCTACCTGCTTCCTGCATCTGATCCCGGCTTGGCTACTGGAATTGTTTATCTTGCTCCCTGAACTTGACTCTGATCTTGGACTGACTTCCTGTGTTGACCACTGGCCTGGCTCCTGACTCCGTTATCAAGTCTGTCCACCGGTCTCTGCTTCCTGGACCATCCAAGCACGCCTGTCTCCAGTTCCAGCTGCCATGCACCCGTGCTTCTGTGGGCACCACACCTGCTGTGTCACCTTCAGTGGTGTGCTGTGCTCGACCACAAGGGGAGCCCTCCTAGCATCTCGGCCTTCTACCTAGATCCTGACAGTATGTCTTAAATACATAATGAATGTTTACGTGAGGCATGCATTGTTCCACTCAAGCTTAATATTGTTTAGATTTATGGTTTGTTATTATTCATGAGGCATGCAGTCTGGTGGCCCTTGTCGGCTGGTTTGCATCCAGTTCCGGGGAAGCTGCGATGCGCACTGTTACCTCCCCTCTCCTCCCTCACACTATGGGGGGAGTGGGTGGGCGGACCCACAGTGCATCGGCGCCACGCTCTGCACCACAGCTCGTGACGTCACTCCCCTGTGGCTTAGTAACGGCGGCGCTTTTTCCATCTCAGCGTGTGTTGGGCATCTCCCCAGATGCTGGCCTCACCATGTCAGTTGTGCTGGCGGGAATGCCTCATTCCAACACACCCAGCGTGACGCTGGGGGCGTCACATGCAGTGGCCTTGGTGGGTATATATTGCAGTCTTGTGGGAGGCACACTTCACTGCTTGTTGGATCCTTTCTGGATTGCACATTCAAGCCATATCACTCACACGAGGATCACCAGGTACACTCACCCCCACAACCTTTCCCCCCCCCCTTCCTCCTTGCTAGGGGTCTTTCACTTGTCACTTTACACTGTCCCTGAATCTCTGGACAGGATTGGTCTGTTGTGATTTCAGGAAATTCTTGGTTTGCTGTGTCTTTCCTTTGATCTTTGGTGATTTTCAATACACTTCCCTGCTCTCCCCCTTTTTTACACTTGGACAGTCCTGAATCCCTGGACAGCATTGGTCTGTTGTGATTCTAGGATGTTTCACTATGTTTCTTCTTTTTGGTTGGTTTTGGGGTTCCTAGTGGTCTTCACACACTCTTTTTCTGTTTCATCTGCATTATCCTTGTTGGTCACACCTCATGTTCTTTTTTGACCCCATCATTTTACATTTCACACAGTTTGGAGCTGTTCACAGGTAACCTCCTGCAGCTCATCATGGACACCTTTTCTCGCTCCCCTCGAGTGTGGCACTTTGACCCCGGCTGTATGCGGTTGTACGCCCCCTCAGCTCCTGACGGAGATGGTTCCCGGCTTTCCATGGCCACCAACTATAGCACTCCATGACTATATAAGAGCTGTGAAGTAAGTAACTTTGGGGTGTTTTGGTTTTTCCTTCCTCACACCCTTATGCAATTCATTGGAGTCATTTTGGATATTTTTCATAGATATGAACCCTGCATTTGCTTCTGAAGAAGTGGAACTTAATCCATGAAACGTGTCAAGCCTTTTAATGCAGTTCCGTATTTTATCATGTCTGTATATCATACTTTTCCTTTGATTTTATTCATCATGTGCAATAATGGAATTCTTACATTATGTGTTAATCAGCTCATCATATTTGCTATGTATCATGTCCCATGCATTTTTTCACAAAATAAACCTTCTTGATTGTGTAATTCATTGTCTTTTCTCCTAACACACACCTTTTTTCTTTATTGGGGTTTTATGCCTTCCCCTGGATCAACTGTGGGTATAGGATTGTGTATATGGGGATTTTCAATATCTTTTTCTTGTTGGTCGAACCAGATGGGCTAGTGTCTTTTTTCAACCTCAGTCTACTCCACTCTACAAAGTTCATTTTAGAGCTTTTTCTGCACACTTTTATTGAAAAGAAAGTAAAGATTCACATCAGAATAGTTTCCCTCGCAATGGTTCTCACCATCAGTGTGTCCAAACAAACAGTACTCCACCTCGTGGCTCTTCTCTGCAGTGTCCCTGCTTATACCTCCTGTTTTGGTCCTCCAGACCGTCAAACAGACAGTCCCCGTGCTCGTGTACTAAACGCTGAACCTTCCTCAGTTCTGACTGTTTCTCCTGCAGCTCCCTGCTGCTACATCCTTACAGTCTCGGCCTTTCATTGTCCCCACATGGACAGTACAGAGCAACATGCTCCTAACAGCTCCCTTGCACAAACTGACCCTCTCAGGAGGGTGGGGCCACTAACCTCTACTCCCAGCTCTAACATAAGTCCAGTACACACCTGGCTCATTATTGTGCCTGTTTTCGTCAAAACATGGCCTAAACTGCCAAAATAAACAATGTCATGTGCTCGCCTTTCTGCAATATATATGTAGCACACAGACCCTTTTCTCCTGCCTACCTGCACTTTGCAGGGATAAAGGCACACCGCGCCACATGCCCGTATCCCCCTGGTATAAGAGGTTGAACGGTGTTCTTACAATTTTAGGTCCTGCAGCGAGTTACCTCCCGTCCATTGGTTCTCGTCCCCAGAATATAGGGAAAAGTCTGTTCTTTTCCCGGAAAGAAGGCCAATGTCCAGACAGTGTTTAAACTCCAAACAGACAAGTTTATTTTATCTTGCTTGAAACAGATTTGGGAATAGGATGAAGATAGCAACAAAAGCAGGTAGGGAGATAGGTTCAGGCACGCGGCACCCAGTTACCCTATTCTTCACTCAAGCCAGTGTGAATTGCTCACCCGGATAGATCCCTCTCACAGTTCTAGCAGCCGGAGTGAAGCACGAACAGTTTCTTTAATTTAGTCCCCTTCACGGACAAGTCCAAGAGATGCCTCTGCCACAGAATCCCTTAGTTGCTGAATTAGAACTTTGAAACCCCCATAGATTAGCTAAACTGCAACTCACGAATCCTTCCCTCTGATAGGCAACCAGGCCTCTCCTTCACCGTGAATTCCTTCACCGATCCATCGGACAGGTCCTTCCCTAGTTTCCTCTCCATCAGAGAGGGCCACCCTCACACGGGTTCCCTGGGACTCCAGTGTGTTGGTTGTAGACCCAGTTGAAGGTACTGGGCCTACCTGGAACTCTGTAGCCTCAGGCTAAAGGTGCCCGAGACTCCTCGACCAGTTCACGCACCCCAGGCCAGCAAGGCCAACTGGCGCAACTTCACCACCAGGGGTCCTCCTTGGAATCCCCCTGGCACACCACCCCAATGGGGCACACTCCTACCTAGATCATGGCGTCTTCCCTTTACGTACCCTCTCCCGGCATGCACAGCAGGCTGAACCCGCCCACCGCACGGTACCCGAGAGAGGACACCCAGTCACACCACAATGCCACCTGTGGTTCAACCCGAGACCTGGGCAACAGTGCCACCACAGGCCCAGGGGAACTATACACCAGGCAACAACATGGCAGAGCAGAGTCCATATTAAACAGAATTGTAGAACCTGAGCCATAGCTGCCCCTAAATTTACAACATAGCGACCCCATTTTTGGGGGTCCCGCTACACATACTCCCCCCCCCCCTTGAAAAGCCACTGTCCCCAGTGGCTGGAAGAGATCAGAAAGACCCCTCAATCCTGAGTGGGTTACGGTCTTTTCCAACTATGTACAGTAAAATATTAATGGTGCCTGAACCAAAAATTTTGGGAATAGCAGAGGAAGAAGAGAAAGAACATGTAAAAATATACATCACATTCTGTATAAAACACATAGCTTGACAAATACAACCCCACCCCTCCTAACATATCTACTCCACCCATTCTCAGATAGAGTTGATTGCAGGTCACCTACAGAGGGAGAGAAAAGAAAAACACAATATACAATTCTAAGATATGTAGAAAAGAACCATCTCCCCGAGAACAGATGATTATCCTCGGATATATATATATATTTCCTCTATTACATGGCTAAGCCTAGCCTCACTGAAATTTTCTGCAAAACACCACCACCTAGTGGCAACTAGGGATGAGCTTCGAGTTCGAGTCGAACTCATGTTCGACTCGAACATTGCCTGTTCGCCCGTTCGCCGAACAGCAAACAAATTGGGGTGTTAGCGGCAAATTCGAAAAGTCTATGGGAGAAATCTAAAGTGCTAATTATAAAGGCTTGTATGCAAGTTATTGTCCTAAAAAGTGTTTGGGACCCTGGTCCTGCCCCAGGGGACATGTATCAATGCAAAAAAAAGTTTTAAAAACGGACGTTTTTTCGGGAGCAGTGATTTTAATAATGCTTAAAGTGAAACAATAAAAGTGAAATATTCCTTTAAATTTCGTACCTGGGGTGTGTGTATAATATGCATGTAAAGTCGCGCATGTTTCCCGTGCTTAGAACTGTCCCTGCAAAAAGTGTCATTTCTGAAGGAAAAAAAGTTTTATTAATAAATTGTCGGCTTCCGGCAATACATAGAAAAGTCATTGATAAAAAAAAAAAAAAAAAAGCATGGGGGTCCCCCCAAATTCAATTACCAGGCCCTTTAGGTCTGGTATAGATATTAAGGGGAACCCCGCCGCAAATTAAAAAAAAAATGCGTGCGGTTCCCCCCAAATATCCATACCAGGCCCTTCAGATCTGGCATGGATTTTAAGGGGAACTCCACCCCAAATTTAAAAAAAAATTACGTGGAGTCCCCCCAAAAATCCATACCAGACCCTTATCCGAGCACGCAACCTGGCAGACCGCAGGAAAAGAGGGGGGACGAAAGAGCGCCCCCCCTCCTGAACCGTACCAGGCCACATGCCCTCAACATGGGGAGGATGTCCCCATGTTGATGGGGACAAGGGCCTCATCCCCACAACCCTTGCCCGGTGGTTGTGGGGGTCTGCGGGCAGGGGGCTTATCGGAATCTGGAAGACCCCTTTAACAAAGGGGACCCCCAGATCCCGCCCCCCCATGTGTATTGGTAAGGGGTACATTGTACCCCTACCATTTCATGAAGAAAGTGTAAAAAAAATATAAAAAAACACACACCGACACCTTGGAAAAGTCCTTTATTAAAAAAATAAAAAAAATAAAACATTCCAGCGATGAAATCCAGTGTCCCGCGGCGATCCGATGTCCAGCGCTGTCCGTCATTGGCTGAGCCTGAGCGGACCTGATGGGGAACTTCCTCCGCAGTCTATTAAATGTATAGACCCGCCCCTTCTAAAGTTCCCGATCAGGTCCGCTCAGCCAATGACTAGGTGTAAGGCTGAGGACCTGATGCGAAACATGAGAAGGGGCGGGTCTATTCATGAATTACACAGTGAAGGAGATTCCCCATCAGGTCCGCCCCCTCGGTATGTCAGACCCCGCCTACGTCATTGGCCTGAGCGGACCTGATGGGGAACTTCCTTCACTGTGTAATTTAGACTGCGGAGGAAGTTCCCCATCAGGTCCGCTCAGGCTCAGCCAATGACGGACAGCGCTGGGGAGGGGGGGCGCTCTCTCGTCCCCCCCTCTTTTCCTGCGGCCTGCCAGGTTGCATGCTCGGATAAGGGTCTGGCATGGATTTTTGGGGGGACTCCACGCCATTTTTTTTTAAATTTGGGGTGGAGTTCCCCTTAAAATCCATGCCAGATCTGAAGGGCCTGGTATGGATATTTGGGGGGAACCGCACGCATTTTTTTTTTAATTTGCGGCGGGGTTCCCCTTAATATCTATACCAGACCTGAAGGGCCTGGTAATTGAATTTGGGGGGACCCCCACACTTTTTTTTTTATCAATGACTTTTCTATGTATTGCCGGGAGCCGACAATTCATTAATAGCCGCGAGTGAGTTTTAAATGACTTTTTTTCCTTAAAAAATGACATTTTGTGCAGGGACAGTTCTAAGCACAGGAAACATGCGCGACTTTACATGCATATTATACACACCCCCCAGGTACGAAATTTAAAGGAAAATTTCACTTTTATTTTTTCATTTTAAGCATTATTAAAATCACTGCTCCCGTAAAAACTTCATTTAAAAAAAAAAAAATTTGCATTGATATGTACATGCCCCCTGGGGCAGGACTCGGGTCCCCAAACACTTTTTAGGACAATAACTTGCATATAAGCCCATTGTATTTAATAGGGTTCTAAAGTTCACGCGAGTTCACGCGAACATTCTGTCTGTTCGCAGGTTCTGGTGCGAACCGAACAGGGGGGTGTTCGGTTCATCCCTGGTGGCAACTCAAGTCATCACACTCCAATGCTGCGCGTGGGCATACATGTACTTCACATGAACTTTCCATCTTGACCATGACGGTTCTCACTTTGGCTCTGACTAAACTACCCCACTGTTCAGTTGAAAGGAAAAAAAAACATTTCCTTTCCTTGCGGAGCTGAGGAGAGAGAAAAAAAACCCACAACAGCTCACCAATTCCTAATTTCAGTAGATTTCCCTGCAGCAGAGGGCAAAGTCACAAGTGAGTTCAGGGCAGGCTATTCCTGTGAAATGGAATAAAAAACAACACAAGTTCCAGTTCACAAGTAATACTGAGGATTCGGGAGAACAAGAGTCTTCCATTGTTTATCTAGGGTCTCTATAGAGTACACGGTATCCTCTTTCTCCTTACAGAAAATTACCACATGATCCACATGGATGTACCGACCATAAGTCCACTCCTTACGGCACCCCTTGTAATGATCTGCCATAATAGCAGAACAGTTTAGATACTGGTGGCCTCTGTGCACCTCCAAATGGTCCCAAACAAAATCCACATACCACCGTTCTCTGTAGGATTCGATTTCGAAGAGTAGCTCCTTGGGAACGTAGGGGTATTCCCACCCGTATTCCGCAGCAACCTTTCTGTTCAGAAGCCTCTGCAACCGGGCTAAAGGTGGCATGGTCGCCCGATCTCCTGCTCCAGGAAGAGCAATAGCATCCAGGGACCTTTTTATTTGAACTTGCTCCAACTGTGGCAAAGGTGGCCGCAACGGCGAACGTCCCTCCGTGGCAGTAGGCACAGACAATGTAAGTGCAGGCAGAGCAGGTGTGGGTATGACCTTTTCCATTAAAGCAGGGGCTTCCACTCTAGGTGTAGTTTCCCCAGAGTCCATTAGCGAAATCCCCCTTAGGCTGCGGGGTAAAGTCACTGGAACTTTATCCCATCCTTTTTTTATGTAAACCTCATGAATCTCATGGTCATCCCCCACATCGAATGACGAATCCAAATCGGAAGTGTCATATTCCTCGGCCGGCAGATAATTTGTGGTGGACACAGACACATTGTCCCCAAATATAGAGTGTTTCCGCCGGCTGGCTGTCCACGCATCCCCAGTTATGTGGGGTGTGAGCTTCTTTCCCCTCCCCGGAACACTCAATGTCACAGTTCCCCCAGCCTCCTTACCGTCCCCTGTTGTGGATCTCCTGGAGGTCCCTCCGGTTTGAGGATCCGGTTCAGGCAGGGGCTGGGGCAGGCTTCAACCGCGGCCACGGGAGGCCTTAACGTAGCCCACCTTTTGCTTGGCAGGCGGAATGGAGGTCTCGGTTGTGGCAGAGGCAGCATTCGCTCCGGTACCCGCCGATGGCTCTGCAGCAGCTGAGTCATCTCCACTGGCTACATCCGTGGCAGCCAACGCGGTGCGCAGGGGCTCAACTGTGGGAGTACAAATTTCTTCCTTTAGAAGTAACGATACCCGTAAGGTAGTTGACTTGGTAGACCCGGGGTCTCTCGGTGGGTTGGTCTACCTTGAAGAGAAACTCTCCACAGGATGCACACCTTCCAAAGGGCCGCAGTTGCACCGCTAGTCCTTGGCATCTGGGACAGAGCATGCCCAGGGCCTCCGCATCTCGGCAGACGTAGAGAGCGAACGACCCCTAGGCTTTAGCCAGATCCCTGTATCCGTCAGGGGGGCAGTGAGGGGAGCAATGTCCATGGTTGAGATGGGTTGGAACATCCGGGGTCCCGATGTAGCAGAAGTCCATGGGACGGCAGCTATATTGCTTCTCCTCCAATGATCCAGCTCATAATGTCCCTTTGGCGCCAATGTGCCATGTGTAACACACAAGTTGGCAGGGGCTCCTTCCCCTTTTCTTCTTTCTGCACGTAGCTCGCAGGCTTTTCTTATGTTTGAGGGACGCCCACGAACTACGCAGTTAGCAAAGTCCAGTACAGGCCTTTACCTTCATTTTCCACACAAATGACGCAGTTCAATTTTCACATCATGCACAGGGCAAAAAAACAGTCCTACTTCAAGGGGGGTAGCTGCAAAACATCCCGGACTCGAGCCCCCACTTGTAGCACACAGACCCTTTTCTCCTGCCTACCTTCACTTTGCCAGGATAAAGGCACACCGTGCCACATGCCCGTATCCTCCTGGTATAAAAGTTTGAGCGGTGTTCTTACAATTTTGGGTCCTGCAGCGAGTTACCTCCCGTCCATTGGTTCTCATCCCCAGAATATAGGGAAAAGTCTGTTCTTTTCCCCGAAAGAGGGCCAATGTCCAGACAGTGTTTAAACTCCAAACAGATGAGTTTATTTTATCTTGCATGAAACAGATTTGGGAATAGGATGAAGATAGCAACAAAAGCAGGTAGGGAGATAGGTTCAGGCACGCGGCACCCAGTTACCCTATTCTTCACTCAAGCCTGAGTGTGAATTGCTCACCCGGATAGATCCCTCTCACAGTTCTAGCAGCCGGAGTGAAGCACAAAGTTTCTTTAATTTAGTCCCCTTCACGGACAAGTCCAAGAGATCCTCTGCCACAGAATCCCTTAGTTGCTGAATTAGAACTTTGAAACCCCCATAGATTAGAAGAGACCATAGGTGCCAATGGGACACACTACAGGAGCTAAACTGCAACTCACGAATCCTTCCCTCTGATAGGCAACTAGGCCTCTCCTTCACCGTGAACTCCTTCACCGATCCATCGGACAGATCCTCCCCTGGTTTCCTCTCCTTCAGAGCGGGCCACCCTCACACGGGTTCCCTGGGACTCCAGTGTGTTGGTTGTAGACCCAGTTGAAGGTACTGGGCCTACCTGGAACTCTGTAGCCTCGGGCTAAAGGTGCCAGAGACTCCTCGACCAGTTCACGCACCCCAGTCCAGCAAGGCCAATGGGCGCGACTTCGCCACCAGGGGTCCTCCTTGGAATCCCCCTGGCACACCACCACAATGGGGCACACTCCTCCCTAGATCATGGCGTCTGCCCTTTATGTACCCTCTCCCTGCATGCACAGCGGGCTGAACCCGCCCACTGCACGGTAGCCGAGAGAGGACACCCAATCACACCACAATGCCACCCGTGGTTCAACCCGAGACCTGGGCAACAGCGCCACCACAGGCCCAGGGGAACTATACACCAGGCAACAACATGGTAGAGCAGAGTCCATATTAAAGAGAATTGTAGAACTTGAGCCATACTATTGCTCAGGCTGCCCCTAACTTTACAACATAGCGACCCCATTTTTGGGGGTCCCGCTACATATATGACGTAATACATTCATCCCTTGATTTTTCACTCCTAACAACACTTGTACCAAACTTTTTTTTTGCCATGAATGCAACCCCCCTTCCAAATTGGGGAATTCAGCTGTATGGTAGAAGCAATTTTACTGAGTTTTTTAAGTGAGTTCACACTAGTCCTAACTGTGGTTAAAGGGTTGCCAGTCCACTTTTATTAAACAGAATTAAAGTGGTCATAACCCTCAGACATGACATATGAACTAAATATATCCCTCTATAGTGTGTATTTGTTTCAATTAGGAGCAGTAAGGCCTCGTACACACGACCGATTTTCTCGTCGTAAACAGTCAAGAAAAGTGCCGCGAGAGTTTTTTTGTCTAGAAAAACGTTCGTGTGTATGGTTTTACGACGAGAAACTTGACGAGAATCTCGACGAGAAAATAGAGAACCTGCTCTCTATTTTCTCGTCAGGAGTCCAGATTTCCTCGTCGTGTTTCTCGTCGGCCTGTTTTGTGACGAGAAAATGGTTCGTGTGTATGCTTTTACGACTCTTCCAAAAGTGCGCATGCTCACAAGCAACTATGAGACGGGAGCGCATCTTCTGGTAAAACAAGCCTTCATAATGGAGAGAGCACATTCGTCACGCTCATAAATATTTCATCGTTTAAATGTTCTGCATTGAATTCTTCGTTAGAATGTTACATTAATCAAAACGAGAGACCTTCTTTTGCTGCTGATATTCACACAGAGTTATGCCTTATTTTTAACCTTTTTCATGCTGCTCTTTATAAGATTTATGTGTATTATATCGTGCAAGTTTTTAGGAATAATTTAAATGGTTAGATTTTTCAAAATGATGTTAATTATAATTTCTCAATGTTTTGATAGCGATCTCCCATTTAATTTTCTAATCTATATTTTTAAAATTTCACACCATGTTTTTGAGCTAATCAGATTTAGTTATTCTTTTGGGGGGGTGATATCTGTGCCTTTTATTGTCAGTCAAATGTATCTGCTTACTCCAAAGCTTGTTTTTTTTTATTTAAAAATACACATAGTCAAGTATGAACTTAAACAAAAAACACATTTATTCATGTTTATAAATTAAATAAAGAGAAGGCAGCGCTGGAGAAGCTGCTGCCATTTGTGCATCCCAGGGACCCCAGAGCACACAGCAACCCTGTGTGGACACTAAAATTGGGAGCTTGAGAAGGCCCACATTTCAGAACACAATCTGATGCTGGCCTCCCAGAGGTCAGGAACAGCAGCAGGTGAGATATATGTCCCAAGTGTGTGGTACTACAACAGGCTGCCTTCTGTCCGACCAGTGCGACCACAATGAAGCAAGGCCATCACTTCCTCTTCTTCCTGGCAACCTTCCCTGCAGCCTTTACTGAAGCCTTCCTTCTTCGTTTAGCTGGAGGCTGGCCCACTGGAGGGGTACTCCTGTCAGGAGGAGGAGGTGGAGGTGTAGCAGAAGGGGGTGGGGCAGAAGAAGAAGGTGGAGGTGTAGCAGAAGGGGGTGGGGCAGAAGGTGGAGGTGTAGCAGAAGGGGGTGGGGCAGAAGGTGGAGGTGTAGCAGAAGGGGGTGGGGCAGAAGAAGAAGGTGGAGGTGTAGCAGAAGGGGGTGGGGCAGAAGGTGGAGGGGTAGCAGAAGGGGGTGGGGCAGAAGAGGAAGGTGGAGGTGGAGGTTGAGGTTGGGTCAGTTGGGCCACCTCACATATGGCGGTATTGGGGGTAATTTGCTCCATCACCCCCTTGTTGAGCAAGGTGATGAGCAGGGGTTCGCATAGGAGGCGTTGCTCCATGCTCATCACCTTGAACTTAGCCTCCACTAGGCCGGCAATGGCCTCTTCAGGGGATGTGGGCTCCTTGAGGGTGGCATGGGCCTCTTTAATAAGGGCCATTGCTGCCTCACTGGTGGTCCTGTCCCTCCTGCCTCTTTTGTGAAGCCTGATGGGAGGCACCTGGGATCTGGTGCTTCTCCTTTGCCCTGCCACCTCCTGTCTGCCACTGGGCCCTGCCACCTCCTGTCTGCCACTGGGCCCTGCCACCTCCTGGCTGCCACTGGGCCCTGCCACCTCCTGTCTGCCACTGGGCCCTGCCACCTCCTGGCTGCCACTGGGCCCTGCCACCTCCTGGCTGCCACTGGGCCCTGCCACCTCCTGGCTGCCACTGGGCCCTTCCTCCTCCTGCCTGACAGTTTCCAGACCCTCCTCCTGGCTGATTTCATCCTGTGTATGAAAAAGAAACATAGTTTAATATGTTGGTTTAATCTTTGCATCAAACTTTGTAATCCTGATGGAAGCAATTAGAATGTAAATGCATAAATCCTTGCTTTAAATTTACCACTACATCAGCTTGACTATTTACCACACAATTAAGTGCAGAATAATGTCTACAGATCATGATTTCACTTGTTGAATACAAAATAATGTATGTTTCTCATCCTGACATATTTGGGAAACATTAATTTTATCCCACTACATTTTCAGTTAATACTATACCTGGCTCCAGATGGCCAAATCAGGATCATCCAGGATGGCTGCCTCCTCTTGCTCCAGAGAAGGCTCAGGTTGGCTGCAGGGAAGTCTGGGGGGAAGAGTGGAGAGTGATGGCCTTGGCTCAATGTGGTCATCCAGGAAGGACATCCTGCTGTAGTACCACAAAACCGGGACATAAACATCATCTGCTGCTGCTCCTGACCTCTGAGAAGCCAGCACCTTAGAGCGTTCAGTCCTGTAGGTACCTCTCAAGCTCCCAATTTTAGTGTCCACTTGTTTTGCTGTGGCTGTGGGCACCTTGGTATGCACAAATGGGAGCAGCTTCTCCAGCGCTGCTTTTCTCACCCCTTTTTTTTTATGGATGGGGTTTTTGGTCTCCCACAGAGCCGGCAGCTCCCTTACCCGGTCAATAAATTCCGCCAGGAACTCTTTGTCGCTAATAAATACATTCATATTGTATCTGCAAGTAAAATAAATTATATTTAAATAATGTGAGGCAAACAGTCTAACCTCCTTCACATCCTAGTCACCATATATATCCTCCAACAATCTCAAGACAGTATAGGCCAACAATTTTAACAAGTCTCACAAAATCACATACCTTCGTTCGCACGTCCGTCACTTGAACTCCTCTCTCCGCACACCGAACGTACTATAGTCACATGTGTGTTTGCTATATACACACCACGCATGCGTCCAAATTCGAACACGTCGCTCCGCACACGTCGCCCGCCCATGACGTTCTAACTAACATCTTTTCCCCGCCCCTTCTCTTTCGGCGCGCAGACAGATATGGCGGAGTTACAGCAGGTGTCTGATAATTCCGCAACTAGCGAGGAGACAAGCCCGGAGACCGAGGACACGTCACGATCAAGGAGGAGATTCAAGGCATCGAATATGTCTTTGGCGGAGATGGCGGAGATGGTGGACATCTTGGTCAAGGCTGATTATGATGCCAAGCATGGGCCGTATAGCAAACCAAATAGAAGGAAGGCCAAAATCCTCACTAAAGTTGTGAAGAGTCTGAGGGCGAAGTTCGGGGTGAAACGCTCAAATGAGCAGCTCAGAAAGAGGTGATCAGACCTCAAACTGAGGGAGCCAGACCAGTTGAGGAGCATAAAGAGGATGCTCGCTAAAAGTAAGTAAAATGACGACCTTTCTGCTATTAATCTTTTTAGAAACTGACTTTTTTTTTTTTTAAAGCATATTGGACTCCCTTCCAAAATGTATTATTTTGAACTAGGTTGGGCACAGTAATCGTTCGTTACGTTACCGACACTTCGTTCGGCCACTATCCGTGGTTTTGGCTTATTTAAGACCCCCAAAAGTAATTAGACATCTGCCATTTTTGATCAAGTATTGTGGATAATTTTTAAGTCTAGATGATGTGTTTGTAAGGAGAATGAAATGCAAACTTTAATCAGTGTAAAGGAGAGGACACTCAGCAGCTGCTTCCACATCTGTACTTTGTAGCACTATAGTGTGGGCCACCAGACCCGCCTTTTTTGGGTGTCCCACACAGGTGCATCAGAGTTTATTTGTGGTGCCTCCATGTCCAAAAAATTACATCCAAATGTGAATAATAAACATATTTGGGGTCATAAAGAATGCATTTTTCTTTAAATTCCGCACAAACACACACTTGTACCCCACTTCCAAACAATTTAGCCTGTTTTAAGTTTAAAAATGAGATTTTTACAGTGTGATAAATAGACCTTTGGTTTTATTCTCATAGGGGAGAGAAGACTGGGAGGAGGACACTCCAGGGAGCACATGCACCCCACAACTTCCAAGCAACCCCAAACTCCCAAAGATCCACAACCGAAAGATGTGCAGGAAGTTGAGGTGGAGGAAGGAGAAGTGCAGGAAGGAGAGGTGGATGACGTTGTGGATCTGGTCACCACAACAGGTCAGTATCTGACACCACAGCTTAAGGTAAGCGAGGTAGGCCTGCAGAGTTTTATTAATTTTTTTTTATGGTTTTTAGGGGATGGAAATGTTGTGAAGGATAGCACACCGTTCTCTGCTGACAGTGCCCTCCGCCTCATCCAGCAAGTGATGGAATGTAGCACGGAACTGGACCTAATTAAACAAAGAATCCATGTGATGGAACAAACATTTAAAGACATTCTCGATGTTTTGGGGAGAATTCAATAAGCCATCCAAACACATTTGTTTTTACATGTTTGTTTTTATATTTTTACTAATTTTTTGAGTAACAAAGCAGCCAAAAATTGAATATGCACACAGTGTGTGAACATGTGCTATCTGCCATCAGGGGATATCCATGTACGTCTTTTGTGGGTGCAACCCCTTCCTCGTATCAAAAGTCGGTGAACTGAGGAAGGGGATGCACCCCCAAAACACATCCATTGATCACCCCTGATGGCAGATAGCACATGTTGACAATAGGGATCAGGATTGTAAACTTCCTATTTGCAAAAAAGTAAAAATGTGTGCATATTGAATTTTTGGCTGGGCAAGGGGTGGCAGGACCCCATATTAGGACGGGCACATAGAGACATAGTTTGTGTAACTGAATGTCTCAGATTGCTCAGAGGTATCCAATGTTGTCATTTTAGAAATGCAAGTGGTATTTTTGTATTTTCATAAGCCAAAATTTGACGGGTTGTGGTCAGGCCAACCCCAAAGTAAAACAAAAAAAAATGTGCAGAGAGTAAAATATTTGACCACAAACAACGTGTAGCTTCTTTTTATAATACACTCTAAGCTTATTTGGTTCTTTTGTAAGGTAACATAGTGAAATTGGTTGTTATTTACTAAAGTAAAATACACTTGCCACTACAAATGCACAAAGACAAACTAGGAGACAGGAAAGAACAAATAATTAAAGGTTTAAACAAGATTTTTATTGGGATACTTAGACATAGGCTGGCATAGGAATTGCCCCCCTACCCGTGAAATACTCCATGTATTTGTCCCGAACCACACGGGCATTTTGGGGGGGCAAGCCAAGACGGGCAGATTCCAGGCCCGGAAGGGGATTTGCAGGGGAAAGTCCAGCCTCTGGCAAAACTGAGGCCATATATGAATTCGCTTTGCGGCAAAGAAAATTGTGTAGCACACAGCAGCATAACACTACATAGTTTATTTTGTAGTCCGCCAAGTGGATGGAAGTCATAAAAAGGCGGAACCGGCTGGCCATTATGCCGAAGGCATTTTCAACGACTCTTCGGGCTCTGGCCAGCCGGTAATTGAACACACTCTTCTCTGGGGTCAGGGTCCTCTGTGGAAATGGCCTCATAAGATGCCGTCCGAGTCCGAAGGCTTCATCAGCCAAGAAAACAAAGGGGAGTCCTTCAATATTCCCTGCATCCGGTGGCAATGCAAGGTCGTCACTCTGGAGACGGAGGGCAAACTCCGTCTGGATGAAGGATCCCCCATCGGACATCCGGCCATTCTTCCCTACATCAACATAGAGGAATTCATACCGTGCTGACACCACCGCCATCAGCACAATGCTATGAAACCCCTTGTAGTTGTAGTAGTAGGATCCAGAACGGGGTGGCGGCACGATGCGGACGTGCTTCCCGTCTATGGCACCACCGCAGTTGGGGAAGTCCCACCGCGTGGCAAACTCCGATGCCACAGTCTGCCATTCCTGTGGCGTTGAAGGAAGCTGTGGAGTGAAACAAGATGAAATAATATTAGAAAAACAAAGGCATACATTACAAGCAAATTCAAGACCAAAAAATTAGAGACCAACATCAATCTAATTATACGTTTATTAAGGTGTGTAAAAAAAGTATAATGGAAGGCTCATTTATCATATTCATCACCCCCTCTGATGGGCCATTACTAAATTATTTTGGGGGGGGGGAGATGTGTTTGGCCACAGGATAGCATTGCAGTGGCGGTGCGTCCAGAGTGGGCGCTGGAGCACTGTCCCCTCTCTCCTGTGCCCATCACTCAGAACAATACATAGGTTCATGCGTTGCATGAACCTATGTATTGTCTATGCCGCACACTATTCAGGTGGATGGCCTCTTGTAAAGCGACCGACATATGATTAATTGCGTCATTTAGGGGGTTAAAATTGCAGAGCAGAAACAGGTATTAAAAAAGTCTTGCAAATTACAACCTGAGGGATGTAATTGGCTTCCTCAAAGAAAAATCGGGGACGCAAGGAGGGGGCATTCCTTGTGTAAACACTGACAGGCAGCTCTGGCAATCATGTTCACCAAGTCTGTTTAATGGTAACATGATTGGCTGATGCAACATGAAGGGAAGGAGAAGACATCAAGGACAGAAGAAGGATGGCGCTGACCACAAGAAGGTAAGTGCAGGGCTGGGGGGAAACTGGCTGCAATAGAGGGGACTAAATGGCTGCATTGGAGGGGACAACTGGGGGCGTTTATTAGGCAACAGAGCAAAAAAGGAGGAAGTTTATTTCCGAAATTGGGGTTGTAACCCCCCAACATTTGGAGCAACAGGCGCCCCTGCTGGAAAAGTTAGTGAGGGGAAATATTTAGGGAGGATAAAAAAGGGGCATTTAAAAACTTCCAGCATGCATGGGGACAAAGGGGACATTCTCAGCATATTACAATCATGGTAATTAGGAAAGGATGAAAGAAATACAATACATTAGCATACATGTAATACATAAAATGTGATGTGAAGGGAGAAAACTTACCCTAATATAGTCTTCCTGCAGGACTTGTATAATAGCAGAACAGGTGTCTGGGATTATGAGGCCCAGAGCCTGGGGGGAGATGCCTGTGGTGAACTTCAAGTCCTGAAGACTTCTCCCTGTCGCCAGGTAACGCAACGTGGCGATGAGCCTCTGCTCAGCACTGATGGCTTCCCGCATAACGGTGTCCTTCCTGGTAATATAGGGGGACACCAAAGCCAACAGTTCCTGAAAAACGGGGTCAGACATCCTCAGAAAATTCCTGTAGTCCTCAGGATTATTCTCGACGATCTCCCGCAGCAGAGGCATATGGCAGAATTGGTCCCGCTGGAGCAACCAATTCTTGGTCCATGAACTCCTCCTCACACCATTCATGGACTGGTCTTGGTCCAAAACAAGCAGACCAACACCAAGCGCACGCACAGCACGAACTCGACGACGAGAACGTCCAGGCGACATGGCTAGGAAACGGTCGTCTAATCAGAACGTACAGAACAGAACGCACTTTAGAACAGCAAGGCCTATGAATAACGAACTGAAATTCAGAAACGAACAGGCAAGAACGCACTGTAAAACAGATACGACCTGCCTAGACGCCCTGAAAGTCAAGATACGAACCCACAAGCACAAACTGAACGGCAGAAAACGATCTGAAAAGTACGAAGACTGAAAAGCGCGAATCGTCTCTTCCCAAACTTTTACTTCACACGCGGTAACACGAGATCAGCAAAAGCAGCCCAAGGGGTGGCGCCAAGAAAAAAGATCTTCCCCTTTATAGTGCCGTCGTACGTGCTGGACGTGAGCGCAGAGAACCACGAGGAAATTGGGAAATGACAGTGTGTACGCATAGAAAGCTTGACGAGAAAATCGACAAGCTTAACAAGAATCTCGTCGAAAAAAACGACGTGTTTTTTACGACGAGAAAATCGGTCGTGTGTACGAGGCCTGAGTGTTATTTCTCTCTGCAGCTTCATTCTTCTGCTTTCAGCAAGAAGCACTTCTGACAGTTTTCCCGGCACCAAGTGAAAAATGGTGACAGAGGAGGGAGTTCTAGCTGATTGACAGCCTCGCCTCTGTTCCTGTGTGCAGTGTGAAATGGGGTGTATCCTTTCCCTCCAATAAGCTCTCAGAGCGCTCCTCGCTGAGCTTTGCAGAGGGTAATTTCAGTTCACTGCCCCCTTTTCTCTGACCACTCAGACAAGCTTTATAAAATTCTGGCCTTTGAATGACTGTAGAGAAGACTGCAGATAAACAGGTACAACTATGTAGGAGGATTTGTTTAATCTCTGTGTATCACCTGAGGCTAGTCATTTTACAGGGTATATGTAAGTGTAGCGGGGTGCTATATTTAAGGGAAGTATCTGAGTGGTAATCAGGCTCAGATACACAAATTGTTAGGGTTCATGGACCATTTCTGTCCTTGGGAGATAGTACTGATGTGCAGTTCACTGGGGCCTATAGGTGGCAGTGTTGCCATAGGCCCGGGTTGAACCACAGTACAGGGTTGTGCCTTTTCTTATCCCCTCTTGACAGCAGTGCGGCGGGGCGGGGAACCTGCTGTGCCTGTTGGGAGAGGGTATAAAAAAGGGGCGGCCATCTTCCAGGAGGAGTTTGGGGTCGCACCCAGGCACCTTAGGCCTAGGTGTGTGTGTCGCCTCCGGGGTGCCCTAGGCCCGGAGGCCTGGGTGTGTTGCCTCTGGGTGCCCTAGGCCCAGAGGTGGAGTTGCTGTTCCATTCCAGACACCTTCAGTCTGGGGTGAGGTACTAAATAGGAGGCCTGGAGCCCAGCAACCTTCGGCTGGGGTCCGTTAAGGATCGAGAGCTCCCAGGGTACCACCTTGTGAGGGGACCCGTATCTTGGATCGAGGAGGCCAGGGAGGTGACCCTTTCTGAAGACCCAGCGCAGAGTCATGGTGACAGTGAGGACCTCTGGTAATTCTCCGGAGGGATGTTTTTCTCTTTGACATGGGCAAAGTTCTCCAAGAAGGCAGTGCATGTTCTGTAGGTCATAGTGGCAGTGACTCTACGCACACCAGGTCAGTGGCAGTGACCAAATAGGGCAAGGCCCTATTCACCCGGTCAGTGCCAGTGACCATCTTCAACAAGTCAGTCGCAGTGACTTTCATATTCATTAGGTCTGTGATAAAGATCGCCCGCCAAACCTGTTCGTGCATATCAGAACAGTAAGAGAACCAAGATTTGAGTTTGTGCCTGGACCTCTCTCCCACCTTATCTGACCTGTGTCTCGTCTCAACCTGTCTGCTCTTAAAGGGACTATTTATTATCCACGTGAAATAAATGCAGAAGTTGGACTTTCAGTTGGTGTGGACAGTGGCTTTACTGGGGAGGAATAAGAACTTGTCTCTGGCCAAGCCAGAGGTGAGATCAGCTCGGGAGGATTTAAACACCAGCCGCAGGCAGGCCCAAGAAAATAACACCGCTCAATCTCCCCATCCAGGAGGGTACGGGCATGTAGTGCGGTGTGCCTCAGTCTTTCCTGCGGAGGAGCCAAATAAAGAAAAGCAGGTAAAGCTTGGGGTGAGTACGGAATATAAGGGTTTACAACCACTTAATAGTAAAGTCCATAAACAGTTGCCTCCACACAGGATTTTCACCAGCAAAACATATAACAAAAATGGTAAGCCACTTGGCTAACTCTTCAGCAACACCACTGCTCTTGCCACTAGACCCTCAGACCATCTCGCCCACTTCTCCTGGCCTTTTGGGCTTCCTGGTTCACTTAACCTGTAGTAGCAGCTCCCTGTTGTATGGGCCCACTCTAGGCCTCTCATTAAGGGATCGCCTGGCACCCCAGGCTCTCTCACTGCTTACAGATTCCCTCATTCCCCGAATAGTGGTCCTGGCTCTCCCAGTCTCCCAGGATGGCAGGGCCTTGCACTGTCACATACCCCCCTTTGTTTTGATCCCTGAGCCCATACTCTTGATTGGAACACCTCTGTGCCAGCTGTCAGACACGTAGGCCCAATTCTTTTTCCAGGTATGTCTCCAGACATGCCTTTCCCTAAATCTAAACAGGGTCCCACTAGTCTTTTTACCAAGCCTTCTCCATTTTCTCTTGGGGTTCCTGGTCTCATCCTTATGTAGCGGGTATGTACTTTCCCGGGTGTAATTTTGAATCTGGCAGAGACATCAGTGATGTGTAATTCCCTGCAGCCCAGTGGGTGGCGCTGTCGCCCTGGGCTGGGGTTGAATCATTGCTGTTTGCTGTGCCTCCTTTTTGTCCTCCCTCTGCAGCAGTAAGGTGGGGCGGGGAACCCGCCGTGCTTGCTGGGAGAGGGTATAAAGGGGGCCGGCCATCTTTGTCACGGGTTCGACGTCCCAGGCACCTTCAGCTTGCGGACGGTGGGTCGTGTGGCTCCTCTGGGTGGCTTAGGCCTAGAGGACAGCGGAGGTCGAGTTCCATCCCAGGCACCTTTAGCCTGGGGTGAGGTACTTGGATGTAGGTCCGGAGCTCAGTGCCCAACACTGAGTTCCGCGAGGTAAGGAGATCCTAGGGTACCCAGGGATCGGGTACCCGAATCCGGAAGGCGCAATGGACCGGGGGGAGCTCCTCATTTGAAGATCCGGTTCAGCATATTGCCGGTGACAAGTGAGTCTCTCGTAGGAGACCGCCTGGAAGGAGATTTACCCTCGTGCGGAGACCAGGATACACTTCTAGGAAGGGAAGTGTCAACTCACATTGTGTCTGGGCCTGTTCGCATCCACACCTCCTTTTCTGTTCTGTTCTATCAAGGGAGTTCAACTGTTTGTGTTCAGACAAGGAGAATAAAGGAGTGTTGAACTTTAATGGTGTGGAGCTCATTTCTAACGGACATGGTTCGCGGTGACTCTTGGAGGGAGGATCCAGGTGCACAGCACTGACCCGAAGGTAATGCAGAACTGTTGCTTATACCGCACTAACATCTGTGGTGGAGGCCAGGCGTAGTGTCCCCGCTCCCTCCCCTCTAAGATACCCCTAGACAACAGAAAGACGAGACGAGAGAAAGAGGGGAGTGTGAGGGCGTGCCGCTACACGTGGGGGCTCGGGTCCGGGATAGTGTTTGTGCACCACAGTATTGAACGTGTCTGTTGGAAGAGTTAAGCGTACGGGCAGGCCTTCATTGGCCGAAGTGCATCCCTGCTCGAAGTCGTGGACATGACCCAATGAAGGGAAAGGCCCACGCAGAAGAGTGGAAAGAGGGGGAAGCTCAGCCGTGTGAAGTACTACACGTGGGGGCTTCTATTGCACTGCGCCACCAGGAACACCCCCACCGCTTAGTTCGTGGGCGTGACTCAGAAACAGAAAAGAAGAAAAGCCCGCGAACTGGAGCAAAGGGGAGGAGTCCAATACGTGTGAAGGACTACACGTGGGACGTTGGCGCAAAAACTCTGCAGTGTGCGATGGATCAGCAACAGGTCGCCATGTTCGCACACACCTCGTGGATTCCAGTTCACCCTTCCACCACGACTTTGACTGCTGCTGCTCCAGTAACGGATACGGGGATCCGGCTAAAGCCAAGGGGTCGATTCGCCCTGTACTCGTGCATGGACGTTGAGGCCCTGGGTGTGATTTGTCCCGGGTGTTCAGGACTGGTGTGCCAGTTGAAGCCGTTTGGACGCTGTGAGGCCTGTGGGGAGTTCCTGTTCGAAGTGGATCCGGCGGTGGAGAGGCCGAGAACCATTTACCCTGGCCGGGCTTCAGGCAACACCACTCAAAGAGGAGGAATCACTGCCGTGAGAGTCACCCCTGCGCACATTGCAACGACCGCGGAGGAGGTCGTAAAATCTCAATGGGAGAAATCCGAGGATGCTGACTCGGTCACCACTGTCTCGCAGCATCCACCACCAAAGAGGAAGACCGGCATGGTAGCCCCGACCAGCGGTTGTGGTGGACCGTCTCGCCCACTTACGCCCAGCCCGGATGAATCCGTCGACAAGAGTTCTGGACGTCCCGCTTCAAGTAAAGGCCGAGGTAAGCCAGGCGGAGAGACTTGGTGTGTGGGAGGAGGTGTCGGGAAGTCATGGCCTAGCGAATCCGCGGGAGGTGGTGGCTCCGTTTCTACAACCGGCTACATACCCGTGGAGGAGTGTGACACCTCTGACCTGGAGTCGCTCTCGGACATGGGAGACGACACTGCCATAGACGATTTGTCTGCCGGGAAGGGCTGGGACAAAGTACCTCTCGCTTCATCTCGGAGAACCAGAGATCCACCCATGTCAACAGGGGAAAGTACACCCTGGGTGGAGGCATCAGCGCCTGAAGAGAGGTCCCGTCCCCAGTCTGCTTCTACATCCCCGGTGCCATCTGTACCGAAGGCCGGGGAAAAGAGACTGTTGCTGTGGGCCCCTATGCCCTGATCAGATGTGATCAAGGTCCCTCGCCACCCGGACTCGATAGTGTTGCCTGGCGAAGTGGACAAAGCTACCATGCCTCCTCTGGCAAGACTACAACGCCTATTTGGGCAGAAGGTTGCTGCGGAGTACGGATGGGAGTATCCATACTTATCGAAGGACTTACTCTATGAGGTGGGTGTGACGGGAACGCTTGTATAATGACTTTGTGTGGGCTCACATTCAGGTTCCTCGCGCTCGCAGGTACTTGGCATGCTCTCCGAAGGCCTCCCAGCGATTCAAAGACTGCAAGGCAGAATGGATGTTGGGACGACACATCCATGCGGATAAAGTTTTGATCCGAAGAAAAGAAGGAGAAGATGTGGAATATCATCTGGAAACGATGGATCAGCACTTGAAGCCACTTGTTTTGCCGCATCCTCGTTTTTACTTGTAGGAGAAAGACTCCGGGGTTTTCCCAAACTGCTGAACTTTCTGGAGCCCGTTGTTTTGTGCCTGAAAGAAGGGAAAAACTGTTGCTGTTTGTTCTTCACTTCCCAGCAAAGAGAATACTGACTCTGGGGTAGATAGGGCCGAAAGAAAAGAGGAAAGTTCTACGGGTGCAGTTACCGCGATGCTGTCACCAAGTGACAGTGTTGCGCAACGTTTAAACACTTATCATACACTCACTCTGGAGAAAAGGGATTTCTTCTTGGAGAAGTTTATTTTCCACTACACGAATACAGGTGTCAGGGTTATAGGTGTTAACCCTCTTTCTTTTCCCTCTGCAGGAGAACATCCCGTCAAGTCCACTGAGAATGGGGTGGGTCTTAGTCAGGATGGGTAGGAAAAGTTAAATGTGATTCTAAGTCATGTGTTACAATAGTTGTTTCTTGTTTGTCTTATTCCCTTTCTTTACAGGGCTCAGACACAATGTTTTAGTAGGGTAGTTTTTCAAAGTTTTTATATTTTTTATATATCTAATTGTTAGTCTGTTTCTGGACTGAATCATGTCAGCTGTTTAGGGCATGGTTTACTCCAGACACTGGGGACCAGTGTCAAAGGACCGAGGGGAGAGTGTAGCGGGTATGTACTTTCCCGGGTGTAATTTTGAATCTGGCAGAGACATCAGTGATGTGTAATTCCCTGCAGCCCAGTGGGTGGCGCTGTCGCCCTGGGCTGGGGTTGAATCGTTGCTGTGTGCTGTGCCTCCTTTTTGTCCTCCCTCGGCAGCGGTATGGTGGGGCGGGGAACCCACCGTGCTTGCTGGGAGAGGGTATAAAGGGGGCCGGCCATCTTTGTCACGGGTTCGACGTCCCAGGCACCTTCAGCTTGCGGACGGTGGGTCGTGTGGCTCCTCTGGGTGGCTTAGGCCTAGAGGACAGCGGAGGTCGAGTTCCATCCCAGGCACCTTTAGCCTGGGGTGAGGTACTTGGATGGAGGTCCGGAGCTCAGTGCCCAACACTGAGTTCCGTGAGGGAAGGAGATCCTAGGGTACCCAGGGATCGGGTACCCGAATCTGGAAGGCGCAATGGACCGGGGGGAGCTCCTCATTTGAAGACCCGGTGCAGCATATTGCCGGTGACAAGTGAGTCTCTCGTCGGAGACCGCCTGGAAGGAGATTTACCCTCGTGCGGAGACCAGGATACACTTCTAGGAAGGGAAGTGTCAACTCACATTGTGTCTGGGCCTGTTCGCATCCACACCTCCTTTTCTGTTCTGTTCTATCAAGGGAGTTCAACTGTTTGTGTTCAGACAAGGAGAATAAAGGAGTGTTGAACTTTAATGGTGTGGAGCTCATTTCTAACGGACATGGTTCGCGGTGACTCTTGGAGGGAGGGTCCAGGTGCACAGCACTGACCCGAAGGTAATGCAGAACTGTTGCTTATACCGCACTAACATCTGTGGTGGAGGCCAGGCGTAGTGTCCCCGCTCCCTCCCCTCTAAGATACCCCTAGACAACAGAAAGACGAGATGAGAGAAAGAGGGGAGTGTGAGGGCGTGCCGCTACACTTGGTTGCAAATCCTTTGCAGTCAATTACAGCCTGAAGTCTGGAACGCATAGACATCACCAGACGCTGGGTTTCATCCCTGGTGATGCTCTGCCAGGCCTCTACTGCAACTGTCTTCAGTTCCTGCTTGTTCTTGGGGCATTTTCCCTTCAGTTTTGTCTTCAGCAAGTGAAATGCATGCTCAATCGGATTCAGGTCAGGTGATTGACTTGGCCATTGCATAACATTCCACTTCTTTCCCTTAAAAAACTCTTTGTTTGCTTTCGCAGTATGCTTTGGGTCATTGTCCATCTGCACTGTGAAGCGCCGTCCAATGAGTTCTGAAGCATTTGGCTGAATATGAGCAGATAATATTGCCCGAAACACTTCAGAATTCATCCTGCTGCTTGCCCACGCCATGACACTACCACCACCATGCTTCACTGATGAGGTGGTATGCTTTGGATCATGAGCAGTTCCTTTTTTTCCCCTATTCTCTTCTCTTCCCATCACTCTGGTACAAGTTGATCTTGGTCTCATCTGTCCATAGGATGTTGTTCCAGAACTGTGAAGGCTTTTTTAGATGTTGTTTGGCAAACTCTAATCTGGCCTTCCTGTTTTTGAGGCTCACCAATGGTTTACATCTTGTGATGAACCCTCTGTATTCACTCTGGTGAAGTCTTCTCTTGATTGTTGACTTTGACACACATACACCTACCCCCAGAGTGTTCTTGATCTGGCCAACTGTTGTGAAGGGTGTTTTCTTCACCAGGGAAAGAATTCTTCGGTCATCCATCACAGTTGTTTTCCGTGGTCTTCCGGGTCTTTTGGTGTTGCTGAGCTCACCGGTGCGTTCTTTCTTTTTAAGGATGTTCCAAACAGTTGATTTGGCCACACCTAATGTTTTTGCCATCTCTCTGATGGGTTTGCTTTGTTTTTTCAGCCTAATGATGCCTTGCTTCACTGATAGTGACAGCCCTTTGGATCTCATATTGAGAGTTGACAGCAACAGATTCCAAATGCAAATGGCACACTTGAAATTAACTCTGGACCTGTTATCTGCTCCTTGTAAATGGGATAATGAGGGAATAACACACACCTGGCCATGGAACAGCTGAGCAGCCAATTGTCCCATTACTTTTGGTCCCTTGAAAAGTGGGAGGCACATATACAAACTGTTGTAATTCCTACACAATTCACCTGATTTGGATGTAAATACCCTCAAATTAAAGCTCCAAGTCTGCAGTTAAAGCACATCTTGTTCGTTTCATTTCAAATCCATTGTGGTGGTGTATAGAGCCAAAAAGTCTAGAATTGTGTCGATGTCCCAATATTTATGGACCTGACTGTACATAGTCACAGTGTATCGCTTGCTTGATGCGGTTCCGAATACCAGATGTGTGTGAAACTAAAACACCACCATGAGAGAGCTTTTAGATTGTATACAAAGTTAATGCACAACAGGTAGAGAAATAACAATTCAGGTGTACGTTTCTCCATCC